>OX596232.1:16689616-17315866 GCA_951394345.1 Salicornia ramosissima | reverse complement strand
TTTATCTAAAAAAAAAAAAGAAGATTGGTTATTTGAAAACTTGGAATAGTTTTCAAATTCACATTCATTCAAATAAACAAACTTTTCCCCTTTCATCCAACTATCCCACAACAAAGAACAAAAGAAAATTTTATTTATTATATCGGCTACATATCAAATTTCAACGATAATCGAAAGGTAAAATTTTTATGTTACAAACTATATCAATATGGGTGTCTTTTTATATAAAAAAAATATGAATTTTGGTGTTTTTATTTTATTTTTACGAATTTATATTTTGTAATATTTTTATTTCAAAAAAAATTTTAAATGTAATAACTTTCCTTAATAATTAGGACTGATGCTAATTGAATTTTAGTAAATTTGTGGGGGTAGCATAGACTTTTACAGGGGTAACATGGCTAATTAAATTTTTTTTAAAAACAATTTTTTTCAGTTTATTACAGTTCAATTCATTTAATTTTAGTTCCGGATTTCTCAACTCAAAAGAACATGGCCTAAGTAAGTACCTTACAAACTTATGGTCTCTTACCTTCATCTCAATTCACGAGAGGCCAAAAGAACTAGCGTTCAATCAACAATAAAAATAAAACTAGAGAGTGGTCCAACGAATATATAAAAAAAAAAAACAAAAAAACATGAACTTCATTTTTTTAGGAAACAAAAAATGTAAACTTCATGATCATTTCATTGTTATTTAATATTATTATTATTATTATTTTTTTGGTTACCATTGACAGTTTATTTATTTTTGTTTATTTATAAGCCACATGTTATAATAAAATAACCATAAAAACACTTACTTCCTGTGTCTTTTTTTAATGTACAACAAGTCAATTTGCACATATTTTAATGATGAGATTTAGAAGTATAAAAAAAAGGGGTTTTCTAAGCTATATCACTAAGTTTTTTGCTTTTCTAAGTTGTGCCTATACTTTTTCAAACTTTTAAGTTATGCCCCTCAACTTAAGTTTTTTAATTAACAATGCCCACTCTGTTAATCCATCGTTAATGGATCCACTAAAATGAGTTGCATTCAGGGGAGGGGGGGGGAATTTTCCCTCAAAAAATTTAGAGTTTTTAACTGATTTTCACCGATTATAAATGGTGCATTTCCCTAAAATAAATGGTGCATTGCCCTTATATAAAGGGTAAAAATTAGTTGAAAACCCTGTATATATAATTTTAGAGAGAAAATTTCCCTCCCATGAAATATATCTGCTTTTAACGTTTTTATTAACAATGGGTTACCGAAGTAGTGGACACTATTAATTAAAAAACATAAGTTTGGAGGCATAGCTTAGAAGTTTGAAATAACATGACACATTTTAAAAAAGTAAAATATCAGGGGCATAACTTAGGAAAACCAAAGAAAAAAAATAATAATCAACCAAATCTATACTTACTTATACTATATACTAAAGTAAAATACACTAATTTAATACCTTGACACATGTCACTTCGACAATGAAAATTTTACCTCTAAAACTTAATTTCCTCTTTTTTAAGCTTTAAGAGATTTTTTTGGTAGCTTCCCAAAGAAGAATTATCTTTCATTAATTCTCCTAAATCTATATTAGTAAAATTTGAAACTTGAATATTTGTATTTAAATCTTATATATCTCTAATTATATTTAACAAAAAAATATAAAAATTATATATTTCGAAAGTATATTTCGAGATGAAACAGACGAGATCACACATGACTATATTTTTAATTGCATATATAAAATTAATGAGGGTCAAAATTACAATATGAATAATATCAATAGTCAAAATGAAGCAGTTTTTTTAGGATAGAGGGAGTAAATATTTTATATAAAATTTTGTAAAAACCAAACTAATATAGTTTTAATACAAGCAAGAGGGAGATTATACGTTACCAATGTTAATTTTTTATTTATTAATTTTTCAATTTGCACCTTCAAATCATTTTCTTAATATGCCTGCAAATTTATTTGCTGCACATTAAAAAATGGAGCCAGTAAGTGGTAGGTTGTTCAATATTAGAATTTTATCCCCTACAATTTTAAAATTCATGAATCCCATACCTACCAGGCTACCACTTACTAAGTTACTAAGATTCTCATCTCCATACCTTTCCTTTATTAGTATTGGGATGTTAAAAAAAATTCTGTTGCATATCAATCACAATATACTCCTATATATTAAGCAATTTAGCATGATTTTTTTTCCATACAAAATAGCCATTCATTATTGTCGCTACCATTGATTTATTATCATCAATCAAATTGGTTGATAGAAGACTTCAGAAGTGAGATATATTGGTAATAATAAAGGAACAAATAGCAATTATATGAAGAAAACATATACTCTATAAAACGGTATAAATAAAAGGAGAAGTAACTCTAGCCTGTGAGGCAAACGATATTGTAGTTTTCAGTTTTTTTATTTTAAAATTTTGAAAGTCATAGGATTTATGCTATAAAAAGTTATTAAAAAATAGTTAAATAATTGGAATCATCGTAAATTCATAATTTTAAAAACTGATAACATAAAAGTGCAAACTTTGTTTTTTCTTCTGATTTCCTGTTTGGTTTGTATAATATAAAATAAAAATAGATAATTGCAAACAATAAACAATAATGAACACGCCATGAAATATATACGAGTTCGGTTTATAACACCATTAATGAGATGTTTGAAATTAAAAGAAACTCCAGGTTGTAGATGATATGGATTAGACCAATTTTATTGTCGGTTGATGATAAATTATTATACATGTAGTCCCACATTCCCACATATAAGACCTACGTGAGGCTTTTTTTTTTTTTTCTTAGGATAATGTGTGAGATATTAGGCATTCCAACTGGGCCTTACTGAAGGTCACTCGGCCCAATTTTAGCCAACACACGCATCTATAAGGGGAATAATAAGAAATCCTCGGAAATGCATGCGGTAAGAATCGAACCTAGGATCTCATGCCTGAACGTGAGGCTTATATGCGGGAATGTAGGTACAATAAGAAAAATACTCCGTATACAATAGAGGGACCTCCATAAAAAAAAAAAATAGAGGGACCTGAGCACTATTCTTTTGATTAATCTTGTGTTTAATCTAATTTTGTATTAATTAGTCCAATTGAATTCATTCCAATTTAAATCAATTCCATATAAGGCACATAAAGGGCCTATGAATCTCGGACCATACATCACAACAACAAAATCAATTTTTACCGTCCGTCAAAAGTAGACGGTAAATTAGCCGATAGCAAACAATAATGTGATTAGCGTCTGCTGGCGGACCGTAAACAATTATCGGTGATTATTTAGTCGGTAATTACCCCTTTAATGTCCATCAAATGGATGATAAATTTTTACCATCCGCTTTTATACCGTACCGTCTTCTTTAACAAACGCTAGATAACATCTATCAAAAAATAGACGGAAATTTCATCCGCCACAAAACGGACGGCAATCAATGTTCGTTTTGTGTAAACTGAGGGTAATAAAGTCCGTCCAATGGACGGCAATCTAAGTTGGCAGACGGTAATTTATGATACTGGTCACTAAAAATGTTGCCTCAGCTTATTTAATTACTTGATCTGAGGTTTGAGATCTAAGCTCACCTCATTTAATTAATCTAAGTAGTATTTGGATATGTGGAATTCATTTCAAATTGATGAATTCAATTTCGGAAATTGAAATGTTACAATTCAAATGACAATAATTTGTTTGGATTGTTTTTAGAATTTGAAATGACATGTTTTTATTAAGTATTAAAAATACACAACATTTGCTTGTTAAGTATTTGGGTTGGAAATTAGGCCAAATCTAATTCCAAATTTTTGTACTTGTCAAACATGTAATTTGGCCCAAATCCATCATTTCAAATTAAATACTTATATACAAACATAGCATAAGAGAATTTGAGTACAACTCATAATATGTTTTAATTATTAGAATATTATCTCCACTTGTTCATATGATTAACTTTTTTTTTTCCATTGACATAACCCTCCATCTATTTGAGTAACCTAATTTAGGAAAAATTAATAAGAATAATCCCAACTACTGACCCTCTTCTCATTTTAATCCAAACAATTGTTTAACTTATAATAATCCCAACTATTAGGTGGCCCTTCTCAAAATAGCCTTCCTTACCACTTACCTATAAAACCGGTTAACTTTGCTTTTTATTTTTTTATTTTTTTATATTATTATTCCATTCAAATTCCTTGTGGCTTGTTAATTAAAAAAAAAAAAAAAGAGAAAGAGAAAAAATCCATCAGTGGTGGTTGAATTTTGAGTTGGGCATGGTGGTTATGGTAATTGGTGGAGGGTGGAGGGTGGAGGGTGGGGGTGACTGAAGTGCGTTCAGTGAATCGGCCTAGCTGGGATGGTGGTTTCGATGCTTGGGGTTGGCAGAGAAGGTGGTTACGGTGGCTTGTGAAGGCTAGGCAGGAGCTTTTAATGGTTAAGCTTGGCCAGGCCACATCCACCAACACAGCACACAACGCTACCACCACATCTCCAACATAAATAATTTAACAACAAAAAGGAAGAGAGAGAAAGATTGATGGTGCAATGGAGAGGATGACAACGGTTAAAATGTGGTAGCAAAATGATAGGGAGATAGAAGAGAGAGAAAGAGAAGAAGGCACCTATCTACAAAATTCAAATAATAAAAAGAAATAGAAGAGAGAGAAAGAGATTAGAGCGGCACGACGATTCAGGACGACGTGGCTGTGGTAAGGTGGTGGTCTGGTGGATGGCTGGGACATCAGAGAAGGGAGGAAGAAGATAGGTGTTAATTGCGTGTTGGTATTTAATTTGAGAAATCAACAAGTGGAGGAAGAGATATATGGAACATGAGAGAAACAGAAAAGAAAAGGAAAAAAAAAAACAGGTTTTACTTATTTTTTGGGTAAAATTGACACCACCGGTCCATGCTATTTGTCATCTGCCCATATTAGTCCCAACAATTGATTATCCCAGAGTAGGCCCAGCTATTACAAAAACTTGCCAAAAACAGTCCTGCTGACCTATTGTAGCCGGTATTCCAGTAATCCCCACTAAAAGTCATGTACTAGTCACGTGTTGTGGATTAATTATTTTCTAAAAATGATTTGATTATCAATTAATTATTTTCTAAACACAATTTGATTAACAATTAACCCCCACTAAAAGTCATGTGCTAGTCACGTGTTGTGGATTACCGGCTACAATAGGTCAACAGGTTAAGTCAGACTGTTTTTGGCAAATTTGCGTAATAGTTGGGCCTACTTTGGGATAATCAATTGTTCGGACTGATATGGGAAGATAGCAAATAGTATAGCCTCGTGGTGTCAATTTTGCCTATTTTTTTAAAAAAATTATCGTATTAGTAAGCAAACCAATAGCAAGTTAACACTTCACTTTTTTTTACCTATTTAACAAGTTAATTAAAGACTGAGACTATTTTAAGAAGGTACACACATAACTTTGGGATTATTCTAAGTTAAATTATAGTTGAGATTAAAATGAGAAGAGGGTCAATAGTTCGGATTATTTTTGTTAATTTTTCCCCTAATTTATTTAGTGGCATAACTCCACATAATCAATTATAAAAATATATAAGTGGATGACCACGTCATCAGGTAATTAATTAATCAATTTTATGTGGTCAGCCACATATAAGAATTAGTACTTTTTTAATTTGTTCCTTCCCTAGCAATGTGTTTCAGTTTTACACACATAAAAACTTGTTCCAAATTAAATGTATAATCATTTTGCACGTATTTTAGGGAAGAAACTTAAGGGGTAATTGAGCAAATTAAATTGTTCAATAAAATTTTAATACAAGCAAGAATGAGATTATTGCTTACTTATCTTAATATTATTGTGATAAATTGGCTACTGGCTGCTGCTGCCCATTGTCAACGGTACTTCTGCTAGTTGATATTGTTGCACGCTGCCGCTGCCTTACAAGCTTCTACTACCACTGCCTTTTAAGATTCTGTTGAAGTTGTAGCTGCCCTGTTTTCATAGCCTAAGCTTTATGCGTAGCTCAAAAAATTAATGTGGCAAAGAAGGGTACAAGGTTTATAGCTTGGCATTGTGGATGTTTTACCATTAGACTTATAAGCCACGCTCCAATCTAAACTTTAATTAACAGTTTATGTAAACATTTACATAGTCTCTCTTAATTACACATTATTTATCTTAATATGCACCCTAGCTCATCAAGTGCCATCAATAATCTAACCTAACTTCATTTGCCAAGTAAATACAAAAGCTATAACTGCTCACGATGGAATTCACGAGGATAAGACAGACAAAGTCGCGAGTCGTGACTTCAGGTCACGGCCCGCGAGTCATAGCTAACTCAGAAATCGAGCAAAAGATCAGTAGCAAAATCGCGGCCAGTGGGGAAAATTTGCGGCTCGCGAAAAAGTGCCAAAATGTCAGGGGCGAAGTCGCGACTCGCGAGGGAGAGGTCGTGACTCACGACCCTTGGTCGCGGCCCGCGAAACTGAGTCTTCGTCAGTTTTGAGCGGTTCTGATTCTTTTGCGTGTTGTTCAATAAACCCGTTATGGGTTTGAACGTGTACTTTATGGGCAGTTTTTCCGAGGCTTTGAGGAGGTCTATATAAGGCCTAAGTAAGGAGAGAGAAAGGTATAACCAAGAATTCTTTTTCACTGTCAAAAATTCACTAAGGTTTTCCTCTTCAATTTTTAAGCTTTTGCATATACTGTGAGTTTTGAGTGAGCACCAAAACTTGTTCTTCTTCGTTGTATCTCATAGGTTTTTTCGGTAAACCCTGCTCATTCTTATTGGGTCGAAATTAGTCTTTAGGAAAGCGTTCGCGCGCCTCGAAGGTTTCAATTCTCTGTGTTTCGTGTCCATTGCTCATATAAAACCCAATTTTTTCCAACACCTCATTCCTGCAAATCGGGCTCCTACCCTTATCAGGACAAGTCCGAAGACAATACAGGTCAGCGTACACAACATCGAAAAATAAGTTAGATAGCTGAAGGTAAATTTAAGGTATCCGTCTCTAGTTTCGGTATTCATTATCAAACATAATACAGAAGTTATGCTGGCGGCTGGCCTCTTTTAATTCATCAAGGCATTTCTATTTGATTACTTCCACTCAAATAGAAGAAAGCGACTGTGTTTGAGAGCTACCTTTCATAAAAACATTAAACATGATTAAGGCATGAAGCCAGTAACATTAAACTTGATGAATTGATTGTTCCTACAGCCTATATATATGTATGACATATCTTCATTCCCTTGGAAATGAAAAATTAACAAAAGTAACATAAAATATTTCTACTCATTCCTTCTTCATTTCTCTCAACTAGGATTTAACTCGCTCCATATTAATTGCAACACTTTATCCAAAAAGCTGTCACATAGTACACGGCTGTGCCTACCTGAATACGATTATACTATACAATATTAATTAAGTAATGGCACAGTCCCAAGGCGGTACCAACACTTCCCCGTTAGTGTTCCACGTGACGAGGCGGGCCCCAATGCTGATTCCACCAGCGGGGCGCACCCCCTATGAGTTCAAGGAACTCTCCGACATCGACGACCAAGACGGCCTTCGGTTCCAAATTCCGCTGGTGTTTTTCTACCAGGGTGATGGGTCGGGTCGGGATCCGGCCCGGGTGATAAAGGAGGCGGTGGGCAAGGCGCTGGTGTGGTACTACCCATTGGCAGGGCGGCTGAGGGAGAAAGAAGGGAGGAAGTTGGTGGTGGAGTGTAATGCTCAAGGTATCATGTTCATTGAAGCAGATGCTGATGTCACTCTTAATGAATTTGGAAAACCAATTCAGCCACCATTCCCATGTTTCGACCAACTCCTTTTTGATGTTCCTGGTTCTGATGCTATCTTAGATTCTCCTTTGCTGCTTTTCCAGGTATGTAAGCACATTCCTACATCAACCCGGTGGGTAGACTACCCACTACTAATAAAGGCATTAAAATATTATTTATAATAAGAGTTGGAATCCACTATCATTATTAACCATTATACTTATTTAATAGTAAGTAGTCTACCGGTGGGTATAACTAGTTTTTACCCTCATAATAATTTCGATCCACTACTATAATTAATACATATATTAACATTTGTTTAAATAATATTGTACAGGTAACTAGACTCAAATGTGGGGGGTTCATATTCGCTCTACGATTGAATCATGCAATCGCGGATGCTTATGGCCTATTTGAGTTTATGAACACAATATCCGAATTTGCACGGGGAGCTGAATCACCAACGATCCAACCAGTGTGGGAACGTCATTTACTTTGTGCACGGGACCCACCCCAAGTCACCTGTGAACACTACGAGTATGAAGATGTAGTTGACACTGAAGCCACAATTGTTCCTTTGGAAGACATGATCCATAAATCCTTTTTCTTTGGTACGCATGCCTTATCTTTATAATGTTTTTCAATCAATTGTTTTCCATAATAAATGCTAATAAATGAGTACCAAGTTACCAACTGGACGTGACACTTAATCCAAACCTAAAGTAACCAAAACTGTACCCGAAAAAATTATTGCGTATTGTTAACTTATCATGTATAGCTACATGCTTTGTCTTTAATCTGATCTCAATCCACCCACAAATTATATGAGTTTGGCCCTGTTTGGAAACCAGTTTTTTGGCTAGCTTCTGGCTTTTTAATATGGTTAAACAGTAAAAAAACATGTTTGGTTAATATCTTTTTGGTTGGCTGAAAAGCTGGCTTTTAGGCCAAAATGAAAAAACTGCCTGGAGCAGCTTTTTTGGTTGGTTTTTGGCTTGTTGGCCCACAAATCCTCTAATAAACAGCCAACGGCCACAAATAATTTTACCAAACATTATTCCAAACAGTTGGCTTAACAACCAACTTAAAAAGCCAATACATACAACCAATACTTTCAGCCAGTCAAACAAGCCAATTAAACAAGCCAACAGCTGATTGCCAAACAAGCTGGGCCTTTGAATTAAATTTTTTCCCACAAAAAATAAGTTGATCTATTCTGAATCTAATAAAGATTGGACTAAAAACATCACTTTACTAATCATGACATCACTTTATTACTCATGACATCACTTTATTAATCATGACATCACTTTATTAATCATGACAAATCATCAGATGCCATGTGTTGAACTCTCATTAAAAAATTTCCCTCCAAAACTAATCATGATATCACTTTACTTCTAATTTTTGTTCTATCAAGTTTCAAGACTAATTTCTTAATCAATTTAATGTGAATAAGGCTCTGTTCTTTTGGACTTAAAAGCTACAGTAATCAGATCAGATCAGATCAGATCAGAACAGATCAGATCAGATCAGAACAGATCAGACAAACTCAAATCAGATCAGATCAGATCAGACATTATTACTCTAAATTATTATTATTATTATTATTATTTTCGAGCATCGTTTTTCTGCTCGACATTTTCCCACGACAATTTTCGAACGAGTTTTCCGGCGACGGTTTTCGGGCCGACTTTTCCGACTACCGTTTTCGGACTAACTTTTCCGGCGGTGATTATTCGGCCGACTTTTCCGGCGGTGATTATTCGGCTGACTTTTCCGCCGACGATTTTCAAGCCGAGTTTTTTGGCGACGATTTTCGGGACGACTTTTTCGACAACGGTTTTCGGACTGACTTTTCCGGCGGTGATTATTCAGCCGACTTTTCAGGCAACGATTTTCAGGCCAAGTTTTTCGGCGACGGTTTTCGGACTGAATTTTCCGGCGGTGATTATTCGGCCGGCTTTTCCGACAACGATTTTTAGGCCGAGTTTTTCGGCGCCGGTCTTCGGACTGACTTTTCCGACGATGATCATTCGGCCAACTTTTTCAGCGACGGTTTTCAGGCCGAGTTTTTCGGCGACGGTTTTCGGAATGACTTTTCCGGCGGTGATTATTCGGTCGAATTTTTCGGTGACGGTTTGGTCAAAATTTTAGGCGGTGATTATTACTACTACTACTATTATTATTATTATTATTATTATTAGTAGTAGTAGTATTATTATTAGTGTTAATATTATTATTTGAAGTTTTGGAGTGAGATTGAATGAAGAGGTGAAATGAAATGAACTATCATAATAATAATTATAATATTAATAATTATAATAATAATTATTATATTAATAATTATAATAATAATTATTATATTAATAATTATAATAATAATAATTATTATTATTTTAGTAAATATAATCATGTATTACATTTCTCATAAAAAAATAAGTATTACAAAAATAAAAAATAAAAATAAAAATAAAAATAAAAATAAAAATAAAAAATAAAAATAAAAATAAAAATAAAAATAAAAATAAAAATAAAAATAAAAATAAAAATAAAAATAAAAATAAAAATAAAAATAAAAATAAAAATAAAAATAATTCAAATCAGATCAGATCAGATCAGATCAGATCAGATCAGTTCAGATCAGATCAGACAAACTCAAATCAGATCAGATCAGATCAGATCAGAAAAGACCAGATCAGTTTTAAAGAACAGAGCCTAAGACTACAATTGCTCCATAAAAGTAATGAATAACATAATTTCTTATAATAACAAATTAATTAAATTGTGCATCACATGGGCTAACCTAGTTATTATTATACTAGATGATACCCGAGCAAATGCTCAATTTATTTAACAAAGTTAAGTATTTATGTCTAACTTAAATTTTTATATACAAAAACTGGAAAAATTTATTGCAAATGAAAAATTTATATATTTAAGTTCTTTTCTTTTAGTTATATTAGACAATAGAGAATAATTAATACCTAAAATATGCATAATTTTCAAATTAATTTAAGCAATAATTAAAATTAGTTCAGTAACTATAAATTATCATATAGTGATTTTGAATTGGATTGATATCAATGAATTTACTTTATTTTCATAAGTTGTTATTATAATTATTTTAGAAAAAAATTATATGCATCGTAGAAAAAGACCAAGCAATGAATGTTCACTAATTCATGTAGCCATTTGGACTTACTTGATGGTGCATTTCCCTATTATTTTTTGTTCCCCCCCCCCCCCCCCAAAACATAGCATGATTGTTGATGAAGGAAGAGGGAGGAGGGAAATTTGGGTGATTGGGAGGGAAATTGACTTTTTGTAGTGGCAACAACTTTAGTAGTATAGAAAGATACTAAAATGCAGGCCACTTGAAAAATGTTTTCCCTCCTAAGTCCTAAACTTTTATCTTTTGCTCCCAACTTATTTATCAGTTACCACTAGCCTTGTGTGCACGATTTGCGTGCAACGATATTTTAAATGTATCTTTAAAAAATCGAAGGTATTTTGTTAGAGAACTTGAAATATTTGTTAAATTCATACTCATTCACATAATCATAAACAAACTTTCACCTTTTATCCGACTATTCCACAACAATGAACAAAACCGATTATCAAATTTCTAAGATAATATGAATTTTGATGTTTTTATTTTATTTTTACTAATTATATATTTTTTTAATGTTTTTATTTTAAAAAGTTAAAAAATTGTAACAACTTGGAGTGATGCTAATTGGTTTTTTAGAAAATTTCAAGGGCATTACGGACTTTTCCAGAGGGACATCATGGCTCCTCCCTTGAGTTATATTATAGAGATAATATAAATGCTTCACATTTTCCAAAGAAGTATTTGTTTTATTTTTTCCTAAAACAACTATAATTATTTACACTTTACTTTCCAATAAAAACTATACTACCAATCCATCTTCAAAAAAATTCTTATTAGTGTTCATTTTTTAATTTTTAAAGTATTTTTTGTCAGCCTTAATTTGTTAATGATTTTATTTTTTGAATAAACTCTATTTTTTCCATCTTAGTTTTTGTCCTTTTTATTTATTTTTTTTAAAATCTTCTAAAATGATGAACAATTATATTGAATATGTTTATTTTTTTGTATATAATTTTCAAATAAGGTTTTGATTGTCATTAATTTTAGTTTTTTTTTTTAACAATAGTACAATTTTATATACAAGAAATAACTACATAATCTTGATAAAGGAAATGTAGAATATTCCACTGTAAACGTTAGAAGATATAAAATTTATGAAAATACAGTTAAGGTGATTGATATCTATCCAAATTCGAAATGACTATGGGAAAAAAATTATAGTTAGTAAACTAATTTTAATCCATTGTATAAGTTAATTTAAAAATCAAGTACATTTTGGATATTACATATTCTCTACTTTCTAATATATAACTAAAATAAAGTATTTAGGGTTTGTTTACTTCAGATTAAATTCAGTTCAGTTCAGTTTAGTTCAGTTCATCTCTATTAAGTTCAATTAATACACTCTATTAAGTTCAATTCAAGTCATCTCTATTCAGCTAATGTAAACGAGCCCTTAGATAAATTTTGTATCTACAATAACTTTTTATCAATCTTTACATTGAAAAAATAAATTTAGACCTAAATTCTTACTTCAGTTAAATAAACCGACGCAAGCATTTGTTCGGGTATCATCTAGTGATTTAATAACAACATTTCCACTGTCATAGTCTCATTGGAATCGTAGCCCACCGGCCACCTTTTGGTAAAATTTTGGAAAAACTATTACATATATTGTCTGGTTTTCAAAACATAAATTAATAACCATTAAAATACATTACATTTGTAAAAAAAATTGTTTCATATTTTGTTACTTAATTATTCTGAGCTTATATTCACATTCATAAAGATATTTATTTTAATTATTCACTACGTTTAAAAGATAGAAAAATCAACTAAAATAAGGGAAAATTAGTGAAAAAATAAAGATAGAGAAAATAGAATCAAATATCATGTGTAATTGAGAAATATTAAATCACTGACACTGTGACAAATAAAAATATTATAATTTTTATTTATAGCATAATTATGGGAGGACATACGAAATCTGAAGAAAAAAAAAAAGAATCAAGCCAAAAAAATTGGACTAACAGTCTAGAATGACTAAGGGCTCGTTTACATTAGATGAATAGAGATGAACTGAATTGAACTGAAATTAAATGAACTGAATAGAGATTAACTGAAATGAACTGAATATTTAGCAATGTAACCTAGACACCTTATGGTTTGTTCTTTAATTTCTAGTTACTATATAGTAAAAGAGATTATTAGAGATATAAAAAATTCTTTAATTATAATAAAATAATTTAATAACAAAATAAATCATAAGTTTTATTTTTGTTTTAGTTATAATATATAGTCCCACTGTCCCATAAAAAATCCTTCAAATACTACTTTTTTGCTCAATTTTAAGGTCGTATAATTTCTTGTCTTTTAGTGGGGCAGTGGCGGATCTAGGATTTGTACTAAGAGGTTCGAATTTAATCAAAAGATATTCGGATGCTCATATATAAGGGCTTGTTTACTTCAGATTATATTCAGTTCAATTCAGTTCATCTCTATTTAGTTCAACTAATACACTTCAGTTCAGTTCAGTTTAATTCAGTTCATCTCTATTCAGCTAATGTAAACGAGCCCTAAATCGATTTATCGAGTATAAAATTACTTTTTCAAATCTATATCAGTACACAAGTGCACAATTACATAAGTTCAAATTCCCATTTAATAGGTCTAACAATCAAATAAAAACAATTAAGCATTTAACAAGTTAAGAAATTCAACAAACACTTAAAGAGAACAAGATTAGACCAATGCAACGGTGTTGCATTAATGTAAAAAAATACAATCAATTCAAAATTGAGCATCATCATCATATTAACAAAAAAAATTAACTATATACGATGAATTCAATTAACAAATAACAACATACAATCAACAATTCAAACAATATACAATTAACAATGTACATGTTTAATTTATTAAGATTTAATTGAATTAAACATCTAAACATTTAACAAAGTGAAATTTACAAAAAAATAGGAGAGAAAATTTACTAAGTCGGAGAAGGCGAGGCAGTGAGAGTTACATAGTGCAGTCTGGCAAGGGCGGCTTAGTCTCCGTCACGGCGTCGCGGCCAGTGGCTGACCGACGTCTAGAGCCTGGAGATGTGGCGGAAACTCTGACCTAGTGGCCCAATTTAGAGAGAGAATGAGAGGATAGGAGTCGTGGAGATGGCTAGGGTTTGGGGAAAAACTAGAAAGTTTGAAAAGAGTTGAGATTGGGGAAAAAAATAAAAGAATGAGCGTAATTTCCTTGAAGTCATGTATAAAATTAAGCGACTTGTCCGACTGAGCTGCGCGCTTAGATATGTACAGATTTGTTTTGAAATCTATTTATTTATGTTTTATTTTCTTTCAAATAAAAAATAAAAAAATAAACTGATTTCCCACCGGATCTAATGCGGTTCAGTTGAATCCCCTTGAGTGGATGTATAAAGTTGCTTTTTATAAGTTAATTGAAAATTTTGTAGCACAAACAATTTTTTTTAGTGTATGAGTGTCTTTTTATAAGTGGGTCATATTACTTAAAGTAGAAGTAGAGCATTTTTTTGGATGAAGGGGATGAATACTACTTTAGTTTAAAAAGATATTTATTTAGGAAGAGAAAGAGAAGTAGAAATATGGGATTAGGAGGGGGGAAAATAAAGTGGGAGTGAAATGGTGGTAAGAGGTTTAGTCTCTCTCCGTCCCAAAAAAAACTCCTTCATTAGGGTTTAGGGTGTTCAAAAACGTATGTTAGCTTTTACTATAGTTAAATATCTAATCTAGAATTTCTATAATTAATAAGGTGTCAATTTTTTTTTTTGAAACGGATGTCAATAATTATACTTCATATATTTGTTCATTAAATAGGTCCTGCGGAGATAGCTGCACTAAGGCGATTTATCCCGCCACATATGAAAGCTTCGACCTTCGAAATCTTGACAGCATGTTTGTGGCGTTGCCGCACAATTTCTCTTAAACCAAACCCGGAAGACATAGTTCGAATAATTTTTACTGTCAATTCTCGAACCCTATCCAACTCGCCAATACCACAGGGTTTTTACGGAAATGCTTTCGCTATACCCATAGCTCTGTCCACAGCTAGTAAACTCTCTAACAACCCCATAGCCTATGCCTTAGAACTCGTGAAGAGAGCTAAGGCTAATGTTGATCAGGAATATTTGAGGTCGGTGGCTGATTTCATGGTCATTAAGGGTAGGCCCCACTTCACGGTAGTGAGGAATTTCTTGGTTTCTAACCTAGCTCGGGTTGGATTTGATAATCTAGATTTTGGATGGGGTGAACCTGTTTACGGTGGGGTTGCTGGAGGAGGGATTGGGAAAGTATCGGGTTTTCTCAATCTTTATGTTCCATCTAAAAATGAAAATGGAGATAAAGGAATTTTGGTTCCTATATGTTTACCTAGGAATGCGATGCAGATTTTTATCAACGAATTGAATGGGTTGTTGTGTGAAACAACCCCTTATCATCCTAATTCTGCTTCCAGCTCTTCCTTTTATATTTCTTCTTCTTTGTAATTATTACTACTAATAATTTCTATTTTAATGGTTTTTGTGAAGCAATAATGTTCAATGAATGATGCATATTTATTATTTAACCATGTTATGCGGGAATGAAATAATGTAATATACTTTGTATTTGTGGATTGTGAATCATACTGAAAAGATGTCATGGAATGGTTGTAACTTGTAAGCCTATAATATTTTGTTCCCAAGAATGATGTCTTCTTGACTTATGATATATTCAGTTTAATATATTTAAGCAATTCAGTACTGCTTACTTTAAATACAAATCAATCAATATATATTTAAGCAATTCAGTACTGCTTACTTTAAGCAATTCAGCACCTAAAAGAACATCTTGCCACATGTCATGCTCTCATTAAAAAAATTCCCGCCCTTTTTTCTTGAATCTAAAAAAAGCAATTAATATATTCTATCTTAAAATATTTTAGGGAAATCCTCAATTGTGACCATAAAAACTTTAAGGGTGCGTTCTCTTCAACTTATTAGACCTGAACTTATCTGAACTTATCTTATCTGAACTTATCTGAACTTATCAAACCTGATTTAACTTATTAGACCTTATTTAACTTATTAGACCTTATTGGAACTTATTAGACCTTATTGGAACTTATTGGACCTTATTAGACCTTATTAGGCCTTATTGGAACTTATTAGGCCTTATTAGAACTTATTAGACCTTATTGGAACTTATTAGACCTTATTGAAACTTATTAAACCTGATTGAAACTTATTGGAACGTATTTTATATGATTGAATAAAATAAATTAATTATAATAATAATAATAATAATAATAATAATAATAATAATAATAATAATAATAATAATAATAATAATAATAATGATGATATTCTATACATTTGAACCTATGTTTTATTTATTGTTGAATTAGGTTCAAGAAGGTAATAATAATTAGTATATCTTTTTTCAAACCCATTATTAATTAATATTATCAATTCCAATAACAACTTATCTACATATTTAATTTTTCTTAATTCAATTGTAGTAAAATTAACAAACTAGAACGGATTGAATAATAATAATATGGAGGATGGGTAAAGTTTAATTTGGACCAAAATTAATAATAATAATATGGAGGGTGGGTAAAGTTTAATTTGGACCAAAATTAAATCAAACCCAAAATAAAAAATAAGTTTTATTTTATAATATAAAAAAATAATTTAATTCAATCTAACTTTGATTGGTTTCTCTAAAAAAATTATAAAACAAGAATGATAAAATAAATTTGGTTTATGTTGTGTAAGAGTGCTTTAAGTTAATTATTAATTTAATTAATTTTATTTGATCAATAATTAAAAATAATAATCTAGACCTGATTTGAACTTATTAGACTTGATTGGAACTTATTAAACCTTATTGGAACTTATTAGACCTTATTGGACCTTATTGCAACTTATTAGACCTTATTGGAACTTATTGGACCTTATTGCAACTTATTAGACCTTATTGAACTTATTAGACCTGATATAACTTATTGGAACTTATCTGAACTTATTAAACCTGAAACTTATTTTTTTAAGGTGAAGAGAACGCACCCTAAAATTCTCAACTGTAACCATACTTTTAAAAAAATCTCAATTATAACCATACATAACTTTTAAAATCCCAAACATGACCAAACTAACCCAAAATCCGTTAAATGGCCGTTAAGTTTAACCAATTATCCTCGATTTCTATGCATCGATCTACGTGTAAAAAAAATAGTCTGCTCATGGTTTTAGGGGTCATTTCAAACCTTATGGGGTCCGATTTAAGGTCGGATTTTGCAAAAAATGAAACAATTGCCCCCAATTTGCGTTCCAAATCCACCTCGATTTGCGCGCATTAATACAAAGTGCAATAAAAAATAGTCTGCTCAAGGTTTTACGGGTTATTTTAATCCTTATAGGGTCCGATTTGAGGTTGGAATTTGCATAAAAAGAACCGATTACCCCCGATTTGCGTTCTGAATTCGCATCGATTTGCGCAAATATTCTAATCGAGGCGGATTTGGAACGCAAATCGGAGGCAATCGGTTCATTTTTTGCAAATTCCGACCTCAAATCGGACCCCTTAAGGATTAAAATGACCCGTAAAACCTTGAGCAGCTATTTTTTATTGCACTTGTATTAATGCGCGCAAATCGGGGGCAATCGGTTCATTTTTTGCAAATTCCGACCTTAAATCGGATCCTATAAGGGTTGAAATGACCCGTGAAACCTTGAGTAGACTATTTTTTATTGCACTTATATTAATGCGTGTAATACCCCGAAATTTAGGGCCAGAAAATTTTGCGGGTTATTTATATTATTTTAACTTTCCAAGTCCAAAAAGGCCCATTTATTTGGACTGTTTTAATTTTTATCTCGAAATTGGGCCTATGACCCAATTCCTCTCCCTTTGGCCGGCCCTCTCTTCTCCTTTGGCCAATGGTTATTTCTTTTGGTTTAATTTAAATTAATTAAATAATTTTGTTAATTAAATTAAATAATATTTTTGAATCCTTAAACTAATTCAAACCTAGCCTAACAACCTAACTAGTCTACTCTTTCTCCCTATTTTTGCTCCCTTTTCACGGCACCCCCTCCCCTTTTGTTGTTGATTGTTTGTTCTTCTTTTCTTCTATATATATTAGGCTTAGCAATATTTTTGTTCCTAATTGCAAAAGCTCATAAACCCTAAAAAGAAAAAAAAATTTCCTTCTCTCCTCTCTCAAAATAGCCGAGCACTTTATTCACCAAAGTGGTGAATTTTCCTTGGAATTTTTAGCGATTTGAGGTAACTAGACTTTTCCTCTTAGATTTGGGTTAGTTAATTACATAGTTAATTAGGATTAAATCATGAAAACGGTCAAGAAATTAAATGAATTAGTATCATGTTAAGGTTAAGAATTTTGAACCATGTGATGAATTATTACGAAATTTTCTTGATCATTTTATGTAGTTTCTTGGAATCTTTAATTGTTTAATAATTATTTGTATGAATTTATTTCTTAATCAAATCTTATTATTTCTTGATTAATTTTTTGTGGGAGTTTCTTTACTGTTTCATTATGAATCATGATTTATTTCGTGGCAAAATTCGTCCTTTTATTGCTTAAAATAATTTAATCTTTCAAACCGGTAAAACTGTCCAGATTTGGTTTACGAATTTATTAAGATACTTAATCAATTAGGATGGCTACGAAATTTTAGGTGGAAGTCAGTAATAGTTTTTTACAGCTTTTGTTAAATTTTCGTAATTTTTAAAGTTCATTTTCTATGGCAGAAAAATCGGAAACTGATTACAGCCTAATCTGATTTGTTAGTTATAAAATCCCTTAAAAATAGTAAATGATGTTATTTTTGGACCAAATTTATGCACGTTAAACCTTGAACCTATATATAGCTTCCATAAAAATTTCTAGATTATTCGAGACCTTTTAACGGTGAATCTTAATTTAATTCTTTAAAATCAGATTGTGTAAAATAGTGTGATTAAATTATTAAAACATGTTATTATTGAATTCTTGGATTTAATCTTGATAATTTTAATATGCCAGAATGCCGTGTGATATCATGTATATAAAGTGTTGATTTTGATCTGGTTCTTGATAACTTTAATGTTTAAAGTATGATTTTTAATTAATATTATTAAGTTTAATTGCTAATTATTGATGATTGTATTTAATTAATTGTGTTAATTTTCGGGATTGCTGACATGGAGTTTTCGAGTGGTATAAAATATGAAAAGTAGGAATTTTATCATGTTTTGAGTAATTTAGGTTGCTAATTGTATTTTTATATAATTTATTGAATTAATTATATGATGACTGATGAATTTATTTAATTATTATTGTTGTTACTAAAATGCCGTGTGGTCCTTATGTGATTTGATCAATCTTTGTTTAATTTTTGACTTATAATAATGTTAGAAAGTATTTTAGGAATTATTGTAATTATTATAAGTAAAGGAATTATCAGGGATAAGTGACAATATAAAGGAAAGTAATAATATAACAAAAGGGTAAATTATTATTATTATTATTTTGTTAGTCATTAAAGAAGTGGATAAGTTGCAATAAGAAGGGAAGTATAATAAGATAATAATAGGGAAGGAAAGGAAACAGACTAAAAGGATATTGACTTGTTTCGATCTCTGGCTAGGAAAGACTTGGTATTTAAGGTGGCCAACATACGTGCCGCACCTCTCTTTCCTGGGACTTCGAACATTTCATTCCCGATTACAGTCACCTAGTACTTCCAAGTATAAGTAAGATAATAAGTTAAGGTCGCCCCTGCGATGACGCAAAGGTCATCAATCGGGTTAATAAGATAGGACGCCCCTGCGATGGCGCAAAGGTCATCAATCGGGTTAAGTCGTTGCCACTGCCAGACTGCGGTATCTGCGCAGTTCTTGATTCTAGAATATGTAGTCGTCTAGCTAGTTCTCGCAAAGGAGGGTTATTTAGGGGTTATGGCCATAGCTTAGGCTTAGTTCTCGCAAAGGAGGACTACGGGTGGGACGCAAAGGTTCACCCCGGCATGTTTTAGGAAAGTTGTGGACGCAAAGGTTCACTACGAGCTATAAAGACCGGTCCGCCAAGAAGTTAAGATGATATGATAAGTTATGATAAGAAGTTATGTTATGATAAGATATGATTTAGTATGATATGTTATGGTATAAAGATAGCTAAGTTATAGGTATTTTTACACTATAAGATAAGAATGCAATGGGATGTATAAAATGATATGTATAAGTCTTCCGCTGTGTACGTCTGTATTTGTACGTTGTAGGTATTCGGGTATGTATGTATACGTATATGTATTTGTATGGTGAACGTATTTTGTGCCTGTATTGTATACGTATTTTGTATGTACTCTAACCGTATTTTGCAGGTATTTTCATACGAAAGGTATACGTATTTTTGTACGTATTTTTATACGTATCCTGTATGCATTTTGTACGTAATGTTATATGTTATGTATGGTTTTCATGAACGATTCTATGCTATTATGTGGTTAGCGATCCCTCATTTAAGCGGGACAGCCTAGTTACTCGCCACTGACGGTGGACCCTCCCCCCCATTTCAGGTGATGATGCAGACGCATAAGTGGGCTCGTATGGATCGGGTTGTGAGATGTGATGAGATTAGCTTAGTGAACCCAGAGTCTATTTATGTTTTTCTATTTATTTATTAAGTATTTATCCCGGCTTGTTGGGATTAAACAACATTTCAATATGTACTTTAGAGTTTACTTTTGGATTTTGAGACTAGTAGTTATTACTTTAATTAATAAAAGATCAATTGTATTTAGAATATGTTATTTTTGTTACGTTTATGCTTAGTAATGATCCATTTGTCGATTTCCATCGTAAATCGACAGTCTAAAAAGTCGGGTCGTTACAATGCGCGCAAATCGAGGCGAATTTGGAGCGCAAATCGGGGGCAATCAGTTCATTTTTTGCAAAATCCGACCTTAAATCGAACACCTTAAGGTTTGAAATGACCCCTAAAACCGTGAGCAGTCTTTTTTTTTACAAGTAGATCGATGCACGGAAATCGAGGATAATTGGTTAAACTTAACGGCCATTTAACGGATTTTAGGTTAGTTTGGTCATGTTTGGGATTTTAAAAGTTATGTATGGTTATAATTGGGATTTTTTAAAAAGTATGGTTACAGTTAATAATTTTAAAGTTTTTATGGTCACAACTGAGAATTTCCCAATATTTTATACCTCTAGAACTATTATTTGATTTAAAAACCCATAAATAATACTTGTATCTTAATTGTAATTTAGTTTTGATCATATATTCATTTACTACATATTCTTATAATCAAAATTTAATTTTCATTATACATTTATTATCTATGCATATTCTCATAATATAATTCCTCCTACTTTTTTAAGGGCAATAAGTATCATGATTGGTTTATTATTTTGATATACATTACTCAACTTTATATATAATTTGAAGGATCTACATATTAACTTATTAATTTTTTTTAGGATTCTAATTGGAAAATCAACAAACAATGTACATTTTAGTTATATTTTCCCCTAACAATTGTGATAAAACGAGCTTTAGGCCCTGTTCTTTTGGACTTAAAAACTACAGTAATCAGATCAGATCAGATCATATCATATCATATCAGACTTAGTCAAATCAGATCAGATCAGACATTATTACTCTTTATTATTATTATTATTATTATTATTATTATTATTATTATTATTATTATTATTATTATTATTATTATTATTATTATTATTTCGAGCATTGTTTTTCTGCTCGACATTTTCCGATAACGGTTTTCGGACTGACTTTTTCAGCATTGATTATTCGGCCGACTTTTTCGGCGACGATTTTCGGGACGACTTTTCCGACGACGGTTTTTGGAATGAATTTTCCGGCGATGATTATTCGACCGACTTTTCCGGCGACGATTTTCAAGCCGAGTTTTTCGGCGATGATTTTCGGGACGACTTTTCCGACGACGGTTTCGGACCGACGATCAAAGTAATTAACAAAGAAAGAAGAAATAGGCAAAAAAGGAGAACGAGGTAGTAGCCCGTCGCACCTCGCGACCGAGGCTCACGACTCGCGACGGTCCCTCGCGATTTGCTACTCCCTCGAGCCCTGGTTTGTTAGTATTCTCGGATGCCTTTTGCCTTGGATGCCTTTACATATTAAAGATTTTTTATTAGGCTTCAATATTTAATTAATTAAGGGAGTATTAAACTTAAGTAAATAAGAATATTAAGAGCTAACATTGTGTATGACATCTTAGCATGTTAATTACACAATTTTATGAAGGGTTTAATGGTGATGATCCAATCATCTTTTCTGATTTCTTCTTGAGGCTTTCCTATAAATAGGGATGTTTGTTCATTTGTTGAATAGACAAGAGATAATAGAAAATTCTGAAATCTTGCATACTCAAAGCAACTTGCTAGCTTTTAGTATTTTTCTCCAAGTCTAAAACTTGCTATCTTACACAAAATCTAAAACACAAGTCTTTATGATACACTCTTAAGATCACATAGAGTGTATATTTTCTCCATTGTATCTCACTAATCATTTCGTGGATTCCCGGTGATCTAACGGGACGAATTAAAATAGATTAGAAGAAAAAGTGTAGATTCCACACCTTGGAAGGTTCATCAACATTTAATTTCCACCATAAAAATTCCAAACAAACATCAATATATTTTATTTGGCAATAACGCAATATAAACATTAAACATGATAAAAACATGAAGCCAGCCAGTAACATTGGACATAGTGAATTGAACCTTTATTTTTTGAGGAAAGGTACGCAATTACAAACTGTCAAGACCCTATATTAGGCTTTAAACAATAGGCCAGGGAAAACCAACACATTGGGGGGTAAGAATTGAACCCGGGGCATCAATCCCAGGGTATTGTGCTCTTACTACTACCCTACGTTACATCCTTGACATAGTAAATTGATGATGCCAATTGCCTAGCTATATATGTGAATGACATATCTTCCCTTGGAAAAATTAAAGCAACAAAAAATCTTTGTACCTTAATTCGGTTATACTATACAGTAATTAATTCAGTAATGGCGCAGTCCCAATGCGGTACCAACACTTCCCCGCTAGTGTTCAACGTGACGAGGCGGGCCCCGGAGCTGCTCCCACCAGCGGGGCCCACTCCGTACGAGTTCAAGGAACTCTCCGACATCGACGACCAAGAGGGCCTTCGGTTCCAAGTTCCGCTGGTCTTTTTCTACCGGGGTGACGGGTCGGGCCAGGACCCTGGTTGATAAAGGAGGGCTTGGGAAAGGCCTTGGTGGGTTACTACCCATTAATAGGGAGGCTGAGGGAGAAAGAAGGAAGGAAGTTGGTGGTGGAGTGTAATGCTCAAGGAGTCCTTTTCATTGAAGCAGATGCTGATGTTAGTCTTGATAAATTTGGACAACCAATTATTCATCCACCGTTTCCATGTTTCGACCAACTTCTGTTTAATGTTCCTGGTTCTGATGCTATACTGGACTCTCCTTTGTTGCTTCTCCATGTATATATGTAATGTACTCATAAATCATAATAATTTCGATCCACTATTATAATTAATAATATATACTTACATTTGTTTAAATAATATTGTATAGGTAACTAGACTCAAATGTGGGGGGTTTATATTAGCTCTACGATTGAATCATGCAATCACGGATGCTTATGGCCTAAATCAGTTCATGAATGCAATATCCGGATTTGCACGGGGAGCTAAATCACTAGCGATCCAACCCGTGTGGGAGCACCATTTACTTTGTGCACGGTGATGGAGATTGAAGTCTATAATAAAGAAATCAGGAAGAATGCTTTTCATCTATCATTAACCAAGAATTACAAATGACCTTTTATAAACTAGGCATTCAAATAACTAACTACAATAATGGACGTTAAGATAGTGGGAACATGACCCCACTACTCACCTAATAATCTCAACAATGAACTTGACTAAGTCAGACCACTAACAATAAACAAAGACTCCTAATACTTAGAAATAACAGGAAATATATAACTAACATCAAATTAAGCAATAAACTTTGAAGCACTTGGTCAAACACTCCCCCTTGCTTCAAATGGGCACACACCAACAAGTTGACGAAGATAAGTATATTTACCGATAGCTATCTCAAACTCTCTAATAACTCCATAATCTATGCCTTAGAACTCGTGAAGAAAGCTAAGGCTAATGTTAGTCAGGAATATGTAAGGTCAGTGGCTGATCTCATGGTCATTTAAGGTAGGCCCCACTTCACAGTTGTGAGGAATTTTGTGGTTTCGGACCTCACTCGGGTTGGATTTGATAATATAGATTTTGGATGGGGTGAACCTGCTTACGGAGGGGTTGCTGGAGGAGGGATTGGGATGATACCAGGTCTTCTCAATTTCTATGTTCCATCTAAGAATGGAAATGGAGATAAAGGAATTATGGTGTCTATATGTTTACCTAAGAATGCAATGCAAATTTTTATCAACGAATTCAATGGATTGTTGTGTGAGACTCCTTATCATTCTATTGCTGCTTCCGGCTCTTCCTTTAATATTTCTTTTTCTTTATAATTATGACGATAATTTCAGTTTTAATGGTTTTTGTGAAGCACTATTGTTCGAAGAAAGATGGTTATTTAACTCTGTTATGCGGGTATGAAATAATGTAATATTCTTGTATTTGCGTATTGTGAATCATCATACTCAAAGATGGCATGAAATGGCTGTAATTTGTAAAACTGCATTTTGTTCCTCATAATGATGTCTTATAGACTTATGATGTATTCAGTTCAATATATTTAGGCATATTGCTTACTATATAATAAATACAATTTTTTATTTGATTCTATATGTATACAATTTTTCATATTAAATTAAACCATGAAGATTTATTCATCAACATAAATAGTATGATGATATCTCATTATTATTTGATAATTTTTCTTTATGAATAAATACATCAATAACGTCAAAGTTAGTTGAAATTCAAATCATATTAGATCTAAAATTCATGCCATACCAAATTAACCAATATTCCCTTTGCTCTTATTTGTTATAGTTAATTTAGAAAACTTCGCTTTTTTTTAAAAAAACTATTTTTAATTAATGAAAAACGACTCTAAAACTATTCATACAAAAAATTAAATCATCTAAAAAGACGCTAAAACTAAATAAAACACATCAAACTATCCAACAATTATTTTTATAAGGAAAGAAAATCCGATTAGCCTCTTTCAGATGGCCAACCAAATGCGTCCTTTCGGACAATAAGGGAAAGATTGAAATCACACGGGTAATAGCAAAAAGCCATACTACGATAATTATGCCCTAGATTGGCTAGGTAATCTGTTGCATAGTTAGCTTCTCTATAAACGTGCTGAATTGAGTAATCGTCAAATTTGTTGAGATCAAGCCAAGTACCTTGGACCAAATTTTGGATTTCCGATGGGATTTGCCAAGTTTGTCTAACTGCATTCATAACAGCAAAATTATCCCCTTCAATTTGGATATGTTTGATACCTAAGGAAAGAGCTACGATGTTCTGTTTGATACCCATTCCCGAGACAAGAAGCTACGGTATACTAAAATTTGAGCCAAAAATAGATTATAGGAGTGCCTCCTTCTAGCCATTCAAAGTGGCACCATATTCAAAGAGCCAAAACAAAGCATCGAAACAAAGAAAGTGGCATTGTAAAGTAGACTTTCAAAATGCCCATAAATTCCATGTCCATGATCTTTGTACGTAGCTTCCGTACTCTATCTTACTTCTTTACCCAACACTCTATATCTTACCCGTGAAATAAAGCACTCCAAAATTGCCTATAAGCGCTTTTCACGATTGTTGGAACATTTATGAATAAATGGGTTAAGATATTGGACAAAGTAGGCTATGTAACGACCCGACTTTTTGGACTGTCGATTTACGAAGGAAATCGACAAATGGATCATTACCAAAATAAGAACTTAATAATAATATCATATTTAAAGTCCAATAATCCTTTATTTAACTAAATAAATAAATAATATCCCAAAATCCATAATCAAACTCCAAAATACATAATTAAATACTGTTCAATCCCAACAAGCTGGGATAGATACTCAATAAAAGAATAGAAAACATAAATAGACTCCGGGTTCACTAAGCTAAACTCATCACATCTCACAACCCGATCCAAACGAGCCCACTTATGCGTCTGCATCATCACCTGAAATTGGGGGGGGTCCACCGTCAGTGGCGAGTAACTAGGCTGTCCCGCTTAAATGAGGGACCGTTAACCATATAATAGCATAGAATCAAACGAGGAAATCATACAAAAACATATGGAAATACGTACAAAAATACATACGAAATACGTACAAAAATACATACGGAATACGTACAAAAATACGTATAAAAATACGTACAAAAATACATACGGAATACGTACAAAGTACGTACAAAAATACGTATAGAAATACGTATACAATACGTATACAATACCTGCAGAATACGGTTAGAAATACATAGAAAATACGTATACAATACAGACACCAATACGTACAATATACGAGTACAAATACGTACAACATACAAATACAAATATATACATCATACATATACGAATACATACATCATACATATACTCAGAAATACACCATTAAAATACAAACTTACCAGATGTATGCAGCGGAAGACTTAATATTACATAAATAATACATATATACACGGCAATTCACATATACACATAACCCTTCCCGTGAGTTACTTATTTATCATATTTTACCCTTAAACCCTCTTTTAACCTTCTTATCGGACCGGTCATAATGCTCGTTGTGGATCCCGTGTGCACCACAACTTTCCTAAAACATGCCGGGGTGAACTCGTGTATCCAACCCGTAGCCCTCCTTTGCAAGAACTAAGCCTAAGCTATGGCCATAACTCCTAAATAGCAGCTCGTGTACTACTACTTAGACGACTACATATCTTAAGATCCAGAACTGCCGAGAGACCGCAGTAGGGCAGTGGCTTCGACTTAACCCGATCTGATGACTCGTGTATCATCAAATGGGCATCCTTACGTATCTTGTCTTTTCTAAAGGTCATCGTGAGACCACTAATTAACAAGCAATATCTAAAGGCCATCTTGAGACCACTAATTCATAACATTTTCTAAAGGCCATCTTGAGACCACTAGTTCACATCATTTTCTAAAGACCATCTTGAGACCACTAATTCATATCATATCTTATTACTTTCCTTCTTATTCATATTGTTACATTCCTTCATATCATAACTTATCTTCTTTAATTCCTTTTAATTCATTTAATTATATTAATTCCTAAAAGTACAATCTAAATTATTATAAGTCAAAAATTAAACTAAAATTGATCATAATAATCCTAGTCCATTCGACATTTCATGATAAAATAATAATCAAATAAAATTCATTAAATAATCAAGTAACAATTAAATAAATCATTTAAATTAACAATAAATCATATAATTCAATAATTATCATCCAAATACATAAACATGATAAAAAATCTATTTTTATTCCCTTCTACCACTCGACATTTCCATGTTCAAATACCAAAAATTATACTTTTAATTAATTAAATACAATTATCAATAATTAATCGTACAAACCTAATAATAAACAATAAAATCACCCTTTAACATTAAATCATGCAACATGGACTAATACAAGACCAAAAATCAACCCTTTAATCATATAAACTACACGGCTTTCTTGAATCAACAACAATAACAAGATTAATTTTCAAGAATTACAATAACGTGACTAAATTAAAGATCAAATTAAAGATTATTAATTCTAATTCAAGATTTAACAAGATTCACCAACAAAAATTAGATTTTTATTTCCCTTTTGTAACATAGGCTACTCGACCTTTTTTTAATACATGAACAAAATTAATTATTTTTAATTTAAAACTTTAATCAACAATTTAATCATTCAAGATCATTATTTTAATTTCAAGAAACTATCATAAAAATTACCATAAAGTCATCATGATTACTCGACATTCACAAAATAATTCAAGAACAAGATTCAATAACTTATCATGCAATTGTTCAAGCAATTATATAATTAGAACAATTATTTCATGCATAAAAATTAATTAAAACAGTTAAAGATTCATAAAGATTACATAAAATATCAAGAAAATAACATGCTCAAATATCATCATAAGATTCGAACTTTCAACCTAAAACATGATACTAATTCTTTTAATTTTTCCTAGTTCTAATCCTAATTAACTATATGGAAATCTACCCTAATCTAAGGGAGAAAGTCTAGTTACCTGGATTGGAGAAAGAAATCAGAAAAATCACCCCTTTGAGTTCGAAAAAGCACACGGCCAAGCTAGAGGAAACTTTTAGGGTTTTCTTTTAAGTTTTGTATTGTATGGAAAATAGGTAATTAGGTTAAGAGCTTTGTTACCTATTTAATTAAAGAGGACCAAAAAGGAATAATTTTAAAGAAAATAAATGAGGAAGCCGTGAATGAGAGGGAGTATAGGGGTGATGGAGTGAGTTTAGGGTTGGTTGAGAATAATAGGGAGAATGAGCATTTGTGGGGAGACTAGGTAAGGTAGTTGTAAATAGGGTTTACTAATTCTATTTAATTAAAATATTATTAATTAGATAAATGTAGGATTATCCAATTAATAATTTGTAAAAAGAAAAAGGAAAAGAAATCCTTGGCCATAGCAAGAGGGGGCCAGCCAAGGGGGAGGAGACTTGGGTCACCGGCCCAATTTCGAGACAAGGAGAAGAAACGAAACAAACAGTCCAAATATGCGGGCCCTTTGGACTTAGAGTAATAAAATGATGTTTATTAACCGCGAAATTTTCTGGCCCTAAATTTCGGGGTATTATAGGCTAGGCAAAAGGACCCACGAGGCAGAGAATGTCTCGCACCCCGCGAGAAGTTTTTCGCACCCCGCAAAAAAGCTACTGGAAAATCTGGACAAAAGTTTGTTCAGTGATCGCACCCCGCGACGGGGTCGTCGCACCCCGCGACAGTGTCTCTGGAAATTTGAACGGTTTGTTCGAATTCTTGGATTCTTTTCCTAGCATTCCTTTACGTGTTTGAGCTTGTCTTGAGAGCTTCTATGCTGATGTAAAGGAGATTAAATCAGATTAAATGAGGAGGTTAAGAGTTAGCATAGTTGATGGAATAATCTTTATTCCATTCCTCATTCTAAGCTAAACATAATTTCTGATTTTAATTGGGTTTAATGTGTGAATTGAACTCAGAATTTTTCTGAATTCTTCACATGCTTATGTGCCTATAAATAGGCATATATTTGTTCATTGCAAGATATAAGAATCACAAGAAAATCTCTGAAATTCTAAGTGCTTATATACAACTTGTTAGCATATAGATATCTCTAGCTAATTTATCTAAGTGTGATTCGAAACATAACAAACACAAGTCCTTTTGTTTCTTATAATCTAGAGATCACTTGAGTATAAGGTTTTTCATTCTCCTTTGTATCTCACTAATCGTTCGTGGTAACCCGGTGATCTAAATATATAAGGGGCGAATCGAATTAGTAGGAAAGTGCATTTCCACGCCTTGGAGAGTCAATTGTTCATCACATTCTTGCTCATCACCAACAAGCTACTAATTCGATTTTCTTTGAAAATGTCTACACTCAAAGACTTAACGATGAACATCCAAAAGTTGACGAAATTCGAAGGCGTGGGGTTCCGCCGGTGGCAAAAGAAGGTACATTTCCTTTTAACAACTTTGAATGTGGTATATGTTCTTACCACACCTATGCCTCCTTATCCTAAGGAGGGTGAAGAGGAACCGACACCAACCACTAGGAAGCGGACAAAGTGGGAGAATGATGAATATATATGCCGAGGGCATATTTTGAACACTCTATCCGACCCCCTATTTGATCTCTACAAAAATTTAGAGAGTGCAAAAGAGTTATGGGACGCTTTGGAGGCAATGTACATCACCGAGGACGCATCAAGTAAGAAATTTCTTGTTAGCAATTTTAATTCTTTTAAGATTACTAATGATCGTCCTGTCATGGAACAATTTCATGAGATTTACCACATATTAAACCAAATCCGTGCTCATGGGATGGCAATGGATGAATCCATTGCGGTAGCATCCATAATTGATAAATTACCACCCTCTTGGAAGGACACTAAAAATACCTTAAAACATAAAAAAGAGGACATAAATATGGAGCAATTGGCTAATCACCTCTTAGTTGAGGAGAATATCCGGGCTCAAGAAAATAAGGAAAAAGATAATGAAAAGGACTCAAACAACAATGGACAAAAATCTACTATTAACATGGTAGGGGTTGGTGGTTCCAATGGAACAAAGAAATCCAACAACAATTCTAAACCAAAGAATGCTACAAACAAGAAGCGAAATGCGGTGTCTTGTTGGATATGTAGCGGACCTCACTACAAGAGGGATTGCCCTTCAAAGAACAAGAATGGGAAGAAGGATCAACCAAAGGTTGATAAAAACCAAGGTACGGTTGCACTTGTAGCTTTAAATGAACCAACTCATTTTGTTGCTATGATTTCTGAAATAAATATTGTGCAGGGTGACGACTCTTGGTGGATTGATTCGGGTGCCTCTAGACATTTGTGCAAGGACCGGCATTTGTTCAAAACTTTTCAAGATTTGAATGATGGGCCAATATTGTAAATGGGGAATGATTCTACGGTAAAGGCCAAGGGAATTGGTCAAGTAGAATTGGTGTTAACCTCGGGAAAAATACTTTTAAGGATGTTATTTATGTACCCGAAGTTAGGAAAAACCTTGTGTCAGGAGGTATTTTGAATAAATTCGGATTTAAAGTTGTTTTTGAGTCGGACAAATTTATCGTTTCCAAAGGTGGTATTTATGTTGGTCAGGGGTATTATTGTAATGGTATGTTTAAATTCCATGTTAATAATAAAAGTAGTGATTCTATTTACTTGCTTGATGTTTCTTCTCTATGGCACAATCGATTATGTCATGTGAATTATCGTCGTTTATATGATATGTCTAAAACGGGGTTAATCCCACATTTTGATTTAAATATAGAGAAGTGCAAAACATGTATGCTAAATAAAATCACAAGGACTCCTTTCCATAACGTGACAAGACAAACGGTATTGCTTGATTTGGTGCATAGTGACTTGTGTGATTTTCATAGCTCACCATCTTTGGGTAATAAAAAATATGTTATAACTTTTATTGATGATTTTTCAAGATATTGTTATACTTACTTATTATCATCCAAAGATGAGTTAATTGAAATGTTTAAGATCTATAAAACCAAAGTGGAATTACAACTTAATTTGAAAATTAAAATACTTCGGACGGATAGAGGTGGAGAGTATTATGACCCAAATTATTTTAAATCAATTGGCATCATTCATGAAACAACCGCGCCGTATTCACCACAAAGTAATGGTGTTGCGGAAAGAAAAAACCGGACATTAAAAGAAATGGTTAATTCCATGTTATCTAACTCGGGTCTAAGTGACGGTTTTTGGGGGGAGGCAATGCTAACGGCATGTTATGTCTTAAATCGGGTTCCTAATAAAAGGAACAAGGATACCCCATATGAATTTTGGTTTAAAAGGAAGCCTAATCTTACACATCTTAAAGTGTGGGGTTGTAGGGCGGTCGTCAAATTGACGGAACCCAAACGTAAAACATTGGGTGAAAAGGGGATTGGGTGAAAAGGGGATTGATTGCATATTTATAGGCTATGCTCAAAATAGCAATGCCTATAGGTTTTATGTTCTTGAACATAATGATTTTGTCACTATTCACACCGTGATAGAGTCAAGGGATGCAATTTTTGATGAAACACGGTTTTCATTAATTCCTAGACCAAAGGACATGGTACCTAGTACTAGTTCCGGGATTGTGGATGATCCTAATAAGGGTCATGATACTACAATTCTAGAAATTAGGAAAAGTAAACGAACTAGAAAAGGAAAATCTTTTGGACCGGATTTTCAACTATATTTAGTTGAAGGGTCAAGGGAGTCCATTGTGACTCAAGTTCCATATGTTTACCATATGGAGGAGGATCCGAAAACGTTTAGTGAGGCTATGAAGTCTCATGATTCCACATTTTGGAAGGAAGCCGTGAATGATGAAATGGATTCAATAATGAGTAATAATACTTGGATTTTATCGGACTTACCTCCGGGTTGTAAACCTCTTGGTTGTAAATGGATCTTCGTTAAGAAGAAAAGGGTCGATGGAACCATACTAAAATATAAGGCCCGGTTAGTGGCCCAAGGTTTTAGGCAAAAATATGGTATTGACTACTTTGACACTTATGCTCCGGTAGCTAGAATAGCTACTATAAGACTTTTGATAGCTTTATCGGCGATTCATGGTCTTGAAATTCAACAAATGGACGTGAAAACGGCATTCCTATATGGTGAATTGGAGGAGGAAGTGTACATGAATCAACCGGAAGGCTTTGTTATCAAAGGACAAGAAAACATAGTGTGTAAACTAATTAGATCTTTGAATGGACTAAAACAAGCACCTAAGCAATGGCAACAAAAATTTAATAATATTGTCTTGGCTAACGGGTTTAAAATAAATCAATCGAATAAGTGTGTATATAGTAAATTTGACAACGGTAAAGGTGTTATAATTTGCTTATATGTTGACGATATGCTTATCTTTGGGACGGATTTGGATGAGGTAAATAAAACTAAAGTGTTTCTCTCAAAGTGCTTCTCAATGAAAGATTTGGGTCAAGCGGATATGATTCTTGGTATAAGAATTGTGAGAGGTAATGGAACGGTTTCTTTAACACAATCTCATTATATTGAGAAAGTGGTAAAGAAGTTCAATGAGTCGGTTTCAACTCATTTTTCTACTCCGATGGATCCAAGTATTAAATTGGTTCCGAGTAGAAGTACCCCAATTTCACAATTGGAGTATGCAAGCTTGGTCGGAAGCTTGATGTATGCTATGACTAGCACCAGACCGGATATAGCATTTGCTATTGATCGGTTAAGCCGATTTACTAGTAATCCTAGTAAGGAAAATTGGCAAGCTTTAAAAAGAGTGTTGAGGTATTTGAAGAAAACCATGGATTATGGTTTGACATATACCGGTGAGCCTTCTATTTTAGAAGGATTTACGGATGCGAGTTGGATCTCCAATAAGGAGGATTTTTCATCCACAAGTGGATGGGTGTTTCTTCTTGGAGGAGGTGCCATTTCATGGGCCTCTAAGAAGCAAACATGTATCACCGATTCCACTATGGCTTCGGAGTTTATTGCTCTAGCTTCATGTTGTTAAGAAGCGGAGTGGCTTAGGAATGTGTTGAGTGATGTTGACTTATGGGTGAAACCAATGTCACCTCTTGTTATCCATTATGATAGTGCTTCAACAATTGCTAAGGCTTATAATGAAGTCTACAATGGCAAGTCAAGGCACATTGGGGTTAGACATAGCTATGTTCGGGAGATGATTAAAGATGGTAATGTGACCATTGATTTTGTTCGGTCTAATCTGAATTTGGCGGACACGTTTACTAAACCATTGCCAAGGGATTCTTTGAACAAAACGAACAAAGGGATGGGTTTAAAGCCTATTGTACAAAGTCAATAAAATGAAACTCAATTTGACGTCCAATACAACGTTGGATCTCGAATTCAATGAGGACAGATTTTTATATGATTTTGTGAGCTCTTGAAAGTTTACATCCCGAGGTAAGTGCTAAGGCTACTGCAATGTTAAAGGAGGTTGAATTGAGTTTTTCAATTCTTAATAAATCTTTGTAATTGGCTCAATTGCAGGAGCATGTGCGTAAAGATCTACCTATGTGAGCAAGAAGTTTGGCCGCTTCATCAAGTCTAGGCTTTGCTTGAAACGTTCATGAATAGATATGTACACCATGGCGACATAGGTGTAGGAGGTTAAAGGATATTTGTTTGTGTTTATGTGTATTAAATTTTCAATAATTCGTAGTGTTTGTGTAATTCAAAGCTTAGTCTATTATTACGAATGGAATTATTGTAAAATGTATATACTAAGTAGAAATTCAATCGTTTCGATATTTCTATGCATGAACATGTAGTTGTGTTTTATGGTACAAGTTGTGGTTTTAGCTTGTCAACATTTATGTCATAAATGGGAGGAGGATTGTTGGAACATTTATGAATAAATGGGCTAAGGTATTGGACAAAGTAGGCTAGGCAAAAGGACCCACGAGGCAGAGAAGGTCTCGCACCCTGCGAAAAAGCTACTGAAAAATCTGGACAAAAGTTTGTTCAGTGATCGCACCCCGCGACGGGGTCATCGCACCCCGCGCCTGGGTCGTCGCACCCCGCGACAGTGTCTCTGGAAATTTGAACGGTTTGTTCGAATTCTTGGATTCTTTTCCTAGGATTCCTTTACGTGTTTAAGCTTGTCTTTAGAGCTTCTATGCTGATGTAAAGGAGATTAAATCAGATTAAATGAGGAGGTTAAGAGTTAGCATAGTTGATGGAATAATCTTTATTCCATTCCTCATTCTAAGCTAAACATAATTTCTGATTTTAATTGGGTTTAATGTGTGAATTGAACTTAGAATTTTTCTGAATTTTTCACATGCTTATGTGCCTATAAATAGGCATATATTTGTTCATTGCAAGATATAAGAATCACAAGAAAATCTCTGAAATTCTAAGTGCTTATATACAACTTGTTAGCATATAGATATCTCTAGCTAATTTATCTAAGTGTGATTCGAAACACAACAAACATAAGTCCTTTTGTTTCTTATAATCTAGAGATCACTTGAGTATAAGGTTTTTCATTCTCCTTTGTATCTCACTAATCGTTTGTGGTAACCCGGTGATCTAAATATATAAGGGGCGAATCGAATTAGTAGGAAAGTGCATTTCCACGCCTTGGAGAGTCAATTGTTCATCACATCCTTGCTCATCACCAACAACGACAACGTAACACTTCAAGGGCGACCAAATCCATTTCTTATCTCCTTTTCTTATATTACTTGAATAAGTTGAATTCATAGGTAGTTTTTGGAGCTAGAAACGATAGCTTGCTCATCAAACTTCGGGTTTTGGGTTTTAATGAACCCAAAAAATAAATATGGGTTTTATCCTGAGGAGTGATGATCTTTTACAAATCCTACTAAAACAACACTAAAAACATTAATAAACGTGCCTAAAGACCTGCCCAACATCAATTCTTAATATCACTTCTCAAAATACTTGATGAGTTCATAGCTACTTCTTGTTGCCTATCACAAATACCTTACTCATCGATCTTCGGGTTTTAATAAACCCAAAAAATAAATAAGTCCAGACTTTATCTCGAGGAGCGATATTTCACAAATCTTTCTAAACAACTCTAATAACAATACTCTAATAAACACGCCTAAAGGAATCAAATGCCAATCTCCACTCACCAAAAAAAAAAAATCAAACTAAAAAAAGAAGCGAACCTCTTCTCGCATAAACACGCAATAATCACAACAAATAAATCACAAAAATCCTCAAAAAAATGCCTATTCTAGGTGTTCCGGGCCCACCCAAGTGGTCAGACCCGCATTAGTGGGCCCAAATCTTAGGCCCAGTTCAGATAGGGCTAGGTCCACATCAGATGTTCTACAACAGCTAGGATGACGCCACGTGTCATCTGACTTGGCATTCTTGACCAGCGCAAAGCTGCCGGCCTAGAGCGGCCAGTCTAGAGCTGCCCGCCTGTAGCCGCCAGCCTAGAGCTGCCAGCCTAGAGCTGCCAGCCTCTAGCCGCCGGCCCAGGGCTGCCGGCCTGTAGCCGCCAGCCTAGAGCTGCCAGCCTGTAGCCGCCAGCCCAGAGCTGCCAGCCTGGAGCTGCCAGCCCAGAGCTATCAGCCCAAGAGGTCTACGCCTGATGCTCTCTGGCCAATAAAGAGCTGCCACATGTCAAGTTTTGACCTGGTCTCCATGGGCTCGGCCCATACGCTAGCCTAACCGGCCTAGTAGGAGCCCAAACCGGGTAATCTACGCCTATATAAGGATCAGTCCTATCACCTTTTCAGGTACGCAATATCAGACGCACAAAACATATTACTCTGACTCCTTATTCCCGATATCTGACTTAAGCATCGGAGGGGCGTTCCCGGGTTCCACCCCCTAGGGTAGCAATCTCTGTTCATTTTGTAGGTCACGGCCTCATCAAGGAGCATCCAGAGTACACGTCATACACCCAAGATCGTTGACCATTCAACAGAAGTTCCAGAACAGGAACAGATTGGCGCCGTCTGTGGGGATTAGAAACAAAAGTCATGGCAAACACTAGAGCAAGGGCGTCTAGATCAAATCAGCCAGAGGAAAATCCCCGTGAATCGCCTAACGGGCGAGAAGCACATGTCACGGATGACAATTCGTCCAATAGGGCGAGTGATCGTCACCGTCGCGAGGAACAAATGGTCTCGCGCAAGGACTTCCAAGACATCGTGACAGCGATGAACAACAAGTTCCAGCAGAGCTTGCAAGAGCTGAGGGACAGCATACCTGCCATGATTGGGCAATTGAGGCCTCCATCCCATGCTGCAGGTCCATGCAGAGGCCCCAACCCTAGCCGGGCAGCAGGGGCACGGTCGCAAAGAGATTCACGGCCTGGCGATGCACGTGGGATTATCAATTCCAAGCGTGAAGACGCCCGCACTATCATCGAGTCACGTCGGGCACAAACAGCCTCAAAAGCCAGGGAAGTCACAAATCAGAGGACGCATGTGAATCAAAGTCGGCCTCGGCGATCTCCAGAAAGATCTCACCAAACTACCGCAAGGAATCCGAGACCGGTTGCTGTCTCCGCCCGCAATAAAGAGGCACGCCACTCTCCAGTCCCTAACCGGGACCACAACAGGAGACAATCCCCTGTCATCGAGCCTGCACGGCCGACGGGAGAAGTCGTCTTCCAAACACCCTTCAGCCAGAGACTGTTATACACCGCCGATGCCAGGAAGGTAAAAGCTCCCACCATCGAGCCTTTCTCCGGGGTGACTGATCCCGCTGAACACATGGCCGCTTATAAAGCCCAGATGGCGGTACAGACAAGTTGCGAAGCAAGCTGGTGTAGGTATTTCCCTACTACTCTTAAGGGCCTTGCCCTCACTTGGTTCACAGATCTTCCATCGGGGTCGGTGATAAGCTTCGCAACACTGGAAACAATGTTCCTCAACCATTTTGTGGCTGGGAAGAAGCAACGTAAGACGAGCATTCATCTTATGGCTTGTCAACAGGGAGAGCATGAGCTCTTAGGAGATTATCTGAAGCGTTTTAACGCTGAATTATTGCAAATACCGAATGTCGAAGATTCGGTAGCTTATGCTGCATTTATGTCAGGCTTAAAGAGGGGAAAATTCAAGTTCTCCCTGCTGGAGAATGAAGTATCTTCATACACTGACGCAATGGACAGGGCACGCAAATACGTCCAGGCGTCAGATATCAACAACCAGGTGGAGAAGTCTGACAAGAAGAAGGATTCAAAGGAGTAAAACAGAAGTTGCGCAGGCAAAGCGAAGAAAGAAATAAAGCAGCCGCTGCCGAGGTAAAAAAGTTACTGGAGCACGGTTTCATCAAAGAGTGTCAATACTCTGATTGGTTGGCCAATGTAGTGTAGGTCAAAAAGCCAAATGGCACCTGGAGAATGTGCGTTGATTTCACCGATCTCAATAAGGCCTGTCCCAAGGATGACTATCCTCTACCAAAAATCGACAGCCTAGTCGACTCTACCGCGGGACATGCAATGTTTAGCTTTATGGACGCCAATGCCGGCTACCACCAAATACCGATGGCAGAAAAGGACCAAGCTCACACTGCCTTCATCACTAATCAGGGAATCTACTGCTATCGTGTGATGCCTTTTGGTCTCAAGAACGCTGGAGCAACCTATCAGAAACTAGTAAATACCATCTTTGCCGAGCAAATAGGGCGAAATATGGAAGTTTATGTGGATGATATGATAATCAAGAGCAAGCAAGCAGAAGACCACCCTAAAGACATCAGAGAAACACTATCGACTTTAAGGAAATATGGTATGAAGCTGAACCCCAGGAAATGTATTTTTGGAGTAAAAGGGGGCAAGTGTCTTGGTTTTCTGGTCGATGAACGGGGCATAGAAGCCAACCCAGATAAAATACAAGCCGTCATCAATATGCAATCTCCAAGGACAGTCAAGGAGGTCCAAAGATTAACAGGGTGCATGGCAGCGTTGGGTCGTTTCTTATCCCGATCTGCTGATAAGAGCCTAGCCTTCTTTCGAGTGCTAAAACGATCAACGTTCAAATGGGACGACGAAGCTGAAAACGCTTTTATACAGCTCAAACAATACCTTGCCGGTGCTCCAAAGCTTGTCTCACCCTTGCACGGAGAGACACTTTACATATACTTAGCCATATCTGAATATGCCCTGAGTGCAGTGCTCATCGCTGAGAGAGAGAGACAACAACACCCGGTTTACTTCATCATTCATGCGTTTCGAGGGGCAGAGTTCAGATATACAGAGACTGAGAAGTTGATCTTTGCCTTGGTCATGGCCAGTCGAAAGCTGAGGCCATATTTTCAAGCACATCCAATCAAAGTCCTAACCGGACAACCAATAAGAAAGATCATCGAGGGAAAGAATCATTCAAACCGCATAACTGAGTGGGCAAACCAATTGTCAGACTTTGGGTTAGAATATGAACCTCGTCGAGCCATCAAAGACCAGGCATTGGCTGATTTCATTGTGGAGTGTACTAACAGGCCAAGCTCCCCAGATCCAGATAGCTCCAAAATTTGGGAGTTGTCTACTGATGGATCTGCAACGTAGAACGGAGGAGGAGCAGGAATACTGATCAAGACTGACAACGGCGATAGACTAGAATATGCCATCAAATTCAGCTTCACGGCCTCAAACAATGAGGCAGAGTACGAAGCCCTCATCCTAGGAATTCAGATGTGCATAGCTGCTGGAGCAAGGCATGTAAGAGCCCAGGCTGACTCACAATTGGTTGTAGGGCAATTCAAAGGAGAGTTTGAAGCAAAGGAAGACAGCATGAAGATGTACCTTCAAAAGTTGAAGACACTCACTGCGAAGTTGGAATCCTTCGACATTAAACACATCCCTCGATCTGTAAACCAGCAGGCTGATGCCCTATCGAGGCTGGCAAGTTCTGCAGAAGGAGAAGAGCCACGAGTCATCCAGTGGCAGGTCCTGAAAGAACCGAGCATCAACGAGTCTGAAGTCAATACTCTAGCCCGAGGAGAAACATGGAAGGACGCCATCATACACTACCTGAAACATGGGGCCCTCCCAATGGATGATAAGGAAGCTGAAGAAATCAAAAGAAAATCCAAATGGTTCACGTTACACGACGGAGAGCTCTACAAACTATCCTACACACATCCCCTTTTGAAATGTGTAAGCCCTGAAGAAGGAGACTACATTTTGAGGGAAATTCATGAAGGAAGTTGCAGTAACCATCAAGGGGCAAGGACGGTCGCGAGTAAGGCCCTTCGAGCTGGATACTATTGGCCTACCCTCAAGGAAGATGCTATCGAACTTGTTAAGAGATGCGCGCAATGTCAGATTCATGCTCCCATCCCAAGACAACCATCGAATGCATTAACAACTGTTCAAGCAGTCCTACCTTTTGACAGATGGGGAATGGACCTACTCGGGCCTTTTCCTCCAGCCGTGGGGCAGAAGAAATTTCTGATTGTAGGAGTCGACTATTTCACCAAATGGGTCGAGGCAGAGCCCCTATCGAAGATCTCTGATAAGCAAATCCAGGAATTCATTTGGAAAAACATCATAACCAGATTTGGCATTCCAAGGATGTTGGTCTCAGACAATGGCAGGCAATTCGAGAGTGGCCCAACCAAGGCCTATTGTGCTCAATTTGATATACAAACCAGGTTCACGTCCGTGGCAAGGCCTCAATCAAACGGCCAAGCCGAAGCAGCTAACAAGGTCATATTGCAAGGCATCAAAAAGAAAATAGAGGCAGTCAAGGGGTCTTGGGTGGATGAACTTCCAGGAATCCTATGGTCAGCCAGGACCACTATCAAGGAGGCCACGGGGAACACTCCATTCTCACTTGTTTATGGGAGTGAAGCTGTATTACCTGTCGAAGTAGGAATACCCTCACCAAGAATCACCTTCTACGACTACAATCAGAACGAAGAAGAAAAGGTAATCAACTTAGACCTACTACCAGAAACAAGAGGCAACGCGCTTCTCAAGTCCATCGCCTACAAGCAGAAGATGACAAGGCAATTCAATCGAAAAGTGTCGCCTCGAACAATAACACTGGGGGATTGGGTAATGAGAAAGGTCGAGGCTACAGGAAAGACCGCTCTTCGAGGCAAATTAGGACCTAACTGGGAAGGACCCTATCGAGTCCAAGAAATAATAAGGCCAGGGACATTCAGGCTCGTCAACAAAGAAGGAACACCACTGCCAAGGCCTTGGCATGCTGATCACTTAAGGAAATTTTATACTTAGCTTTTCTTTTCATGAACTAGAATCCCTAGCAGGGAGCTGCTTTGTAATAAACATTGAAGTTGGATTTCTACTTTGAATAAAGTCCCTAACAGGGCATTTTCTTGAAATAAACATTGTCTTTTAAAGCCCTAACAGGGTCGAGTTGGTGTTAATTGTCGTTCTATTTTTATTGTTGGTTCATCGAGTTTTAATTGATGCCCTTGCCGGGCACGATTAATGAGTATCAACGAGGAAAATAATAAAGAAGGCTGTAAAGAAAGCATAAAAAAAAGGGGCGATGAAAAGGCCAATACTTAGTCAAAAGTAACTTTTTACAGATTATATTCATCTATTACAAACTAAGTTAAGTACAAAGGAAAAACAACATGAAACTATACAAACTAAGTACAAAAATAAAAACTAAATGGAGATGTGAAGATCGTCTAACAGCTGGTCGTTGGAAGGCTGGTCCTCGGTTTGCTGCTCACCTCCACGACCCTCCTTCGCCTTACCAACAGCGGACATGTCACCTTCCTCGCCTGGACTAGGAGAAGAAACGAGTTTGGTGACCTCCACCTTGGTCTCTGGGGCTGCTTCCCTTTGCAAGTCCTTAGGAGAAGCCTCCTGGTCTTGGGCCTCATCCTCCTCCTCCAGCACTTGGTACCTGGACTCGATGGAGGCCCACTCCCCAGGAAACTTCTCCTCAAGCACCCTCTTCATCCTGCTCATTGTGTCAGCAATCAGGAGGCCAGCACCTTCAGCAGCCCCATTTAGGCGAAGATTGGCCTTATAGGTCTCCCCGGCCTCGGAGTCAAGCCATTGGTTGACAATGGCCTCTTCCCTGTTCCTCATAGCCTCGACCGCCTTGTCACGAGACCGCTGGAGCTTCTTGATGCTCCTCTCAGCCTTGGCCAGATCTTCGTCAGCTTTTTTCTTGGCCCTATTGATCGAGTCCCGCTGAGAGAGAACATCTTTCAGCTTAGACTCAAGACTGTGGATGGAGGAATTAGCCACTTCCAATTCAGCCTTTGCAGCTGCCAATTCATCGTCCAAAGACTTGGCCTTGGCGTCGGCGGAGGCGTGCTCCTCTTGCTCTTTGGCCAGGGATTTCTTGGTGGCGTCGTGCTCCTCTTTTTCCTTAGTCAAGTCTGCCTTGGCCTGATCAACGCCAGCATCAGAGGTCCCCCCTTTCAGCATATATTTGGACGCAGCATGCATCCGGATCGACATCTGCAAAGGCAAATATTAGAAAGAAGCACATACCAAACATGGATGTTTGCAAAGTAAGCAAGAAAACTACCTCCAGCCAGCTTGCATGCAGATCATCGAAGGCGTCCTCGCTCTTAGAGTTCATGATGAACTCTTCATCAACAGGAGAGTAGATTGCTCGGAAGGCCTTGTTCAAACGCCTGTTCCGATCCTTATGGGAAATAACCCCAAAAGGACGGTCGCCTCCAGCAACCTCCACCTTCGAGGAGGAAGGTCTAATGACCTTCCCCGCAGCAACAAGGGCATCCTCAGTATCATCGCCCTCGTTAAACGCCTCCACCTCAGGCTGAGGCTGAGGGGGAGACATAGATTGAGGCCCCTCTGAGACCTTCTGCTTCTTCTTCTCCTCCTTTTGCTCTACAGCAAACGGATTGGTGTCCCTCGCCCTCTTGGGTCTTGGCACACTAGAAGAAGGCTTCTTTTTATGTTTGGGGTCCTGCAAAAGAAAAGCATCAGCCACAACGCTCGAGGAAACAAAACACAAGGGGCAATGATAGTGAATAATACAATACCTGAGGGGGCTCAGGGATTTTCTCTTTTCCTTCCTCGATCGTCTTCTTCAAAGCCCTGGCTTTGATGGCTTGCGCGGTCATTCTTGAGGCCATAATGGAATCAAGTTTCGAACGAGCAACGACTGAAAAAGAAGGAGAAAGATCAGCACAATAAACTCAAAGATTAAAAAGTTAGTATTTTTTAGATTGAGTGTCCCTACCCTCAGGATAAGATGGGTTTAACCCCAGTGCAGACAAAAAGAAATCAATCTTCAAGTCCTCAGTTGAAGGAAGCCAGTTGTAGGGAACCGCCACCCTTTTCCCCTTGTCATCCCTCTCCTCAAGCTCGCAGTAGATAGCCACCACGGCCTCCACTGAGGACATTTTGGGTACTTGGCGGTTTAAGTTAAAGTTGGGTTCACCCTCGACAACCCTGGGTACTCTCCAACCCTCGCTATTGAAAACAAAAAAGAACTCATGCCTAAAACCCTCCTGGTTAGAGGGTACATTGTTTACAAGCCTATAGCCACGCCGGGCTTGAAAACTAAACCAACCCTTTCCATGATCTACACTACGACTTTCTACAAGTTTTGCAAGGTTTCTCCAAAGGGTAAGGGTTGGGGTTATTTTAAGCATGTTACAAATACAAATGAAAGAATTGATTGATGCCCAAGAGTTGGGTACCAACGAGGTTAAGGATAGATTGTATTCACAAAGAAGCTGTACAATGAATGGATGCAAAGGAAATCTAAGTCCCCTGACCATGGCGAGTCTGTACACTGCCACACATCCGTCAGGGGGTGAATGGACGGTTTGAAGGTTAATAGGGCGAACAACAACATAAGGCTCAGAAAATTGCCACTGGGCACCAAAGGATCGTATGTCTTGTCTCATACGATGGTTAAGGGTAGGGGAGATAAAGAAATATTTTGGTCCTTTTTCAGGTGGTATTTTGGGGTAAGTTATGTTCTCCATCTCCTCCTGACCGGAGGTTGAAGGGCCATCGAGATTCATGCTAAGGATACCTACACGTTTTTCATATACAGAATGATAAATATTAGGGTGGGCTATAGATGGCTCCCAGGGATAGGGGGTTTCTACCTCTTCTCCCCCTGACACTGACCCATCCGAGTCAGAAGGAAGAGGGACGGCCTCAGGGATGTCTTGGGAGTTAATCCCATCATCGCCCTCGACCCGAAGGACCCCAGTGCATTCAAAGGGAAGAAGGGGCGGAGTGCTTGACATGTCTAATAAAGACTTATTCAAATAAACACAAGAAAAGAAAGACAAGTTACCTGGACACGAACGCTACTGCTGGGCTGCCTAAACAAGCTCAAGACACCTTCAAGAGAGCTTCTAGAGAGAGAAAATTTTGAAGAGTGAGAAAGTGTTTACGAGAAAATGATTAAGGAAAGATGAATTTATAGGAGGTAAGAAAGTGAAACGGGTTTTTACCTCGTTATGGTAAAAAAAAGAAAAAAACCAACTGAAACGACATCAGTTATGGAGTTTAGGAGGTGAATAGTTACTTCATTAGGTTTTGACTTTTGGTCAAACCCTCCACCTCATCAATCAAAACCCTATTCAATATAGGTATCCATCGAGGGAGATGGAAGGGCTGGACAGGCATTCAAGGTCCCTGGGGCTCATTAGCCCCTAGGCTTTGGAAAAGCTCCTTAGGCCCATACCTAAGCCCTGCTCAAGGTAGGCACCCATCAGGGCAGATGGGAGGCTGGACAGGTATCACCCATGTCCTGGGGCTCATTAGCCCCCAGGTACCAGTTGATCACCTTAGGCTCAAGCCCCACTCAATGTGGGCATCCATCGAGGTAGGTGGAGAACCCAATCTGGGGCTCATTAGCCCCTTAGCTTTGAGGGAAGCATCAGAGATCATTAACAAAGCCCTGCTCAACGCAGGCACCATCAAAGCATGGTGGAAGGCCGGACAGGTGCTAGCCATACCCTGGGGCTCATTAGCCCCTGAGGGTTGGTTGGCCACCTTAGGCCAAAGCTCTATCCAACTTGGTGTGGCTTAACTCACTCGAGGTAGGAAGGCTCATCGAGGTAAATAAGGAGATTCATTGGCCATCAACTCGTCACCTTTCATGGATATACCCTCACTATCGAGGTAAAAGTATCATCGAGGCAAATAAGGGGACTTAACAAAATATACTTAGCCAAATTTTCATAAAGATCAAAGGTGGTTCTTGGCATGTCATTCCCATCGAGGTACAGAAGTATCATCGCGTCAAAATAGTGTGCTCAAAATGTCCAACACTTAGAAAAATTAAGGGTTACTAGAGCAAGTTCAGAGGAAGGATTTCCTCACGGTCGCGGAAAGAGAAGAGGCTTTGTTTACCTCGATGATGATATTCAGTGCTGAGCATGTCTATCGCGGTCAGGATTATCATCGCGTCTTTTGGTAAGAATCATCAAGTTTTGCTCCAGACCGCGACCGAGGGGACAACGATCGCGGAGATATAGATGGGTCCACACTTAGAAAATTTCAGCAAATTTTTCCTTGCTTGGATTAGGAGTAACTCCTCATCGAGTCTTTTCAGCCTCCAGCAAGGGTTACCTCGATCGTGGCCTCATACCATCGAGATTACCGCGATGGAACACCTAAATGACCACAGCTTTGGTCTCAGAGGTCTCATCGAGGGTTTTTAAGGCTTCTATTGGGATAAGGAGGAACGTAGATTCACCATCTTGGTCGGGGGTACCTCGATCAAGAAACTCATATGGTCGAGGCATCCTCGATCAAAGAAGCACGGACGCTTTGCTATACAAGTCGATCGAGGCTATCTTCCCCCTCATCGAGGTGTTTTGGGCGATCAGATGATTGAAGAGTGTCTGACCAGTTCCTCGATCGAGGTTTTTCGCGATAGATGGTACACCTCATCGAGGTATTTTGGCCACCAAACGATTGAAGAGTGTCTGGCCAATACCTCGATCGAGGTTTCCTCGATAGATGACACCCCTCATCGAGGTTTTCTGCACAAGCGTGGGAGCTGGGCCTTATCATCGAGGGAAAGTGTGGGCCTCATGGAACCTTCTATCGAGGTAACCTCGACCGAGGGTCTCTCCCTAACGGTCGAGGTAACCTCGATCGAGGGTGACATCCTGGGATGTGCCCTCATCGAGGTTATCATGGGGGTGTAGGTATTTCTGAGTGCCGTTTTTTCCGATAGTATTCCGCTCGACGTCCAACGTCCAAAGTTTCCCGTTCTACACCGAGCGTGGGGCTAATTGTTCCGGGCCCACCCAGGTGGTCAGACCCGCATTAGTGGGCCCAAATCTTAGGCCCAATTCAGATAGGGCTAGGTCCACATCAGATGTTCTACAACAGCTAGGATGACGCCACGTGTCATCTGACTTGGCATTCTTGACCAGCGCAAAGCTGCCGGCCTAGAGCGACCAGTCTAGAGCTGCCCGCCTGTAGCCGCCAGCCTAGAGCTGCCAGCCTCTAGCCGCCGGCCCAGGGCTGCCGGCCTGTAGCCGCCAGCCCAGAGCTGCCAGCCTGTAGCCGCCAGCCCAGAGCTGCCAGCCTGTAGCCGCCGGCCTAGAGTTGCCAGCCTGGAGCTGCCAGCCCAGAGCTATCAGCCCAAGAGGTCTACGCCTGATGCTCTCTGGCCAATAAAGAGCTGCCACATGTCAAGTTTTGACCTGGTCTCCATGGGCTCGGCCCATACGCTAGCCTAACCGGCCTAGTAGGAGCCCAAACCGGGTAATCTACGCCTATATAAGGATCAGTCCTATCACCTTTTCAGGTACGCAATATCAGACGCACAAAACATATTACTCTGACTCCTTATTCCCGATATCTGACTTAAGCATCGGAGGGGCGTTCCCGGGTTCCACCCCCTGGGGTAGCAATCTCTGCTCATTTTGCAGGTCACGGCCTCATCAAGGAGCATCCAGAGTACACGTCATACACCCAAGATCGTTGACCATTCAACAGAAGTTCCAGAACAGGAACACTAGGCTTGCCCAAAAACATGTTGTAATCCTTAAAAAAACATACAAAATACAAAAAGAGTCCCAAAAGGCTTTCACAAAAATAAACGGTCCAATTCACGACTTTACTTATAAAACCATTCTGAACCAATCGACAAATTCCTAAAAAAAAAATAAAAAAAATAATCCAAATAGCATAAAAAAAAACTCCAAAAATATTCCCCAAACATTCCGATGCTGGGGCGCCCATAAAAAATAAAACCCAAAAAGATCAAAAAGGCAAAATGAATTGAATTCATCTAATCGAGTTTAATACCACTAAATTTGATCAAACACTATTGAAGGGGATGATAACTATCAAAATAAGAATCACACACTTGTGGAAGCCTCCAAAGTATGATGAACCAAACAAAGATGGACCAATCGAAATGATTTTTTGGATGAAAAGGTATGTATATCTAAATTGTTTCTATTGTTAATTTTATATTTTTAGTCCGAAATTTTTATTTTGGTTTTTACCCAAAAATTATACCTTTTATTTGATATCAATAATAATAGTCATATCAAAAGAGGAAAAATTGATTTGAAAATGGAAATATATATATATATATATATATATATATATACACTGAATTCTTATTTTTTGTAGTAGGATATTTTATAAATTACAAGTTGTGTTTTTTAACATGATTTTTTAAAATCAATTATTTTCACAATATTGATGTGTTTAACTAATTTTCTTAGGGAAGTTAAATACAAGCTACAATGAAGCATACACTAGAGATTCTTGCATATACTTGCTCAAGGACAATTGTGTACTGTTACAAACTTTGATGTTGGTGAAAATGTTGGAAGTTATAGGACCACATCGAATCCTAAATTACAAGATCAATTTCTTTTTTCAACTATGGTAACACCATGTGATGATGATTTTTCGTTTCTCTGCATGGATTTAAGTTTGTACCATTTCATGACATACTTTCAACGAGCCTTGATGATAAAATATTGATAGGTTTGTATTGCACTTGATATGTTTATTAAAAATAAAATTCTATATTTGTATTGTATTTTAACATGGTGGTTTTTTTAAAATTTGAATTGAAGACATTATTGCTCAAGTTGTTCAATCTGGTACAATTGAGAATTTGATAGAAATGACAATGACTACGAGAAGCGCGCTTGTGATGGAACTTATTGATACAAGTATGCTCGTCCTTTTTTTCTATCCACATAAGTATGTTTGTTCGATATAAACTACAAATTTGATGTTATATTTTATTCGCCATATATAATAACAGGGGGGAGGGGAGATTGAAGTGCACTCTGTGGGATAACTATGCATAAACTGTTTTTATTTACATTTAAGCTAATGTTATTGAACCTATTATTCTTATCTTTCAGTTCGGTAAGATAAAAGAGTGGAAAGGTATGTAATCTAGCTATATCATGGCATTTACATCATGTGATTCTTCATGTTATGACAATATCCAACTCATTATTTTCAACCCGCATTATTTTAATGAAGATTTGGATGAGGTACATATAATTCAAATAGTTTATTCTGATTATATTTTAATTTAATCGATCTTTCCACATCATAGTATATATGCTTACTGATTTTTTTTTTTGTGCAGTCTTGGATCTTAACATACATGATCATGTGTTGATGCAATCTCAACAAGCCCAGAGCTCCACATCCAAATTTGATGACTTTCAGAAATTGCATGAAAGAAAAACAATGGATGAGAGATATAAAACTGACAAGCCAATGATATTAGCTTTATATTAGCAACAATTGTTTCTGTTGAATTGGAGTATGGATGGTATTATCTTGCATGTAAAAAATGCAATAAGAAAGTTAAGAAATTTGATGCTAATACTTGTGACAGATGAGATGATAAAAAAATGACAACATTTACTAATAATTGTTTTAAATGTAACAACGCATTTATTACTAAGTGTAGGAGCTTTGAATGTAACAAGGTCGGGATTTTCTAGGGGCCGGGGATGGGGTGGAAATATACTCTATGAATTAGTAGAGTTTATAACTGAGTGTATGAGCTTTGATTTACTAATAAAACATAATTATTGTCACATTTTATAAGTTCAAGGTTAAAATTTGTGTTATGGTTGTGCCTTTAAATTTGAAGACATTTTGATAGAAATGGCAAAGACTCCAAGAAGCTTATGATGGAACTTATTGATACTATGTATGGTCGTGTTTTTTTTTCTTTCTCTCCACATAAGTATGTTTGTTCGATATAAATTACAAATTTGATGTTATGTTTTATTTGCCATAATAACATATATATATATAGAGAAGTAGGTTCATGTGAGAAATGTAGTTTTGGTACATTTCTCACCATAAGAAATTTCTTACCGGAACCCAACCCTATATATATATATATATATAGGAAGAGGATCAACTAAAAACATTTTCAACCTAAAACCCCCTACATTAGACACTTAAAGGGTACACGTGTGATTACTAATGACAATCTTTGTAAATATTAGTAACTTTCGCTAAAACCCATTTGTACCCCTTTAAACATCTAATGTACCCTTGTGACTGCTAATGTACCCCTTTAAACCATTTTCTGTCTGGTTTTCAACCATCTTTTGGTTTTTAGCCAATCCTATATTATATATATATATATATATAAAGCTATTTTTGCTTATATTCACGCTAATGTTAGTGAACCTATTAATCTTATCATTCAGTTTGGTAAGATAAAAAAGTGGAAAGATATGTAATCTAGCTATCATTCTTATCATTCATCGGTCAATATATCAATTCAAATCACTTTCAATATTGGTCATCTTTAGGTTAGAAATACTTTAAGGGTCCATTTACTTTGGTGTAAAACATTTTCGATGTAAATGATTTTCCATGGAAAACATTTTACTTTGGAAAACTCATTTTCATAGAAGTTTTCCAATGTTTACTTGCACTGAAAATAAGTTTTACTCCCAAATTTGGAGGAAAATGTTTCCAATAGGGTGTAAAATGAGTTTTCACCCAAAGTTTTACATTTTATGTTTTCACCCAAAGTAAACAATGTAAAATAGGAGAACTGCTTTCAGGGAAAACATTTTCCGCTCTAGTAAACGGACCCTAAATTCAAATAATTTTTAATTTTGATCCTATACAAATACACAATCGAATTAACCCAACAAGTTACAATAAAGTTGTTCATTGACCCGACCCGATCAACTCGCAAATTTTACGAGTATTGGCGCATTTAAAATAAGCCTTTTGGTTCAAAAGCCTTGTCGAGCCCGAAAAGCTTGCAAATGTCGCGTCAAGCCCGTCTAACAAGTTTTGAGCACACTAGCTTAATTAAGACCAGTTCGGCCCAAACTTTTAATCACCTCTAGTTCCAACCAAAACGGACACCAACACCATTGTCTTTACCGGAAAAAAATACTTTCTCTGTCCACATTTAATTGCTCCAAATTGACTTTATCACTATTTAGATTGTTTCTTTGACCTTGTTTAATTTGCTATAGTTAATGTAAAATATAGTTATATGGGCTATTGTTTGATTCGTCTTTAAACATACAAATATATAGCTTTTATAATTTTTTATTATGTATTTTTAATTAAAGATATTAATATTTAAAGTTATACCATCGGATATGTAAAAAAACAAATAGATCAAATTAAATGTATACAACATGGAACATATTAAACATAACATAAACGCTTTGCTTAGTTATTTGCTTATTTCCACCAACCCACACACTGGCGGCACACACCATGAAACTCTCTCTTTCCTCAACCTTCCAATCATCTTCTTCACCGTTCTGCACCTTCACTCGCACTTGTAAAGATTCACTTCCTCTAATCAGATGCCAGCAATCGACGGCTCAGAAACAGAGCTGGCCAAATCTAAAGGCCATGGCAAAGAAAAAGAAGAGGAAAGGACTTGAAAATTTAAGTGATGAACTCTATGATATTGCTTCTCTTACTCTTGATCATGCTCCTGCTCGTAGACAAGTTCGATCTGCCTTCCTCCACTTTCATCAGCAACTTGATCATATTTTATTCAAGGTAATTTTCTTGTTACTTGTGTTTTTGTAAAGCAAAATCTATATTTTATTTTTTTTTTTGAATTAAAATGTCGTTTTGTTGATTTTATTAGTAGTCTCAGAGACGCTTTGAAATTTCATTGACTAATTATTGATGAATTTTGTATTGTTTTTATAGCAAGCTCCACCTGGGCTCAGAACAGACGAGGTAATGATTTTTGACTTGTATAGTTGTATGCTATTTTTTAATATTTATTTTGGACATGAGACTGAATTTGAATACTATTGTGACTTATTCTGATTGGAATGGAGTCCTTAATTGAGATTGATCTTATTCAATGAGTAATATACGAATTATATAAATATCAATCATAGAAATACAGTTAAAAAAAAAAAAGATGCAGGGGAAATTTTGGGTTTTCTGAACAGTACATTTAAATAAATATCAATCATTTAAACTATTTTTGGCTTAAATTATAACAGGGTTAGTTTAATCAGTATTTTCAAAAGGTTGGCTTAATTGTAGAATATCGGCCAAATGTTGGCTTATTCTTGACAATTTTTCCTAATAATAATAAATTAATAATAATGAAAAAAATTCTTCAACTTTCATGGAAAACAGAATATTTTAAAAAAAATTAAAAATTTGTGTGTTTTATTTGACCATATTTGCTGAAGCTGAGAATGTCTGTGACTTAATTTTCTAGTGGTACGAAATGAATTCAAAAGGGCAAGAAATTTTTTGTAAGTGTTGGTTGCCAAAAGAAGGAGATCAAATCAAAGGTGTTGTTTGCTTTTGTCATGGCTATGGAGATACCTGCACTTTTCTGTTTGAAGGTATCATAGGCTCTAATCAAATAATGAAAAATGAAAAATATCCACTTCAAGACCATTTTGAAGTTCATTGAGAGGAACTTTGTGTTTTTAGGTATTGCAAGACGAATTGCAGGATCTGGGTATGGAGTGTATGCTGTAGATCATCCTGGTTTTGGTCTCTCAGATGGATTGCATGGTTACATTTCAAACTTTGATGATCTAGTTGATAATGTGATTGAACAATATGCAAAAATTAAAGGTCTGCTGTGTATTACTTCAGTGATGCTAATTTTATTTTTGAATTTGCTTTCTCCCCAACATTATGTTTAGAAAATTCAGCTGATTGTGCTTCAGTTGTTATATGACAGAAAAGCCAGAGTTGCAAGGCCTGCCTCGTTTTATTTTTGGGCAGTCCATGGGTGGTGCGGTTGCATTAAAAACTCATCTCAAGGAACCCAAAGAATGGGATGGAATGATTCTTGTTGCTCCCATGTGTAGAGTAAGTTAACCTTAACCAAGGATTTCTTTTTTAGAAACAAGATTGGTGAAATTTTGAAATTTACTCTGAATCTCATTGCATAAGCCAACTTGGCTTGTTTGAATGGTGCTCCAAATGCTGCTCCAAATGCTGCAAACTCTATATTTCGAGCGATGCCGAACTCAACATTGTCCTATGTAGAAAAAGAATAGCATAGTGGCATTTTGGTACTTTTGCATGTCTTAATCACCAAAGGGTGTGTGCCGTGTGCATTTTGGTACTTTTGCATGTCTAAATCACCAAAGGATGTGTGCCGTGTGTTTTGGAGTTTTGATTTTATTTTACTAAAATGCCACTGTGCTATGTTTTTTCACATATCACTGTGTTGTATATTACGGAGTTATAATTTCATATTCTATTCAGTATTTTGTTTATAATAAAGCTCAACTTGTTCAATTGAAATAAGCAAAAATGCATTATTATCTGGATGATTTCTTGCTATTTCAGGTATTGCTCTCCTTCATAATTGATAGCATATTTTTGTGTCATGTGTGGGGTGTGTCCGTTCATGTTAACTGAATCTGAGTAGCAAACTAGAATAGACCATTCATCTTAACTTCTCTACTAATAAGCTTGTCCTAAATAAATGAGAACAGAACTGAACTGATGAGCAGTTGTCACTGACAGATGATTTTTTTTATAAATATGCCATTTTTGATTGTTTGGATCAATGGTGTTGCTCTGATTATGCATGTGATTTCAAGGTTGCTGAAGAAGTGATGCCTTCTGCATCTGTACTAAGAGTTGCAAATTTCCTCTCAAAAGTTATTCCAGAAGTCAAGTTCTTCCCAACTAAAGACCTAGCAGAGCTTGCATTTAGAAACTTGAAGTACAGGGAAATGGTTTGCCTTTGATCTTGATCTCCTTTGTTTAAGGTTTAATGAGTACATAAGTTTGTAGTTGGTTTTAAGGGAAATTCTCAATGATAGCCCTAAGTTTTTGGATTTTCTGGCAAGTCATTCTTAATTGCAAATCTCAATGTTGCCCTAAGTTTATGGCTATGGTTAACCAAGTCGTATTAATAATGATTTTCCATTGCAGAAAGATAAAAAAAAAAAGGTTTTTTTTCAAACTGATTAAGATCTTTACTATCTAAGGTAACATAAATTCCTTCAAAAATATCTTGTTTCCTTCAATTATTTTTTAAAATCAAATGAAATATTATTTTTTTTCATACAAAAGCTAATGGAACTATAATTTTTAAACTCAAAACTTATCTCATTCCCATTTACTCAACCTTAAGTGGTTATAAAACATCCCTTTTAACAAGTTTTTATCATGAAAAATAATCATTAATACCACATGCTTAGTCATAACCAATTAACCACAAACTCTGGGCTACCATTAAAAAAATTAATTGAGAATTTCCCTTGTTATTATTTGGATTATTAAGGGTTAATGAGGTTTTTCTTTTCTTTTCTATTCCATATCCTTAGGCTTACTTAAACGTGATAAGTTACTCGGATCGTGTGCGATTAAAGACTGGAATGGAGATTTTGAGGGTGACAAGTGAAATCGAGTCGAATGTAAATAAGGTTGGACTTGATTATATTTTTGTTCTGACTTGAGAACTTGTTGATTAAATTGGATGAAACTAAAATAAAATAAAAAAATTGCAATGGAATTGAAATTGTAGGTATGCTCTCCATTGTTAGTTATTCATGGAGCAGGGGACATGGTGACAGATCCAAATGTGAGCAAATTTCTGTATGAGGAAGCTTCTAGTAAAGATAAGACCTTGAAACTTTATGAAGGAGGTTATCATTCTATTCTTGAAGGTGAACCTGATGAAACTATTTTCACTGTCTTTGATGATATCATCAAATGGCTAGATGCCAGATGCTCTTCTTGATTCAAGGATTATTGCTTTTTTTTGGGGTAAATAACTGCAAATTATTTGTAACACTGCCATTCAGCTCAATAAATCAATAATACCATCTGTTTATACTTCTACTGGCCGGTTTTTACAAAATTATATATAAAATATTTACTCTCTCTATCCTAAAAAATGTTCCATTTTGACGATTAGTATGATTTATATTGAAATTTTGACCCTCTTTAATTTTATATGGACAATGAAAAATATAGTCGTGGGAGATCTTGTTTGATTCGTCTTAAAATATACTTTCCAAATATATAATTTTTTATAATATTTTGTTATATATAATTAGAGATAAGATTTAAATACAAATATTTATGTTTCAAATTTTACTAATATAGATTTAGGAGAATTAAGTAAAGATAATTCTTGTTTGGAAAGCTATCCAAAAAAATCTTTAAAAACATAATAATAAAAAAATAGAAATTAAGTTTTGGAGGAAAATTTTCATTATGAGAGTGACATGTGTCAAAGTATTAAATTAGGGTATTTTACTTTAGTGCTCCCTCCGTTTTAAAATAACTGTTTCATTTTGACCAAAAAAAAAAATTGTTAGAGTGTTTTGGTCAAAGTGGAACATTTATTTTGAAACAGTGGGAGTATATAGAAGTATAGATAGATAGATACCGATGAGTATATCTACTAAAACAAAAACCATTGTTTAAGTTCACATCTTTGCCTCTCCAAAAAACACAAATGAAGTCATATTTTCTATTACTAGGCAACATTGAAAATAGCATTTTCTTATTTTATTTCATATTAGCATTGGAAATTTCAACTTAATCGGCTCGTTTACTTTAGCTGAACTAAGTTGAACTGAACTTAACTTAATTGAATTGAATTGAACTTAACTGAATTGAAATGAATTGAACTGAATACAGCTGAAAGTAACATTTTATAAGAGAAGGAAATTGAGAACTGAACTAAACTGAGATGAAGTGAATTGAATTTAAGCTGAAGTAAACAAGCCCTAAGTGGTTAAGTGATTAATTAACATTTATATTAATTAGAGTTAAATAAGCGTGTTCTTTCTTTGGTCGAAATTAATTTAAAAAAAGAGGGAGTGATTACCTTTGACTCTAAGGGTTGACAATCCTTCCCATATTGAATTTTCATTGATGGAAAATACATTAAAACATAAATTTTAATATCATCTGTCTCCACTTTATTGCACATATAATAATATTTTATTCTATTGTGTTTAAGGGGGTTGGTTGACAACCCTCATGGTTCCTCAATCATTTTCCTAAAAAAATAGCAATATTGATGTTTAACTTCCTTAATTTCCTTTTTAAGTTCTTTTCATGAGCAAGATATTTATTTTCAATATTAATGCAACGACAAGAAAATAAGCACAAAAGAGTTCAATTCTTTACACTCAAAATAGGGGTGCATTTGATTCGTCTGAAATTTTCTATTATGATTTGATCTTATTTTTTTTATCTGATTTGATTTATTGATTCTAGTTATTATTATAGTTATATTTTTTCTGTTTTAAACTTTTCTGATCTGAACTTTTCTGATTTGATCTGAATTTTGGTTATCTGATCTGAATTTTCTTAAAATAAGCACATGAGTACGTGCTTATTTAAATTAAATCAAATGTACCCTTATTTTATCAACTTAAACAAACATTCCTTATTTTACTCCCTCTGTTTTTTATTTTATTTACACACTTGAGTTTTCATCAAAACAATGAAATTATTGGGAGTAGGAGAAAAAAATGATGATTAAAAGTTGTATATAAAGTAAGAAAGATAGTATGGAGAAGAGAGAAAATACGATAATTTTTTTGAAGTTAGTCAAAAGTAAGAGAAAGTAAGAAAAAAGCATTTTGGAATCATAAATTAATAAATGTGGGAGAATAAATGTAAGGAGTGAGTAATTTTTTTTTAAAAAAAAAAACATCCCAAGAAAGTGGGTAAATTAAAAAAAAAAAAAAAAAGAGGGAGTATTTCTGATCGGAAATTTAAGTCTTTGAGCAATCTAGGAATAATTACTTTTATCGAACATTAATTAATTGGAAAATTATATACATAGCCTTTAGGGCTATCTTATTGGATAGTAATGGGCTATCAACCCATTTAACTAAATAACACTTGCAAGGAGGAGAGGAGTAAATGGAGAATATCTCATTGCAACTTGCAAGGGGTGGGGATTGAGCACTGATGATTGAGACGAAAGGAAGACCTTCCAACCAATAAACCACAGTTTGATCCTAATTTCTATTAGTGAATAGTGATGGTTACTATGTAAAAAAATTTCATATGTATACCTAAACGGTCAATTTCGCTTTTTTTTATTAAACAATATGTCAGTCTAGTTAATTGTACAATTATGAATTATGGTTATAATGTTCAATTTATTACACATCAGTTTAGTAAGTTAAATTATTTAATTAATTTCACTTTAATTTAATTAATATTTAATTTAGTTCCGTTTCAGTTTTTATGTTTTCACTTTTTTCAATTGTTTCCGGTCTAGTTACTTTCAATTTTATAAAAATAGAGGTATTCATTTCAAATATTTGATTCAATATCAAAAATTAAAAAATCTGAATTTCTTAGGGTGTGTTTGGTTGAACTTAAATAAGCTTCAAAAAATTCAGAACATATAAAAAAATTCAGATCAGATCAGAAAATTTCAGTTCAGATTAGAAAAATTATAACTTAAATAATAACTACAATAAGAAATTTTCAAATCAAATCAGATTAGTGCAGATCATATCAGACCAGATCAGAAAATTTCAGATGAAACAAACGCACCCTTAGTTGTCTATTATTCGAAATTTTGGATTGGATATCCACGGTATATTTGTTTTTTTCCTATATATTGATTCTAATTAATTTTTTTAAACATGGAAATGTAATTTGATTATTTTCGAAATATTGCGGATGTCCAATCCAATTATAGACATTTAAAATTTTTGAATATCAGAAATAAAAAAATCAGGCTAACTCTATTCCAAATATATGATTTAAAATTTCCAAAATATTTAAACACGGTCCAATAATATCTGAATTTTTGCAAAAAATATAACAGAACATGGAATAGATTAGGTAACATCATTACCTATTATTCCAATTCGCATTTTTCCAATTCATAATATGAAGTATCAAAAAGTCGTTTACACACTAACAACTGAGTGGTTGTTTGGTTCAAATGGAAATTAAATTCCTAAAGAAAATAGTATTTCATGTGAAATTATTTCCCTTATAAAATTCATGAGAATTTTCATTTCTTGTTTGGTTGGAATTAAGGAAGTTACAATTTATGGGAATTTCAAGTTATCCAGGGGTTACATGGTAAGTGATTAACCATGTTTTGTAGAAAATCAAAATTCCCATGATTTTGCAATTTCTCCATTTTTACTTTTTATTGTTAACCAAACAACAAGGTCATTTGCAAATTCATGGGAATTTCTAACTCCTCCATTGTTAGGGTGCAACCAAACAACTCCTGATAGGCTTATAGTCCTCATTACTAGTCCAACAAATATATATTACTTGTATGGTAATAACTTATATGTAACATGTTAGGATTTCTTGTCTAAAACTACTAACTTACACCACTTTTCTGCGAGAAACTACCTACATTAGAAAGTTTGTGATAATACTACCTAATACCTATGTTAGAAAATATCGAATTGACCACTAAGCTACCTAATTCCATAATCCGGCGTTGACCAAAGTTTTCAGGCCAATTTTAGCATGTGCCGATCAAGCGTTCATTAAATGGATGATTTCTCTCTCATTTCAACTCTGTTTAAGCTATTTTTCCTAATTAAAAAAATTGTTGGCATCCCTAATTATTTTCCCCTTTTAAAACCAAAATAACCTAATTAAATCCGTTTTAACTAAAATTGAATCAAAAGATTCAAAACTGCAAAAAAAATTACCAAGCTCCATCAAACTCAAAGACCAAGTCTCCTAATTGGGATAAACCCTAAAACATCTTGGTAAAAACTGATCGATTCTTCAATTGAGCGACAAAGGATTGAGATGTGGTTCAGAGATTTTAAGTGAAGTGGGTTTCCTGCAATTTCCTTCAATCTTCTTTCAATTCAATTATCAAATTATGACCCAAGTTTTTACCCAAACTGCCCAGTCCAGCCTGGAACCCGCCCGGATTTTGGCCCGCCTGGGTCAGCCGTGACCGGCCCGGCCCAGACCCAGCCCGTCGCCCAACCCATTCATAACACAGCCCAACCCGTAACCCAGCCCGACCCGCAACCCAGCTCGATCCAGACCCAGCCCGGCCCGTAACCCTATTTTTTAAAAAAATTTTACTTTCCCCCCTTTTTTTACTCCTATAAATACCCTTCATCTTTTATTATTATTATTATATTATTATTTTATGTTAAGAATTGAAATTATATATGTGATTCATGATTTTAATATATGCTAAGAACTAAAATTATATATGTGATAAATGATTTTAATATATGTTAAGAATTGAAATTATATATGTAATACATGATTTTAATATATGCTAAGAACTAAAATTATATATGTGATACATGATTTTAATATATGTTAAGAACTAAATAAATCATATATGTGATACATGATTTTAATATATGTTAAGAATTGAAACTATATGTGTAATACATGCATGATTTTAATATATGCTAAGAACTAAAATTATATATGTGATACATGATTTTAATATATGTTTTGTTGATACTAAAGGTTAATATAATAATTATTTATTTTGAAATTATAAAATATTATTATTTTGGGATTGCTAAGTATTTTTAAAAAGATTTTGTATGAACTTTCCAGTTTAACCATTGTGTCGCACCTCTCTTACCTGGGATTCTATCCAGTCAGCATTCGTTTCCAATAAGGATTTATACTTGGTGTGTATTATGTGTAAAGTTATGTAATTTACTTATGCAACAACTAATGAGTACAATAAAACATTGATCGAATTTAAATTTATAAGCGAAAAAGGACGATGAAGACGATGATGAAGATGATCCGTGGATGGTGCTAGATACTTCAGATGAATCGCCCCCCAACACGTAAAGACTAACGAGTAAAATAAATTATTTACTTATTAAGGATATTTTATCATCTTAATTATCAATTAATTTACTTATTAGTTTTTACTTTTGTAATAATTCATAATATTTAGTTATTTAGTTATTATTCAATTAATTTATGTATCATGTATGATGTATCATGTATGTAATAACTAATCAGTGATAAATTATTTTAAGTTTGTAATTTTTTGTTTTTCAAATAAAGTTATGTAATTTACTTATGTAACAACTAACGAGTACAATAAAACATTGTTCGAATTTAAATTTATAAGTTTTTTTTTTTTCCATTAACAAGTTATTTTTTCAATTAACAAGTTAAATATATAATTGATATGTTTTTGCCAACTAATGATTACATTTACAAATTTAAAAATCCTAAAAAAAAACCCAAACCCCCTCAAAACCCCCCAAACCCCCTTAAACCCCCTCAAAAACCCCAACAAAACCCCATAAAACCCCCAAATCCCCTAAACCCAACCCATGAACCCAGCCCATGACCCAATGGGCCCAACCCACGAACCCAACCCACGAGCCCAACCCACGAACCCAACCTACGAACCCGCAACCCGGCCCGGCCCAGCCCAGTCACAACCCGTCGGTCCGGTTCGTGGGTCGACCCTGTTTTGACCCGGCCCGCCCAACCCCACCCACGGGCCGGTTCCGGGTTACCCAATTCCGGCCCGGCCCCAAACCCGACCCGGCCTGGCCCGGCCCGCCCGGTGGCCTGCTTTAGCTCTAGGTATACCCCTTATGGTGCATGATTAGGGATGCTTATCGAGCGAGTCGATCTCGAGCTGGGGTTGCTCGACTCGTGCTCGTTGGGTTTCGAGTCGAGCTCGAGTCGATAACGAGTTGCTCGTTTAATGTTTTGGCCCTATTGAATTTCAATTTTTTTTTAAAAAAATTAATGAATATATTCTTTTTTCTTTATAAATTATTTATTCTTAAAGTGTATTAATTTATTATATTAAGTGTCAAACAAATTTTTCTTTATTTATTATATTAAATTATTTTCAATCACAACAAGAAAATCCTCTTCGCCCGACCGCACTTACCGACCGAGTCTAGATGGTCGTAAATTACCGACCGTCGACGACTGAACACAGTCGGCAAATTTTTCCCCCCAAAACCAATGTTAGTCAGACCATATACCGACCGCTAAACGGTCGGTAAATTCGACTTCTAAATTTACCGACCGTTTAGCGGTCGGTATATGTCTACAGGGTTCTGGGTTTGGTGGAAAATTTATTCCACTTAAATATACCCAACTACTGTAACAAATTACCGACCGCTTAGCGGTCGGTAAATTTACTAATCTGATGTACCGACCGCCTAGCGGTCGGTATATGTCTACAGGGTTTTGGTGGAAAATTTATTCCACTTAAATATACCCAACTACTGTAACAAATTACCGACCGCTAAGCGGTCGGTAAATTTACTAATCTGATTTACCGACCGCCTAGCGGTCGGTAAATCTTCTGACCCAAAATCAAAAATTGGGTCGTTGCGATTTTGAATCGCATTCCGTTGCATTCTCTCTCTCTCTTCACTCTCTCTCTCCCTCGCGAACCCTCGAACCACCACACCCTCACCCCCTCTCTCTCTCTCCCTCCAACCGGCGACCACCGTGACCGGCCTCCGGCACCCCTCCGGCCGCCGTCCTTTCTCTTTCTTTCTCCTTTTCTCTTTCTCCTTCTCTTTCTTTCTCCTTTTCTCCTTTTCCTTCTCTTTCTTTCTCCTTCGCCCCTCCAGCCCTCCGCCCCTCCGCCTCTGCCCCTCCGTTCCTCCGCCGACGCACAGCTGCCGCCCCAGCTCCTCAAATTGTGGTTAGGGTTTTTTTTTTTTTTTGTTTTTCAATTTATTCAATTGTGTATATATGTATATGTATTTGTATGTATTTGTATGTATATGTGTATGTATTATGTATGTATATGTGTATGTATTATGTATGTATTTGTATGTATGTGTATTTATGTATGTATTTGTATGTATATGTGTATGTATTATGTATGTATGTGTATTTATTATTTATGTATTGTGTATTTATTACATATGTATTTGTGTGTATGAATTGAAAATTTTCGTTCATTCTTTGCTAACTTTAAGATTTTGTTTAATTATATTGTAATCAAACAAATTTTGTTCAAATCAAATTAATTTAGTCCAAAACAACGGCTTTAAAAAAACGACCTTAATCTATGGCTAGGGTGCTCAACACTTGTTCTTAGTAATATCACACTCAACCTATGCCCAAAAAAACACTCAACACATTTTAGGCCGTGTTCTTTTGGGCTAAGAAAACAACAACTGAAATGAACTAAATTGAAATGAAATAAACCGAACTGAAATTAAATGAATTGAACTAAAACGAAACGAAATGAATTGAAAATGTTAATGAAGTGATTGGTTTTTTTTGGTTTTGAATGAAAGATATATATCAAGAAAGAAATGATGAATGTATTTTTGTATTTGAATCAAATGTGTAATAATAGGTGTATGTATATGTATGTATGTGTATTTTTTTTAGCAAAAAATTAAAGTGTATGTATGTATGTATGTATGTATGTAAGTAAGTATATATTTAATTATGTATGTATGTAAGTATGTATGTAAATATGTATTGTATTTTTCGTAAATATGACTTAAATATATATACATGTGCATTACATAAGAAAGCTTTAACAAGAATATTTAAGAACGGCTTAAATAAGATAGGAGTGAAGACATTATATTGAACTATGTTTGAATGCTTTGAACTAAAATTTTAGTAAATGTCTTAGAAATTGTATTAATCGAAATGAAAAGGAAGGAGCGTGAGTGGATGTACAAGAGAAAAGATAAGGAACACAAACTTCGTGATGAGTTCATCAAAGGGGTGAATGAGTTTGTTACCTTCTCTCAGCAGCACCCCGAGCTCAATGACAAGGACAAGATAAGATGTCCTTGTGTTCGGTGTAAGAACTTGAAGTACTTGGATGTGCCCAACGTCAAGGTACATTTGTATAAGAAGGGGTTCATTCCGAACTACTATGAATGGTTATGTCACGGTGAAAGGGTGAGTACAGAGTCCACCTCGTCTTCTAATCAGCCGAATCCTTACCGGGAAATGGTTGTCGATGCTTTTGGGGACAACGTGGACTCATCATTCGTTGAGGAGGCAACTTCGGCCGAAGAAGAACCAAATGCGGAGGCAAAAATGTTCTTCGAGCTGCTCAAGGCAGCCGAGCAGCCGTTGTATGATGGGAGCAAGATGTCTGTGTTGGAGATGGCTTCCAGAATGATCAACTTGAAGTGTGACTACAACTTGCCACTCAGGTGTGTAGACAGCATTGGGTCATTGTTCAACGATGCGCTCCCCACCTCCGAAAAAACTAAGTGTACCACCTATTATGAAACAATGAAGGTTCTGAAGGGATTAGAGCTTCCTCACGAGAAGATACACGCCTGCCCTAAAGGATGTATGTTGTTTTGGAAGGACGATGCTGAGCTTGATAAGTGTCGTCATTGCGGGTCGAATCGGTACAAGGAGACTTCGAATGAAACTTTGGTTCCCGAAAGCTTTATGGTGTACTTCCCAATAACAGCAAGATTGCAAAGAATGTTTGCAACTAGAAACATTGCTGAGGCTATGACATGGCATTGTGAGAATCGTCGAGGGCAAGGGAATATGGCTCACCCTAGTGACAGTGAAGCTTGGAAGCACTTCGACAGGACCTTTACGGACTTCGCATCCGAGCCTCGAAACGTTAGACTTGGGTTGTGCACAGATGGTTTTTCTGTTTTTGGGAAGTTTGGAAAGCAATACTCTTGTTGGCCTGTTTTAACTACACCGTACAACATGTCGCCGTCCATGTGCATGAAGAAACCTTTCATTTTCCTTTCGTTGCTTATCCCTGGGCCAAAAAATCCGAAAAACAACTTGGATGTCTACATGCAGCCTTTGATTGATGAGTTGAAGCACCTATGGTCGGTTGGGTCCTTGACTTATGACGTATCAAAGAAGCAAAATTTCAATCTTCGTGCAGCCTTATTGTGGACTATCAGTGACTTTCCAGCATACAATATGTTGTCAGGTTGGAACACGTTTGGCAAAAAGGCGTGCCCGTATTGTATGGAGAATAGCAAGGCCTTTTGGCTAAAACATGGTGGCAAAGTATCATGGTTTGATTGCCATCGTCAATTTTTAGATTCCGATCACCCCTTTCGAAAGAATAAGACGGCTTTTTGTAAGAACAGAGTTGAAAATGACTCGGCTCCTCATATCATGTCAGGTGAGGAACTGTGGCAGTGTGTCAAGGACTTACCGCGAGCAGCAGACGGTCCTGATGCTTTGAAGGAATTGAAGAAGAAAAAAATAGGATGGGATAAGCAATCTTGTTTGTGGCAACTGCCGTATTGGAAGGATTTGCTGCTTCGGCACAACTTAGACGTGATGCATATCGAGAAGAATTTCTTCGAGCAGCTCATCCACACCGTCATGGACGTTAAAGACGAAACGTCTGACACTGTTAGTGCGAGGAAAGACATGAAGAGTGTCTGCAGGCGTCGAGAGCTGGAGCTCATTGATGATGGTAAGGGTAATGAGGTGATGCCCAAGGCGCCTTACGCACTTAACAAGGAGCAGAAGAAGGTGTTATGTGACTGGATCCGAGACTTGAGATTTCCTGATGGGTATGCTTCGAACCTGAGCCGATGTGTTGATCAAAAAAAAAATAGGCTCCATGGAATGAAGAGTCACGATTGTCATGTAATTATGGAGCGGTTGTTGCCTGTTTGTCTAAGAGAGTTGCTCCCCCTTCATATTTGGAAGGCAGTAACCGAAATAAGCCAATTCTTCCGTGACTTGTGTGCTCCCACTATCACGTTGAGTGAGATGGACCGCCTACATAAGAACATTGCCGAGATCTTGTGTAAGTTGGAAAAACTGTTTCCTCCGGCATTCTTTAACTCCATGGAGCACTTGCCTGTACACTTGCCACATGAAGCATATATTGGGGGTCCCGTTCAATACAGATGGATGTATCCATTCGAACGGTGAGTTATTGTAATCGTTTATACCCCTTTACTCATTTCTTCTGAATTGTGATTTACAATCCACATGTATTCTTTACCCACAGGTACCTTAACCACTTGAAACGTAAAGTGGGGAACAAGGCAAGGGTTGAAGGATCTATATGCAATGCATACCTGGCTGAGGAGATATCCAATTTCTGCTCACAGTATTTTCAATCTGAGGTTGATACCAAGTCGAGGGATTTGGGTAGAAATGCATATCATGCTGTTGAAAGCCAACATGGTGTCGATGTCCCTGAATTGTTTAGGGAGGATTGTGGTCGACCTGCATCGAGTGGTAGTAAACGTTGGTTGACAGACAAGGAGTATCTCCGACTCCATCTGTATGTCCTTGCAAATTGTGGCATACTAAGTGAGTACGAAAGGTAATTTTCTTACTTTAACTGTGTTAGATTACAAAAAAAATACTAAGCGACTAACATCGAATTTGCGCACTATAATAGGCAATTTGAGGATCACATAGTAGACTCAAATCCCCAAATAAACAGAGATGATGTCTGGATCAAATGCGAATCCCAATACCCAGGATGGTTAAGGAAACAAGTGAGGAATTTCAACCCCCTAATACCCCAACTTTATTTTATAATTACGTAAAATCATTTTATGTTATTCCCGTAGGAACACTGCAAGAGGGGGGGTGAATTGCTGTGTGGAACTTATAGCACAGATTTTCGTCAGAATTGAAAACCTAAAGGAACTTTGAGAAAAACGAAATGTAAAGAGTCAAATTTCAACGAGAAAAACTTCCTGGCCCACGGAAGAAAAACTCCACTTTTATAAATAGGCCTTGTAAACTATTACAACCCTAATTTCTCTCTGGACCTCGTGAGTTCCTGTAGGAACTTACGATTCTATTCTCTTTCTCTCTTTCTTTTTCTTTCTCTTTCTCACGACTCTTTCTTCTCTGTTCTCTCTAAGTTCTCACACACTTCTCTTCTCTTTTCTCTCAATTACAACTCAAATAACAACTCTAGTATATTGAAATGCATATAAAACTGAATTGGAACTTTAGGAACTTTTGACACAAACTCTAAGTAATATAAATCTGGAAGTGAGCTCTCTTGTTATGTGTGTTATTGAATCAGAAAATATATGTGAATATATAGAGAGAGTGATTATGTAAATGCTTGGAGAAGAAGTCTTGAAAACCACCCACAACACATACACGACCACTCTCACTCACCACTAACTTTGACCACCATTAGACAACCCCACTAACTTAATTAATTAACTAAAAATCAGAATTAATAAGTTAAATAAAAAGATTAATTAAAATTAAAAATAAACTAACACTCGGTTTTTTTCTTTTTAAATTTTCCGAAAAAAAAACTTTTTCTTTTTTTTACAATTCTAATCCTTTAAATTAATTAATTTAAAAACAGAAATAAATTAATAAATGAAGAAGAAATCAGAATTAAAAAACAACTAACTTAATCCTAAAATTAAGGACACCTAATTGACCACTAACTAATTCAAATAAAACCTACCAACTAATCCTAAAAATGGGCTGCATTAATCTAGTCAGTGTTTGACTGTTTTAAACTGATTAAAACAGTCAAGGAGTGATGCAAACAGTCCCTAAAAACTAGCAACCGTCGTGGACTAAAGTAACTAACAGATTTGACACAAGTTCCTCTGGGAACATGACCTAGAGTTCCTCTGACAGACACAACTAAGTTCCAACCAGACTTAAATGCATTAATATACTTACATTTATCCTAGAACATTACATTATAACATTCATGGATGATTCTCTTCTCTTCAACAAGTAATTCGTTGGAATACTTGAAGTTCTTCTCATAACTGGCAGCATAAATCGGCAGCTTGTTAAGTGAAGCCCGCCAGCATAAACCGGCAGCTTGTTAGGTAAAACCGGCAGCCTAAACCGGTAGCATGTGAAGTCCAAGACCGGCAGCTTTGAACCCTAAAACCGGCAGTTGCAAAATCCATGATGGCATCTTCAAGACGGCAGCTTCAAGATGGCAGCCTCAAGATGGCAGCCACATCTTCAAACTGGCGGCACCATCTTTGATTCACGATTCTAACCTCCACTTGAATCTTCAATGCTTATTTATCTTCAAGATCTAAAATTCTCCAAGAACTCAAAGATACTTATTAGTAATTAAGTTTGAGGTTTATGTCATCATCAAAACATAAAAGGAATATGTCAACAATTTCCCCCTTTTTGATGATGACAAACCAAGGCAAACTTAATTGAAAACTGAAACAAATATACTCGTTGAAAAAAGGATTTTTTTTTTAATTTTTTGATTTTTCAATTTTATAAAAACATTAATCTAAAAATAAAAGCAAATTAAACTAATTAAGAACTAACGTATACTACCAAAGATATATACATCTTAACTCCACATGGAATCAAGAAAGTGAGTTAACTATTCACAAGTTAGTAAATTATTCACAAGTTAACTATTCACAAGTTAGTAAATTATTCACAAGTTAGGAACCTCATTTCATATGAGAATAAGATGAAAAATAAGATGAAAAAGAATAAAGTTAAAGTTAGTTTGCCAAGTATGCTTCCCCCTTTTGGCATCAGCAAAATCAAAATCAGCATTCCACAAACATTTTCCATCACAGCACCATTAAACCAGTAATGGCAGATACCTGATCTCTAGAATAAGAAAACAACTCAAGTAGCAATCTAGCAATATTAGTCATCATAATAGCATCAAGGATGAAAGTGCAAAATAGAGCACATAAATATGTTCCAAAAAAAATAGAAAGTAGCGACTACCCGACGACTAAGACGCAAAAGAAAGAAAGAAAATGGCAAAGAAAAATAAAAGAAAACCTAAACCATGTTTTAAGTATTACAACCATATTGAAAAAGTGTGAATGAAAGAGAAAGGAGTAAGATCATTCGCTGTCCTGAGGAGCATCGCCATAAATTCCAGCAATGTTTCCCAGAGATGTTCCTCCAGGAACAGCAGAGGAGGTGGCAGCAGGTTTTGGGGCACGAGGTCTGACAGGAATTCCTACAGGAACTGAAGCTGATTGTTGAAGAGACGCAAGCCTAGACATAACCTCGACGTGATTCTTATCATTAGACGCCCGTAGCTCAACTACTTCGTGATTAGAGGCGGTGGCTCGTGTTTCCAAGACTTCGATTCTCTCCCTAAAATGTTGAATCTCCTTCAAAATATGAAGAAGAATGTTTTCCGTGTTAGCATCCATGTTCTCAGTCCCATCATGCTTGAGCTCCTCATCATCAACCAAATTTACATGTGGAACTTCACCCGGAACCTTAGTTTTGGATGAAATTCGCCGACTTTTCCGCACCGGTTCTTTCATACCGTTCGTGCTCTTTTCCTTACCCATGACCTCCGCCTCCTTGGCTTTTCTCTTAGCCTCATTTGCTTGTTTAATTTCCGAAAGAGTAGCCGTTCGACCATCTAATACCCCCAAATGCCAACCCGCAAGTGTAGTTCCTTGAATGAATTGCTCTTTCTTTAATCTTAACTTCCCATACCCCTCAAGTGGCACTTTAAAGTACTTAAAGATTTTAGTCATGAAATTTCCATATCCTACTTTCTTGCCACTTGGGATAGTATCAAGCATGTGGGAAATCATTAAACTAGGGAAGTTGATAGGGATATCATTGGACAAGCAATACATCAAAGAACAATCATGCAAATTTGCCTCATTTCTTTTATATGACCGTGGCACTAAGGTCCTCCAAACAAGATTAAACAATACTTTGTGAAAAGGCATAAGAGAAGTAAGCTCAATCTTGTTTTTCTTAGAATCACCATTTAAACTTAACAATATTTCAGATTTATCTAACCCATTAATCTTCAAATTGTAAGGTCCCTTAAAATATTTATCAAATCCATCATTTGGAACCTCAAAGACAATAGCCAAGACATCAACATCGAACTCAATATCAACCCCATTCACATGACTCTTAATAACCCTTTGTTGTGAGTCAAAATTCTCACAAAATTCTTGCATTGCTTCTGGATACATAAACTCTATATAATCACTAAGCAATTTATCCCAATGTTGAAATTGAATAACATGCAAAAGTTGGTCATACCCATTTTTAGAACACCATTCACGGTTGAGAACGAGGACGGGAACGAAGTGACTAGCCAATTGGTCGAGTTCCTTGGGGATATCATTGCTAACGTCTCCCATCTCCAAGCTTTCAAGAAATGAAGGTCCTTCGTCCTCTTTTCGTGGTCTTTTTTTCGAAGTTAGGGATTGGGATTGTGGAATTTTGGGAGGAGATTGGTGAGTGGGGGATGCATTTGAGTTTTTGGTTGATTGGGTGGTGGAAGTATGAGAAGCCATTGTTGAAGAGGAGTGTAGAATAAGAAATTTTGGGGAAGAAGAAGGAGGGGTGCCGTGTTTGAGGAGAGAGGAAAGAGAGTTGGGTGTAATTGGGAAGTTTGAAATTGGTAGAGGTATGTTGAGGGGGTTAGTGGGTAGAAACCCACGTGTGGAGTTCCCCCCCTTTTTTTTTTGTTTTTTTTTTTTTTAATTTGAAATATAGATATATATACATAAACATGGTGACACTCTAATTGGACTTACTTAATGGGTAGTTTTCTTTGGCTACAAAAGAAAAATAATTTGTGAAAATAAAATTAATTTGTGGAAAAAATAAATTAATTGGTGGAAAATAAAATGAAAATAAATTAATTTGATGAATAAGTTAATTTATATAAAAAGAAGAAAGAAAGAAAATAAGAATTATTGGAACATATTAATGCACACATTTAATTTATCATCCAAATAGCAATCATGAAAATAAGAGTAATATTGATAGACATTTACGAGTATAAATCTCAGATTCCATCAGGAACATGCTTTCGCACCATAATTGCAATGAAAATTATTCTAGGAACTTTAATAATTGAGTTGACGTACCTGGAGGAACTTCTTAGCAAATTACTTTAATTTGATCATCCCTAGTTCCATCCGCAATTTCTCATATCTTTCTCTATTCAATGGCTTAGTTAATATGTCAGCAATTTGATCTTCAGTTTGACAAAATTCAAGTTTTATCAGACCTTTTTCTACATTGTCCTTTAGAAAATGATGACGTATGTGAATGTGTTTCACACGTGAATGGTGAACTGGATCTTTTGATATACAAATGGCACTAGTATTATCACAATATATAGGAATACAATTATAATTAATACCAAAGTCCCTTATTTGTTGTTTTATCCAAAGCAGTTGTGAACAACATGCAGCAGCTGCTACATATTCGGCTTCTGCAGTGGATAGAGCAACTGTGTTTTGCTTCTTGGAACTCCAAGAAACTAAACACGTTCCAAGGAACTGAACCATACCTGAAGTGCTTTTCCTATTCACCAAATCACCGGCATAATCCGCATCAGCAAATCCCTTGAGTTCAAACGTGTCATTGTGAGGATAGAACAAAGTTAGATCATCAGTTCCTTTCAAATATCTCAATATCCTCTTGACTGCAGTGAGATGTGACTCCTTTGGATTTGCTTGGAACCTAGCACATACACCAACACTAAAAGAAATATCTGGTCTACTAGCAGTTAGATACAATAAGGAACCTATCATGCCTCTATATTGCTTTTCACTCACACTAGTTCCTTTGGGATCTTCATCCAATCTGGTGTTAGTTCCCATAGGAGTGTGATTTATTTTGGATGTTTCCACCCCAAATTTCTTTAGAAGTTCCTTTATGTATTTTTGTTGATGAATATAAATTCCCTTTTCAGTTTGCTTTATTTGCAAACCAAGAAAGAAATTTAACTCACCCATCATGCTCATCTCGAATTCTTTGCTCATTAAATTTGCAAATTCCTTACACAAAGATTCGTTAGTAGCACCAAATATTATATCATCTACATAAATTTGGACAATAAGAAGATCAATTCCTTTTGATTTTAAAAATAAAGTTTTATCAACTTTTCCTCTTTTAAATTCATTTTCCAAAAGGAACTTGGACAACCTCTCATACCATGCTCTAGGAGCTTGCTTCAACCCATAAAGAGCCTTGTCAAGCTTGTAGATATGGTTAGGGAATTTAGAGTTTTCAAAACCAGGAGGTTGTTCCACATAAACTTCCTCATTTAAAAATCCATTTAAAAAAGCACATTTAACATCCATTTGATATAATTTAAAATCCATGAAAGAAGCAATAGCAATTAAAATTCTAATAGCTTCTAACCTAGCTACCGGAGCAAATGTTTCTTCATAATCTATTCCCTCTTGTTGATTGTATCCTTTTACTACTAACCTGGCCTTGTTCCTGACGATCGTGCCATGTTCATCTAGCTTGTTCCTGAACACCCATTTCAATCCAATTACCTTTTGGTGTTCCGGCTTTGGTTCAAGGTGCCATACCTTGTTCCTTTCAAACTGATTGAGTTCATCCTGCATGGCTAGTATCCAATCTGCATCCTCAAGTGCTTCTATGTGATTTCGAGGCTCAATGATGGATAGGAACACACTATGGGCACAGAAGTTCCTGATCTGAGTTCTGGTCTGAGTTCCTTTCCCTATATCACTTATGATAAGGTCAAGAGGGTGGGACTTCTTATATTTCCAAGGTTTTGGTTCAAAGTCTCTGATTGGAACTGGTCTTTCTACAGTCTCTTCAGGAACTCTGATCTCTTCTTCTAAGTTCCCCTCAGTCTCTGGAACTTCCCCCTGAGTTCCTTCAGGAACTAGTTCTTCTTGTCTTTCAAGATGAGGTCGTTCTTCTTGGATATTTGCTCTTTCTTCATTATTGGATGTTAATTCTTCTTCATCTGGATTCTTTCTAACCAAGCCTATCTCTAAGTCCTCAAGTTCCTGCAAAAAGTTAGTATCACTATTTACATAAGGGTTAGTTTCATCAAATAAAATATGTACACTTTCCTCGACACTTAATGTCCTCTTGTTATAGACTCTATATGCTTTACTATCAGTGGCATATCCTAGGAACACGGCTTCATCACTTCTCTCTTCAAACTTCCCTAAGTTCCTTTTACCATTATTGTGCACGAAGCACTTACAACCAAAAGATCTCAAGTGAGAAATGTTAGGTTTTCTTCCTTTCATTAGTTCATAGGGAGTTTTGTTTGTGATGGGTCTTAACATGATTCTATTGATTATATAACATGCCGTATTAACAGCTTCAGCCCAGAAGTTCCTAGGTAATCCACTTGCAATAAGCATTGTTCTTGCCATGTCTTCTAAAGTCCTGTTTTTCCTCTCCACAACACCATTTTGCTGTGGTGTCCTAGGAGCGGAAAAGTTATGATCCATGCCATTTTCCCTGCAAAACTTATCAAACTTTTGATTTTCAAATTCAGTTCCATGGTCAGATCGTAAGTGAATTAGTTGACAACCACTCGACTTTTGTATCTTCTTAGCAAAGCAAACAAATTCTTCAAAAGTCTCATCTTTGCTATGAAGAAACATTGTCCAAGTAAATCTTGAGTAATCATCAACTATAACTAAGACATACAATTTTCCACTTCTACTTTGGACTCTCATGGGCCCACACAAATCCATATGAATAAGTTCCAATGGTTTTGTGGTGCTCACGAGCTTTTTGCTTTTAAAGGAACTTCTAACATGCTTGCCTTTAGCACATGCATCACACAATTTATCACATTGGAACTTGATGTTTGGTAAACCAACAACTAGTTCTTTTGTTCTCAATTTATCCAGTAGAGAAAGGCTAGCATGTCCCATTCGCTTATGCCAAAGTAGTGGATCATCCTCAATGACACTTAAACAAGTAAGAGTAGTTTTAGGAATTGCTTCAAGGTTCACAGTGTATGTGTTCCCATTGCGTTTCCCTTCAAGAATGATTTTATTAGTGTCATTGTTGATGATTCTTCAACACTCATTAGTAAAATGTACAGAGTTTCCTTTATCACAGAATTGCGAAATACTAAACAAGTTGTGCTTCAAACCATCTACAAGAAAGACATTATCTTTGCTATGGGAACTTGACTTACCTACCTTACCTACGGCAATAATGTTACCTTTCTGATTGTCACCGAACGTCACAGTTCCCCCTGAGTAGGCTACTAGTGAGAGAAAGTTTGATTTGTCTCCAGTCATGTGCTTGGAACATCCACTGTCGAGGTACCATGTGGTGTTCCCCCTCACTAGTTCCTGCAAGAATAATTAATGGTTAGGTTGAGGAACCCAGGTTTCCTTGGGTTCCTTTGTAGACATATCATAAGTTTTTTCAATCCATTTAACATGTCTATTATTCTGATTCAAGCTGTTGTTCCTCTTGGAACACTGGTCTTTCAGATGACCTGAGTTCCCGCAGAACAGACAGACTTTGCTGCTTGGAAGTTCCACATACTTTTTCTGATTGCTCCCTTTTTGTTTATAATTAAAACCTAGACCTTCGGTCCTCTTTGCTTGGGCATTCAGAATCCATTGTGGAACTTCTCGTTGATTATCTTTATCCCTTTTTATTTCAGTAAGTTCCTCTGTTAATTTCTTATTATCAGATTTTACTTTTTCCAGATCAGTCTTGAGTTCCTTCAGATCAGAAACCCTAGAGGAACTTTCAGTCGAATTTTCAGATTTCAAACTGAGATTAATCAACTTATTGCAGTTAAGTTCCATTGTTGTTTGGCTTAATTCTTTTTCAAGATTTTTAACCTTAGTCATTAAAACATTGTTTTTATCAAATAGGTCAAAGAATCTATTTTCAGTTTCAACTTTATTACCCTTAAACCAATCACTATGTTCCCTACTTACTTTGAGTGCGTTTTCACACTCATTCTTTTCTTTCTTAACACTCATCCAGTTTTCATGAAATTCAATAACTAAATCAACCAGTTTCTGTTTAGGCAGAGAATTTAAATAATAAGGATTTAGGCTTACTTTCTCGTCGAGTTCCTGTGGGAACTCTGGCACATCAGATCTTGCCATTAGACATAATTGAGCCGTTTCCTCTTCAGGTTGTTCCTCCACCTCTTCTTCTGATTCAGAATCACCCCATGCAGCTATCATCGCTTTTCGAACATCATTTTTGGAAAACGAAGGCTTGTAGTATTTTTCTTTGTTGTAATCCTTCTTTTCCTTAAATGATTCCTTCCCTTTGGACTTTGTTTTCTCATTTTCCCATTGTGGACATTCCTTGATGAAGTGATCAGTGGAGCCGCACTTGTGACATCCAAAGTCCCTTTTGGAACTTGTCAGTTTCTTTCCAGAGTTCCTGAAGGAACTTCGGTTTCTGTTGAAGACTCTTTTGAATCTTCTAACGAGCATAGCAGTCTCGTCATCTTCTTCAGTATCACTTTCTTCTGCCTTCAATGCTAACCCTTTGTTCTTAGAACCTTCTCCGCTGGTTCCCAGGTGTAATTCATGAGTTAGCAAGGAACCCGCCAATTGTTCAATGTTGTACTTTGTCATGTCCTTTGATTCCATAAGTGCTGTTACTTTAGATCTCCATCTATCGTCTTGTGGTAGACTTCTTAAGATCTTTCTAACCTGTTCATCAATGGGTATTTCTCTTCCAAGGGAAACAAGCTCATTTATGATGTTAGTAAAACGAGTAAGCATATCTTGAATAGATTCCTTAGGCATCATCTCGAACCTTTCATATTTAGAGATCAATAAATCAATTTTAGACCTTTTAACTTCATTAGTACCTTCGTGAGTTATTTGTAATAAATCCCAAATTTGTTTTGCACTCTTGCACCCCATAATACGATTATGTTCATGGGGTCCAAGACCACAATGAAGCAATTTTATGGCCTTTGCATTAATTTCCATTTTTTCAAAGTCTTCACGTTCATATTCAGAAATTTCTTTAGGAACTATCTCATTATTGGCATTAGTTTTAGTTACCTTATAATCACCAACTTCCACGACTCTCCATACCTGATAGTTCTCGGCCTTGATGTAGATCTCCATACGATTTTTCCAGTATGCATAAAATTTCCCATTAAACATGGGAGGTCTCTGAGATGAGTACCCTTCTTCCAATTTCTCGCAAGTGTTCATTTTGCCCGGATCTCTCGTCAAGGTGTCTTGAACAATCTGAGTTCCCGCTCTGATACCAATTGTTATTCCCATAGGAACACTGCAAGAGGGGGGGGTGAATTGCTGTGTGGAACTTATAGCACAGATTTTCGTCAGAATTGAAAACCTAAAGGAACTTTGAGAAAAACGAAATGTAAAGAGTCAAATTTCAACGAGAAAAACTTCCTGGCCCACGGAAGAAAAACTCCACTTTTATAAATAGGCCTTGTAAACTATTACAACCCTAATTTCTCTCTGGACCTCGTGAGTTCCTGTAGGAACTTACGATTCTATTCTCTTTCTCTCTTTCTTTTTCTTTCTCTTTCTCACGACTCTTTCTTCTCTGTTCTCTCTAAGTTCTCACACACTTCTCTTCTCTTTTCTCTCAATTACAACTCAAATAACAACTCTAGTATATTGAAATGCATATAAAACTGAATTGGAACTTTAGGAACTTTTGACACAAACTCTAAGTAATATAAATCTGGAAGTGAGCTCTCTTGTTATGTGTGTTATTGAATCAGAAAATATATGTGAATATATAGAGAGAGTGATTATGTAAATGCTTGGAGAAGAAGTCTTGAAAACCACCCACAACACATACACGACCACTCTCACTCACCACTAACTTTGACCACCATTAGACAACCCCACTAACTTAATTAATTAACTAAAAATCAGAATTAATAAGTTAAATAAAAAGATTAATTAAAATTAAAAATAAACTAACACTCGGTTTTTTTCTTTTTAAATTTTCCGAAAAAAAAACTTTTTCTTTTTTTTACAATTCTAATCCTTTAAATTAATTAATTTAAAAACAGAAATAAATTAATAAATGAAGAAGAAATCAGAATTAAAAAACAACTAACTTAATCCTAAAATTAAGGACACCTAATTGACCACTAACTAATTCAAATAAAACCTACCAACTAATCCTAAAAATGGGCTGCATTAATCTAGTCAGTGTTTGACTGTTTTAAACTGATTAAAACAGTCAAGGAGTGATGCAAACAGTCCCTAAAAACTAGCAACCGTCGTGGACTAAAGTAACTAACAGATTTGACACAAGTTCCTCTGGGAACATGACCTAGAGTTCCTCTGACAGACACAACTAAGTTCCAACCAGACTTAAATGCATTAATATACTTACATTTATCCTAGAACATTACATTATAACATTCATGGATGATTCTCTTCTCTTCAACAAGTAATTCGTTGGAATACTTGAAGTTCTTCTCATAACTGGCAGCATAAACCGGCAGCTTGTTAAGTGAAGCCCGCCAGCATAAACCGGCAGCTTGTTAGGTAAAACCGGCAGCCTAAACCGGCAGCATGTGAAGTCCAAGACCGGCAGCTTTGAACCCTAAAACCGGCAGTTGCAAAATCCATGATGGCATCTTCAAGACGGCAGCTTCAAGATGGCAGCCTCAAGATGGCAGCCACATCTTCAAACTGGCGGCACCATCTTTGATTCACGATTCTAACCTCCACTTGAATCTTCAATGCTTATTTATCTTCAAGATCTAAAATTCTCCAAGAACTCAAAGATACTTATTAGTAATTAAGTTTGAGGTTTATGTCATCATCAAAACATAAAAGGAATATGTCAACATTTTACTATCTGACTCACCAATGCAAATGTAGGTTCTTCAGACACAGTCTGCCGATGACGTCACACGAGCTCTTGCGATGGGACCCTCCACAGAAGTCACAACTTGGAATCAATTCTACGTCAATGGGTACAATTTCCACACACAAAGCTATGGAAGGAACAAGTCAACCATGAATTATGGGGTCTGTGTTGAGAGTCAAGGAGGGGGTGACTACTTCGGCACTTTGGAAGAGGTGTTACAATTGTCTTACCACGGGAGTGATGCAGATTACAAGACGGTATTATTCAACTGTCGTTGGTTTGATTGTGACAAGGGCATGAACATCCATGAGAAATATAGACTTGTAGAGGTCAATCACTCTAGGACACTCTCGTGGTATGACCCCTTCATTGTCTCCTACCAAGCCAGCCAGGTTTATTATGCACCTTATCCTAGCCTTAAGAGAGACAAATTGCAGTGGTGGGCTGTGTTCAAGACCAAAGCTAGGTCAGAGGTTGATGCACCGGTGGACTCGGATGTTCTACAAGAGGCAACATCCCTTGTTCCTGTAGGTTTATGTTCTCCAGACGAGATCCCAGACTACGAGGTTATACAGGGTGATGATGACGAATATGAGGAGGTCATTCCGAGTCTAGATGAAGACGACGATGACGGTGGACAGGAGCTTAACGATGATGAAATCGATGACATGGTTGATGATGATGACGAGGACGTTGATGACATCGGTTTGTTTCATTAGGATGTAATAATTGTAGCAATTTATTGTAATTTGAAACCAAAAACCAAATTCTTGTAAAAATTGTAATTTATTAACGGTGATTGTTTAGTTATGTTATTCATTATATTTGTGTTTGTGATTGGGGTTTGTTTTCCTAAGTCATTGTATTTCTTTTGATTTACTAACAACTTTATGCAGGAAAATGTCATCAAAACGGCCTGGTGGTGCTAAGAAGAAATCTGGAGCGCAGAGTCAGGGCGAGCAACCCCAGCCCACCATTATTGGTCCTGGTGAACTTCGTCGGCGTCAGTCGTCTATGACACCGCCGTCGATTTCACCTTCCTTATCTCTGGACCACGGGGCTGCGCGTCAGCTCCAGTTTGATGCTCCATCTGCTCAGTTTCCTCCGTTTACGCGGCCTCCTCCAGTTCGGCCGCAGTTTATGCCGACACCGCGTATGCCTCAGTATGAGCCGTCTCCTTCTGGTGCTGCTGCTGAGGCTACTCCGTCTCCTCAGTTGGAGCCATCTCCTTCTGGTGCTGCTGCTGAGGCTACTCCGTCTTCTCAGCCTTCTGGTGACGATGATGGTGGCGACGTTGATCCGGACGTAGCTTCGACGTCCACATTAGACCCTGATGGCCTATGGTGAGTTTTTGTTTTATTTTTTAATGTTTTAATAATTGAAATTAAGTTGTATTCATATGTTGTTTATTTAATCTTACTTTGTTTCGTGTGCAAGGTTTGACACGAGCAGTGTTGTTCGATCCATATCACACGTGATAAAGTCCTACTTCCGTGAGCCTTGGAAGAACTACACCGAGGTGGATCAGGCAACCAAGGCACATTGGTGGAACATGTGGAAGGTGATAAAGACAAACTCTGTAATAAATAGTGTTTTTTTATATATAATTTCTAACAATAACATAATTCATTGGATTTTGTCGAATGCAGAAACAGTATCGTTGGAGGCCTGAGCTCGAGGGCACAGTACGAGATGCTTATGAGAGCAAGGCTGGAAGACGCCTGAAAGACATCTTCAACGATGTGGTTCACAAGCGGAAAGATCGACCTAGCTGGCTCGGTGAGTATTGGATAGTCATTTCTAAAATTTGCTAAAATATCAATACTGCCCATCAAGTGTTAAGTTTGATTGTTTTTCATGACATGTGATGAGATGTACAGCGCAATGAAGGATAGACTTACTGACGAGAAGTCTAAGGAGAGGTCAGCTCGGGCGAAGGTAAACAGGAGAGCTGGCAACGCTAGTGGCGCCGCCCCGGCCTCTCATTGCGCTGGATCTGTGTCGGTGATTCAGCGAGCCAAGAAATTGGCTAAGGAGCAAGGAGGGAAGTTCCCTGACGCTGCGGATGTCTTCCTTGACACTCACTTCAAAAGGCAAGAAGGCATGGAACCGCAACCAATTAGCCAGAAGGCCAAGGAAGTGATGGTAATGTTCTTTTCTTTGTTTACTTTGATGTTTAGAGCGGAATTCCGGCTTATAAGCCGATGAGTACGAATAGGATTGTTTTTTATGATTTGCATTTGATGTTTAGAGCGGAATTCCGGCCTATAAGCCGATGAGTACGAATAGGATTGTTTGTTTATTAGTTGCATTTGATGTTTATTGTTTGTCATGATTAATTACTTACCTAAACTGCAAAAAAATACCCCTAACAAGTATAATAGGGTGTTATAGGACGTGTATAAGCTTTGAAATCTAGTAATGAACGTTACTTGACAAGTTAGGTGCGAAAATGCAAAAAAAAGCTCGAAAATGACCTAAAAAGCCAAGTTTTGACCTAAACTGGTGGTGGGGCCCTATAATCAGCATAATCAACCCCTAACAAGTATAATAGGGTGTTATAGGACGTGTATAAGCTTTGAAATCTAGTAATGGAACGTTACTTGACAAGTTAGGTGCGAAAATGCAAAAAAAAGCTCGAAAATGACCTACAAAGCCAAGTTTTGACCTAAACTGGTGGTGGGGCCCTATAATCAGCATAATCAACCCCTAACAAGTATAATAGGGTGTTATAGGACGTGTATAAGCTTTGAAATCTAGTAATGGAACGTTACTTGACAAGTTAGGTGCGAAAATGCAAAAAAAAGCTCGAAAATGACCTACAAAGCCAAGTTTTGACCTAAACTGGTGGTGGGGCCCTATAATCAGCATAATCAACCCCTAACAAGTATAATAGGGTGTTATAGGACGTGTATAAGCTTTGAAATCTAGTAATGGAACGTTACTTGACAAGTTAGGTGCGAAAATGCAAAAAAAAGCTCGAAAATGACCTACAAAGCCAAGTTTTGACCTAAACTGGTGGTGGGGCCCTATAATCAGCATAATCAACCCCTAACAAGTATAATAGGGTGTTATAGGACGTGTATAAGCTTTGAAATCTAGTAATGGAACGTTACTTGACAAGTTAGGTGCGAAAATGCAAAAAAAAGCTCGAAAATGACCTACAAAGCCAAGTTTTGACCTAAACTGGTGGTGGGGCCCTATAATCAGCATAATCAACCCCTAACAAGTATAATAGGGTGTTATAGGACGTGTATAAGCTTTGAAATCTAGTAATGGAACGTTACTTGACAAGTTAGGTGCGAAAATGCAAAAAAAAGCTCGAAAATGACCTACAAAGCCAAGTTTTGACCTAAACTGGTGGTAGGGCCCTATAATCAGCATAATCAACCCCTAACAAGTATAATAGGGTGTTATAGGACGTGTATAAGCTTTGAAATCTAGTAATGGAACGTTACTTGACAAGTTAGGTGCGAAAATGCAAAAAAAAGCTCGAAAATGACCTACAAAGCCAAGTTTTGACCTAAACTGGTGGTGGGGCCCTATAATCAGCATAATCAACCCCTAACAAGTATAATAGGGTGTTATAGGACGTGTATAAGCTTTGAAATCTAGTAATGGAACGTTACTTGACAAGTTAGGTGCGAAAATGCAAAAAAAAGCTCGAAAATGACCTACAAAGCCAAGTTTTGACCTAAACTGGTGGTGGGGCCCTATAATCAGCATAATCAACCCCTAACAAGTATAATAGGGTGTTATAGGACGTGTATAAGCTTTGAAATCTAGTAATGGAACGTTACTTGACAAGTTAGGTGCGAAAATGCAAAAAAAAGCTCGAAAATGACCTAAAAAGCCAAGTTTTGACCTAAACTGGTGGTGGGGCCCTATAATCAGCATAATCAACCCCTAACAAGTATAATAGGGTGTTATAGGACGTGTATAAGCTTTGAAATCTAGTAATGGAACGTTACTTGACAAGTTAGGTGCGAAAATGCAAAAAAAAGCTCGAAAATGACCTACAAAGCCAAGTTTTGACCTAAACTGGTGGTGGGGCCCTATAATCAGCATAATCAACCCCTAACAAGTATAATAGGGTGTTATAGGACGTGTATAAGCTTTGAAATCTAGTAATGGAACGTTACTTGACAAGTTAGGTGCGAAAATGCAAAAAAAAGCTCGAAAATGACCTAAAAAGCCAAGTTTTGACCTAAACTGGTGGTGGGGCCCTATAATCAGCATAATCAACCCCTAACAAGTATAATAGGGTGTTATAGGACGTGTATAAGCTTTGAAATCTAGTAATGGAACGTTACTTGACAAGTTAGGTGCGAAAATGCCAAAAAAAGCTCGAAAATGACCTAAAAAGCCAAGTTTTGACCTAAACTGGTGGTGGGGCCCTATAATCAGCATAATCAACCCCTAACAAGTATAATAGGGTGTTATATGACGTGTATAAGCTTTGAAATCTAGTAATGGAACTAACTCCATAATTTGCAGGATCAATATAACCAGAACCTTTCCCAGTCTCAGGCTAGTGGTTCAGAGACGGACGCCAACCAGATCTTCTTTGATACGGTTGGTGGCTTCAGGAAGGGAGAGGTTCTAGGGTTCGGCAGGGAGGGCGCTTCTCTCTATTACGAGAGAACCTCGCGGAGGCGGCACGTCGGATCTTCCTATTCTCCATCGGTTTCCGCTCAATTACAACAGATGTCCCAGCGTTTGGAGGAGTCCGAGCACGCTAGGGTAGAGATGGAGCGCGCTAGGGTAGAGATGGAGCAGAGAGACAAGGAGCGGGAGGAGAGAGAAAAGGAGCGGGAGGAGAGAGAAAAGGAGCGGGATGAGAGAGAACAGAAGCGGGAGGAGTACCTCGCCCAGTTGAAGGCGCAGATGGACGCCTTCGCGAGGAGATTCGGCGATCCTTCCTTCACTCACCGAGGCCCTCCTGATGATCCGACAGACGGTTCCGGCGCTTCTGGAGCCTTCGTAGCATAGTTGTATTATATTGTTATATTACTATTATTGGATTATTAATATAAAATGCAATTTTGAAATTTTGAATTTGTTTAATTTTAATTTATTTTTATATTTTAATTTTAATTTGTTTTTGCCCTATTTTTTTAAGGTATTTAAAAAAAAAAAAAAAAACCAAATTACCGACCGCTCAACGGTCGGTAAATCGATGTTCAAAATAAAGAAATGGCGCCAAAAAAGGCGGGAAAAAGTTACTTCCCGACCGCGTAACGGTCGGTAAATAACTTTTTCCCACCAAAAAAAATGGAGGGAAGAGGCGCGTACCGACCGCCTTCACGGTCGGTATTACCGACCGCCTGTCTACACGGTCGGTAATACCGACCGGTTAGCCGGTCGGTACGCGCCTCTTCCCTCCATTTTTGACCAACTGTGTAAACGGTCGGTAGACGGTCGGTAATTTGTTGCCGACCGTTTCGACGGTCGGTAAAATATTTTACCGACTACTATTTCAGCGACCAATTTTTACCGACTACAAACGGTCGGTAAATCCAATTACCGACCACTAACGGTCGGTAACTGGCGGTCGGCCGAGTCCAATTTTGTTGTTGTGAATGATTTCACATAGAAAATTATTGATTAACCTGTAGAATTATCGAGTTTCGAGCTAATTTGAGCGATCACGAGCCATGTCAAGTCGAGCTTTGACCGAATTTTGACCAAGTCGAGCTTGAGTAGCTCGCGAGCTGCTTAGCTCAATAAACATCCCTATGCATGATACTTCCCAGGTGAAGACACCTAAATGATCCAAGGAGGACACATCACACTTCAAATAATCCAATGTAGTACAAAATTCATGTTAGTGGCCCTTGTATGAGACTACGACTTCCCATAGAATTTGTCCAAAATTCTAGCACTAGGAAAACCAAGAGAAAAACATTGACAATACAGAATCGGGTAGTTGCAACTTTTATCATAGTGGTAAAAGTCTTTTAAATGCACGAATCCGAATATAGGTTCCAATGTCACCAAAATCATCTAGATGGATACTCAATTCTCCATCTTTCTCTGAAGTATATGTATTAGTTAAATTGAGTCGAGTGCAGACTCCGGTGATATCCAACTCAAAGCCTACACACTCAACTTTTTTATAAAAAAAAAAATCATCCTCCACGAGTTACATGGCATCCCCATATTAGGCCATCATATATTCATACTAAGATCAAAGGGTGAGAGAGAGAGGAAAAAAAATCACCTGCCTCAAATCATACCAAATAATTACGTACAATAAAGATGGTCCTATTCGGGAACTCCAAGAACAGTCAAGGAAAAAAAAAGGGTTCCTTGGGATCAAAAACTCAATCACATTAACTGGAAAAAATATATGCTAGTAAGTTTTATATGTACTTCCATAATAATTAAGAGAAATATAAGATTAATAAAAATAAGATTGAAATACGTAAATAAATTCATTGGAATTTCATTACAAAAATGTAAATGTCATTAATTGTTTTTTGGGGATGTTTATTGGACATGATGGGTGGTTTCATTTCAATGTCCACCTAATTATGCACTCCTCATCTCTATCCTCATAATGAGTATGAAATACATCCTCATTTTCAACCTACTCGCCACCTAAGTGGGTATCCATACCCACTTTCCCACCGTTATCCCCACCCAATCAACCTTCTCAAATCCACCATTAGGCATGACCGGCCTTTTTCTAATGGTAATGTGGGGTGGTATCTAAGCCTTAATTTTAGCCAACTATAGAAACTCAGTCTGAGCCAACACTCATTTCATGACTTCTGATGATTTGGGAAAACAAATCTTAGTCTTTTTCTTGTATTGTTATGCTTTTCTTTGAATATGTGACCATTATAAATGGGTAATCCACCAACTCATGCTTAGATCAGCTGGTAAGAGTGTTGTTCATGCTTAAACAGAGGTCTCGTGTTCAAACCCTAAGAATGCAACAATAATATATGTTGGGAGAACTTTTCCTTGATTGGGGCCTGACCCGATTTGAATCCAAATTAGTTGGATCCAAAATGAATTTCGAAAATCGGATAAGGTATCCTTAAAAAAATGGGTATCCCTAGCCATGTCTTAGGCTCTGTTCTTTAGGACTGATCTGATCTGATCTGATTTGTTTTGAGTTTGTCTGATCTGATCTGATCTGATTTGAGTTTTTCTGATTTGATTTTATTTATATTTATATTTATATTTATATTTATATTTATATTTATATTTATATTTATATTTATATTTATATTTATATTTATATTTATATTTATATTTATATTTATATTTATATTTATATTTATATTTATATTTATATTTATATTTATATTTATATTTATATTTATATTTATATTTATATTTATATTTATATTTATATTTATATTTATATTTATATTTATATTTATATTTATATTTATATTTATATTTATATTTATATTTATATTTATATTTATATTTATATTTATATTTATATTTATATTTATATTTATATTTATATTTATATTTATATTTATATTTATATTTATATTTATATTTATATTTATATTTATATTTATATTTATATTTATATTTTAATTTTAATTTTAATTTTTTAATTTTTTTAATTTTAATTTTTTTTTAATTTTTTTTATTTTTATTTTTATTAGGGACAAAAATTTAATGAGCCCAAAGCCTCAAACTCATTTCATTTCACCTCTTCAGTATTTTACTTTTCATTCTTTTCAAACCCTTCATTCAATCTGACACCAAAACCGTCACCGAAAAAGTCGAGCGAATAATCACCGTCGGAAAAGTCATTCCGAAAACTGTCGTCGGACAAGTCATCCCGAAAACCGTCGCCGAAAAACGCGGCCTGCAAATCGTCGCCGGAAAAGTCGGCCAAATAATCACCGCCGAAAAAAGTCAGTCCGAAAACCGTCGTCGGAAAAGTCGTCCTGAAAATCGTCGCCGAAAAACTCGGCTTGAAAATCGTAGCCGGAAAAGTCGGTAGAATAATCACCGCCGGAAAAGTCAACCGAATAATCATCGCCGGAAAATTCATTCCGAAAATCGTCGTTGGGAAAGTCGTCCCGAAAATCGTCGCCGAAAAACTCGGCTTGAAAATCGTCGCAGGAAAAGTCGGTCGAATAATCACCGCCGGAAAAGTCAACCGGATAATCATCGTCGAAAAAGTCATTCCGAAAACCGTCGTCGGAAAAGTCGTCCCGAAAATTGTCGCCGGAAAAGTCGGCCGAATAATCAACGCTGAAAAAGTCAGTCCGAAAACGAAAATGTCGAGCGGAAAAACAATGCTCGAAATAATAATTATAATAATAATAATAAGAGTTTTTTGTCCAAAATTACCTTACTTACATCACTTTTTGCAAAAAACTACCTTACTTACAAAAGTTTGTCCAAAACTATCTTACTAGCAAATTTCTGATTGACCGCTACCTTATTCACCATTTCGGCGTTGACTTTGCCTTTGCTGGCCAATCTGGTCATTTTTTGCAAATTCCGACCTCAAATTTGACCCTTTAAGGCAAAAATGACCCACCAAAACCTTGATAGGGATAATTTTTTGTGGCACGCAAACCAATGAACGCATATCGAGACAAATTTTGTAATTCAAATAGAAGCTTATGCGACCATTTTTTGTAGATTTCGACCTCATATTTAACCCTTTTAAAGCAAAAATGACCCTAAAACATTGATTGGGCTAATTATTTTCGAGAATAAAACAAAGTCAACGCTGGAACAACGAACAAGGTAGTGGTCAACAAGGAATTGGCTAATAAAGGTAGTTTTGGACAAGTTTTTGTAAGTAAGGTAGTTTTTTACAAAAAGTGGTGTAAGTAAGGTAGTTTTGGACAAAAAACTCTAATAATAATAATAATAATAATAATAATAATAATAATAATAATAATAATAAGTTCAAATCCTCTCGGCTAGGGGCGAATTGGGGGTGACTTGGGGGGTGGGGGTTCTTCTTCACCGCAACTTCATCCGGCGGCCTTTCCGTGCCTCTTGCCTGTTATTCCGACCACCTTTCTGTGCCGCCCACTGTTCACTAACCTAGATTTATTGGCCATGGTTTGATTGTGGGGGGGTGCAACGTCTGGGGTGGCTTTCAGCGACTCAAGCTCGGTTATGTGCTGACGGTGACGGTGCTTCGGCCTTTGCTAATTTCAGTGGGTGAGGGTTCTTCTGGGTGGGACCTCTCGGTGCTCGGCGACATTGATCGTCAATCGTCAATCGTCGACCGTCATCGATCGGCGGGCAATTAGGTTGCTGGTTAACCAGGCTTGGGGTGTCACCTTCTTCCTCATTTCAGCACCGCGTGTGGGTTGGTTTTGCCTATTTCCTTTGCCGTGTGGGTTGGTTCTTCCTCCCTATTTCTTGATTAACTTTGCCGTAGTGCTTATTTTTTTTAATTGCTCTTTGTTTCTTAGCAACCTTTTCATTGCATTTTAGAGCATTTTGATTTTGTTTGTTTATGACTTGGAGCATGTGCTTTTTCTTAGTTTTATTGGTTTCCTAGTTGGCTTCTTTTGGCAATTTTGGTCTTGTTGGCTTTGTTGTGGTCAACGTCTCGGGCATTGTATATGGTTTATATGGTGGTGTGTTTGTGTTTTTATCTTGCGCTTGTTTGTGGGTTTGTTGTTCTTTGATGGTTGTTGGTCGCATTCACTGTCCTCTTAAAGGTTGTGATGGTTGTAATAGTGGTGGTGGTAAAGGGCCTACTTTGAAGTACTTTATCGACCATTTGGGGTCTAGGCATTTTGCTAATGCATCTTTGAAGGCATCTTACAAAGCAAGGGTCGAGAGTGACCTTTCTTTCTACTCTGCTTTAGACTTGGCTCTACATCAGGTTGGCATTTGGCTTTGTGGTGAATGTTTTTGTACTCATACTTTCAGTAAGAATTGTAAACATGTTGACGGCACGGTGGTTATTGCTCCGGGTTTTGACGAGGCTGCAATTTATGGTATCCCTAAGCCTCCTGGGGGCGGTTCGACGGTTGTGGATGATGTGGCTGTTAGGTCTACTGTTCCTTCTACGTCATCACCTCCTGGGGTTGATCTATCATGCTTTGACACTGCTCTTCTTACACGGGTTTTTTCGCGAAAGTTGCAGACGGTAAAGTTGCAATTTATGCTTTGGTTTTGCTAGAGTCTTTCTTAATGCTCTTGACAAGGTGCTTGTGGGCCCAAACGACTTGTCGGCTTGGGTTCAACTTCTAATCTTGCCTTCTTGCATGTTGACTAGATTCGTGCCTTCAAATCAAGCTCAAAAGCAGTCGGGTGAGAGGGAGCGATGTCAGTTTGAATTCATTTCTACGGCTCTTCATAGATGGAGGGTTCCTGGGGATAGGTTTGGTTTGGTGTTGAATCGTTTATTTGATGAGTCCCCTTACTCTAATTGTGCGCCCAAGGTTAAGAGCCCTGAAGAGCTGAACATTCTCCAATGCAAACGGAAGTTGAGTGATGGGCACTTTACTGCTGCTATTAAAGTGCTTACGTCTTCCGATGTTGCTCCCCCTACCTCGGCTACACTATGCCACTTAGAGGCCAAACACCCCTGCGCCCCTGCTCCGGTTTTACCCTCTTCTTCCCTTGGTGGTGACATCCTTTCTGTCCGTAAAGATGTGGTCCTGAACAGGGTTCATAGCTTTCCGATAGGGACTTCCTGTGGTCGTGATGGGTTGAGGGCTCAGCATTTGGTTGATATGTTGGGAGGGGCCGCTTCTGCTGTTGCGGATGATCTATTAGGGTCCATCACTGGGATTGTTAACTTGTGATGTGTCCAGTTTGTACGAGTTATTTAACTTCTTTTTAGTTCCTTTATGTAATTAGTTTAGCATAAGATTGCACATTTTGTTACTTTTGAGTTTAAACGAGAGTTTGGCTTGAAATGTAAAGTTGTAGTGTAATTTACAGTTTTTAATGCTTTTTAGGGTAAGTGTAGTTTGTAGTTGCGGTTTAGTTTTATGTGTTCTTGTAGTCTTGAGCTACGAAACATCATTAGGAGCATTTTTGGAGTCATTGATCATGCGCCAAGCACACTTAAAGAAATAATTAAGCATTAGAGGGAAAGAAAAGCCTTATTGTGAACCTCCAAATGCAGTAAGTCCAACTTCAAATAGAAATATCTCCCAATCTACTCATTGGATTTTTGTGATTCAAATTGGAGGTTGTAGCTCTCTTCAAGATCTTTCCAACGGTAGGTCGTAAGCCTTATTTCGTTAAGTAACAAGAGAGTTATGGCTATTTTAGTCCGAGCTGCGCAGACAGTCTACAGGGGCGCGCCCCGCGCCTCAGAGGGCGCTGCCAGCGCCCCCATTGCAGTGAGCATCAAGAAGAAAGCGCGCCCAGCGCCCTTTGGGGCGCGCCCAGCGCCGCCATCACAGTATCCCTCCAAGGAATGGCGCGCCCCGCGCCTATGGGGCGCTGCCAGCGCCCATGTTACAGTAGTACTTCCAAGGAGGGGCGCGCCCCGTGCCTTTGAGGGCGCTGCCAGCGCCCATCTGCTCTGTTCTGCACGCGGCTTCATCCACTTGATTTCTAGGTTATAATTTAGTTTAGTATAAATAGAAAAGTGATTTTTCATTGTATAAGATCTAGTTTTTCATGTTCAAATAGTTCCTTATCTTAAATTCTCTCTAGTTTCTCCTTAGATTACATAAAAACTATTAAATCTTTAGTTTGTAATTTTGATATTTAATCATGGAATCAATGAAGAATATTTGTTCATCAATGCAAATGGTAGCTTAAACTTGTTCTTGGGATTGGTTTCAATGATTCCAAAAGGCTCCTTGTGAGGATTCTCTAACTCTAAACTATTTCTTTACTTCAATTATTTACTTGCTCTTATATGAATTGTTATTGGTTTTGTTGAATGTTTTAGCTTGATCTTTGTCTTGTTATTATATTTTACAAAATCATTACTAGGGTTTGAACACAATCGATTATTGTGTTCAACCTCGAGTAGCAACTATCTTGTTCATGCTTAAGCGTATTCTTATTGTGAACAATTTAGTAGAGCTTGTTTAAACGATTAATTGTTTATTGCGTATTCTCTAAACAATTGCGTTCTTATTGTGTCTCCGTTCTTAAAGCTTTTGTTCACTGCGTGTTCTTTGAACATTAAGGGTTTTAGGCAATTTACGATTTATCTTGTCTAGCTAATTAAGGGGACTACAAGAGTTTACTCTTGTCAATAATTAATTGAGTATTGAAATGGTTTGGTAATTGAGAGTCTAATTCAATTAGCCGAGTCAGAGTCGTTGTAACCGAATCCTAAGATTCTTTAAAACTAGAATTTTCCCGTAATCAATTAGTTGTTAGTTTATTTTATCACTAAAATCTCCAATTTCCCCCCCTTGTTACCAATATCACTAAGGAATTAGTGATTCTCCCCTTTAATAATCCAAATATATATTAACACAATTAAATCAACATAAATCCGTTCTCTGTGGATACGAACCTTACTTGCCCTTTACACTAGTTGTAATTGGAGAGTAGGAGAAATTTACTTTTGATAAGTCTTTTATTTTAAACGACATAAAAGGCCTACCAACTTGTTTCTTAGTGGATTGTGTCCCAGCCAGCTTGGTCCATTCATTGCTAGTGCCCCTTTGACCCCCTTGGTCAAGCCGGGTCGTGGTATTCGTCCAATTGCTGTGGGGACTGTGTGGAGGAGGCTTGTCTCCAAGGTTGCTTGTTCCTATGTTATTTCCTCTGTGAACCCCTATCTACAGGATTTTCAGTTTGGCGTGGGTCTCCCTGGTGGCTGCGAAGCTATTCTGCATTCTGTGAACAGGCTCGTCGAATCCAAGGGAAATGAGGTTGGGTTCTCTATGCTTTTAGTTGATTTTAAGAATGCTTTCAACCTTGTGGATAGAAGTGTCATGCTCCATGAGCTTAGGTTGTGGTGCCCGTCCATTGCCCCGTGTGTTGAGTTTTGTTATTCCCAACCTGCTAGGCTCTATTATGATGACTCTATTCTTTGGTCTTGTCAAGGGGTTCAACAAGGTGACCCCTTAGGTCCCTTATTTTTCGCCTTAGCTTTACATTCCCTTGTCCAGTCTATCAATTGTGCTTGTGAGCTTACCCTTCATGCTTGGTATCTTGATGATGGTACTATTACCGGAGACACCCCTATGGTCGCCAAAGTGCTTGATATCACTAGGACCGAGGGCCCGACTCGTGGTTTGTTCCTTAATGTGGATAAGACTGAACATTTCTGGCCCGTGGAGGACCCGAGGAGTAGGGTAGAAGGAGTTTTTCCTACTAATATCTCTCGTCCATGTGATGGTGTCAAACTCCTAGGTGGGTCCGTTAGCTCGGATGTGGATTTTTGTCGGGATCTGTTGTCGAAAAGGGTTTCTAAAACCATCGGTTTGATGGAGGCTGTCAGCAGGCTTGATTGTGACGACCTGACTCACTTAAACCGGCGCGGAAGAAACCAACGAGTCGAATAGTCAGTTCTAACAACTAAAATACTTAAAAATTAAAACAAAACCTCAAATTGTATATATACTAATTCCGAAAGTACAACACCCACAAGATTGTACATATCTAAACCCAAATGTCATTATTACTACTACTAACAATATTAACTCCAAATAAATGTCAGAGTTAGAAAATTACATATATCGCTACCATAGGCTATACTAGAATCGTAAAACAACAAAACAGATACTAAATAGCATCGGCACTCGCCCAACCCAAGGCTAAGCAAGAACCTCATCATCAGAGTTACCTGAAAAATAAACAACAGTCCACCGTCAGTGGCGAGTAACATAACTGTCCCACCCTAACGGGGATACACATGAACATAGCATAAATCAAACAATCAAATCAAACATACTAACATGCGAATCATAACAAGTAATCATGCTGACTCGATCAACTTTAACCAACATTTAACATATCTTTAAACTTTAGCGCAATCATTTACATACTAGACCGGACTTTCCACGTACGAACGCATCTTACGCGATCGAACTTTCTACTATGTCAGGATTGAGAATCTTACTCCCAACCCCATGAAACCCATATTACGGGAAATCCATATCCGAAGACAACATAGTAAGACCACCAACTATCCCAATACCGCGGATAGGATAGGGGCAACGTCTTAACCCAATTCTTAGAATCTTACTATAGGATTAGGCGTCTAATAGTAAAATCAAGCTAATCTTTAACCGAAATTTTTCTTAATTAATCTAAAGTTGCATCTTACGCCTTGACTTAAGAATAACATGTAAATCAACCAATCTTGGAACCTCAGATCTCAATCTTTAACTTTCTTTAATTATCTTTTCTTTAATTATCTTTAACTTTCAAGACTCGACCAAGAATTCATAAAGAACTTAACAAGACTCATAAAGAACTCATCCAAGACTTATAAAGAACTCAACCAAGATTCAAGAACTCAATCAAGAACTTAATCAAGATTCAAGAACTCATTCAAGAAACCATCCCTAATCATGTCATCAAAATTCACGCATAACCATGACTAAATTCAACAACTTTTCATCAACTTGTATACATCAAAATTTCATGAAAACTTGAACATGACCATCAACAAACATGTAATTAACATAAGTAAACATTAAGTTCATAGAATCATGGCAAGAATATCATAAAACAACTTCCCAAATCAGCTCACAATTCACGCATAAAAATGGGTAATATTCATCAACATTGGTCTAATCTAATCATTTAATCTATCCTATGAATCATAGTATACCAACTAGGATTTGGATAGTATGTTACCTTATTGGAGAATAAAAAAATCAACACACGAAAACACTCAAAACTTGCTTCCCGGAAACCAAACCACACGGCCCTATCATACGGTGCACACAAACACGACACGACTTGCACGAACACGGTACGGTTTGCACGGATCACTCAACACGGCTTGCACGAACCACCAACTGCACCACCGTCTTCAACACGAGCACCACCACTCGAACCCACGTAACCCACACGAACCAAGCCCGGAAACCAACCCGAACTAGTGATCTTGATTGCAACAATTTGGTTTTAGATTGTGTTTTGGTACTTAAAGATCAATGGAGAATTAATCTTTAAGTTTTGAGTTTGAATGGATGATGAACAAATGTGATGGTGGATTAGCCAAAAATGGCGTGTGGAACAAAGGCAAATGGAGAGTGTATGGCTTTTCAATTTGGTGACACTAGTGGAAAATTCTCTATTAGCATCTTGCATTTTGAGCTATTAGCATCGTGCTTTTAACGTTACAAATACAACAGTTACAAATAATAAAGTTATTTGGATCGTGCCTAAGGCACGATCCAAATAAGTGCACTATTTGGATCGTGCCTTCGAAGGCACGATGCAAATAAGTACAGTATTTGGATCGTGTCTTTGAAGGCACGATCCAAATAGTGCTTTATTTGCATTGTGCCTTTGAAGGCACGATCCAAATAATGCATTTATTTTCATCGTGCCTTCAAAGGCACGATCCAAATAGCTTTTTTTTTTTTTTTTTTTTTTTTTTGCTATAAGCATTTATTTTTTTTTGCTATAAGCATATACATGTAAGCATTAAATAAGAGACAATTTATTTCATATGCATAAAAAATTGAATTTTATTAATTTTTTTTTGTTATTAATACAAAAAAAAATAGGAAAAATTGCCAAGAATAAGCCAACCTTTGGCCGATCTTCCACAAATAAGTCAACCTTTTGAAAATCCAGAAATAAGCTAACCTTGTTATCATTTAAGCCAAAAATAGGTCAAATGATTATTTAACATGTTAATTTCTATTGTTTTTTATCACTATTTTACAATCATTCAACCTATTTTTTGCTTTAAATGATAACAGTAACTTAAAATAACAGATAACTAATACATTAAAAAATCATTTAACCTATTTTTGGCTTAAATGATAACAAGGTTGGCTTATTTCTGGATTTTCAAAAGGTTGGCTTAATTGTGGAAGATCGGCCAAAGGTTGGCTTATTCTTGGCAATTTTTCCAAAAAAATATGATATTAAAATACAAAAAAAAAAAAAGAAAAATGTATAAAATAACTTATTCATCTAAAAACCTATACAAAATAATCAATTAAAATAAACTAAAAACCACATCTGCTTTACAGAATAAGAACATCACTTTACAATTGTTAAAGGTGGGCAAATCTGAAGAACCGCCTCATAAATGAACCCAAACATACAACCTTACAGAATAAGAACATGATTAATCAAGGGCTATAGTTTCAGATCAAAGAAACCATCTAAGCAGCCCCACCCCCATGGTCATCTAGATGCTGCTGCTGCTGTCCCCCTTTGGCTTGAAGGACTGAAGCTGCTGCAGAGGTCGTGGGGGCTGGTTGGGTTGTTACTATAGTTGTGGGTACTGCTGCTGCTATTGAGGGGGTGCTCATTGCTGCTGTCTCAGCTTCTGTGTGGGCCTGCTGCTGCGTAGGGCAAGAAGGCACCTGCTACTGTTGTATTGCCTCTTCCCCTTGGTGCTTTGGACCCATGCCCCCTAAATTTGCTTTGGCCTTTTGGTGAAGCTATTGATCACAGCAAGTAGTACTCTCCTGACAGCTTGAAACTTCCCCATTCATGCTTTGTTTGGTTTGTTTAGGAACCCAAATTTTCTTCATCTTTTTTTTTTTATTTTGCTTTTGGAGCTTGAGATTTGTGTGCACAATCATGACCATCTAGTTGACATTTTGAACAAAAATGAGGTACCCATTCATATATGACTCTTTGTTCAAACTCAACACCATTAACGCCTTGGATCGTGAGATTAACCAAATATAAAATCCAATATCTGAATAACAATATTTTCCTTTAATTAAACAAAAAAAAAACCAGAAAAGTCACAAATGAATGGTCTTACATGGAATAATGATGCCAAATCATGATATCCATCTTCTCTTTTACCAGTTATTCTCAGAAAAACATTTATCTGCAAATTCACCCAGAAACAAACCAAATCAATTTTAGGGTTATAATACCATGCTAGGATCAGCGGCGTGGTGCCTCATCTTAGCCGTCGGCTCGACGAGTAGCAGCAACAAAGCAAGGGCAGTGGAGAAGCAGCAGCGCAGGGGCAGTGGAGAAGCAGCAGCAGCGCGGGGTGGTGGAGAAGCAGCAACAGCGCAGGTCGGTGGAGAACTAGCAGAAGCTAAGGGAAGTGGAGAAGCAGCAAATGCTCAGGGCGGTGGAGAAACAGCATCGCAGGGGCAGTGGAGAAGCAGAAGTGTATTGAGACACAAGTCACACAACTGCACATAATATTTAAAAGGGAAATAGGAAGTTGAATTGGGGAATTGACGAGGATGTTTTCTTTTTTTTACATTTTGTATCGTGCCTTTTTTGGCACGATCCAAATAACACAATTATTTGGATCGTGCCTAAAAACGCACGATCCAAATAATCGTGCCTAAAAACGCACGATCCAAATACTCGTTATTTGGATCGTGCCTAAAAATGCACGATCCAAATAGTTGTTATTTGTATCATATTTAAGTAGGCACGATCCAAATAAGCAGTTACAAATAACAATTTTTTTACTAGTGTGAGCAAGTGTGTTTAAGATGGCAAATGAGCAAATGAATCCTCAAGCCTTACTAACACTTCTATTTATAGAAGTGGTCTAAGGTGTGAACATGAGGCAAGTGGCAAAACTTGCCATATAACAAAGGGGGCCGGCTATGGGCTTGCAAATGGGCAAATTGGGCTTTCGATAAATAATTGGGCTAATTGCACTCATGCGTGACTAATCAAGCGTAAATCGATTTTGGCCCAAAAATATTAAATAATTAATTATAAAATTAAATAATAAAAATTCTAATTAATTAAATAATAATAAATCAAAAACAAAATAATCGAATTTAATCAAAATTATTCACATAAAATAAAATAAATAGTCCAAAATAAATTTTGGAGCATACATAAAATCACAAAAATAACAAATAAACAAAAAGGCAAAAATACCGAAAAATCTGGGCCATTACAACCTCCACTCCTTAAAGAAATTTCGTCCCGAAATTTAAGGCAAAGGAGATTGCTCACCCACAAACAGCTCCGGGTACTTCTGCCTCTTGGACGCCTCTGTCTCCCAAGTTGCTTCCTCATGGTGTTGATTTCTCCACAACACCTTGACGAGCTGGACTTGCTTATGCCGGAGGGTCCTCACTTCCCGATCCAAGATCTGGACGGGTCGCTCCTCGAAAGTCAGATTCGGCTCAAACGTGGCCGACTCAACTGGGATGATGTGGGTAGGATCATGTACATATCTCCTTAGCTGGGAAACATGGAACACATCGTGAACATTAGACAGACTAAGTGGTAATGCCAACCGATATGCCACCTCCCCAACTCGTTCCAGTATCTCGTAAGGTCCCACATATTTCGGTCGGAGTTTCCCCTTTTGACCAAAGCGTGCAACTCCTTTGAATGGTGAAACCTTAAGCAAGACTTTGTCACCTACCTCGAAAGCCAGCGGTCTACGTCGATTATCGGCGTAGGATTTCTGACGACTCTGAGCGGCTTGCATCTTAGACCGAATGACTCGGACCTTCTCAACAATATCTCGTACCATCTCAGGTCCTAAAGCCACAGTATCACTGATATCATTCCAACAAATCGGACTCCGAAATTTCCTGCCATACAGGGCCTCGTACGGAGCCATATCGATGCTGGAGTGATAGTTATTATTATAGGAGAACTCTACCAAACAGAGCATACATACCCAAGACTGATGGTACTCCAGAGTACATGCTCGTAACATATCCTCCAGAGTCTAGATGGTCCTCTCAGTCTGACCATCTGTCGCCGCGTGAAAAGCGGTGCTCAGCTTCAACTTCGTCCCAAAGGCTTCCTGAACTGATTTCCAGAAACGAGACAGAAATCTCAGATCTCGATCAGAAACGATCTCCCTCGGAAATCCGTGAAGTCGGATAATATCCTGGGTATACGCCTCTGCCAGGCGCTCCATAGACCAGTCATCTTCATCGGTATGAATCTAGCGACCTTGGTCAACCTATCCACTGTTACCCAAATGGCATTCAAACCATTACAGGTAGGTAGGCTAACCACGAAGTCCATAGAAACTGACTCGAATTTCCAGGTCGGAATCGGTAGTGGCTGCAACAGACCTCCAGGTCTCTGATGCTCGATTTTAACCTTCTGACAGACTAAACATCGAGCTACGAACTCTGCTACATCCCTTTTCATCTTAGGCCACCAGAATTGGCCCTTAAGGTCCTGGTACAACTTGTTACCTCCAGGATGAACAGAGTAGGGCGAGTTATGTGCCTCAGACATAATTCTGTTCCTAAGATCAGAATTGTCCGGTACACACCACCTCCCTCAAAAACGCAGACTACCATCGGAAGGGATCTCGAAACCTACGGCTTTACCTTGCCGTAAAGCCTCTCGAATCCTAGCTAACTGCGGATCATTCTGCTGACCCTCGCGCAATTCCTGAAGCAATTCAGGCTCAGCACTCATAGACGTCAGACGAAGTCTGACGGAACTACGGCTTCTACTGAAGCTCAAGCGATGCTTACGATTCAGTGTGTCAGCGACTAAGTTCGCCTTTCCCTCGCAATAATTAAGCGTCAGGTCGTAGTCCTTAATAAGCTCAAGTCATCGTCTCTGCCTCATATTGAGGTCTTTCTGAGTAAAGATGTACTTGAGACGCTTATGATCCGTGAATACTCTACACGAACTACCATAGAGATAGTGCCTCCAAATCTTAAGCGCAAATACCACAGCTGCTAGCTCCAAGTCATGCGTGGGATAGTTACGCTCGTGCACCTTCAGTTTTCTCGATGCGTAAGCGATGACCTTCCCGCCTTGCATGAGCACACATCCTAGGCCATTCTTAGACGCATCAATATAGACCTCGAAATCCTCCTCATCGTTCGGAAGGGTAAGAATAGGAGCAGAGACTAATCTCTGTTTCAACTGCTGAAATGCTTGCTCGCAAGCCTCCGTCCAAACGAATCAGATCTCCTTCTGTAGGAGACTAGTCATCGTCCTAGCAATCTTGGAGAAGTCTTGGACGAATCGTCGATACTATTCGGCCAATCCCTGAAAACTACGAACCTCCGCCACATTTCTCGGGCTACTCCATTCAACTACAGCCTTAACTTTAGCCGGGTCTACCTTAATGCCTTCCTTACTAATTACGTGACCCAGAAATGCTACTTCGCGAAGCCAGAACTCACACTTGGAGAGTTTCGCGAACCACTTATTCCTACGCAATATCTCTAGTACCATCCAGAGATGCTCCGCATGCTCAGACTCATCTCTCAAATAGACTAAGATATCGTCTATAAATACTACGACACACTTATCAAGTAAGTGATGGAAAGTCCGGTTCATCTGGTCCATGAACACGGCTGGCGCATTAGTGAGGCCAAATGGCATCACCTCGAACTCGTAGTGTCCATATCTCGTACGAAAAGCGGTCTTCGAGATGTCTTCTTTCTTGACTGGAATCTGATGATATCCAGATCGAAGATCTATCTTCGAAAACACTCCCGCTCCTCATAACTAATCGAACAGGTCCTCAATCCTAGGCAACGGGTACTTATTCTTGATAGTTACCCGATTCAACTCTCGGTAGTCTATGCACAGGCTCATAGTACCGTCTTTCTTCTTCACAAAGAGCACAGGTTGTCCCCATGGAGAAACACTCGGCCTAATGAAGCCCTTATCGATCAAATCTTGAAGTTGCGTCTTTAACTCTTGCAACTCCGATGGTGCCATCCGGTAAGGTGCCATCGAAATCGGCGCTGTCCCGGGTGCTAAGTCGATATGAAACTCGACGTCGCGCTCGGGTGGAACTCCTAGTAGCTCATCGGGAAATACGTCTCTGAAATCCCTCGCTACAGGTATATCGTCCAACAGACGCTCCTCAGTCAAGTCCCTTACCTGACATAAGTACACCATATCGCCCTTCTGGCGATGTTTCCTCATCTTTAAGGCTGAGATTACCTTAACTCCTTTCTTAAGGACGAACCCAGAGTAGGTAACTCGGTTGCCCTGTAATCCTCGGAATGTCACTGACTGATCTCGGCAACGAATGATCGCTCGATACTTCGACAACCAGTCCATACCAAGAATAACGTCAAACTCAATCAGCAGGAACTCTTTCAGATCTGCCGTCGCTTGCTCCCCAGCTATCACGATAGGCACTCCTCGGAACTCGCGCTGACAAATAAAATCCTCTCCGGACGGGAGAGTTATAACTGAACTAACAGGAAAGCTGCCACGAAGATTAGACCTCGAAGCAAAACTACTAGCCACAAAAGAGACAGTAGCACCAGAATCAAATAACACAAAAGCTAACACACCAGAAATAAGAAATCTACCTGAGACAACGTCGGGCTGAACCTCGGCCTCTGCCTCAGTCATACAGTAGACTCGGTTCTTCACCGGAGTCTTAGTCGGTGCCGAAAGCTGCTTGATCTCGGTGATCTGGCTTCCTCTCGGGGCAAACTGATGCCTTATGGCCTTCCTTCCTGCAGATAAAACAAGCTATGGGCGAACCGTCACACCGCTTCCCTGAATGGAAGTCCCTGCCGCAGCCTCTGCATCTCGAGCCGTCGGAACCCTTATGCGAACTCGTGGTCGGAGGAGTACTGCTAGGAGCACTAAATCGAGGCTTCTTAAAAGAAGACGACGTCATCGGAACCTGAGTCCTCTTCTTGCTCGCATCCTCCTCGATCGTCGATGCCTGTATCTCGAGAGCTACCTCGTAGGCCTGCTGAAATGTCTTCGCTCCACTACTGATCACGTGAACGCGAATCCTCGGATCTAGCTTTTTTATGTAGTGCTTGACCCGTTCCTTCTCTGATGGAACTACAGACGTAGCGAACCTCGATAACTCCGTAAACTTGTCAGTGTACGCCTGAACTGTCATCCTACCCTGAGTAAGAGTAAGAAACTCCTCCTGTTTCTGCCAGCGCAACTCGTCGGGGTAGAATCGCTCCTGGATCTTATCGACGAACTCGATCCACGACATCGAATGTAAGGGCAAGCACGCGTCCTTAGCTACCGTCCACCAGTTATCGGCCTCTCCACGAAGATAGTAAGCGGCGATCTGCACCTTCTCGTGCTGGGGGCAAAACGTCGCGTCGAAGAGCTTCCCCATCTCGCAGATCCAACTCTCCAGGATAGTAGGGTCGGCAACCCCATCGTAGGTCAGAGGTCGATGACGTGCGATACGATCGATCGTCGATTGCGTACTAGGCGTATGACGACTATGGTGCGCCAACATAAGGATAGCCTCCTCGAGCGCTCGTAACCTCTGTCATCCCGTACTCAACCGGCGAGGCGTAGACATGTTGCAACGCAATAAAACAAAGACATACCAGATAACAGTGTCAGACATACATCGCCACCACAGTCAAGTACACAAAAACAAAAAGAGAGAAAAGAATAGAAAAAAGGTCTTATCCCGGTTTTTCTACCCGAACTCTTCTCCCTTATACTTAAACATAAATTGGGTTCATCACTCGGGAAAGATAAAGCTCTCAACTCCCGGGTTTACTCAAATTCTAAATCTTCACTTAAAACCTATTCGGCTCTGATACCAACTGTGACGACCCGACTCGCTTAAACCGGCGCGGAAGAAACCAACGAGTCGAATAGTCAGTTCTAACAACTAAAATACTTAAAAATTAAAACAAAACCTCAAATTGTATATATACTAATTCCGAAAGTACAACACCCACAAGATTGTACATATCTAAACCTAAATGTCATTATTACTACTACTAACAACATTAACTCCAAATAAATGTCAGAGTTAGAAAATTACATATATCGCTACTATAGTCTATACTAGAATCGTAAAACAACAAAACAGATACTAAATAGCATTGGCACTCGCCCAACCCAAGTCTAAACAAGAACCTCATCATCAGAGTTACCTGAAAAATAAACAACAGTCCACCGTCAGTGGCGAGTAACATAACTGTCCCACCCTAATGGGGATACACATGAACATAGCATAAATCAAACAATCAAATCAAACATACTAACATGCGAATCATAGCAAGTAATCATGCTGACTCGATCAACTTTAACCAACATTTAACATATCTTTAAACTTTAGCGCAATCATTTACATACTAGACCGGACTATGCACGTACGAACGCATCTTACGCGATCGAACTTTCTAATATGCCAAGATTGAGAATCTTACTCCCAACCCCATGAAACCCATCTTACGGGAAATCCATATCCGAAGACAACATAGTAAGACCACCAACTATCCCAATACCGCGGATAGGATAGGGGCAACGTCTTAACCCAATTCTTAGAATCTTACTCTAAGATTAGGCGTCTAATAGTAAACTCAAGCTAATCTTTAACCGAAATTTACATTCTTAGTTATTCTTAAGTTGCATCTTACACCTTGACTTAAGAATAACATGTAAATCAACCAATATTGAAACCTCAGATATCAATCTTTAACTTTCTTTATCTTTTCTTTAATTATCTTCAACTTTCTTTAACTTTCAAGACTCGACCAAGAATTCATAAAGAACTTAACAAGACTCATAAAGAACTCATCCAAGACTTATAAAGAACTCAACCAAGATTCAAGAACTCATTCAAGAACTCAATCAAGATTCAAGAACTCAATCAAGAACTTAATCAAGATTCAAGAACTCATTCAAGAAACCATCCCTAATCATGTCATCAAAATTCACGCATAACCATGATTAAATTCAACAACTTTTCATCAACTTGTATACATCAAAATTTCATGAAAACTTGAACATGACCATCAACAAACATGTAATTAACATAAGTAAACATTAAGTTCATAGAATCATGGCAAGAACATCATAAAACAACTTCCCAAATCAGCTCACAATTCACGCATAAAAATGGGTAATATTCATCAACATTGGTCTAATCTAATCATTTAATCTATCCTATGAATCATAGTATACCAACTAGGATTTGGATAGTATGTTACCTTATTGGAGAATAAACAAATCAACACACGAAAACACTCAAAACTTGCTGCCCGGAAACAAAACCACACGGCCCTATCACACGGTGCACACAAACACGGCACGGCTTGCACGAACACGGTACGGTTTGCACGGACCACTCAACACGGCTTGCACGAACCACCAACTGCACCACCGTCTTCAACACGAGCACCACCACTCGAACCCACGTAACCCACACAAACCAAGCGCGGAAACCAACCCGAACCAGTGATCTTGATTGCAACAATTGGGTTTTAGATTGTGTTTTGGTACTTAAAGATCAATGGAGGATTAATCTTTAAGTTTTGAGTTTGAATGGATGATGAACAAATGTGATGCTGGATTAGCCAAAAATGGCGTGTGGAACAAAGGCAAATGGAGAGTGTATGGCTTTTCAATTTGGTGAGCAAGTGTGTTTAAGATGGCAAATGAGCAAATGAATCCTCAAGCCTTACTAACCCTTCTATTTATAGAAGTTGCCTAAGGTGTGAACATGAGGCAAGTGGCAAAACTTGCCATTCAACAAGGGGGGCCGGCTATGGACTTGCAAATGGGCCAAATTAGGCTTTCGATAAATGATTGGGCTAATTGCACTCATGCGTGACTAATCAAGCGTAAATCGATTTTGGCCCAAAAATATTAAATAATTAATTAGAAAATTAAATAATAAAAATTCTAATTAATTAAATAATAATAAAATAAATAATAATCAATCAAAAACAAAATAATCGAATTTAATCGAAATTATTCACATAAAATAAAATAAATAGTCCAAAATAAATTTTGGACCATACATAAAATCACATAAATAACAAATAAACAAAAAGGCAAAAATACCGAAAAATCTGGGCCATTACATTGATGATCCCTAGTGTGAGCTCCTTCTTCTCCGTAATTGTGCCGGTGTTGCAAAACTTTCCTATGCTTTGAGAACCTGCTCCCCTTTGTCCTTCTCAGATGCTCATGTTCAGTTTGATCATGCTTTACGTTCTTCTCTTGAGAAGATTGTTACTGCTTCTGGGCCGGGGTTTGGCGATTGGCAGTGGCGGCTTGCTACTCTTCCCATTAAGTTGGGAGGCCTTGGCATCTTTTCTGCGGGGGATGTGGTTTGATATGCTTTTCTTGCTTCTCGCCTTCAGACAGATTCGCTGCAGGCTCAGATTTTGTCAAACTCGGGTATTTTTTCATGTGGCCTTTCTTTCCAACGTGTTCTTGATGATTTTAATGTTTTTTACAATGTTGATGCTCTCTCTCTCTCTCTCACCACTGATTCTTGTGCCCCCAAAATGATGAAAACTTTGGCCAAGTGTTATTTTGGTGTCATTGAGAAAAATCTTATCGCGAAATACATGCTTAGTTCAAGGCAGGTTGCGGTTCTTAATTGTATCCGGGGGGCCCATGCACAAGATTTTTTGCTCACTATTCCAATTGATGGCTTGGGGCAGACGATGAACCACCGTCAATTTCGTTCTGTACTGTGTTATAGACTCATGGTACCTTTTTTCGTTGAAGGTAGTTTATGTCCGATTTGTAATGCTCCTAAGATGGACTAATGGGGAGGCCATGTTGTCCATTGTTCTAATGAGGTAGGTGTGAAGTTCAGGCATAATTTGGTGCGCGATGTTCTTTTTGACATTTTCTCCAGAGCTGGGATCATCGTGCGTAAGGAGGCCCCTATGGGATTCCTTTCAGAGGAGGGGAGAGATCTTAGGCCCGCGGATCTTTTACTTCTCAATTGGTATCGGGGCAAGGATGCGTGCTTGGATGTGACTGGTATTTCTCCTTTTTCCGGTACGGGGTCGGGTTCATGAGTCCCTGGGATGGCCTTGCATAACGCCGTGGAGAAGAAAATGAAGAAATACGTGTCCAAATGTGAGGAAAATGGATACAAGTTCATACCCTTTGCTTTCACCACGTTTGGGGAGCTGGATAGGGAGGCTCTTGATACTCTGTCTCGGATCAAGTCCTTTTTATGTAGTCATTCCCTTAATGCTAAGGATAGTGTCTTTATTTTTCATTGTTTGAGCTTCTGTATTCAGAAAGGGGTGGGGGCACAACTTGTTTCTCGGCTCCCATCCAGCTTTTTGTAAATAATAATATAGTTGTTTTTTTTTAAAAAAAAAAAAAAAAATAATAATAATAATAATAATAATAATAATAATAATAATAATAATAATAATAAAGAGTAATAATGTCTGATCTGATTACTGTAGCTTTTAAGTCCAAAAGAACAGGGCCTTAATTGAATTAAAATGCCTAGAGATTGTGCTCCTCTTTCTGGTCCCCAATTTGCCTTGTCTTTCTTCACTTCCTCTATATTTCTCTCTCCATCGTGTTTCTATACATGTGATATATATTGATTAGTCTATTATTTTCATGTATTCAATTTTTTCCCATCATACATGAAGTGGCTGACCCAGATTTTTGAGTGCGGGGGACAATATTTATGTTAACATAAATATTTTTTTATTAAAAAATCGAGTACACACAATAAAAATCGGGCACATAATTGTTTAATACTAAAAAATGATTGGGTTGTTTTCCCATTATCTTATACTTTTCCGAACAACTTGAACTTAACAATCCTACTTAATTTAAAAAATATGAATCAATAAACAATGTTTTACTTTTTTAAAGCAATGGTTCGCTACTTCACTAATCCTTGCTCTCATAATCTCATCCACCCAGCCTCTAAGATTCAATTCACAAATCAAAGATTCACAATCACAAATTAATCCACATGTCTCTACCTAACAATTAACATTAACATTAAACAAACTAATCCCCACAAATACCCAATAATAACAAAGTTATTAAGCTAATAAATTGAAATTCTAAAAACTAGGGTTTGAAAATTAATACTTCCTCTGTAAATTAATTCTTGCAACAAGTGTACGTAATTTTGACACTATTCGTAATTTCAATTTTGATTATAATTTGTCACTTATACATAAATAAAAATATACTCATGTGGGATCTCGTTGGATTAGTCTCAACTTGTAGTTTTTTATTATTTGGTGATTATAATTTTTTAAAATACGTAATTAGAGATATTAATCTTCAAAGTTTTGTCTCGACATACTTGAAAAGTCCTTTGTTGCAAGATTTCATTTACGAAGGAAGTATTAACAAAAATTAACAATTAAAGTATTTAAATGTACCTTTGTTCTCTACTTCTGTGTCAAAACTGCCGGAGGACGGAAACTTGGGAAGAAGTGACCAATGGGGCGGCGAGTCCGACGACTCTTTATCCTTCGTCCCTTCGAGTATTCGAGCCTCGAGGTGCTGAACTTCTCAGTGAGTGAGTGTTGCCTGAAGCCCTAAACTGACGAGGACGAGCGGCATCCGGACTTCGGTGAGGCAACATTGCAGCGAGCAACCGATGGCGAGTAGAGTTGCAGCGTTCCCTTTTCGCTCTCCTTTTTTTCACTTGTTATCTTTCCTAGTTTCCCCCTTTTTTCTCAGATTTTTTAGGGGGGAGGGGGACAGTTGTCCCCCTTGTTCCTACATATATGGGTCCGCCCATGATTCATGGAGTAGTAGGCAGTTTAGTTGTGTGGATGACCTATACAAAAGTATATATATGCACCAGATGTAGATTACTTTCTTGATTAGCTCAATCACTTGACTACTAATTTCTTAGGATCTATTTACTCCACCTTATAAAAATTAAATTTCAAATAAAATGAATTTTTGGGCTCCCGGTGTTTTATTTTATACACAAGTATTTTTAATTACTAATTTAGAATTTTTTTATTGTAGTATTTTATTTAATGTAGTGTTTCAAGTTATGAGTAAGGTCAAAATGTTAGAAGTGAAAATTGAATTGACATGTCATATTTTTCTATTGATTTGATGATTGTCATGGCATTCCATGTGTTATTGCCTTAATGGTATCAAAAGATTTAAGTAGAAGCATTAAGGGTGATATTATTCGAATTTTAAAAGTGTACTCCCTCCTTCTCTAATTTTTTGTTCCATTCACTTTTTCTCATATCACAAGATACATTTTTTAAATGAAAATATCTTTAATTATGTGTAATAAAAAATTATAAAAATTACATATTGAAAAAAATTCACATGCATTGCGCCGAATAAAACAAGATACCATTTGAGTGATTTTTCCTTACATGTAAGACGCTAGAGATCGAGAGTCATAGTGATCAAATGAACAATGTAAACATTATTTATGGTGCAAAAAGAGGGATGGGAAGGAGTATTTAAATTGACACGTCAGATTTTTCTACTCATTCATGGATTGAACTTTGTATTTAAAATTTGTATAGTTTTTTTATATATGAAATAATTAATTTTCATAATCATAATTAATTTTTATAATCATAATTAATTTTCATAATCCTATTATGGAAAAATTCATATATATTATCCCAACTATTGGACGTCTTCCAATATTAATCCCAACTATTAATTATTACAGTATAATCCAAACTTTGGGGGTTGTTTTATGATATTAGTCCATTGACTTATTTAACCTATTGTAATCGGTCACTAAATCATAAAGTATTCGTTATCCTTCCTGTTTTCTTATTTATTGTACTTGACTATACCTTCCTCCCTTTCTACGAAGGAAATCGGAGCCAGTCAAAAGTTAGTATGGACTAATATCATAAAACTACCCCCTTAGTTTGGATTATAGTGTAATAACCTATAGTTGGGATTAATATTGGAAGACCTCCAATAGTTGGGATTATTCATATGAATTTTTCCTATTATCATTGCTATTAAGGAGGCGGAAAAATGTTTTGAAATAAACACCCCCTCCAAATTTGAATTTTTAAGCGCTTAATATTGTATTTTAAAAAAGTACATGAAAAAATACTTTGGAAATAGGAAAAATTGTAAAAAAATAAGTAAACCTATGTCCGATCTTCTCAAATTAAGTCAAACTTTTGATTAACTCAAAATAAGTCAACCTAATATCCATATTTTCTCAAATAAAGTTTTTTTTTCACTTTTTACTTGTTGATTAAATTAACATTTCCAATGAAAAACCACATATTAATGCTCCACTTTGATTTTTCATTAAATTGTTAACTTTCTTCACCGATAAATTTTACAAAAAAATTAACTTGAGCAGATTTATGTAATAGGTTGACTTATTTTGAAATAATGAAAAGGTTGACTTCTTTTGAGAAAATCAGATAAACGTTGACTTCTTTTTTACAATTTTTGCTCGAAAATATTAAAAATAATCTCCGCTAGATTTTTTTTGTACAGTGAAATCTCAAAAAAAAAAAAAAAAGAAAAAAAAAAACCTTACAAACCTAAGAATTACTAATTAGTAACTAAAAAAACAAACTTTTGCCATTAAGGCATTAAAGGTTAGTAGACAAACCTCAAGCAGTTGCCATACTACACACCTAGGTGCAGCCGTGTAGGTGACCTATGTTTATATTATAGTCATTTAATATACATTTTGCTAAATGTATGATATAAATTATTAAAAAAATTAAAATGCGAATTATAGATGCCTTAGGGTGCGGGGTTCGGCATTATTGTGGTTATTGGTTTTTTAAATCCGGAATAAAATAAAACAGTGTTCGGTAAAGTACTTTAAAATAATTAGCAATTTAAAAAACCTAAAAGAGGTTTAAGAAACCTATAATAGCGTGTTTTCTAGATTTTGTTTTTAAATTGATGCTTCCTCTTTCTCATCCCATAAAAAAAAACCTCTCACAACCACCACCACCATTGACCTATACTAATAAATTAACACTTATAGATGATACAAAATATATTAGTTGATTTAAACTCAAAAGTCAAAGTAAAATGAAAACAGTTTGAGAAGAGTGAAGATTGAAAACAATTTTTAATTTTTAAAGAACAAAAAATTGAAAAAAAATGATACGAAAACCATTTACAATCAATTAACTAGTTTTTGGCACAACGTTGCCCGGGTGGTGACCTACTTTCTTATTTATTGAAAACAATTTTTAATTTTTAAAGAACAAAAAATTGAAAAAAAAATGATACGAAAACCATTTACAATCAATTAACTAGTTTTTGGCACAACGTTGCCCGGGTGGTGACTTATTTGCTTATTTTCTATTGAAGATGATTTGCACAGAGTCCTAAAACGTACCTAAAAAATCGACTAAATAATAGGTAAGAATTTACTATACAAAAAAAAACCATGAAATTGAACATGCATACAAACATTAAGATTGGACTTTTCTACTACTTATTCATGTCAAACTCTTAATAGATTGGACCTTTTTTTGTTATTAAATGCAACAGTTTAACATAAATAAAAAATAAAAGAGTGCATCTTGCATGCAACCGGTCACACGGTGAATATAGTGTGTGGCCGCGCTGCTCACGCAAATCATATTATATATATTATGTTGTGCTTTTTGAAGGCAAATTCAACCTAGCTTAGTTGGTTTGTTGTAGCTTATGTTATTCACGTAGGTAGTGTTCGAGTCTCCATAACGACATAATAGGTTGATTTTTTTTCCTCTCTTTACTTTTGATGATATTCTATGGACTTCGTGTAATTATATTGATATCTATCTACTAACATAAAAAGATAATTCCCATTAGTACTACCGTGGTTTGGCGAATTTCTAACGGTAGTATCAAGCTTTTTTTAATCCCAACGTTAATACTCTTTATGATTAAATTCCCAAATGTGATGTTATTAAACAAAAAAACAGTTAAAATTAAAAAAAAATACATTACTTAACTATAATTAACTAAAAAACTATATTAAAAAAATAATTAATCATAATTAACAAAACAAATCCCCTAAGTGTTAAAATAATTTGTAAAACCTTTAGCAGACTACTTTTTTATAACTAGATCAAGGAGCACAAATTGAAGCAAATTGGAAATACAAATTACGGCTAATTGAGTCTTTTTTTTTTTTTTTTTGCAAATTACGACCTAAAATCAGACCCCATGAGGGTTAAAATGACTCGTAAAATCTTAAGCAAACTATTTTTTACGCATAGATCAATGCGCGCAAATCCAGGCGAATCGGGAACGCAAATTATGGCTAATCGGGTCTTTTTTTCCAAATTACAACCTCAAATCGGATCACATAAGGGTTAAAATGACCCGTAAAACCTTGAGCAGACTATTTTCTTTACACGTAGATCAATGTGCGCAAATTGAGACAAATCGGGAACGCAAATCTGGGTTATTTGGTTCATTTTTGTAAATTCCAATCTCGAATCGGACCCTTTAAGGGCTAAAATGACACGTAAAAACTTAAGCATACTATTTTTTTATTATTATTAGTTATTATTTTTATTTAATTAACGAAATATTCATCCAGGATGCAACATTTGAGAATTTAATTAATTATAATGAGTATTACCGTTGGGATAAAAAAATCGATAGTATAATTGGAAATTCGCCAAAACATGGTAGTACGGCTAGTACCAATGGGAATTTCCAAAAAAAAAAAAAAACCTTTTCCCATAAACTTTTAAATATTATGAAAAATAGCTTTTAATGATGAAACCTTTTGGTGATTTTGTTTTAATAATCAAACTTTTGAATTACTCCTTATTAAATCAATAAATATGTCTAATTTTTTATTGACTTAAAGTTACATGTTACCTGCTTAGCATGTTAACACCGTTTTTTTCTTTAATATGTATTGAAATGGTTAAGTGATTAAAAACAGTGTTTAATTGGTTCATTTTTGTAAATTCCAATCTCGAATCGGACCCTTTAAGGGCTAAAATGACACGTAAAAACTTAAGCATACTATTTTTTTTATTATTATTAGTTATTATTTTTATTTAATTAACGAAATATTCATCCAGGATGCAACATTTGAGAATTTAATTAATTATAATGAGTATTACCGTTGGGATAAAAAAATCGATAGTATAATTGGAAATTCGCTAAAACATGGTAGTACGGCTAGTACCAATGGGAATTTCCAAAAAAAAAAAAAAACCTTTTCCCATAAACTTTTAAATATTATGAAAAATAGCTTTTAATGATGAAACCTTTTGGTGATTTTGTTTTAATAATCAAACTTTTGAATTACTCCTTATTAAATCAATAAATATGTCTAATTTTTTATTGACTTAAAGTTACATGTTACCTGCTTAGCATGTTAACACCGTTTTTTTCTTTAAGTGATTAAAAACAGTGTTTAATTGATCGATATATATTTACGGTAACCCCACTGACCCACTCTTAGTAACCCCTCTTAACCACACTATATCTAGTAATCCCACTAACTCACATTTAATAGCCTAATGACTCTGAATTAGTAACCCAACTGACTCACACTTAATAACCCCACTAAGCCCTAGTAATCTCACTGACTCACACTTAGTAACCTCACTAAGCCCTAGTAATCCCACTAACTCTGACTTAGTAACCCTACTGACTCAGAGTTAGTAACCTCACTAACTCACACTTTGTAATGCCACTAACTCAGATTTAAATTAGTAACCCCTTTAAACCATAATAGTAACTCCACTAACTTACACTTAATTAATTAGTAACTCACTAATTCCCACTTAGTAACCTCACTCATTCAAAGTTAGTAACCCTTTTATATCATACTAGAGTAACCCCATTAACTCACACTTAATGACCTGATAACCCTAATGACTCAGACTTAGTAACCCCACTAACTCAGAGTTACTGAGTTAGTAACCCCACTAACTCACACTTAGTAACATCACTGACTCAGATTTAAATTAGTAACCCCTCTAAACCATAATAGTAACCCCACTAACTTACACTTAATTAATTAGTAACCCACTAATTCTCAATTAGTAACCCCACTCACGCAAAGTTAGTAACCTCTTTATGTCATACTAGTAACCCCATTTCCTCACACTTAAAAACCCAAATAACCTACTGAATCAGATTTCGTAATCCCACTGACTCACACTTAGTAACCCCATAGAATATATTTAGTACCCCCATAAGAACACCAAGAAACTCGGTAAAAACCAAATAACGTCATAAAAAATGTAAACATTTAGTAATTAGTAACCCTTGTATGCCATACTAGTAAACCCAATAACTCACACTTAATAACCCCATAAACTCAGTGTTAGTAACCACACTCAATCACATTTAGTAACCCCATTGTCATACATACTAGTAACCCCACTGCCTCATACACTAACCCCTTAACTCACAATTAGTAACTCCTAATAAATAAATTAGTAACCCCATATAAAAAAGTAAATTAGTAATCCCCACATAAAAGAGTAAGTAACCTTGTAAATATATAACATGTAACCCCGCCAAAATGAACAATAACTTTATAAAAGTAAAAAGTAACTCTAATCTAAACTATAGATATAACTATACAAGGGCATGAGCTCATTTTAGCCATTCAATTATTTATTTTTTTATTTTAAAAAAAATAAAGCATGAAAAAATTTGATCGGCAATTTGTAACCAAATGTGTTCGTTGATAATCAACATTTACAATCTAGAATCTGATAGTTTTGTTAAGGAAAAAAGATGATTTAACTCAATTGTCTTAATTCAATAAATAGGAAGCCTTTATATAGGCAATACAAGCACACAACTAACACAAAGAAGGTGGGAACATTTGATCCACTAACTAACAAATACTAAGTCCTAACTTGACCCATTACCTACTAACTCAACTTTGAAGGATTATTTCCAACACACCCCCTTCCTTTAAAGTTGGGTATATTGTTGTTAAACATTGCAGACTTGCTCGACCACGATCATATCTAACACCATGAAAAATTTGCTCTACTCTTCAACTTTCTCGAAGCACTTTCTCTTCGATCATTTGTGATGCATATTATCATCACCTACACCTTCTTTGATGCACTTCTCATCAATAAACTCGATTTGTTGGTGTACATTATCACCAAACTTAACCTCGACATTAAATGAAGCACTTCTCTCCCTCAATACTCTTTGACGTTGTCTTGCGAATTGACTACGTCGTCTTACACCAATTTTTTCACGACGACAACCACGACTACAGATAATTTAAACGAGACGACTACTTGATGCCAAACTTTATTTTTTTTTGCCACTCTTTTCACAATTTTTGTTACCTAAAAGGGAACCCATACAAAAACAGACATTGATTTTTTTTTTTTTTATTATTAAACATAACAAAACACTCTAAAAAAATATTGAATTAAAGTTACTTTTTTTCCACTCAAATTTTTTTAATTGAAATAACGACGTTAATTTTTTTTTCACTCACAATTTTTTATCACTTCTTCATCTTTTTTTTTTCTTTCTTTTCTTCATCTCTTTCCCTTCTCTTTGCCCTAGGATCTAACCTGAAGCTCTTGATACCATGATAGTTTTATTAAGGGAAAAAGATGATTTAACTCAATTGCCTTAATTCAATAAATAGGAAGCCTTTATATAGGCAATACAAGCACACAACTAACACAAAGAAGGTGGGAACATGACCCACTAACTAACAATTACTAAGTCCTAACTTGACCCATTACCCACTAATTCAACTTTGAAGGACTATTTCCAACATCATCATTTTAAACTTGATTGTCTGTGAATGGTGATTGATCATTGACATGTTTGTTGGTGACGAGTTGCTGCATTGTTTGAATAAAGTTACAGACACATGCCAATTCAATAAACAATCAGGTTTAACAATATCAATTGAACAATCAATCGTCCCCTCAAAAAAAAAAAATCAATCCTTGAACCCTCCAATTTTTTTTTTAAACAATCAATCATTCAACTAATTAAAGATGTTGATGATCTAACAACACTGAATGAACAATGGATGTAGAATCTTATTCGAATTTGATATAAATCAGGATGAAGATTATGGTATTAACAACTGTAGCAATTGTAATTTTAAGATGAGTCATGACAATCAATGAAGATTTTATATAATAAAAACATGTTGGATTTGTGTAGAGTGTGATCTAGATTATAATAAAAAGAGAGAAAGAGAAAATGGTGGAGATGGGAGGAGAGAGTAAATGACCGATGTGAAAATATCAAAACATCTGTATTACATTACACAAATCATACTTGAAGGCAGATTCAAAACCATAAATTGAACCATTATAACCAATACATATACTATAAAAAAATATCTCTAAAAAATCTGCAATTTCATTATGGATTTTGGGAAGAAGAATGATATGCATTGAAACAAAATCTGCAATAGGCGTAAGAAAGACATGCAAAACGGTCCTCAATGCAACAAAACTCCCACAACAACAATTTAAATCAAAATAACAAACTTATAAGAAATTTGTAAATATAAATGGAAATACGCTAAAGATAGGGAAATACTACAAAATTTCAAATGAAGAAAATAAGATTTTTTTTAATTGAAATTCTTAATCAAAATGGTACAGCAATTGAAATTCTTCTAAATTGTGAGAGAATATAAGATTTTTTTTTTTAATTGAAATACTATAAAATTGCAAATGAAGAACAACGAAAGTTAAAAAGAGGGAGATTGAGAATAAGTAATACCTGAGTTGAAGAAAAAATCACCAATTGCTTATTTGAAGATGAGTGGTGTGCTACTGTGCTTGATTGCTTTATACTCCATGTGAGTATATTAATGGTTTTTTTTCTTGGAAGATGAAACACTGTATAGATGGAATGCTTTTTTTGGAATGAAGCAAATTCTTTTCTTTCATATAATTATAGCCAACTATATTAATGGTTGAGCTGATGGATAATGTTACATATTCTCCTTTATTGAAAATATAAGAGAATATAAGATATAATCAATGTTTATCTTTAGTTCTTAGGGCTAATGTTAGCATTTGCCTTAATAAAATAATAAAAAAAAAGTGGCCACACCATTAGTTAGTGATGTGGCCAGCCACATACAAGAATTTGTGAAAATGAAATGTGTAATTGCTTCCTTTAAAAACAAATGAAGGTAGTACTGGCATTAGATTAGATTTGGATTGGTAGCTAATCAGTCGAGCTAACTTTGTACTCCCTCCGTCCCTTAAGATTGCCCCATATTGACTTTTGTTACTGTTCATTTGATAATTTTGACTCTCTATAATTTTATATATGTAAGGAAAAATATAGTCAAATGAGAGCTCGTTTAATTCGGCTCAATGTGTACTTTTTAAATATGCAATGCTTATAATTTTTTATTACACGTATTTCAAGATATTTTCATTTAAAGATATGTCTCGAGAGATGAGAAAAACTAAATGGGACAATCTTTTAGGGAAAGAGGGAGTATTGACTACAAGGTCAACAACTCTTTCGGATGGGCAGGAGTGGGACCCAACCCAAGGCACGACAAGGTGCTCTCCCTGTTCTTGATCGATCATTGCCAATGCCATTCTTCCTCGTATAATCCCTCTTCACTTAATTACTCAAAGTTCAACTGTCACTGATTCACTCTAATAGCTGACCCTGACCCTCTTCATCCATTTGGAATTATTTCTCAATTTTTTCTTTAGGGTTCCTGTAACTTGTGATTTTGATTCGATGTCAGTCTTGAACCAGCTCTTTAATAGAGGTCTTCTTGGCGCTAGATGGTTAGCTTCCTACTTCAAATTTGTACCTTTTGCATTTCAATTTTAAAAAACTGTAGATTGTTATAATTTGAATTATTAATATCCTTTGGCAATTCCATATTTCTTCTAATTTAGAGTGTGAGTGCCTGTTATTCTCTGTTGTTTGGGGTAAGAAGTGGGTATTTGAAGTAATCTGATTGCTGGGTGCTCTCTGCTATTCTTATTTGATTTTTTTTTTTAATTATATATTATTGTAATTGTCATTTTTGCATAATTCTCTGAGGCTGTGATGTGGCTACTGTAAATTGTAGATCAGTAATTGCTACATATTCCACCTGTTCTCATTTAGGGGAGATGTACATCAAGGAAATTAGATGGGGTGGTATGGAGTTAAGTAAGTTTTTTTTGTGTGTTCTATAATAAGAGAGAGAATTTGGTTACATTGTGGAATTAAGTGGTGGGTGCAAAAGAACCAAAGCAAAATTGCAAAGAACTTAGGGAACACCGTGAAACAAAAGGTGGGAACAACTTGGAAGGGAGTAGATACAATATTTAGTTCTAGATAATTCTAATTTTATTGAAGTTGATGGTCGTTGTAAGAATAGGCTTGCTTAGAAGCTATCAATCTTGATTGCTCGTTGGGCATGGTCATTAAGTTACAATTGAGTACTTGACTAATGTAGGGTTTGATTTATGTTTGTAGATGTGCTTCTACTGTTATTGATGAGTGAAGGTTGAAGAAATTGGGTTGGAGAGAGGAAGAAATAAAAAAAAGGAAATGATATTCTGTGATGGATTAGGTGAAAACCGAGAAAGAGAATAGGGTTGAGTTGTATCTCCTCTTTCAAAGTGATACTAATATAGGTTGTAGAATGTTTTCTAGGTTTTGAGATTCTTTGTTTTCTTCCTTGTTCTTATTTATGTAATCCAGTTCTCTACATCTTGCTATTAACAATCCTTCTAATAGTGTACGAAGTATTAGCTAGTGCCTTGGTTGTTTAGTGATGTATTAGGTGTAATCTGTACAGTATTCATGTTACTTTCAAATTTACTCTCTATATGTGTTTGCCAATGGGCCTGCGAACGTAAACACGTATATGTGCAATCACATGTCTGTTTATACCCTAAGATAAGCCAAGTTTGGTAGATACTTTTGTGGGAATATTTGAAGTTACTGAGATGTTGTAAAGTAATTGATTGTCTGATGTATCATGTATATGTTTAGACTTCTGAATTGTTTCCGATCTGCTGTAAGTTTCCAGAGGTTGGACTATACCTTTGATTTTAATATCATGTTGGAATTTCTGCACATGTAAATTCTAATATTGGAAGTGTTTCCTTATTTCTTCTGTATATAAGAATAAGACACAATTATCTTGTTAAATTGTGCTTTGTTTGATGGTTTTCTGAAGGCACAACCAGTGATTATGTTGATGTTTATTTTGTAGCAAAACATGCTTAACTTTGGCAATCTCTCGTATCAAGTTGCTGCAAAACAGGAGAGATGCCCAACTCAAGCAGATGCGCAAGGAAATAGCTCAGTTTTTGCAGACTGGCCAGGAAGCTATTGCTAGAATCCGGGTATTTGTTTGTCTTTCAGTATTCTGCACTCTCTTGCTGTTGCCTTTTACTTGAGGTATCATAATCTGAATACCTTTCTTTTCTTAAGGTGGAACATGTTGTACGAGAACAAAATATATGGGAGGCATATGAGATTCTGGAGATGTTCTGTGAATTTGTTCTTGCACGTGTGCCAGTTCTAGAAAGTCAGAGGTAACTCATCAAGACATTCCATTTACCTTTCTCTTTTTGAAATTTGGCATGTGAGCTCTAGAATTCTTGAAGCAACAAGGGATGTACATTTTGCAGCTCTATATCGTAGCTTGTTTCTGCTTATCATATCTGTGGAACATCTAATGAAAATGCCAATGACTTATTTGAGACTTTCTCATTTCAGGAAGATGATTTAAGTTGATTCTAAATCTTGTACTCCCTCCGTTCCAAATTAGTTGCTACATTATGAAAAAAGGCACTATTCATTTGTAAACTTTGACAGCTTATAGTTTCATGTACATAAAGAAAAATATAGTCATGATGGATCTAGTTTGATATGTCTTAATATGTACTTTTCAAACATACAATTTTTATAATTTTTTATTATGTGTAGTTTAAGATATTTTAATTTAAAGTTGTGTATTGGGAGATGTAAAAAAGAGAATGTAGCAAGTAATTTGGGACATAGGGAGTAATTACTTTTTATTGAAAGATGACAATCATCATAGATAAATGTCCGGTGATAAATTTTGGAAATAGTTTTTGTGTGTTTAAAGGAAAACAAGATGCTCTTTTTTTACTAAAGGTTTAATTTTTATTTGAGTGTCTTTATGACTTTGCCAGGAGAATAGGAGTCATGAATTGATACATAGATATAACAGTGTGAATTTAGAGTTAAAGGAAGTAATGAGGAAAAATAGTCTTTAAAGGGATTAAATCAAAGTTCTTCATTGATGAGGTGTACTTTATACGTTTAGGTCTTCATGCTAATTCTTGGCAGTAGAATGGAAGGTAAAAAATCTAGTATCTAACTACAGATATAGTGATTTGACTTTGTGGAATGTAGAGGTAAAGGAAATAAAGAAGCGATTAGGAAAATTGAGAATGCTTCTTGAAGATGAGAAACTGTAGGAATGAAGAGAATAATGTTAAGCATAAGGTTGCAAGAACAAAGCCAAAGGAAGGGTTTGGAATCATAAAGTAAAGGTATAAGGATTAGTTTGATGAAATAGATTTGAAGGGAAAAGAAAAGAACATTTACAAGATGGTGGAAAAAAAGAAAGTGAAACAAACACTAGAGATCTTTGCATGTTTTAGGTTATTGAGGTTTAAAACTATTGATTCGAATAATCCCACCGTTTGATGATCTTCTTAAAATAATCACAAGTTTGGTTAATCTCAAAATAATCCTACCTTTGTCTCACATCTTCTTAAATTAGTCCTTTTTACATGTAACCACATTAAGTGGTAACAAAGCTGCTTCCGCTTTTCTCTCTTCCCTCCTTCGACTCTTAACACCTTCTACCGTGGTGGTCTGGTGGTTTCCAAGGAGGTTGTTGGGTCTTCTGAGGTTTTGCATGTGGTTGTATTCTACCTAATTTCACCGGTTCTTCAATGAAATTTCAATTCGTTTGTTGAAATTTTAGTTCTGGCTTTTCAATGAAGTTGTTCTAGTTCTCTACATTTTATCATTATGATTTTACTAGAGCCATTAACTTTATAAGTTGTTTAATCTTGGTCCTTAATGTAGGAAAATGTATGGCCAAGATTAGAGCTTCATTAAACTCTAAACAATAATATAAGCAAAACCCGTAAAAATGCACTTGGCAAAAGGAGAGGTTGCTCCGTTCTCTCGTACGGGCGCTCCTCCATAAGAGCGATCACTCCCTCCAATTGCACGTACGCTCCTCCAGATGAGAACATTCTGCCTAAAAAAATAGCATGTATATCAGACAAAAGGAGCTGTCACTCCATGCCAGTGCATTGGCGCTCCTTAAAAGGAGCGGTTGCTCTACCTTTATTACAACTCAAAAATTGCAACTTAAACTAAGGTGAGTAATGTCAAGGGCTTGGACAGCTCATGTCCTTCCTGTAGCAAGTCTCACCACCATAGGCTCGTGGCCCATAAAGGTAGATGCTCCCGCATCAAATTAGATGGTTTAGATTTTCATTGGTAATTGGCTCATCTCTAAAAATTACAAAGTTTCTGTTATACACTTATACCACCAAGCTAAACTAATTTTGGAGAAAATTTTCATAGTTTACATTATTCTTTATCTCACATAAGTTTTGGATTGCATTTAGGTTATTCGAGTATATATGGATTTTCGAACCATGTTGACTTAGACCATGTCCTTTCGACTTAGACCACCAATTACCAAGTATATATTCAAAAGGGCAAGTCGAAAGGGATTTTCCAACCATGTTGACGGAGACCATTGAGTATATGTCATTTCTTGAGGGATTCTTTTCTCAAACTCGGTTTTCATCATACACAGATCATATGCAATTGCGATATCCAAGATGCCATAATCTAGTTCATTTTATGTCCCCAACACCAAAACCTCGTTGCTTGCTTTCAAAGCCATCCCTCTTAGAGCCCACATGTCCGTTTAAATTGCCAAAGATTAACTTCTCCCCTCTATGGGCATATTGCACATTTGCACCGCTTCTTTTAAATCTCCCAAAACTCTTCCTTAATGGATTCACTTAATGCAACTTGTGGTGCATAAGCGCTTGTTATAGTTAAGTCCTCTCCCCTATGATAAACGTAATGCTCAAAATCGGATCACTTTCTACACATGTCCACTACATCATTGCTAAATTCCCGATCCATGAGAATACACACTCCATTCCTTGGTGAATCCTTTTTTGGAGTACCAAAGCTTAAAACCAGATCCATCTATTTTCCTTGCCTTTTGTCCAACCTCCAACCCATTTGGTCTCTTGAAGACACACTATGTTGATTTTTCTCCTTTTCATAACCTATACTAATTCTGTTGTCTTTCCATACAAAGAGTCAATGTTCTATTGTTCTATGCCCCAAATATATCTTCCTACCTTACCATTACCATGGACTAGCTTCTTAACTCGCTCCCGTGCTTGATGTGGGAGCCCTTGCATATTTGACACCATCCTTGGGGTGGCGCACCACATTTGGGCGCGATCTAGCAACTCTTGCATTCTATTCAATACACCCGATCCTATGAAATGCAGCATGTCTCTAAGTAGGGGATGCCATTCTTGATATCCATATTATGATTCATGTCCATGATATGTGAAACCTACCACCAAACCTCCTCCTTTATCTTGAAATTTTGAAATTAAAATTACTTTGCTAGCCTTGATGGGGTACCATTGATGTATGGCGCTTTTAAGGTGAGACTGACAATATGCTAAGAACATCATTTAGGTCCTGTTCTTTTGGACTTTTTGTTTTAGTTCGGTTCATTTCGATTACCAAAAACAAGCTGAAACTGCATTAAGGCGTGCACTATGGTTCGGTTTGGTTTATTTGGATACAATAAAAAAGGACAGTATAGTTATAAATGTTGGTCAAAAGCTCATGTAGAAGAAAATGTCAGGTACATGGATGCTGCTTGATAATACAACTGATGTCGAGAAAAGGTGGAGGTTTCTAAAATAAAGTATATATAGTGTTATTGGTGTTAAAATTTGAGGAAGATCAAGATAATGTATGTTTTTATATCTATGACATCGAATAGAGAAACCATTTGTGTGGACAATAAAGAACTAGTCTCAGAATTGAAATTCTATATATTTTGCACGATTTGGGAACAATATAAAAATTGAAATTATCAGAAAAGGCAATATTCCAATTTAGATACACTTGCATTTAACTTGAATTGTAGGCAGTGTCCTTCAGAATTGCGGGAGGCTGTAGCAAGCATAATATTTGGAGCACTCAGGTGCTCTGATGTACCAGATCTCTTGCAAGTTAAAAACTTGTTCGCTTCAAAATATGGAAAGGAATTTATTTCAGCTGTCTGTGATCTTCGGCCTGATACAAGTGTTAATCGTACAGTTAAGATAAACTTATACATTCTTGTGTCATTGAAGTTCCAAAGTTTCTGTTCTTGAAATTAAAGTTTAACCTTTGGATCCCTTGGGTGCAGATAATTGAGAAGCTTTCTGTCAATGCTCCATCTGCACAAACAAAACTCAAAGTATTGAAGGAAATTGCAAAGGAGTATAATGTCAACTGGAATCCATTAGAAACAGAAGTAGAATTCAATAAGAACCATGACGATCTACTGGTGTGCTGTCTTTCCTTATTTCTTTTAAAGTTCTGCACTTCTGTGTACACTTTTATGTATAGCTTGTTATTCAGTAACTCTTGTGATCCAATCAACCAATTTTATTAGGAAGTTCAGCACTTCACCATTCTTAAAGGAAAATCGGACTTTTGGCAGTGAAACATTTAAAGTAATGTGCTCAATGAAGACCGCCTTGCTATTGCTTGTCATGCTATTGTGTAGCAATGTCAGTTTGGTTCAAAATTGATTAGGTAAGTGTAGAACTGAAACTGAATTAAAGAAGTTGAACTGAAAACTAAAAGTAAACTGAAAAACTTGAATTGAAAGCTAAAAATAAAACCGAAACTGAACAACTAACTGAACTAACTGTACGAAACTGAAAAAATGACAACTGGAACTAGAGTGAACTGAAAACTACAAAAACTGATTTGACCTGAAACTGTAATTTAAAGTCATGCCAATTGTTGCGTTTTTTTTGGAACGGAGGTAGTATTTATATTGCCTTCACAAAAATTCTTTAGAAGAGGGTTTACTTCAGAATTATCTATGTTGACAAATTGAATTGAGAATAACGATAATTATGTAACGTAAAGTAAGAACAATTCAAACGATTATTAATTAAACTAAAATAAGAACTATTGAAACGATAACAATTCAAACGATAAATAATTAAACTAAAATAAGCTATGCTACTTTGACTTGGGCACTAGTGTCTGACACGAGTACTTGTCAAGTGTCAGACTCGGCTAAATTGTGAAAAAAATTCATGATTTTAGCCCAAAATGAAGTGTCAAGTGTCCATACCCATGTTGGAGTGTTGAGGATCCGACATTATTACTTGAGGTAAAATGAAGAGTCCAAGTAGCATAGAAAATAAGAACTATTGAAACTATAATTACCCTAAAATAAGAAAAATTCAGTTACAAGGCCAGAAAGCGACAAATTTGGATATCAGACAAACTAGACGATGAACATTAAAACTAGCCACCAATAAAAATGAGCATATTAAAGCCCATAAATTAATAGAAAATAGAAACAAACTTAAACCCGGAAAAAATATCACTTTACATTTTGATGATTTGCAGGCTATTACATTAAGATTGTTTATAGCAAAGCTCATACACTTGACTTGCTACTAGCATAACTGAAAAATAGAATCATTACTTTTGTTTCTGCCATATCGCCATCAAATAACAACCCATTAGCCTCCCCCTTGTGCATTCCCACCCACTTTACCCTTCTTCCTACTTGCATATGTCTAATTGGACTATTGGAGCCCTAAAAGTGGTCAATGAAGGCTTGGCCCAAAGGTGTCCTTTTGAGGTGCTGCAGATGACAGGTTTAGTGGCTTGGAAAATCAATATTCCTCCTCCGTGTTATAGTTGAAAGAGGCCATTGCCAATGTTTCTGTGAAACCTCAGCTTCCCCCACCTCTCACTCCTTTCCTCACCTTAGAAGCGGGGCCTGAAGCAGTGCTTTGGTTCAGAAATGGGGCCTGTGATAGGTCTTCAGTAGTGGAGGTCCTCATTAGATGGTAGGGGCTGCCAGAGTTTGAATCCACCTGGGAGGAATATACAGCTAAGGACCTCCGGTTTCCTTTGTTCCATCTTGTGGACGAGGTGAATCTTTTGGCTCAGGGTAATCCTATGGATTGGCCCCGGCCACCTGCCACGATCACATATTCTAGAAGGCAGCCAGCTGAGCAAGTTGCTAACTACTGTTGAGGGACTGGTGATGCAACATTGAGTAGGAGAATCTAACTAAGTATATTTTTAAATTTTGAACAATGTATTTTCGCTTATGAAAGTTGGTTATTCTGACTTCTGATAGGAGTTTATTAAGCTGAGAGGATCTATTACTGCTTGTCTTTTGTATGGGGCATTTACACAAATATATACAAAGAAGTTATTGTGAGAGACTTCCTACCTCTTGAAAGCAGTAAAACTGTTGATTAGATTACCATAATCTAATTAACACAAATTATTTTCCTAGATTTGCCTGGTCATTATTAATTACTCTGATTCACAACATGGTCTTTTAGGAGAGATTGTATTTTGACGACGGGGCAGTATAGATGCTTTCTTTGAGATGGATGAGTGGAAACAATTCAAGAGAAAGAGTCTAAAAAAGGTGGACAGAAGTGATTTCATCCAGAATGATTCCTGGTGAATAAGGTTTGGAAGTTGGGATCATAGGGATTTTAGAAGACCTTTGTTAAATTTGATTGAATATTAGAAACGGGTCTGGGCAACCCAATATAAAGATGAGGAGAGTTAGGTCACTTATAAGCCATAGGAGGTTCCATCCTAAAACCAATTGGTAATAGGAGGAGTAACTTCTAGACTTATAAGCCAGTTTAGTCTCTCCTCATCTTTCGATGTGGGACACTCACTAGTGCTTCAATTTGATTTTGTCTGTGTTTCCTATTGCTCTTCTTAGCTGCCGATAATTTCCTAAAAAAAGCATTTGTGAAAGAGGCACCTAGGGTAGCTTAAGCATTGTTAGGTTGCTTCCCCATTAACTCAGAGATCCTGCTCAGGTTCACCTCATCATATACAGGCAGTGCTTACTCTCTCTTCTGTTGCTGTTCTTCTGCTTGTTGGCGTAGCCATCACAATGTCACCTACTTATCCCTCCAACACTTTTTATTCAAATAAAACAAGAAACCTTTTTCCCTTCAAAAATTACTGCAATTGTTCAGGAAATATATAATTGAGTAGCAACAGAAAAATAAATAGATTGAAGTATTAAACAGACATGCTTTCTATGCTCAGTGAATGACTACTCGTCAATCGTCATTATCATGTAGAAATTGTGTTTACAAAACCTTGTTAATTCTCTGGTCCATAAGCTGTAAAAGTAAATTTAACTTTAGTTAAAAAGATAAATTAATTGTTCATACTTCCATAGAATGGTTCAAGGCCAGTACGTGGAGGTCCTGCACTTCCTGCACCTCCCATCAAGCAGTTGCATCATAAGTCATCAGCTTCCATCAGAGCACCAACTGTCATTCCTCCAACTTCTACGGGAAAACCGAGTAAAAAAGACCTTCAACGATCTATTGAAACCAGCAACCAGCCAGTATTGAGTTCTGATGGGATGAGAGCATCAAACCTGAATAGCACTAAGGAAAGCTCAGTTAGTGATAGTAAAAAGGAATCACAATTACAGTCTTCCGATATCTTAGAGAAAGCTAGAGCAGCCATTGCCTCAGCGGAGCGTGCGTCAGCTGCAGCCCAAGCAGCTGCACAGTTGGTGAATGTTAGTTTTGGGTCTTCGAGTCTAGAAGGAGGTAAATCTTGAAGGTCCGTGATAAAAGTCCCACTGTAACTGTAACTGTAACTGTAACTGTAACTTTCATGACTATACACATGTCTTGGGTATTCAGAAGGTATTCCGAAGCACATGGAATAGAGCCCTGAAGAAAATTTGCAGTTGTATGTTATTTACAGATGAGTATATTACGGTATATATATATATATGTCTATTAAAGTGTTGTTTTGGGCACCATTAGGGGGATAAGGGATGTGCTGCAGGTTATTGTATTTATATTCATAACGATTTTTGATGATTTATTTGCTTTTTAGGTTTAAATTTTGTAAATGAGTTGTGGTTTTTTAATGTTACATTGGGAATTTGAAGACAAATTAATTTTTTTAAATTCTTGGAGAAAGGAGGGAGAAAACCTAGAATGAAGCATGGGGAATGTCAATCATGCTCCATGATTGAGAAGAATTGTCAAAAGTTAAGCTCAGGGTGCTATATGCAATATGTCTATATGCATGTAAATTGTTAAATAAAATTCATACCTATTAATGTATGCAACTTTAGAAATATCAAGTGAATTGTATTAATGTATTAGAGAGGTCGACTCATATGGCTTGTGAAACAATTTGTTGGAAGTATTTGTTTCGTGTCATTACCACCATTTCACTGCTCTTTGCGCATCTATATATGCCAAAATGATTATCATTCATAAACATACCCAGACATTTACATGGCTCCTTAGTCAAATTCTTAAGGTCCCAGTCATGTGTTTAGGGAAATGTGGTTGCTACCCTCCAAGGCGTGGAGAGTACACTTTCCTTCTAATCTAATTTCGCTCTAATATGATCGGGTTACCACAAAATGATTAATGAGATACAAAAGAGAAATATACACTCAATGTGATCCTAATAGTGTATCCTTAAAGGCTTGTGTTTAGTTTGTGTATGAACACATTTAGAACAATTAGCTAGAAAATTTCAAGTGCTAACAAGTTGCTTTTGAGTTAGATATTGAATTAAGTTTTTTCCACACAAAACAAGTGAACAAAACATGTCTATCTATAGGTATAAATCCAAGAAGAATCGGTTACCAAAGATGAGCAAAAGCCACCATTAAAGCATCATAAAAGATGTCATGCACAAAGTCATCATTCTAATAATTATGAGTTTAGGGCACTATAATAATATCTTAATGCAGTCATTAAACCTCATAAACCAAGAAAACGTTCAAACCAAGCCACGATCCAGAGACCAGGTTGCGAGGTGCGCGCAGGCAAGTCATGAGGTGCAACTTGCTCACTGCCCCGGTTTCCGATTTTACCTTATTTCTTCCTCCTTTGTTCACATGTTCAATCCCATTTAATTTATTCATAAATGTTCCAACATTTTCCCTGCCTTTTGTATTAACCCCCTAGTCGGTTGTAATGTCTAACTCTATCCTTTAACTTTAAAAAAAAAAAAAAAGTTATACTGTATGGTAATTAGATCAGTTTAGCGAAAAAAATATGTACCAAGTAAATTGGTACGTTCGTTGCATGATGGCAAAATTGACAGTAAACTTTGAATGGTGGGATCCAGGTCAAAGTCCAACGTTGCTACACAATACTCAAAACTTGCAAATAACATTGCAAAACTATACTCCATTCAGATTTATATCGTCTGCTTCTTTTTGATGCAAAATTCCTATGTCCGTGATTCATTATCCTCCCAATTTAGGAGTTGATGCTTCAAATTGTATACTGAAGTAACAACTAGCTCAGTTGTTTTTTATGATGGTGGATTGGTGATGTTGCTTTCCTCCTGAAGGACTCTTTTGACTCTACTGGCTTCCAAGTAAGATTAGGTTAATAAGAACATTTTTTAAACTCTCCTTTTCACAACATTTGTTACTTTGGAAACCTGATGAGAATTGAAAGAAACTTTAACTATGAAAAATATATAAGCTTGTACTCCCTCCGTAACATAAAACTTTCAACAATTGGTTTTGCACGCATTTTAAGGAAGCGATTTGAGGGTCTAAATGAAGGAATTAGTCAAAATGGTTTTAATACAAGCAATAATGTGATTATAAGTTACTATTATTAAAACCATTTTGACTAATTCCTTCGTTTAAACCCTCAAATCGCTTCCTCAAAATGCGTGCAAAACAAATTGTTGAAAGTTTTAAGTTACAGAGGGAGTATATAAAATGAAACATATTCATACGTAAAAACGTTATCTTAGCTTGTTAGATACATCTAGATGCATAATTTTTTAAATATATAATTCATGATTTTTTTTAATAAATTATAGTAGAAGTTGTTGATGTTAAATTGGAAACTGTGCAATAAACAGATAAAATTAACAAACAATCAAACATTGTAAAACTCTTCTCAAAAAAATAAAAAATAAAAAAAAATTGTAAAACTAATGTTGTATAAGAAAAGTGATGAAACCTTATCAACAAGGAATGAAACATGATAATGACTCGTTTCTGGTAGTATCTTGTCTTGCTAATCTATTATGACTAAATTAAACCAATAATAATTATCTATTATCATTCTGAATTATCTATTTGTGCATTTAAACATATGTCATAGATTTGGTTTAATATATACTAACTAAATTATTTTAATTCTCCGTGAGGTATATGTCATATTATTATAATCTAATATGAATAATATATAAATTATCCCTTGGTAATTTTACAGCTAGTTTAGTTCTTCAGTGCGAAGTGTTCTCTTCATTTTAAAAAATAAATTTATTGTCGAACAAAAGTTTGAAATAACAGTCCAACGAAGCATACAGAATTTAATTAGTTCAATAAAATTTCAGGTCAGAGAACGCCGTAAATTCTTATTAGGTACTTCTATTTGCATATCACAAATTTTTCTTTTCCAATTTATATATGATATGTAAATATAGAATGAACGAACAAAATTGTGAGATTAATAAAGGATCGGACCTTAAAACTAAGAGTTTCCAGAATCAAGATAAAACATTTTAGAGGACGACACACTCTATGTCTTATATATTTAACCTTTTAACCAGCTAAATCTTCTCCAAATCATACACTATACATTAGTTACACAACACACTAAACCATCGTAATTTGAACACTGTTTAAATTCGTTTTTCAATAGCATGATATTTATGGTGCATTATCAATATGAATCACTTTTTAAAACAAAATAATTATGAAAAAAGTGAACATACAATTAGGTAATAAGTCATCCTCTCAAGACAAGAGTCACCTCATAATCAAAGGACAAAGGAGCATGATACATAGTGGATCGACATTATTACACACATTGTATAAAAATGATGTATATTATCATACATAAGTTCAAGGAATAATTGCTTTGCTGATCAAAGTACATGCCATAAAACATCAATGTGATGTGCAATCTACCAAATAATGTGAAACGACATTAAGACCTATAGCTAGATTAGTGGCGAAGGACATATTCCTCCATCATATTAGGACTAGCCTAATGTACAAACTTATGGGTGCGAGTGTGCGACAACATTAAGTAATGATACAAACATTTTACCACGCACGTGTAGATCTAGTTATTGGATAAGGTAGTCCAATGGCATGCGGTGAGGGTCAAGATTATACGATCTTTACTGGACAGGGCCTTTAATGGACAAGGTCTTATCGACCAAGGCCAATACAAGGCCAAAAATAATAGCTTAATAAATTTTTCAAAAAAAAAGTTTTGACAAATAATTACATTAATATATTCATATACATTTGTTTTAACTATTGGATACCTTAATTTTTTTTTATATTTAATATTTTAATGGCCCGACCGCTAACGACCCGCGACCCGCTTTGGCCCGACCCGCTATTGACCATTTTTAGTCGACCCTAGCCCTGACCTGACCCGCACCGGCCTGACCCTGACCCGCCCCGACCCGCCCAATAACCAAGTCTAGGGCACGTAGTGATAAAGTTATTTACTTGCAATTACTAATTTTTTTTGTGAAATAAAGATCAATTCATTGATAAAAGAGTCATACATACGACATCTACAAAAGTGATCAAATCCAACAAATATAAACGAAATTGAATTAAATAAGATCCTAATTCAATAAAACTACGATCGTCGATAAGATATGATATTGATGAATTCCCTCACCTTTCACATCCCTGTCCTTTGCAACTTTTTACAAGGGGGTCTTGCGGTATGTTGTAGTTTTTGAATTGAATACAATTTAACTCAGTTGATTGCATATGTAGATTTGAGATCTGATTCGATACCGCATAAGCCTCCATCAATAAATTAATTCTTCCAAAATCTAATCCTCCATATATAAAGGAAGAGAAGAAAAGTCAACCCCAAAATACTCCCATTAAAGGAAACAAAGAACCCAAACATTGGGTAGAAAACTCTCATAAAGAGAGAAGAAAATCTATTAATGACAAACAAAGAAAACTCTCATATATATATGAATTTTGATTCTAATTGTAAGTGCATGGTGGTCACTATGCACCCGAGTGCATGCATGAAGAAATTTTTAGTATGGAAGAATGACTTCACCTCTACCACTACTAGAAAAGATGATATCTAAGACAGAAAATCCCGTTGTGAAAATGAAGTCCCATCATAGAAAACGGGGGTTGTAAATGGTTTCTCCTATCGTAAAATGTGACCCCAACCTAGAAAAAATGGGTCATACATGATTCGTTTCATCGTGATCCCGTCGTAAATGAGTGAATTTTAATAGACTTTGGGTTAAATATTAGGTGGATTTTAATGATAGCCCCAAAACCGTCATAAAACATCTACATTTACGACATGTTTTAAACCCGTCATTAATGTATATCAATCGTCAATGAGCCAAATTTTTGTAATGTACCCTCTGACTGTTACAAGCAAACATTTGAATCCATGTACCATCCAATGAGCCGATGTATTTCTTATTTCTTATCACCTATCAAAAGACGAAAAAGAAACTAAAGGAAGCTTAATAATAAATATAATCAATGATGGAGTCCCTTGTATACATAATAGTACAAGGATAAAGGATTAAAATGATTCATTCTTGTCCAAAAAAGGGCAAGTAAAAATGGAAAAAATGAGAGTACCCCAACTTTCCTAAAACAAGCATCTATTATTATAATGTTACTTGGTAGTTAGATCAATGAGGCATATTATAGATTCAGCCCTGCACAAAAAAACCCATACATATTCTTACGCTAACGGTAACTGTAAATAAACTACTTGGTTGCGCATGCTTTCAGAATTTAATTTATTTAATTTATTACCCTAACCCCCCCTATACATTACACACGAACATGAACATTTTTTTTTACATAAAAATCGCCATTTTCAGGCAACTGTCCTTACTCATTCCTTCTTCATAAAAGACACCACTTTCTAATATACTGTAAAAAAAAATTACTGTATAATGTAAACTGCATGCTTCAGCTTAAATAAATTAAAGCTCGATCTTGAATTGATACTTTATTAAAATAACCTGATATGTATATATTTTATATATGTATAAAGTGGGGATTAAGATAGAGATGTGTCGTTGGATCTTTGTTGGGAGGAAAGCTATGCTATATGATAAAGTTGTATGCGCTCATGCATGCAGGTCGCTCGTTGTACTTATTAGTAGCTGTAATTTTTAAATTATTTTTTTGTGTGTACTCTATTTTTGCTTACGTGCCTGTATTGGGTATCGGCGTATCGCAGTATCGGGTTATGAATACCATACTCATATTTCAGGGATACTCAATGTGTTACTCTTTTGTATGTTTAATTGTATTATTTAGATAAGATTTTTCCGTTTTAACTGTTCTTTTTTTCTTAGTGCGAACTTTATGTAATGGACAATTTCCATTGCATGTGAATATCTTGATTATAATGTTTATTATTTATTTTTTTTTTGGTAAATAATTTTCTTTATCAATTTAAAATAGTTCTAAAGATTTTTTTTTTTTAAAATAAATTATGTAATATCTACATAATCGTATCCTTATATCCTAATTTTTCAATAGGAGTATCACGTGCTTTTTTAGTACTCGCCTCTGTATCAGTTTCTATGCAATTTAGACAATATGTGCAATTTTATAGATTACAAGCATACATATATATATAAGTATTAAATACCGTTCCTAAAATGGTATTAGTTTGAAAGTTTCAGGACAAAATCACAGGTGGGTCAGTGTTATTAATGCTTATTTTGTTAATTATAACTATTTTTATCTTAACAAATTCTTTTAATTTATGCTACATCTTTTTTCTTTTAAAGTTTTTTTTTTTTGGTTTATTTGTTCTTGTTTTTATGCTATTAAAAAAATGAGGAAATGGTAGTAGTCATCAATAGATTTGAAACGAGGCAAGAGACATAAAACAGTAGCTCTAATCTCACCTCATATCCCTAATGTGAAGTGATCGTCTAAGGTTTGAATCCGTATACCATGAAATGGAATGAATGAGATCAGATAGTGGTTACTATCCTTTTAACTTGTAAAATAATCTAACAACATTTAGTATGTAGTAGTCATATGCATGTTATTGGTCATGTTGGCATGTAAATTATTCATTCATGAAATGGAGAAAGAAAACAATAAAAAGAGGGGGGAAATAAAGAAAAACCAAAAGGGTGTAAGGAGGAGTTAGGGGGAGAGGAAGGGGAGTACAAATGTACAATCATATAAGTAGAGTAGACCGCGTGATCTGTAGTCCTTAACTCATATTGGTCTTCTTGTGATGAACAGTCGCTTTCATCTTCAATTATATTATGAATGTTTGGCAGGGGTTTAACTAGCTTGATCCACTTGTTTTATTTTTGCTTTTTTTTTTTTATTTTAATTTTTTCTTTTAGTAATGGAAGTAGGAGTTTTAATTGGTTTTGTTTTGCACTCCTGCACCCTTGTGAATAATTGTAGTAGTAATAGTAGACTAGTAGCTAGTAGGGGGTGAGGGTGAGGGGTGAAGGAAACAAACATAATACTACATAGTACATAATATATGGGTGTTTAGAAGTTAGATGTTTGAGGAAAAAAGAGATGTTTTAGAGAAAAGAGAGGTTTGATCAAATTAAAAAAAACTATTTTAGGTTTTTGATAGTTAGAGGTTTGGAAAAGAGTTTGGGAATGAAAAAGTTCTTTTTCAAAAAGCTCGTATTGGAAGAGATTATAGCTTTTTGGTTCTATTAACTCTGAATCTGATCCTCTAACAGTTAACCGCTATTTGCCAAACAATTTTACACAAGCACCTAATATAATCAGTTAGTCAAATCAGTTAACTCAATCAGTTAGTCAAAGCAGCTAACTCAATCAGTTAGTCAAAGCAGTTAACTCAATCAGCTAGTCAAAGCAGCTAATTCAATCAGCTAGTCTCTAACAACTAACAACTGACTCCAAACAGTGTCATAGAATAGTAGCCTAGTAGGGGTTGAAGCAAAACAAACACTTGATACTACATACACTTGAGAGGGTACATTCCCTTGTTTCATTACTTTTCTTATCTTTAAAAAGGAAAAATTGGCAATAACCATCAAGTAAGTGTACTAAATTTTTAAATATATACCACATAAATTACAATTTTTGAGCTAAAAATGCTTTCCGACTAACCGTCTTAACATGAAATTTGTAGAATTTTAAAACTCATACCAAGCCACTTAACCAAAATTTAACAAAATCATTAACTTTTTGTTAAGTGATCCCATTTGGTGCCCAAACATCACTCAGCAACCAAAATGGAGCCCAATTAGTGAAAAAATCATATTAGAAACAAAGAATTATATTAGAACTTCCTCATCACTCATTAACTCATCTTTTGCTGATCATTTCAGCCTAATTTTGCACCTATTGTTGAAACAAAGAATTATATTAGAACTTCCTCAATGAATGCAAAACCTCCCACTTATCTTAGGGTATATTTGGTTGGGTGTATTAATCAAAGGTGATGAGAATCAACTGTCATCATTCTTTTTTATTGTGTTTGTTAGACCATTTTTGGCCTTCTCATTCCCCTTCCCTTTTTCTTATTCTAACACTTTCCCAAACTCATCCCTATCTTTTTCATTCCCTTTCCCAACCTTCCACCCAACCACCCAACCAACACACAACTACCCAACCACCCCACAAACCACCCTAACACCAACCGTAACCACCTCCCCTCCCCTCCCCCACCCATTTCCAGTGCCGCTCCACCCTCACCACAGCCTCACCCCCACAAAATCCTAAATCCAAAAATGTTATAAAAAAAAACCCTAAATTCACCTCCACTATGTTCGAGAGCAAGTGACAAGTGGTTTCTTGCATATATACATCTCATCTTTCCGGTGCAAATCATTTACCGTACAGATCTACTGACAAAACTTTTGCTACTTTGTCTAGCTTAGCTTGCAATGGCTGTGTAAGAATTAATTAATAAGGGTTTTTGTAACCAAATTTGTTAGTTTCTTTCACTCTTATCAATTGTAATAAATATTGATTGCAAACCTCTCTTTTTCCCATAACTCTTTCCATTCTTGAGTTTAATAAAATTACGTTCAGGTTTTCTTTTGAATCACTCAATCATGAAACGTACACTTCCATAGTCATAAAAACTCAAACACAGATAACTAGTGCTGAAGCCGAAATTCTTAAGCTCACATACGAGCCAATAGGACACTGACAAGTGTCCCAAACCGAGATTACTAGACATAGTTATTATGCCCAATTGATTCAAATACACATCGGCACATGGAAATCATCACTTGTTTCGGCACATGGAAATTGATATAGGCACACCTCATTGTGAGTAAATCTTCTTGTGCTTCTCTCAAGAAGGGTGTGACCGCGGCCCATATCAATTTTTGTGTGTCAATATCAATCCTCATACTAAACCCCCCAACTCAGCACTAAAATTACCCCTCTTTTATTGCCTATGGTCAGGGCCTTGTCGGAGTTATCGGGGGTCCTGTTCTAAAATTGTACTTAGGCCCTTCAGATCTTAATAAATGCTAATATTTGATATTATTTTGACAATACATACATCTCAAAAATATTTTAGTAGAAAATCATTAATTTATATAAAAATATAAGAATAATTTAAGACAAATGACTAAGAAAAACAAAAAAATAGACCTTTTATATAACGGGGCCCTGTGCAGTGGGACTTTTTGCACACCCACCCGACACCCCCTACCTATGGAGAGCATTGTTGGGAAAATTAGAGCGCAGTAGAAGCAACTTGATATTGAGCAATAAAATAGATATAAAAGATGGACAAGAAAAATAGAAAAATAAACACACAATACAACTTTGGAAAACCCCTCAAAAGATGTAAACAGCCCACAAACAACGAGCACTTGATTTCCAATATATGAAAAAGGGTATGAGAGTACAACCCCAAAGGATACAAGAGTATGGTACGACTCTTTAGATTACATTGGATCAAATTCTCAAAGAGAGCTAATAAACTCGCATAGGAGTAGAAATTGGCATTCTCTCTATGATTATGTTGTGAATTTATAGTGTGGTTTTATTGTATGTTGTGTTCAAAGGGAAGTGACATCACTTATTAAGATGAGGTGAGCATGGTAGGATAATGTAGGTGCTCGAACATTATAGAGTAGAAAATTCTAGATTAGTACAATCTAAAGTGGAAGGATCTAGATTAGAAGAGGAGATGATATAATAATCATAATCATCATATTCTGGAATGTTCATCTATTAATACTAGGATTATCTAGAATTGGGCCTTAAAAATTTGGGCCACTTCCAACGGACATTAAAATTCACATTTGCTCGACTTATCTCTAAAGATTGTAGTAAACATTAACATTAGCTTACCCGCAAGAACTAACTTAAACATTGAAGGGATTACATTCTGTACCCCATACTAGTCTTATTGTTTTTCAGGGGCAAAGGAGTGATAGGGGAAAAATGAGTGGGAAATCGGATATGAATCTAATCTCCAAGGCACGGATCGTGGAAGCTACGTTTTCTATTAGTTTAATTTCGCCCCACTATATATGGATCACACCAGGTTACCACGAAATAACTAATGAAATACAATGGAGATTATATCACTCTATGTGATCCTAAGAGTGAATCCTAAAAGCTTTGTATTTTAGTTTGTGTTTATACACACTTATAATATATAGTTTGCAAGAATTTTCTAAGTGCTAGCAAGTTGTAAAAAGAGGGAGAAATTTCTGATTTTTCCACACACCACCAAATGAACAAACCATGTATGTCTATTTATAGGCACAAGAACAAGAAGAACTTTGCCAAGAAAGATGAGCAAATGCCACCATTAAAACACCATTCATGGTGGCTTAAATGTGTCATTAACATCCAAAAGATGTCATGCACATAGTCACCATTCTAATTCTGATTTTAAGACACTCTAATTACATCTACACTGAGCCATTAAGCCTCATAATCATGCTTGATACGTACAAGTATCCAAGGCAAAAAGCATCCAAGAAACACGAAAAAGATGGGCCACGATCCAGTGAGAAATCGCGAGTCGCGCGCTGAGTCGCGAGTCGCGACCTCACTAGTCGCGAGGTGAGACCTGTTCCTACCTCGGTTCTCCTTTTTGCCTTATTTCTTTTTCCTTTGTTCAATTGTTCAAGCTCATTTATGCATAAATGTTCCAACAAAGAGTACGAGTATCGATCCTACAAGTTGTAGCATGGGAAGAGGGCTAGAGTTGCCCTCATCCCCAAACTAAAAAAAAAATGTCTAAAAAAAACAAGTAGCGTTTTTAATTTTATTAGCTTGTTATTTTCAAAACTAATATGAGACAACTACTCAAGAAATAATAATTAAAAAAATCTAATCTAACCTACTTATGTGCGTTTGAGTTTTATGGTTGTGGAAGCTTGGATTCCATGATTTAATTAATAACCTCCAAATTCTAATTGAGACAACATCTATCCGTAAATTTTCCAGCTATTATAAATTATGGAAGTATTTTTCTTCTTTCTATACTACTAAAAGGCTTGCCACTAAAAAAAATCAATTTCTCTCATAAATTCTAAAATTCCCTCCTCCTACTTTATTTCCAATTACTTATTTATTTATTTATTTATTTCTAACTTTCATGCTTTCCAATGCTAATTTTTCATATTTTCTTTATGATTAATTAATAACAATACATTTTTTCATATCTTTTTTTTTTTTATACAGTTTTTATGGTAGGATAAGTAATACAATTGAATTTGTCAATGATTAAAATAAATAAACTAAACTACTTAATGAAATATAATTGATTGGCTTTCCAAAAACAATACAAGAACTCTTCATATTTAAAACCTACACTTTACTTTTTAGAGCAAAAAACACTTGAGAGTATACGATGTTTTTTGTTATGATCTCACATTTTTTGTTATAACAAAAAAATTATAAAAGAAATTTTTTTATTGTCTGTCTAGACATTATATATCTATTATTCCTTTCTAAAATTAGTTTAACAAAAATACTTCATTTCCATCTCAACCTATAAATTTTCGATTTTAACAAAAAATTTGCAAAGTACATTAATAAATAAATACATAAAGTACATTAATAAATTTCCCTTTTGCATGCCCAATGAGGTGGAAAAAAGGTATAGTAGTATACAATGAAGATGTTAATCTTCATATACTGGGAAGTAAAACAATACCTTAGAATAGAAAATCAAATAATAAAATAAAATTCAACATATATAATGTCTAGCTCTTTTCAAAGATGATTGTATTTTTTAAAAGAAGGTCCAGATTAATATTTGCAACATTAGGGATAGAACAAAACAAGTTTAATTTGGAAAGAAAAAAAAATTCAAACACTAACTATTTATTCATTATATCGATTTAAATGTATTTTTTTTCATAAAATCTACATGTTAAAATGAATACCTAAGGACTATATATGACATAATCCAATTATAGTATACAATATGATTTTTACTGAATTTTATTGTTGAAATACAGACCTAAGGTAAGGTCTTAGAATTAGGATCATTATCATAATATTTAATTATTTATTGATTGTAAAGCAAGTGAATAATTAGTCTAAACTTTACATAGATGAGGGATAATATTATTTTGATTTTACACCAAAATATTTGACTTTTTGGTGAATGTCATTTTATAAAAATGTCAATAAAATAAAATAATAAAGCAATGTGAAATTTTTATATAATGTCTTAATTATTTTTTTAAGATACTTTATTTATAAATATCGTTTCCATTAATGCAAACTTAATATTGTGTATTTAATTAGCTAATAGTCATTGTATCTAAAAAAATTAAGCGGTGCATAGTACGGGTATTAACCAGTAGATTTAACATTGCAGAAATATAATATCTTGTTTATATTAACAACAACTATTAGTAAAAAAAAATTAAATTATTATACTCACTACGAAAGAATCAAAATGAATTTTAGAGTGTTGATAGATTATTATTCGCAACGTGTCATTCCTTATGAGTTATGAGGATCACAACATGGGATAAATTTTATGTTTCCATGTGAATCAAACACTAGTTTGGTTTACATTTATATATGCTCATATTTCACACATACACATGACACAAATTAAATAAGATAATTGATAATTGATAATTGATAATTGATATTTAAATGGCTTGGAATGTCTCTTATGTCTCCATGAAACTACATAGATTAGTAGTGAGTCAAATATCAAATTATAACAAAAATATCAGTGGCAATCTATCCAAAAGGTTGAGCTTGGAAAAAATAATATACCGTTTGTGTTTTTCTGCATGAAAGAAACATCACTTTCTTATAGCTAACAATTTGGTCTTGTGTTCTCTCAAAAAAAAAAAAAAAAGAAAAAAAAAACAATTTGGTCTTGTGGAAAGACGCCATTGCTTTATGCCACCTAAATAAGATTTTTTTTTTTATTAAAAAAAAGCATTAATTTGTGGATAATCATTGTTATTAGTGAGATGATCGATGATATGTACCTAAATATTTGGTTTACAATAAGCATGCAATACTATATAATCAAACTTTATCTCCGTGCGAGTTTAGACCTTATTACTAGCATCCCCTTCCTCAGTTCTTCTATATGTGTAGCTCAAAAAAAAAGTGAATTTTCTTATCCAATTATATACATACTTGACTAAGTAATTGTATTTAGGCCAGGGCATGCATTGTAATTTAATTTAGAACCTATTACACTATAAAATGGGTTCACTTAAGTTGCGCTTCTCATAAACAACGTGGGGTTCGGGCAAATACAATTTATTTTTTTTTAGCAAGATGACTGTAACGCCCCAGTTTTTCGGTATTTTTCTGCTATGATTATTTGTTGTATTTATGTTATTTTTATGTATGGTCCAAATTTATTTGGACTATTTATTTTTATTTTATTTGAATAATTATATGATTATTTTTATTTTATGATTGATTGTCTTATTATTTATTTTATTTTAAATTTAATTAATTAGAATTTTAATTTTAATTTTCTAATTAGTTAATTAATTTTTGGGCCAAATGCAATTTAGGCATGGTTAATCATGCATGAGTGCAATTAGCCCAAGTGATCATCAAAGCCCGTTTTAGCTAGCCTAAAACCGGCCCCCCCTTATGTGATGTGGCTTAATTTTGCCACTTGCCTCATGTTCACACCTTAACCAACTTCATTTTGCCAATGTTAATAAGGCTTAAGCTTCATTTTGCCAATGTTAATCATCCTTTGCCACAAACTAAACACAAAAACACTCTCTCCATTTAAATCAACCTTCACGCCATTTTTGGCTAATTCACCATCAATTGTTCATCATCCTTCCAAACCCAAAACTTAAAGATTAATCCTCCATTGATCTTTGGTAATCAAAACACAAATTAAACCTCAATAATTCCATTCAAGATCACTAGTTTGGGTTTGATTCCGGGTTGGTTCGTGTGGGTTTTGGCTCATGTGGGACGTGTGTGGTGCTCGTGTGGGTGTTGCACGGTGTTCGAGTGGTGGTCTCGTGGTGGCCGTGCGTGTTCGTGTGCAAGCCGTGGTGGTGCCCGTGTGGTTCGTGTTTTGGGCCGTGTGGTTTGGGTTTCCGAGCAGCAGTTTTCTCTTGTTTTGCGCTCAAGTTTATTAAGGTAACATACTTTTCTACCTTAATTTGAATACTATGATTATAGGGTAGATTAAATGATCAAATTAGGATAGATTGTTGATGAATTTTGGCTATGTTCATGCGTGATTTCTAGGCTGGTTTGGGTGATTATTTTGTGATGTTTTGTTGAGTTTTGAAGCATTTTTTTGATGATTGTGTTGATGGGAATTGCGCGTGTATTGATGAGTTCTTGATGAGTTCTTTATAATCTTGATGAGTTCTTTGATGAATCTTGAAGTTCTTAGATTAGTTCATGTATTCTTTAAAGTGTAGAAGATTATTTAGATTGTTAAAGATTATTAAAGATTGTTAAAGAAAGTGACAAAGATTGATTTAAGAGGTTTCAAGATTGTGGTAATGTACATAGCTAGACTCAACAAAAGGCGTAAGATGCGATCTTGAGGATGACCAAGATGTAATGGATTTGTTAAGATAGCTTAAGTTTACTGTTAGACGCCTAACCTTATAGTAAAATTCTAAGACTTGGGTTAAGACGTTGCCCCTATCCTAACTGCGGTATTGGGATAGTGTATACTTGATATGTCGTCTTTTTGATATGAATTCCCATAAGATGGGGTTCATGGGTTTGGGAGTAAGATTCTCAATCCTGGCATAGTAGAAAAGTTCGTTCGCGTAAGATGCGTTCGTACGAGCATAGTCCGGTCTAATATGTAAATGATAGCGACAAAGATTAAGTAATGATAGGATTGAATAATTAAAGTTAGTCAAGTTTTGATATTGTTATTATTTGTTATTATTGTTATTATTATGATATATTGTATGGTTGGTATGTTTGAGTGCCTGATGTGCTTGTTTGGTTTATTCTATGGTTATGTGTATCCATGTTAGGGTGGGACTATTATGTTACCCGCCATTGACAGTGGATTGTAGTTCATTTTCAGGTAACTCCGATGATGACGGTGTTGCTTAGCTTTGGGTTGGGCGAGTGCCGTTGTATTTTTATTTGCTTATCTTGTATTTCGTTTTTAGTTCGGACGTTTAGTATTTGTATTTCGTATATTCTAACTCTGATAATGTTTAGAGTTAATTCCTAGTGTTGATTATTTTGGGTTTAGTATCATACAATCTTGGGGGTTTTGTACTTTTGGGATTTAGTAATAATATTTCTTTGAGGTTTTGTTTAAATTTTTAAGTATGTTGTATGTTAGATCGACTATTCAACTCGTCGGTTTCTTCCGCGCCGGTTTAAGCGAGTCGGATCGTCACAATGACAATCTCGATCTCAATCCAATTCATTCTATTTCATTCCAATTCAATTTCATCCTTTCAATCTACCCCTTAAACCTAATACAATTCAATCCATAGTAATCCATCGTAATCTGATTTATCCAATCTAATCCCGTGAAGAGATCGAATAAATCCTTAAACTCATATGTAGAATGTGTTATCTTTAATTTATGCACAATTATTTTATGTGAAATTTATTGAGCTTATGGGTGTGTAGGAACTTATTAGATGTTAGTTATCTTGTGTTTAGAGCATAAATTTTGTTGTTTGTCATATTTGAACTTCTAAAAATTCTTTGAAAAGACTGGCTCATCGTAATACCAACTCTCATCAGAAAAAATTATAGAAATTACAAAACACATACAAAAGTTGTGTGTATAAAAGTTAATTACCATTTCAATAATTTTTGTTAAATTTTCCTTAACTTTTCGTCTTTTCTCTGGTAAGTTGATATGATGTACAAATTTCTAAATGTTATGACTAAAATAACTATATAAGGTAATATAATTAAGAGAAGGTATTGTGTTAGACTCATCTTACTGTAATGTTACTGTCAAACAAGTTGTGTCAGACGAGTCCAATTGACCTGAGAAAATAACTTGGATAAAATTGACCTGGACAAAATCTAAAACTGATCTGGAAAAAAATTTAAACTTAGCTGGAAGAAACTGATACTAACCTGGAAAAAAAAAAACCTTTGTCTGGAAAAAAAAAAAAGATTACCTAGACAAAATTTGGAAGGACATGGACAAAAAGATTAACTGACCTGGACATAAAACTAACTAACCTTGAAAAAAAACCAAAATGACCTGGACAAAAACCAAAATAACCTGGAAAAAAGACCAAAATAACCTGGACAAAATCAAACATTACCATGTACTCTGTTGTTGTAAGTTACTACTGCGCCATTGTTGCTATTATTGTTTGCGTGAACAAGATGAAGCATAGGCTTGGCTCAGCCGGTCTGATAGTTTACATTGGATAAGACAGTCTAATCCAGTACTTTCACTATAATTAATTAATTTTCTTGTTACCATTAATTATTGTCATTTATAAATATAATCGTTTACTAAATATGCCATAATTTTGTTGTTGTCATTTGGACATAGATCGTCAAACCCAAGGTTTGGTCATTCCCGAAACTCCAACCCCTCCCCCCAGCCCCAAGATTGAGATTTTGTGCATCCCCCTTTTACTAATAGTATTTAAATTTATACTTTTAAACGGACAACTTAACTTTTAAAAAGTAATATTATAATCTTCTTGGACTAATCATCATCTTTGAAGGATCTTAAAAGGTTCTAACTCTTATTTGTATTTTGTGAAATATTCATATATATTATTTAATATTTTTATTCCAAATTAATTTCGATTGTATTCGGAATAAACTATCACCATAACATAATGCCACTAATAAAGACAGTACATGATTGAAATTATTTACTCCTATCTTACTATATCGGGGAGCTCTGATACTACTATATTGTCCGTTTTGGGCCAAGCCCGCATGGATTTGTTTTTGGGCACCTTCCCAAAAGACTTCATATTAATGGGTCCTTGGTAACACTGATAAAGAGCTCTCCTATTCTTTATTCTTCCGATGTGGGACTTGAGATGCACTAATGCCCAACATGTAAAGTGTTAATGCAAATACAACACGGATGTACTCAAATTTATTGAGTATTTTTGACGCTTGCGAAAGCACATCTTTAAGCATTAATGTATTCTATCAATAAATAAATATATAAAAGTAAATATATTGTAAAAACATACTTTGACATGAATAAAGCAAGATTTCACATAGCTAGATTTTAGCTTATATTAAGCACCAAAGATGGTCAACCGAGAGCATATCAATAGTACATAATTGTTTCAACACAAATATGTAGCAATAGATATATAGGATATATTTTATTCATCTTGTTTTATGTTATGCTAACAACGTTTCACATTATTCTTAACGATTCAACATAAAATAGAGATTAAAGAAATCTAATCGATGCTAAAAATATAATGCGGCATTAGTATAAGAAAATGTGAAGGATGAAGAATAAACTAATACGGAGTAAGAAATAAAACTTTTAAAAAGTGCAAACATAGATTCAAATAAAATTTATAATTACTACTTCCTCTAGGCCTTTTAGTTTACTACATATTCCATTTTAGTTTATCCCGTAAAATTTGCTACATTTTCTTTGAAATTACACAAAAGGACAAACACCATATGCAAAAAAAAAGCTCTAAAAAGTAATATCTCCGTCTACTTTTAATTGCTCCATTTTTTATTTTTGTCTGTCCAAATTATTTTGTCCATATCTTTTTTGAGTAATATAACCCACCACCAAAAGGACATTTACACCCTTACATTAACATTTTTTACTTCTCTATTACATACTACCCTTCCCTTTTTTTAGTTTAATCACGCTAAAAAATATTCATTTGAAAGCATTACAAGACAAAAATATGACAATCCTTAAAAACTAACCAAAATACTTTATGCTATGTTTGGATACAAGTATTTCATTTAAAATGATGGATTTGGGTCAAATTATATGTTTGACAAGTAAAATAATTTGGAATTAGTTTTGGCCCAATTCCCAACCCAAATGCTTAATAAGCAAATATTGTATATTTCAAATACTTAACAAAATCATGTCATTTCAAATTCTAAAAGCAATCCAAACAAATAGTTGTCATTTGAATTGTAACATTTCAATTTCAGAAAGTGAATTCATCAATTTGAAATGAATTCCACATATCCAAATACTACCTTAGAACAATTAAAAATGAATAGAGGGAGTATAAATCTCTTTTTGTAACAAATATACAGGGACATATGAAGTACTCATTCCGTAACGAATTATTAGCAACAATTTTCATTTTTAGATGTAACAAAATACTTGCAATAATTTTTTCCAATTTCATTTTATTCCTTTTTTGGCAAAAAAAACAACACAATACCCCAATTACTTTTCTCTTTCTTACTTTTCTCTCTCTTACTTTTATCATCATACCACATAATAACTCATTTATTTTTCTTTCTCTTACTTTTATCTCTCTTACTATCATTATACCACCTAATACCACAATTAACTTCTTTCATCTAAAGTCCGTGCTAGTCCAAATGTTGCCACTAATTCGTTACGGAGAGAGTATATTTTATTCCTTTATTAATTACTTATAAAGAATACTTTATTTATAAATAATACCCAATCAAACTAAAGTACAAAACCAATAAACTCCTAGAACTCACCTAGAACGCACTCTAGAACTCTAGTTTCTTTTTCTTCCAGTTTTCCTTCTCTCTTCATAAAACTCCAAATCCCTACCAAACAAACTCTTTTCTCTGTACCTCTGTTCATTACTGCTCCTCTTCAGAAAGAGAGACACTGCAACTGTTTGTAAGCTCAAGAAAACTTTTTTTTTCTTTCTCATAAAGAAATTCCAAAATAAACCCTACTTTCCCCAATTAAATTAGGTTCGTTCTCAATTTATTTGCTAAATTTGCTTTTGGATAGATTTTTAATGCGATGGAATAAAAATTATATGAGACCAATTATTTATGTAATGATTTTAAATGAGAATATGACAAAAGTATAAGTTAATTAAGAAGAAGTTAGGTATGAAGATGACAAAAATATTATTAAAGTCCGAAAAATTTGTGTAAGGACCACCAGATTAAAAAAGAAAATGTATCAATTAATTTGAGTAAAACATTCATTTAAGAAAAATGTACAAAGTAATTTTACACAATTGATGTATTTAGTTAAAATCTGGTTGTTGGTTTTCAATTGGAAATTATCTTGCATGCATATTGTATTTCTAACTCCCTCCATTTCTTTTTATTTGTTACATTATTTTTCAAACTTAACCAATAAAAAATGGACAAAGAGACTGATAGTTTTATTTTCTCTTTCAACGCAAAATTAGATTTCAAAGTTAACCAAATAGAAAAGGGCAGAGGGACTGGTAGTATAATTTTATCTTTGAATAGCAAAAAAAAAAAAAAAAAAAAAAAAAAAAAAAACCCGTAAAAACTTAAGTATGTCGTTAAAAAATCGTTTATATTTACACATGTTTTTGAATGATGGGAGGAATAAATGTGAAACGTACAATATAATAATGTTTCACCACAAAGTGATGCCTAGGGGTGTAAATTTAGATTAGGGTTACATGTTTGGATTGACCCAATCAGGTTAGGATAGATCATCCAGTTCATTTTGTGTTCAGTCATTACATCATCTATCGATTCAGTTCAAGTCATCTAGGGAGCAATTGATAAAGTTTGTTCATATTTTGAGAACATTTCAGTTCATGTTCAAGTTATTTCGTGCAAATCAAAATTAGTTCAATCTAAAATTTTAAAATAAAGCAAATTATCAATATCATATGTTTTTTCCGGGTTTGGCTCATGTTGTTTAAGATTCAAATAGAGTTGCTCAATCTACCATATTATTATGTTTATCATATATATTCAAGCTAAGTTATATTCATAGTGTCTTGGATCGTTAAACTTTAATAAAAGATCCAGTATTAAAATTTAATAAAATATCAAGTATCAAATTATCACAAATAAGATTGCAATTATTATTTCAAAGGAAATTTCAGTTTGAGATCAATTATGTTCAGGTTGGTCAACTTTTATGATGGCGGGTTGGTCGATATTCAATTCAATTTGGTATAGGTCAATATTATTCGGGTTTTGGACATGTCAATTTAAATTTCAAATGTTTTCAATTTGGTTTCGATTATTTTGTTCAGTTCAACTTATTCATTTATCGGTCAACAACAAATCAAATCACTTTTCGTCAAGTTATTTTAAAGTTACAGTATACTTTTAGTTTCGATCATACACAGTTCAATCAATCCAAGAGGTTCCAACCCAAATTGACAAGCTACTCAACACATAAAAGAAGTGACGCATGACAAATGGCACAAAATTTAAATTTGTTCATGTTTAATATGTAGTATAGATAGATTTTTAAAACAAAACTTTAACAATAATATAACGATAATAAAACGAAGTAAAATTAATAATACAGCTGTCCTCATACGTTGATTAGAACAGAAAGACTATTAGACCAACATAGCAAGATTTCTTTCCCCTACCTACTTAATTTCATGGCCCTCTTTTTTCTTTGTTTAATTTTTTTTTTTTTGGTTTATGTATTAAGAGGGATAGTTAGTATGGGCTTCTAAGCCCATCATCCTGGTGATCCAACCCATCTCGCCCACCGGGAGGCCCAGCAAGGCCCGGTATACTGACAGGTGCTCCAATACAGGTATAGTTTGTAGGGGATGATCCGGTGAGTGCATGTCCATGCGCCATATAGTAGTCCCCTGATGAAACCATACGTGGTGGCGTTGATGTTGTGTACAAACATGATTGATAATGATGTGGCGGTTGGAGAACCGTCGATGATGGAGTGCCGGATAACATCAACGGCGACCTTGTTTGGTACCCTTGAGGCGGTGGGGGCGGTGGCTGGTGGTACACTGGACCTGGTGTCGCATAAGACCTATCCAAACAAAAACACGAATTTTCAAAGGAAAAGAAATTTATATGTTTATTTCAACACGGTTTAAATAAGATAAAATAACAATATTAATTAGGTTATAATAAAATAAGTAACTTAATAATAATCAAGCCCCAAAATGTCACTTTAGCATGTGTCTGGTGAGACTGTCGCACCAAAGGCAATGGTTATTTTTTTTTATTTTGAAAATTTTACGTAAAAGTCAAATTTATAAGATTTTGCAAAAATTTATTATAATTTGATAAAATATAAATTTTAAGCCATACGTTTGCATTAATATTTTACATCAGTTTACTAGACAGACCAGAAGAACTTAACTTCACATAGTTTGTATGGGTAGCTACACATTCATGCAATTGTGGTAGATATTTTAATTTGTGTGAGTATATTTTATTCTTTTGTGCTATTTTTCTAAATAGAAGTGGTATAGAACTATTAGTGGATGGGTCATTTAATTTTCAACAAATAACAAAAAAAAAAAGATTGAGTGAAATTTTTAATTTTACAAAAATATTGTTCCTAATATGATTTAGGAATTCTTAAATGTATATGTTGAACTTTTATCACCCATAGATGTTTGATATAACATGCAAACTATAAAATTACACTTAAATGCTTAGAAAATTGGACTTAAATAATTTATTTGAATATTTTTACTATACATTGAATCATGATAAAAATAACTATCAATTTTATTTGAATAAAAGCCACCAAAAGAAACTCCAAATTTCCCTGCTAAGAAGTACCCCATCTAATTTAGGGCTCGTTTACATTAGCTGAATAGAAATGAACTGAAGAGTGTATTAATTGAACTGAACTGAACTTAATAGAGATGAACTGAACTGAACTGAATTTAATTTGAAGTAAATAAGCCCTTCGATATGTCATGAAGTTAAACAAAAGAAGGTTTTTTAACGGTTAGTTACAAACTGATTAATTATAATACCGATGTTAAAAGTTATCATTAAAATGGGATTACTATACATCGATTTCAATCAATAATTTATTCATAATATTATTTACCTTACAAAAAAAAATCCCTTTTGTACCTATTTGTTGTTTCACGCTTTAATGACAATTTTCTAGTTTCAATTCAATTTGCATATGATGAAGAGTACTTTCAAATTTAGACTATGTTTAATTAATTCGTCTTAATTCAGATGTTTATTGCTTACATCATATTAGATTAGAAGAAAATAAGTTCAGCTTAAACTTATTAATTTTTTCGAAACTTTTGAACTTTAAATATCTTTATTTACACAAAGAAAAATATTACTTCATCTGTCTTTTTTATGTGCAACGGTTATCAAAATTAGATTTTTTTCTCATGCCATTTCTTTCTATATCTCTCACTAGAATAGTGATTTTAGCACTTCAAAATTTATTTTCACACTCCATTTTATGAGCATGTTCTCAACTAAAAATTTGAAAAAAAGTGGAATGCGGCAATGAATTTTGGAGAGCCAAAACCACTATCCCTCTCATTATCACGGGTAAATCTAAACATAAAATGGTTGTATTGAAACCCCACATACAATGGCTTTTTATTGGTTAATTATGTAGGTCCCAAAATCCCCTCTATTTTTCTCCCACGGTAATCCCTTTTCTAAAATCTCATTTGTAATTGTATATAGGGACTATATACAAATATACAATGGTTGTATGTGTATCATTTCTCATCACATACTCAGTACATCTCTTTCTCACTATCATTTTCTCACCCCACAATTAATATTTGCTTAAAATTAAAGTCAGCGCACACAAATTTGTTGCGCATAATCAATAAAAAAACAAAGTATTAAAATATTTGAAAAGTACCTATTAATACAAATAAAAATAAAAATAAGTTGATATTGTTTACTTGCAGCTAGATTAGTGTATATTTAGTCAAAATTTAGTGAAACAATGCAATAAGTATGTACGAGATTAGATAAAATATTTTCCGTAATAAATTCAGATAAATTAAAAAAAAAAAAAAAAACATGTTGGAGTTAGTAAAATTATGTTAAACCAAACATAACCCTCATATATATAGGAGTAAATAAAGAAGGATGTTACTTGGGATGAGTAAAAATAGATACCCAATATGGGAGTGAGAGTGGTGATGAGGGAGAGGAGGAGGGTTATCAGAGCTGTAAACCAGTTGGCGAGCTTTGTTCAGCGTTTCTGTCTCTCTCTCTGCAACCAACCATATTAAAATAAATCATATCAATCAAATCAAAGGAGACAACCATAAAAAAGTCTACTAATAATCTATGTGTAATTTACGAGTATTTTATTAACAATGCTAGCTTAGGTTAGCTTAGGTTAGGTTAGCTAGTATTTAGTGAGTAGGAGAAATATAATAATACTCCAATTGAACAGTAAAAAAAAATCAGACAAAGATGGATAGATAATTGAACCAAATAAAAGTAGTGTTTGACATGACTATGCATTTTTTTTGCTTTCACAATTGACAGTCAGTCACTCCTTCTGGACTACGCCGGCTTCTTTCTTTTAGCATCTCTCTTTTTACATTTTGGGAATGGTGTGCTCTAACTACTTCCCTTTTACACTTTCTTCTTTTTTCTTTTTTCTCATTCATTGTTTCTACTAAATAGACTACCTACATGTTTGCTTGAGATTCTAATTATGGCATGTTGTTTTCACTTTCATTTTGCTTTACTTTTTTACAAAGATTTACAATGTCTTTGATGAGCTTTCATTTTTTTCTTATATGTTATGGCTTGTTTCCATTTATTAAACTTAAATTAATACAACTGAAAGTAATATTTTATAAGAGAAGAAATTGAGAACTGAGCTGAACTGAATTTAAGCTGAAATAAACAGGTTTTTAGTTTGATTTTTCTTTTAAGTTAGTTTGATTTATCTTCTACTTTGCTCGAATGAAACATAACATCAAATAACGATGAAACTGTTTAGTTAGGTAATTTGTAATAAGTTTATATAAACGAAAATAAGTTAAAAATTACAAAACCATGACGATAACTTGTAAACAAAATCTAATGAAATTTGTTATCTGGGTGACAATGGAATTGTATCTTTAAACAATTAGTTTTGTTGGGAAGTTCATCCCGATCCCACATTGAAAAATATGAAATGGGAAAGTACTTTATATAGGAGCTTACACACATACATTTACAAGGCCTTTTGGGTTAGCCCAAAAATAAAGCCGTGAGGATTTAGGCCCAAAGCGGACAATATTGTTGTTTGTATGTGTGTGAGCGTGGTTCGGAAGCCGATTAGTTTTAGCATATGCTTTATTAGAAACTACTACCTCCGTTTTTTTTAGTTTACTCAGTTTGTCTTTGTTACTATTCACAAAGTATATTTTAACCATCGTTTGTGATTTATACATAAGATAAAACATAGTCATGTAGGGTCTCGTTCGTTGGATTCGTTTCAACATGTAGTTTTTTTAATTTTTACAAACACACAATTAAAGGAGTATTATTATTCACAATAGACCACTTCATCAACTTATACAATGGTGAATGATGGAAACCAAAAATTAGGAAGAAAAATGCAAGTTTAGAGATGAGCAACTATTATTATCATTCTCATGCATGTTAGAGTGAGAGATCTTTTTTAGTGAGTAAGATCAAGTATATATATGTTGAACAAATTGAAGTCACGTTACAACCCACACCGACCCTAGAGGTAGACAAACTCTCTAGGAGGGACCAACAACTAACAAGCCAAACAAACTTGACCTTTAGGCCAAATTAAACGCGTAAGAGCTTTCAAACAAACATGAGTATTTAATAACATCACTAAGTATATTCAAGTACATTCTTTTGATTATTTTCCATGTATATCTTATGTAATTTACAATGAAATTTTCTTACACTATTAAAATATTACATTTTGAAATTCTAATCAAAGTACAATGACCCATTTGATTGATAATAATACTAAACTTATAGAACAATCTTAATAATAAATACAATGAGTGTGTCATTGGCCTAATTTGGAAGTTAGCCATTTGTTTTAGCTAATTGGGTTAACTAAATTAGTAAATCGACTAGCTTATTGCATTAACAGTTTATATAAAAGTGATAGGTAAAATCCTGCTCGATGTTATCTGTTAGTAGTTAGCTTATTTGACTACTTGGTTATATTAGTTATTTATTTAAATATTTTTGGTAAATAATGGCTCGTTTACATTAGATGAATAGAGATGAACTGAACTGAACTGAATAAAAGTGTATTAATTGAACTAAATAGAGATGAACTGAACTGAACTGAATAGAGATTAACTGAAATGAACTGAATATAATCTGAAGTAAACAAGCCCTAACTATTAGCTATTTCGGTGTATGAAGTAACAAACAAGCTAAAACATGCTCCAAAATACCCCTTACATGGGATTTTTAAAAAAAAAAAAACAAATATCTTTTGTCCTAAAATTCTTCTAACCAAAGACTCTCATTAGCTTAATAATATATATAGTAGTTAAACCTTTGTTTGCCTTCAAACCTCTAACTATAAAAAATCCACAAAAAGCACTTCCGAAAAGCTTATGAAAAAATAGCTTATTCATCTCAAAACTCTTCTAATCACTAAAGCGTTGTTATTTTAGACTTGAGTTTCTGATATTTCAGTACGATTCGGTTCAATTCAACTCCTGATAAGTCTAGAATTTAACTTAATTCAGTTAATTTCATATTAATTCAATACAAAAGAACATCGACAAATTAAACTCCACTCCGATTAGCTTTTTAAAATGGTCAAACTCTTTTCTACCCTAAAGTCTAGCTCCCAATTATGTACATCAAATTTAGTCCCAAACCTCCTTTCTCCCCAATTAACTTGAGTTCACAAAAGAGTTAATGTTATATGATGGGGGTGACTAATTACACTACAAAAATTGAGCTACTTTAGCAACCAGATGTGGCAACGAATTTTAAATTTGTTGCTCATTGGCAACCATAATTTTATTTTTGTTGCTAAAATAGTTTTTAAGTGTATAATAGCAACAATTTAATCATTTGTTGCCACTTGCAACCAAAAGTTTTTAACATTTAGTTGCTAATTTGGGGATGGACATTTTTTCATTGCTATTGTAGCAACATATTCAATTTTAGTTGCTCTTTTTGGCAACTAATTTAGTTTTCGTTGCTATTCTAGCAACTGATTTAATTTTCGTTGCTAGTGTAGCAACTGATTTAATGTTTGGTTGCCATAATTTAGCAAAAAAAATAAAAAATACTATATTGTAAAATAAAATGGTTGTTTATGTTTTCCTTAGCAACTAAAATTGAAACTTCGTTGCTATTTTGGCAATCAAACTATAATTCCATTGCTATTTTAGCAACCAAAACTATAATTTTGTTGCTATGTGTAACATCCATGATTTCTTTATTAGGTTTTGATGTGCTACTTATATTAATAAGGTTATCGTTCTATTTAAGGTACTTCGTAGTTAAGCGTGCTCAATCAAGAGTAATCACGGGATGGGTGACCTCTTGGGAAGTTGTTAGATCGGGTCATTGGGGTGTCAGATTTTTTTTTATATATAGATTTAGCAACTATAAGTTTTCGATTTGGTTGCTATGTTAGCAACGAAAACTAATAATTTGGTTGCCATTTAGCAACAAAAATGGTGAAAAAAATAAAAATTGGACACAAAGTTGGCAACCAAAATAAAAATTGGATGCCCAGTATGGCAACCAATTTGGCAACTAAATTTGGTTCGATGCGAAATGACAATCGATCTATGTTGCATTTTGTTGCTAATATCAAATGGCAACTTGCCTTTTGGCAACCAACTTTTTTTGTTGCCAAACAGTTGCTAACTAGAGTTAGCAACCATTTTTTCAATCATAGCAACTATTTTAAATGGTTGTTAAAATCTTGAATTAAAGCTCAATAAAAACACACAAACAAAATGGTATTATTATTTATTTAAAAAAAAAAAAGACTAGAGTGAAATTATTTTAAAACAAAAAAAAAAGTAGAGAGAAATCAGATTGAGGGCATGCCTTGGCGGTGGCGGTTCATATGACCACCAAGAGCTTGAGATTTACAAAACTTGAGTGAGCAAAATCTACACTCATACACCTTCCCACTTTCATCTTTGTTCTTCTTTTTCCTTTGCCCTGCATTTCACATTTTATTTTTAAAATTATTATTATTATTATTATTATTAATCATCATAATAATCACACAACAGACCAAATTTAACCCAAAAAGACCCACATAAATTAATCATAACACTAAACCTAAAACAAGCAAACCAAATAGTGTAAAACAGTAAAACCCTAATATTATTTTTGTATATTATTAAAGCAAATTAAAAGAGAAAACTAGATCAACAATAAAGATTCATCATTTCTTCAAATTGATCTTTCATTCATCCTTATTAAAGATGGTAGTAGGAAATATATAATATTTACTGCATTTCATTTCATGTAGCAAAAAAAAAAAAAAAAAAAAAAAGAAAAGAAAAAATGAAGAAGTGGTAGATATTACATTACATACCAGAAGTGGAAGTGTCTTCAAAGACATGTTTGGCATCTCTAGTGAAATCCTCAGGTAAATAATTCAGGTCTAATGGGCTCCCCTCTGGTCTCCTACACCCCACCATTTCCCTTTTATTTTCATTTCCACCAAAACAAACAACGAACATAATTAATAATTACACATATATACTCAAAACAAAAACAAAACAAAAAAAAAAAAAAAGATAATAATTAATTAAGGAAATAGGATGAAGAAGATACATACATGGATGATTAAATAATAGAAAGAAGGAAAAAAAAAAAAGAAGAGGGGATTGTTGAACGGAGGGTTGGGGTTGAAATTAAAGATGGTCTGTGAGTTTACTCAACTGTGGTTGTCAGCAGCAGAAGAACATACAAACAAACCTTACATGTAATATTATTATTATTATTATTATTATTATTATTATTATTATTATTATTATTATTATTATTATTATTATTATTATTATTATTATTATTATTATTATTATTATTATTATTATTATGTGTATAATCTATTTATGAAAGTTAATAAGAAAGGGAGGTATTGTGAGAAAGAACAAGAAGAGACATTAAAAGTGTGGGTCGGGTCTCGTGACTTTAAAAAGAAAGGGGGGAGAAACAAGGAAGAGAAATGGTGAGAAAGAAGGGGGGGGGTTTTGATTAGTGTCATTTGGTTAGGGTCCCTTTGGGAGGGAATGAGAGCGACAAGGCCTTTTGCCTACTCATCACCCTAAGCCCTAGGTCTACAGTCTAAGTCTATGTTTACTGTAACTATTTCTTTGTGTACATTTTATCTGTATCCTTTTGTTTATTCATCATGTGTTTCCTTGAATTATATGCACATTTAATTATTACGGAGTACTACTTTACTTGCCAAAGATTGGATTTTTTTTATTACGGGATCCAGTGCGTTGTTGTTGGTATGATCGTATCTTGCGGTAATGAAGCAAGAAGGTAATTAAAGTAACACTCAGTGAGTAGGTTACGACTTTTTATGAGATGAGAGAACTAGTAAGCTACTCGACTTCAACTAGGTCAAAGCTTGATTCACTTAGGCTTGAGTATTCGATCGATTTATTAAAGTTCATATATTATCCTAAAACATATTAGAATTATAAACTTTTTATTTAGTATTTAATTTCAGTTAGTAACATTGTATCTTGATCTTTAATAAAACCATTGTTCGTTGAAAATACAATGCTACAATGAGGAGATAATTCGCAAGTTAGTTGGTCGAAAATTACCTATAAAAACCTAGGTCAAAACTCGACTTGTTAAAACTCGGTCAAAGCTCAATTCGAGCAATACCCGGTCAACACTTGGCTCATATGAGCTCAGATTGAATATTCGAGCTCTACTCGAGATGTTAACGAGTTGAGTCGAGTAACCCAATACTCAAACTCAACTTGCATCATAAGTAGGGATGTAGAAATAGATTAAACGGTCGGAAACAGGTTCGTTCAAAAACAGTCGGTAAAAAATAGGTCGTATGATTCCTTCCGGTATCGGTCAGTCTTATTCGGTATCCGGTCAAATTTGGTATCTTCCTAGATATATGCCGGTCGGTTTCGGTCCGGTACTTATCGGTCCGATTGTTTTTCAGTAACAAGTCACATTCGGTCGGTCAAAATCGGTCTTTTACAGGTCGTAATCGGTGCACGGATCATAATCAGTGGGGCAAAATCGGTATGCAGGTTATAATCAGTCGATCGCGGTCAAATGCATGTCGTAACCTGTCAGTCTTAAATGATATATCACAATACACGATCAATTCAAAACTTCAGATTAGATTTTGATATTTCGGGTTAGTTGGCCCAGAATGTTTGGCTAAGAATTTAGGATCGAATAATTATGTCCACCCCTAAAATATATTAAAAATCAGTTTCATTATGTTTGAGCCAAAAACCAATGTCAGATTGATCTTATTATAATTCGGGTCAGAGCAGATCTAGTTCAGATCCATTTATGTGGGAAAATACATATATCGAGTCCATGCGGGTTAAGGAGTTCGTTTTATGCCAGTCTATTCAGTCCAAATTAATAAGATCGGTTTTTGTACAATTTGAATTTATAGAACCATTGTAACAAAATTTATGAGAATAACAACGGCGTTAGTAAATAGTAAGTGACTAATATCAATATTACATATGGACATCAAAGAATAATATCAATAAACCATATCAATTTAAGATGGGCCTGGTGGCTATGGTTATAATAATCAGAACAATAATAGCAATACATATCATTAGGATATCAATGGGCATGAGGAAGGGATTTATCTTTGTCATCATCATCATAAAAGTAACATATATGGTATGACGGTGAGTACATCAATGACATCAATCATCAATAGTAGTAATAATGATGGATATATAGTAATAACGATCATCATAATCCATAAGTGGATGATGGTGATGATCACGATGTTGACCAACACGAAGGATGTTTATTATACTTATTTTTTTAAAAAAAATTTAAGTTTCATTTAGTTTAATTAATTTATTAAGTTTTAATTAAATTTACATCATTTTTTCTGTCAACTTAGAAAAATCATGAAATTAAGTTCGGTCAAAAACGAATTCGGTTGTAAACAGGTAAACAACTTCGGTCACAAGGCCGGTTCAAAACAGGTTCGGTCAAAAAAATGTTCGGTACAATACGATTTCGGTCAAAAGCGGTCCGTCAAAAACTGGTTTTTTGGCAGGTCAAAAACAAGTTCCGTTTGAAAACAAGTTCGGTAACGTTCGGTCTCGGTAAAATAAAAACATGTCGGAAACAGGTTCGGTTTTAAACGGGTTCAGTAGCGGTCGGTTTCGGTATGCGTTAAAGCGGTCAGAAAACGATTTCGGTATAATTCGGGTTCGGTAGCGATCGGTATTCGGTCACTAAAAATTCGGTCAAAAACAAATTCGATGACGGTCGATCAAACAGGTTTCTGACCCCACATTTACATCCCTAAATTCATAAGCACCCCTATCAGGGACACAACCTTTATAGTAGGATTTTGCAATTATTGGCAGGGCATTGTTCTAAATATGATATTGTAGTATATTAACATGCTGGTTGGTTTATTTTTAACACCAACTTGGCATGGATGGACTATTTTTGACATTAATGATGCTCGATCTCATGTCATGCCAAGTTGGTGTTAAAACTTCAATAATCCAATCATGTCAAGTTGGTGTAATTGACAGCAAAAATCTTTTAAAGGTTGTGTCTCCTAATGTTTTTTTTAATTTGCAAATAAAGTTTTAGCGTTAATGAGAATGATAATGTTGATTAGCTTGAGCCTTGAGGGATCAGAGTTAAATGAAGTTTTGTTGGCCAAGAGGGGGAATTACTTTGCTCTATCTACATGTGTATGGGGGCATACCGGTACACCGGCATGACCATACCCATTCGAAGCGTCCCTAAGATGTCGGAGCAGTGGGGCGTCGTCTTGTCCTAAGACGGCGTCCAAAGACCAGGAGGACCTGGGACCTCCGCCCGGGTGGAGAGAACATAAATTCACCCAGAGATGGCGGAGGTCTGGTCCCAACTTCCACGTGGCGCCACCCAAGGCACCACTTGAGTACTTGGGCCCACATCATAACAAACTAACTAACTAACCAAAGGAGAGACGTATACGTGGCGGCCATCCAGGCCACCACTCAGCATAATAACCAACTAAGATTCTCAGGCTGGCCTCAACCAACCACAGGGTGACACGTGTACCTCAGGGTACTGGCACCTACCAAAATCCTCCTCTATAGATAGAGGAGGATGCACCTCATTTAAGGTACACTCTCTTTCACTCTCAAATACTCTCTCTCTCTTGGATTGAATCCTCTTGCTGACTTAAGCATCGGAGGGTCTTTTCCGGGAACACCCCGGGGGTAGCTCACCGTTTGTTCATTTGTGCAGGCCACGGTTGTGACCATCACTTTGGATCACCACCATTCACGGAGGAGACGAAATTTGTCGGAAGAATTGGCGCCGTCTGTGGGGAACTGACAAAAAGATCCATCCAAAAAAAAAACCTGAAAACACATTCCGATAAAAATTAAATAAACTACCTCTGAAGTGGCAACGCAAAATGATCCAAACGGAGAGTGCACCCCCAACAATGAAAAAACTATCACTAAATATATCAAGAAAAACATTATTCAATACCACCACCATTTTCCAGAAGCACTACAACAATCTGCCAACTACCTTACCCAAGAATGCAATTTATACAAATCGAAACATCTCAAACGAGCATAGTTCGTGTTTGCTCGTTTACTCAAACTCATGAAATCACCTTCCCAAGAATGCAATTTATCCGACCAAAGTTTTAAAAAAAAAAAAAAAAAAAAACCACCGAGAACAGTACAACCAACAATTCAGATCCTCGTGAAAACCCTAACTGGGAAAACCGTAACCCTAGAAGTACGTTGAATCTTCTGGTACTGTCGACAACATCAAAACCAAGATCCAAGATGAAGAAGGAATTCCCCTCGGTCAACAGCGATTAATCTTTGCTGGCAAACATTTAGAAGATGGAAGAACACTTCCTGATTACAACATTAGGAACGAATTCACTCTCCATCTCATTGCTCCATCTCGTTGGTACTATAATAAAACTGCTAACTCCATCTCATTCTTCGTGGTGGTACTATGATCAATGTCAAAACCCTTAATATAATAAAACTGCTAAAGATTATAACATTGAAGGTGGTTCTATTCTTCACCTTGTTCTTGCTCTTAGAGATGACATTTCTGCTTAATCTTTTCTACTCTTTTTGTTTATAAAAAATAAAATAAGGGTTCAAGAAAACCGCTGTCTAAAATAATACGGGTTCAATGAAACTGCTATCTAAAAAGATAAGGGTTCCATGAAACCATAATTTTGAAAAAAAAATATATATATAATAATAAATAATAAGTAATAAATAAAAAAATATTTATATATATATATATGTATGTTAAAAAAAAAATGAATGAAGACCTGGGTAAGGTAGTTGGCAGACATGAGTTGCCATCACCTTATATCCCAGCAAAAAGAGCCTCATTAGGCCGCCATTCTATAGTATTCAACCAGATAACGGTCCAAGAGACCGTTATCCAAACGTTGAAAGCGGTGTTATACAGCCATAACTCAACTAGGTAGGTGGTCCACGAAACCACCACCCAAACGTTGAGGATTCGGGTCAAGGACTCAAGGCTGCTTAGGGTTAACTGGGACGCCGGTTGAGGCAAAAAAGCCACCACCCTTAGCAACTCACCCAACATAATTTAAAAATAATAATAAATTTTTAGATGCTACCGGCCAAAAGGCTAGATGGTTAGCTAATTAGCTAAGGCCACAAGCCACCACCATCCAAACGCCCAGCCGGCAAAGCATTTAAAATATATATATGCTACCGGCCAAAACGCTAGATGGTTAGCTAATTAGCTAAGGCCACAGGCCACCGCCATCCAAACGCCCAGCCGGCAAAGCATTTAAAATATATATATGCTACCGGCCAAAACTCTAGATGGTTAGCTAATTAGCTAAGGCCACAGGCCACCGCCATCCAAACGCCCAGCCGGCAAAGCATTTAAAATATATATATGCTACCGGCCAAAAGGCTAGATGGTTAGCTAATTAGCTAAGGCCACAGGCCACCGCCATCCAAACGCCCAGCCGGCAAAGCATTTAAAATATATATATGCTACCGGCCAAAAGGCTAGATGGTTAGCTAATTAGCTAAGGCCGCCACAGGCCACCGCCATCCAAACGCCCAGCCGGCAAAGCATTTCAAATGTACAAACTGCCAGCAGGCTAGATGGTTAGCTATATTAGCTAAGGCAACAAGCCACCGCCATCCAAACGCCCAGCTGACAACTGCGAAACTCAACTAGATAAGGTTCTCCAAGGGACCGCTATCTAAACGTTGAGTATACAAGCCAAGTGGAATACCACCGCCAACCATATTTCCACTCAATGGAAAAGGCCGCAAGTGCCATTCTGTGATTCAAAGCAGCAAAAGTTACTTGTATCTTCTATCTAAGCATAAAGTAGAAGCCTTGTCAGCCATATCTTGGCGGCGGCAAAAGCTTTGTCAGCTCCAATTGTGGCAGTGGCAAAAGCCTTGTCAGCTCCAATCTTGGCGGCGGCAAAAGCTTTGTCAACCCTATCTTGGCGGCGGCAAGAGCTTTGTCAACTCCAATCTTAGCGACGGCAAGAGCTTTGTCAGCTCCAATCTTGGCGGCGGCAAGAGCTTTGTCAGCTCCAATCTTGGCGGCGGCAAGAGCTTTGTCAGCTCCAATCTTGGCAGATCTTGGCGGCGGCAAAAGCTTTGTCAACCCTATCTTGGCGGCGGCAAGAGCTTTGTCAACTCCAATCTTAGCGACGGCAAGAGCTTTGTCAGCTCCAATCTTGGCGGCGGCAAGAGCTTTGTCAGCTCCAATCTTGGCGACGGCAAGAGCTTTGTCAGCTCCAATCTTGGCAGCGACAAAAGCCTTGTCAGCTCCAATCTTGGCGGCGGCAAGAGCTTTGTCAGCTCCAATCTTGGCGGGGGCAAAAGCTTTGTCAGCCCTATCTTGGCGGCGGCAAGAGCTTTGTCAGATCCAATCTTGGTGACGGCAAGAGCTTTGTTAGCTCCAATCTTGGCGGCGGCAAGAGCTTTGTCAGCTCCAATCTTGGCAGCAGCAAGGGCTTTGTCAGCTCCAATCTTGGCGATGGCAAGGGCTTTGTCAGCTCCAATCTTGGCGACGGCAAGAGCTTTGTCAGCTCCAATCTTGGCGACGGCAAGAGCTTTGTCAACTCCAATCTTGGCGGCGGCAAGAGCTTTGTCAGCTCCAATCTTGGCGGCGGCATGAGCTGACGGCGGCGGCAAGAGCTTTGTCAGCTTCTATGGTTTGATTCAGAACCAACCGCCAACCCATAAAAAGGGAGAGAGAAGATTACATTTACAAACACCGCATAGCGGCATACATAACAGTGTTACAACAGAAAACAAATTTTAACAGAGAGACTACTCCGACATCTTGTGGAGCCGTGTCTTGAAAAAGCACCGCCAACTCAAGACTTCCCGGTACTTTTGAGGGGGCCAGTTGTATGGGGGCATACCGGTACACCGGCATGACCATACCCATTCGAAGCGTCCCTAAGATGCCGGAGTAGTGGGGCGTCATCTTGTCCTAAGACGGCGTCCAAAGACCAGGAGGACCTGGGACCTCCGCCCGGGTGGGGAGAACATAAATTCACCCAGAGATGGCGGAGGTCTGGTCCCAACTTCCACATGGCGCCACCCAAGGCACCACTTGAGTACTTGGGCCCACATCATAACAAACTAACTAACTAACCAAAGGAGAGACGTACACGTGGCGGCCATCCAGGCCACCACTCAGCATAATAACCAACTAAGATTCTCAGGCTGGCCTCAACCAACCACAAGGTGACACGTGTACCTCAGGGTACCGGCACCTACCAAAATCCTCCTCTATAGATAGAGGAGGATGCACCTCATTTAAGGTACACTCTCTTTCACTCTCAAGTACTCTCTCTCTCTTGAATTGAATCCTCTTGCTGACTTAAGCATCAGAGGGTCTTTCCCTGGAAACACCTCGGGGGTAGCTCACCGTTTGTTCATTTGTGCAGGCCACGGTCGTGACCACCACTTTGGATCATCACCATTCACGAAGTAGACGAAATTTGTCGGAACAACATGGATATATTAGGTATATATAGTTTTTTTGTGGTATGCAGTAAATGGAATGAACTTTGACTTTAATCGAAATGGCTTTTGCAGTACTTTGTGTTTATCAATATGTAAAGGGTACTAGGGTTGAGAGACAATATAAATTTTTCCCCAACTCTTTATATTCATTATTAAGTATAATCCATTACTCCCTTTATTTCAAAATGTAAGGGAAACTTAATATTACTCCGTATAATTTCTATTATATGAGGCAAGAGGGGAGTCATGGTGTCCTTTAGAAATGTCTAAACTATCCTTCAATTTTTTTTTAAATATTCAAACTATATAACACAAAGGAAAGTTTTGTATTTTTTAAAATGAAATATTACAAAATATGTAACTCAAAAAAATAAAACACAAACACCAAAATTCATACTTCCTCCATTCCAAAAAAAACGCAACAGTTTCCATTTTTGCATGTTTCAAAATAAATGCAACAAATTTTTATTTTCCTTATATAGTAAACTTTTGCTACTTAAAAGACATAAACACCCTTACTAATTCTTTATTTGTCCCCACCTTTTCTCTCTCCAATTCTTTAATAGTCCCCACCCTCTTTCACAACTCCTTTAATTGTCCCCACTTTTCTCTTCATTTATTTTAATCAACTATCCTTCACTTTTTCTAATTACCCACAACAAAAAATGCCTAGGAGTCCGTGCCATGACAATTGTTGCATTTTTTTTGGAACGGAGGTAGTATTTTAAAATTCTCTACAATTAGATATCCATATTGGTATAGTTTTTCACACAAATTATATTAAAATTTTGATTAGAGATAGTATAGTGGATGAAATTAAATTTTATTTAATTAAACAATCATAATCTTATTTTCAACAAGCTCATAAATAATGATGGTGTTGTATAAGGCACGCATAGCGTGCACACAAGGCTAGTATTTTATAATTAAGGACACAAGGAACAAGATGAGCATGCATATAAATAAAACTAGGTTTTAAGGCTCGGCCTTATACGGGTTGTGTGTGGAGTTATTTTTTAATTAATATTTAGCAAAAGTCACATAATAAAAATTAAAAAGTAGTCTTATTCTTTAACTGATGAGATTTTATAATTAATAAAAAATTGATTATCGTTCAAAAAAAATGATTAGAATAAGTCAACATTTAGCCGGTATTTTATAATTAAGCTAAACATTTGAAAATTCAGAAATAAGTCAAGTTTACCATCATTAAAACCAAATTTAGGATGAGTGAGAATTTAACTGGTTAATTACCTTTTGCTTCAGGTTAATATACATTATTATTAATTATTAAACAATTATTATTTGTAGTAATTATTATTATTAATCACCCACCGCTACCACCACATGCAGCATCTGCCACCACCATCAAACAACCACCAACCAACCCACCACCCTAACTGGAAGATCGAAACCAACGACCCCCTAAACGCACCTAAAATTAAACTAGCCACCCAAATACCCACAGCCCCAACCGCACCAAAACGCACACCGCACCACCTAAAACCACCACCCTAACCTCGAGACCGAAACCAACTATCCCTATTCCCTAGCAGCCACCCAGAACCCCCAACCGCATCAAAAACCCACGACCCGCCCACGAATCGAACCAAGAGCAAATTGAATATCTATCTATAAATAAAAAAAGAGGAGAGAGAGTTGGGGCAACAACAATGACATGAGCAGCGGCGGTTGACGACATCGACAACGGCAAGAGCGGCAATGGCTGGCGACACCGGCAACGCGAATCAGTAGGCGGTAGTAGGGTGGTGGTAGGAAAGAAGAGTGAGAAAGAGGGAGGGGTGAGAAGATCTCTATAATATAGGAAGGAGTGAGAGGATGTATTTAATTAAAATCAGGTTGCAAGTCAACCAAATTAAATTCAAATGCGTTTTTGGTGCGCGCTGATAAACAAGGGGTTACAAAGTTGATTTTTGTATATAACCTCAACTTTATAACCCCATTTAAATAATTTATAACTCATTTAAACACTTTATAACCCCACATAAATATTTTTTAAACTCAATAAACATTTTGTAACCCCACTTTGTAACATCACTTAAACACTTTGTAACCCCAAAAAAACACTTTGTAACTCCACAAAACACTTTGTAACCCCAAAAAAAATTTGTAACCCCATTTAAACATTTGTAACCCAAAAAAACACATAATAACTAAAAGAAATATTTCGTAACACCAAAAACACTTTGTAACTCTAAAAAAACACTTTGTAACCCCACTTAAACCAAAAAAGACCTTTGTAACCTCACTTTATAACCCCAAAAAATACTTTGTAACCTCACATAAACACTTTGTAACCCCAAAAACACTTTGAAACTCGAAATAACAGTTTGTAACCCCACTGTAACTCCAAAATAACACATTGTAACCCCAAAAATACATTGTAACCCCACCTAAACACTTTGTAACCCCCAAAAACACTTTATAACCCCACTAAAGACTTTGTAACCCCTAAAAACGGCCGCACCATTTGAAACAATGCAACTGGCCGCATGGTTTACAAACCATGCGGCCAGCCGCATATAAGAATTTGTGAATTAAATTTGGCTAAAATGTTGGCTAAAATGATTATAAGGTTGACTTATTTCTGAATTTTTAAAATGTTAGCTTAATTATGGAAGATCGGCCAAAGGTTAGTTGGCTTATTCTGGACAATTTTCCTAAAATTAATTATCAAATGAGATATCATTATGTTTTTCGTATTGATAGGTAACAATTTAAAAATATGTAATCTTCATCCTTTATTTCAAAAGGAAGTTAATGAATTTAAGATAAATAAAAGCATATAAGAAGTCTAGCTGATATAATCTAGGTTAAGTTCTCTTTAACTTATTAGAGCTGAGCTTATCAAACCTGATTGAAAGTGATAGACCTGATTAGACCTAATTGAAACTCATTAAATTAGATTGATGCTTATTAAGAGTGCGCTCTTTTCAACTTATTCGACGATATGAACTTATTAAACCTAACTAAAACTTATTAAACTTATTGGACCTAATTAAACCTTATTTGGATCCGATAGGTTGTCGCACACCTGTCAAAAATACCTAACAACACAAACTAATGTAATAGTGATAAGTTCGGGTTGAATCCACATGGAAGTTTATATTTTCTTGTAATACTAAAAATACTTGAATTATGAAAAATAAAGGCCACCGTAGAGTTGATTAATTAATTAATTAAACTAGGAAAATAAGTAGACAAATTAAATTAAACTATGATTTAATCTAAGAAAATAATTGAAAATATATAAAGGGAATTTAAACTAATTTAACGAAATGATTTTTAGGATTGAAACTTATGTGAAATAACTCTTAGGTTATGGTTCACTAGCTATGATCAATGATATGAAATAATTAAATATCAAAGTTCAATAATTCAATCACAAACAAATTTTAACCATGGTACTAGTAGGCTCTCGCTATTTATTAGATCCCACCTAACTTAGATCCTTTAGTAGGCTTTCGAAATATACTAGATTTATTTTGCCTAAAACCTTAAGTCTAATATAAATGGAGTTCTTATCTTTCGGCGCACAACTCAATATAACTCACATGTACATGATATAAATATGGTTTTAGCATAGGAAATTAAGGGCGTGATTTGAATTAAAGAATAGAGAAATCAATCACATCATACAATTAATTATATATTCCTTAAAACCTGGAAAAAGGGGCTAGAAACTACTTAGACATGACTATAAAAACCAAAGCAAGAGACATCATCGTCATAATAAAGTTAATAAAAGAAAGGGTAAAAATCAGAAGAAGTACCAACTTGGAGAACTAAAGTTTAAACTTGGATTGAATTAAACTGGATATTTGAATTACAATTAAAGAGAGAAAGAGAGAGAAAATAAAATTAAAACAATACTAGAAATAAATCTGTAAAGTAAAGTCTCTACATGGAATAACTAGGGGTATTTATAGGGAGAACTAGAAACGTTACATTAAGTTCCCTGACCATAGGTTGAGGTCCGTGTCTTGGGCCAACAGGGGTCAGATCTGGACCAACTCCTAAGCAAAGTGCGACTTTTTTCGACTAGCAAAACACCTTCGAAACCTAGCCGCTTTCACCCCCACGGGTGTCAATCAAGAAGTGTGACAGCAAGTTCAACAGCTTCGACAAACCAAAAAGGGTCATCCTCGGTTCGCAACTACCCTGGACCGGGGTATATCTTACTCTTTGAGTTGTAAACTTTGAAAAGTGTATAACGCCAAAATCCATAAGCCACCTGTAACGACCCGACTTTTATACACTGTCGATTTATGAAGGAAATCGACAAATGGATCATTACCAAACAAAACTTAAATAACATTATTCATATTAAAGTTCATTATTCCATTTATTATCTAATAATTAAATAAAAGTCCAAAAAGTCCTTAAATAAATCCACATTACAGATTAAATTGTCCTTCCCAACAGGCTGGGCGAAACTAATAATAAAGAAATAAAACAACATAAGATAGACTAGGGGTTCTCTCTATAAATCTCAACAAGGCACACAACCCGAACCAAACGTAAGCCCACTTATGCGTCTGCATCATCACCTAAAATGGGGGGGTCCACCGTCAGTAGCGAGTAACTAGGCTGTCCGACTTAAATGAGGGACCATTAACCATATAATATCATAGAATTAACCAAGAAAATCATACAAAAATACATGTAGATATGTATAAATATACATTCGAAATACATATAAAAATACCTGGAAAGTACGTATAAAATACATAGAAAATGCGTATAAAAATACGTATAAAAATACATGCGAAATACGTATAAAAATATATACGAAATACGTATAAAAATACATATGAAAATACGTGTAAAAATACTAATAAAATACGTATAAAATACACTTGAAATATATACACAATTACATACAAATACATATACACATACATGTAAAATACATACATAAATACATACTTGTCAGACGTACGCAGCGGAAGATTTAACATATCATACTTATACAATACATAAATAACATATATACATATAAATACGTTAATACATACATAATCATATCCAACCCGTATAATACTTATTTTATCATATTATTACCCAAAATCCTTCTTTTAACCATCTTCTTAACTTTATGGACCGGTCATTATAGCTCGTAAGGATGCCCGTGTACATCCCAACTTTCCTAAAATGCGCCGGGAAGAACCCGTGTATTCTACCCGTAACCCTCCTTTGCAAGAACTAAGCCTAAGTTATGGCCATAACTCCTAAATAGTAGCCCGTGTACTACTACTTAGACGACTACACATCTTAAGATCCAGAACTGCCCAGAGACCGCATTAGGGCAGTGGCTTCGACTTAACCTAATCTGGTGACCCGTGTATCACCAAACAGGCGTCCGTTTCTTATCTTATCTTATCGACATGGCCATCGTGAGACCAATACTTCTTATCATCTTATAACTTATTCTTATCATCATATTCATATTACAACTTATCTTATTAATTCCTTTTATTCCTTTAATCATATTAATTCCTAAAATTACAAACTAAATTATTATAAGCCAAAAATTAAACTAAAATTGATCATAACCTTTTATGTACCACTCGACATTTTCATCAATAGAACAATAATGAAATCAATTCCTTAAATAATTATATAAACAATTTAATAAATCAATTAAATAAACAAGTAATCATATATACTATCAATCATCAATTAATATTACTTAAAATATGATAAAAATCCTATTTTTCCTATTTCATGCCACTCGACATTCATATGCAAAAATACCAAAATTGACACTTTAATTTAATCAAATACAATTATCAATAATTAATCATATAAACTTAATAATAAATAATAAAATCATGCTTTAATTATTAAATCATCAAAATTGGACTAAAACAAGATCAAGATCAATCCTTTTGGGCATGCATATCACACGGCTTTTATGGCTAATAACAATATCAAGATTAATTTCAAGACTTTACAATAACATGATTAAATTAAAGATTAAAATCCAGATTACCAATAATAATTCAAGAATTAACAAGATTCAGTAAGAAAAATCAGATTTTTAATTCCCTTTTTATCATCCAACCACTCGACATTCATAAACAACAAGAACAAAATAATAATTTTAATTTAAGGCTTTAATCAAACAATTAAATAATCAAGATCATTACTTTAATTCAAGAAATATCATAAAAATCATCACAAGATCATCATATGATACTCGACCATCACTCGAAAATCCAAGAACAAGATTCAACAAATTATCATGCGATTATTCAATATAACCATACAATTAAATATATTATTTTATGCATAGAATTAATTAAAACAATTAAAGATTCATCAAGATTACATAAAATATCAAGAAACAAATCACAAACAATACATCATATGGTTCGAACAATCCTAACCTATCATGACACTAATTCTATTGATTTTCCTAGTTTAATCCTAATTAATTATATAGATAAATTGTACCAAATTTAAGAAAGATAGTCTAGTTACCTGTATTAGGAAGAAAATCAAGAAAAATCTTGGCTATGGTTCGAAAATTCCACACGGCTCCTAGGGTTCTTTTAGGGTTCTTTTGAGAGTTTAGAGTGGTATTGAAAATTAGGTAAATAGGTTATGAGCTTTGCTACCTATTTAATATATATAAGAATCCAAAAGAAAAATAAATAAAAAGAATAACAGGGGGGCTGTGAATCAAGAGGAATATTAGGGAAAAAGAGTGACTTTAATTAGTTGTTGCAGCAATTAGGGAGACTAGGTAAAAGTAGTTAATTTAGGATTATTAGATAAACAATTATCTAATTAGAATAAATAATTAAAATAAAAAAAGAACAATTACCCCTTGGCCATGATGTGGGAGCCGGCCAAAGAAGGAAAGAATGGGTCACTGGGCCCAATTTGAGATAAGGTAAAAGATATAAGATTAAACAGTCCAAATATTCGGGCCTTTTGGACTTAGAATATTAAAATAATATTAATAAACCGCGAAATTTTCTGGCCCTGAATTTCGGGTTATTACACCACCTCTGTAGTGGGACTGCCACCCGGAGGCTGGGGCAAAGTCTACCTCTAACCATTTCAACGCTTCAACTTCCATAATGCATAGGGACATCACATATTGTACCCTCGATTGCATCTAGGCCACCACCTTGTAGTGGTGTATGGTGAATTTGTCTCTTTTTCTGTTTCATTTCTACACTGTGACCTCTCACTCTTACTTTGATTTTGGGCTCAGCCTCTTTTATCGATTTTCGATCCATTTAGTGTACAAAATATCCATTCTTGTCCAAGAACTAAGAACGGACAAAAGCACTCTACAACGCATGCATCATAAACAACTCCAATTAAGAGCTCTATATATTAGCAATTTAGCACATAAAATTACCACAAAAGATAAGGAGAAAACACATATAAAATGACATTATCAAACTCCCCCAAGCCAGTTGTTTGCTTGTCCCCAAACAAAACACAATGTGCAACCTACCAACAATCATGCCCTATTTTTAAAAAACAAGACTGATAGAGGAGTTTTTTACCAAATAAAAAACCCGTCGTAGTAAGAGTGGGGGTGTCGAACATGGGGAAGGTACATCGCACTAATCTAGGCATAAGCGTCGAACGAGCTAGGTCAAGTGACGATCGCAAGATGTGGAGAGAACTACGGGACTAACTAAAACTAAACTATGAAAGCAAGAATAAAAAGGACTAGGGTAAGAGATCCACAACTCATACCACCATGAATTATAAATCAATCGAAACTTAGACTTAGGTCATGGATAAGAGGAGGTCGTTCTAAGATCACACTACTCTTTCAAGCTAGTGTGATGACCGGGAAGACATACACAAACCTACTTTCGTGGCAGAACATCTAACTAGTCATAAGCACAAATCACGAAGACCAGTAACTTTCCCTTGATCAAAGGCCCAACTTTAGTGGTGCTTCCATCAATCGGGCAAAGGAAGTAATCACCCACGTTCACCTTTCGGTCCTTCTGTGGGGATTCTTCAATGAATCCTATGTTAGCTAGACACGAGACTCAACAATACCGAATCCTTTGGTACCGACAATTCCACAAACTAAGTCCAAGAAGCAATTAAACCACAATCATGGAGGATTTGAGGCTTTTCACTCAAACCCTAGAAACTAAACTGCTCACATATAAATAAAAAAAACATAACTAAACAACATAATTAAAACTAAAACTAAGTGCATAAATTAAACCTATAATCTAAGAGCAAGAAACCTAAACAACTAAAAACCTAGAAAATAACAACACCAACTAAAATTAACAGCTAGAAAGTAAAGAAACAAAAACTAAAATTCACTACAACAAGACAAGCAAGAACAATTACTAACAAGAACAACAAAGGCAACTAACAAAGCTATAAAAACAAAGATGACAAAGCAAGAAAACCAGAAGAATACCTTGCAGAAGATGAAGAACAAGCAAGTAGAGAAGAAAAACTAAGAACTTTGCATAAATTAAGAACAAAAATGTAAATTACATAAGGAATTGAAGGAGAAAGCTTAAACCTAACCTAACCCTAAGTTTTTAAGCCTCTAACATCAGCTAATGAGCAAAATGAGGGGAGGGGAGTATATATAGTGCTCCCGAAAAAAATAAGAAAAATGACCTAAAACAGATTAAATGATACGAACAGGGCCTTCTCAGCGGGCGCTTGGCAAAAGTCATCGGGCGCTTGGCCTCTCCAGCGGGTGCTGCAGCCAAAAGATGAGCTACTGTCTGTTCTGGTCAATTCAGCGGGCGTTGGAGAGGTCTCAGCGGCCGCTTGGAAATCTCTGCGGCCGCTGGACAGCTTGGTATATTCAGTTTCGAAAACGTCATAACTCCTTCATTTCTTATCAGAATTTAGCTTATGACCAGGCGTTTCAAAGCTATCGAAACGAACTTGAATCGCCTGAAAAATACAAGTACGTAAAAAGTTATGGCCATTCAAATTTGACCTATGCTCCAAAAGTGGTGATTGTGGTCTTGGCTTTGCGGCACACTTCTCAAAGCTTCTCGGGACCTCTCACGACCCTTGTCGGCTTTCAAAAATTGATCGAAAACATGCAAAATACCTACATGAATGAATGCAAGGCATAAGTAATGCAAAAGTTCTCAATTATTAGCAAAAACGACAAGAAAAAGGCATTATTCAACGAATACGCAACTAAAACCTAAACTAAGCTAAAAAGGCCTAAAACTAATAAAATTAAGCCTAAAAACAACTGAAAACAAGTGAAAAGAGCCCGGGAAATAGGTCCTATTATGGACCTATCAAAGACCCAATGACTCGCACAAGAGCAGCCATACATATGCAATTCAAATCCAGGTATACCAAATCCATAAAAATCACTCATTGTCCTAACGCCCTAACCAATACAACTATGTGTATATCAAGGATCAAAATTAAATTAGCCATACTCATAGATCACTCCTTCCTTTTTGTGGTGAGCAATTCAAATGAACTTCTCCGATGGTGTATGCAGTGATTTTTGACCCTCTCATTGTCGATAATCCTAACATTTGGAATTATCAGCCTTATGTTCATGGCAGTTGTAACCCACCTATGTTGATTCCACTTTATTTGCATGAAATTAAGGATTGTTTGGTATATCAAAATATTAGCATAGGAAACGTAATTACAAAACAATATTATTACCATGTTTTACTATAGATTGTGGGAAACGGAAACAAATTTGTAAGGGAAACAAATTCTCTTGCATTGTTACATTCCTAAATCTAGTGGAAACAATTACCATTTTCGGATGTGATGACAAACGTCAAATGATGTTTTTATAAGATAATATAAGAATAATAAATCTAGAGTTTTTTTTCCCTAAAACCCAAAAGAAAACTCATAAACATACATACATCAATAAGACCAACATAACAACAATACAAAAATTAAACAATGTTAAAAGGGATAAACAGGGGCGAACCCAATACTTGAAATCAGATGAAATACTAATTACAACCTGTTTGATTATTGGTAATGAATTGTGGTAATAAGAATGGATTTAAAGGGCAATTTGTTAAGAAAAAACTTCAAAATCCCCATGGAAAACATATTTTTCATTCCCAAGCTTGAAATTTGTTCTTATTTTCCATTACCATCCATTACCATGTGGAAGGATGGTATTAGATGGGAATGGATATTTGTGAAAAAAATTAGATAAATTGGAGTTAAGCAAGCACTACCATGGGGATGAGTTTTGATTTTCCTTCCAAATTTAGTGATAAATTCATTCCCATTATCTCCATTTATAACCGACTACCAAACGGGCCGTTAATGTATTTAGATCATTTGAATTTATCAACAACTCAAGTGTCTGATACATAATTTGATTGCCCACTTCATTAGGTAACAATAAAATATAGAGTTTTTGACAAATATGATGTTATTTTGTAAGTCTAATGGTTTGATGGGAAAAAAATAGAAAAAAGATAGAATGAATTCAAAAAGTGGGAGTTCAACCCTAAACTTTTGGTTAGTACGATCCTTTGACAGTGTACATAGCAAATGAAAGTGTCAATCGATAGTGGCTTTGACCTAGTATTACTAAAATAAGAGGCTATGTGTTATGGACAATTTGTCCAACTCAACCAATCGTAGAGTTACGTGTGATGCTAGTTTCAATATTAGGCAATCCTCAGACACGAAACTGATGAGTGGACTATAACCCACATGTGTCCCTCATTGAAAAATTAAAGAGAGGAAGACCAACTTATAATTTGTCAATGTGTTACTCCACTTATTAACACATGGTTTTAGAATAGAACCTCGTTAAGCTTGTATGTGGTGTAACTCTCCTCTTGTGTTGGCTTGTTGAGCCCATAGAAATTTATCGTGGTATCAAAACTGATGATCCTAACCCGTTGTATGAAGGCCCAGGCCATTAAAAAAAGATGGAAGGTATTTGAAGATAGATCTGTTTGGATCACTTAAGACTAACAGAATTTTATGCCTAATGTAGGGGTTAGTTGACCTTATGTTGGAAGTCCAAATAAGGCCAATGAGGTGTTTATGACCTAACCAACTTGCCGATTAAAGGTGCCTAATATGTGTGGAGAAGTGTTGAGAATATAAGTATATAGCACACATGTGTCCCACGTTGAAAGATTGAAGAGAGGAAGACCAACTTATAACTAAATAGATTACCCCACCTAGCTATTATCATATGATTTTAGAAGAAACCCGATTGAGTTTGTGTATGTTCTAACTCTCCTGTTGTGCGGGCTTATTGAGCCCATAAAAATTTATCATACCGGATATTAAATTGGTAGCCATAAATCCATGATTCACTGCCAGCTTACATATCACCAATAAACACATAATCATACGAAAAAAAAATAAGTGATTACAAACGTCAAAGTCATGTTTTTAAAAGATAATAATATAAGAACAATAAATCTAGAGTATTTTTCTTTTCTAAAACCCGAAAGAAAACTCATAAATATATATACATCAATAAGACCAATATGACAACAACACAAAATTTAAAACAATACTAAAGGGGATATTGATAAGCGGGCAGGCCCAATACTTGAAATCAGTTGGAACACTAATTAATGTATGTAGATAGATCATTTGAGCTTATTATCAACAACTCAAGCGTCTAATACATAAATTGATCGCCTATTTCATTAGTTAGAATTGCCAATAAAATTAAATATAGAGTTTTTGTCAAAACATTTTTTTAGTGAGAAGATTTTATTTATTAAAAAAAAATTAGAAAGGTTTAAATTAGAATTTTATTTTAAACAAGAAAAAGAAATTACTAAACACATATGATGGTTTGATGGGAAAAAATAGAAAATAGACGCAATGAGTTCCAAGTTTTTGTGAACATGAGTTCGCACAATGCTTCAATAATATTGAGTTTCTAACCAATAGAGCAAAGAGCTTCTTAATTTATTGAGTTATGTGCATTAAAGTTTATTTTATTCTTTTGTCCAAATTTGTAATAGTTGGGAAAAAATAAGGATAAAGGCTTAATAAATTGGTGACAAAAGAATAATTATTATAAATTATTGAAAACTATCTAATAAATTGTACTCCCTCTGTCCATATTTAATTGCTCCATTTGTTTTTCTACATCTCTCGAAGCATAACTTTAAATATTGATATCTCTAATTATACATTTAAAAAAATTATAAAAATTATATATTTGAAAAGTACGCTCCGAGACAAATCATACGAGATCTCACATGACTACATTTTTCATTACCTATCTATATCAAATTAAACAAGGTCAAAGTAACAATGTAAATAGTGCAAAAGTCAATTTGGAACAATTAAATGTGGATGGAGGGAGTATAAATTTTATATAAATTATGTAAAAAAAAAAATATTATCGAAAATATTAAAGAAATTTATATTATAACTAGGTGATTATTGAAAATTATTATAAATTATAAGAGATAGAAAATAAGGTGGGGTATAGTAGGTAAAGAAAAGAGAGATGGATGACAAGTTTTTTAAGGCATTGTTGTGGTGTGCATGGAGTAAGTATTTACTCTTAGCTGTTATATACATTTAGCACCTTTTCAGCCAATTATATTGCTCTATTTGTGTCAGAAATAAATGAAAGTGGTCCCGCGTATAAGTGAAGCCAAAACTGTACGTGACCAATAAACGACACCTTTGGGACAATAATTATGTTGCACGGGATAATAATTATGACATTCATTCAAAAATCGCTAAATGTATATAGCAGCTAAGAGTTTATCATTACTCGGTGTTCATGATAGAAAAAATCTTGAGTGGTAGAAAAATGATATAGAAGAGTGAGAAATGGGTAGAGAGTGAGGGATGACAAGTTTGTTTGGTTTTTTTGTTTTTTTTTGTTTTTTTTTTTTTTTTTTTGCATTGTTGTGGATGATCTAATTGGGCTAGGAACCAAGACGTTGGAAGGCAAAAACATATGGTATGAGGAATTGAGGACTATTTGACATTTGCTCAAATTACCCAAACCATTAGATTTGAAGCCCAAATGTGAGTTAAAAGTTGACACTCTTTCATTATCCTATCCGTTAACTTCACTCACTCTTGCAATCCCAAACATCATCAACCTCCCCTCCAACAGGCAACAACAATGGCTTCTCTCCTTTCTCTCTCCTCTGCCCCTCCTTCCACTGCAAATTACAACAACTACTCTTCTTCTCTTCATTACCCATTATCCAATTTCAAAGGGAGCACCAGCAATCTTGGAAAAACCCCATTTAATTTCACTTGTTTGAAACTCCATTTGAGGAGTATCATCAAGGAAAGAAGACCACTTGCTGTAGTAGCTTCTTCCTCAACATTGGCACCAACAAGCGGGTCAGAGACCGGTTCAGGTTCAGAAACCCGATTCAGATTATATAACCTCGGGCCTCAACCGGGCTCGAGGAAGAAGGGTAAAAGAAAGGGAAGAGGTCATGCTGCTGGTCAAGGTAAGAGTTGTGGGTTTGGAATGAGAGGTCAGAGATCAAGGTCAGGTCCTGGTGTTATGAAGGGTTTTGAAGGTGGTCAAATGCCTCTTTATCGACGAATTCCCAAATTGCGTGGTATTGCTGGAGGTAATTTTTTTACTCTTCTCTTCAATTTTGTTCTTTTATTCAATTTATTTTACACTAAAGCTGTTTCTGAGGAAATATTAAAGTAGCATTTTGCATAGTTTTGCTTGTTTGGGTGTTCTTTAGTAAATTTTTTTATTTAAGGAAGTAGTTTAGTCCAACTTTATCCGGACAATATGTTGAGGATCGAGATGTTTGAATGTTTGATTGTGAAGTTGAGGTTGTGGCATTTTGATATAAGATTATGAAAGTTAAAGTTGTGAATTATGCTTTGTGTTAGAGATAACTTCAATCAAAAGCTCAAGGTAATGGTTGAAGTCCAAGAATTGTTTCTATAGTCTATCACGTCCCCTCACACGAGAACATGTTGGGTTTTAAATGTGGATGTAGCATGGGTTTTCCCGTACCCGTGCTGAATAATCCACCTTAAACGGAGGGAAAGATGAGATTTGATCTTGTGAACATTATGTCACACTAACTCTGATACCATGTACGAGGAATCTAAAGCTTAAGCAAATTATTAAATCCAGGAATTGGTTTTATACTCTTATCACTTTGTACTATGAATATATGTTTGTTGTTATCCTACATGTTGAATTTACCAAGTGAATTTGCATGATCAGTTAACTCCTTTTAAGCTTTACTTCCAATGTTGGTACGTGTAGCACAACATCTTTCTTTTGTTGTGCGGCAAATTCAATAAAAGAACTACTTGTAGAGAAACTATTGTTGTTCAAGAACTACTTGTTTGCAATTTTGTTTGAAATATTGGGGTTGATATCTTGGTAAGGACTATTTGTTTTTAAGAGGGAGAACCACTTAAATGTGCCTGGAAAGCGTTTTTGGATCATTTTTTCACCTTAAGTGGTTGTTAATTTATTCTCTATATTTCTGTCCAATCAGTATCCAGAAAAAAGTGAAGTTGAATTTTCCATACACGTGTGTAGATTTACTTTCTCCTAACTTAAAAATAGGATTCATTTTCCTAACTCGGCTAGGATTGATTTTCCCTTTCTAAACAGGTTTCCTATGTCAAGCTGGTTTTCTGCATTGAATAGAATTCTTTTGTTATGTAATTATGTTGAATAGGTTTCCCTACATATGGTAGGATTCATTTTTTCTACACCAAATAAGTTTCAGGTTCCTAAATTGATTAAGCTTTGCTTCCAAAGTTTACTCTTCTACACAAATGGGGTTTTATTTGGTTTAAAACTTTAAACTATTATGATCAACTGTATGTTCTTGGTAAGTTTATCATGTAAAATCAGACTGTATTTTGATGAATTTACCTTTTTTTATGTAATCTAATTAGGGATGAGATAGAATAAAATTTTATCATTATAAAATGCTTATAGAAGTTTGGCATTATAAATAGTATGTTTTATAGGTGCCGATTTCAATTCAAAGCTTGAGTTAATATAATGGTGCGGCCTTTTTGGTTGGTAGAGTACCCAAGTAACACTTTGGTGATGGAGTTTGATATATCTTTTGCGTTTGAAAGAATTTATTATCCTTTATTATATGAAACCATCCACTTTAATCAACGAAAACAAGCAGTTCCTGTAATATTCTTAAAGAATTTTTCCGTTAGGCTTCTTGAATTTAAGAACTAATTTGTTGTTCAAAGAAACCCATCTTGATCATCTAATTGCTTGTTAGCTTTATGAACAGTTGTAGACAGTTTGTTAATAGATGGTGATAATGCTGATGAGTTCATGCTGGTGTCACTCTACTCCTAGTATCTTCTAAATTCGTATTTTTATTAGTGATTTCTCATTTCCACTCATTAAATTATAAAGGTGGTATTGGGATTTGGGTGGCGAACTAGCAATAGTAAATTTTGAAGAAGAATTTTTTGCTAGCGGAATGGCCATAATAAATTATGAAGAAAATAATTCATTAGCTTAGTTTAAAAGGCGCGGGTCGCACCGAGACGCAAAGGGACCTCGGAGCCTAGGTGCAGAGCAAAGGCGTGCACCTTTTGGATATAAGGTGCACTTTGAAAATTAGTAAAAAAAATATGGTAAAAAAGAAAAAAAAAAGGCATATGAAATAATAAAGTGAGCAAACGGCTGCCTTGACAGTTGTGTTGGAGAAGAAAAGGTGTAGAAAGAAGAAAATCGGGGGAAAAAGAGAAAGAGGCGTAAGGCAAATACCAAAAGGCGGCAGAGGCGCGCGTCTTGCACCTTGCTGGAGGCACACGCCTAGGTGCGCCTTCCTTACGCCTATTGGAGTGTGTTGGACCTAGGTGCTTGGAGGTGCTCTACCTGCACCTGTGAGCTCCCCTCGCACCTTGGGCACGCTTTTCAAAACATAGTTTACTTGTGAAGAAAAATATTACCTTGGAGATTAGTATGAGGCATCCTTGATAAATTACGTATAAAATTTGACATTAATTAACAGTCGTTAATGTAATTTGATAAAGAAGTCATGCTACTTTAAACTAATGTATGTTTCAACACCTATTTGAGAATTCTATAAGAATAAAAATCAAGGATTCCAGCCTTAGACAAGGTTTCTTTTTGTAGTGTTGTATATGGCCTTCATTTTCGTGGCAAGACAAGTTTCATCTCAGGTATTATATAAAGCAAGCAGACTCTAAGAAAAGCTGTCATCAACAGCATCCTGAAAAAAGTGTCATGCTATTCTAGTATGCTTATTTTCTCGGGATTTTCTTTCTCTTTTAATAACCATAAGGAGGGAGAAACAATTTTAGGTATTTGACCTTGTTATACAAATTTAATTTGAACTTAGAAGATAGCACAAAGCATGTAGCCATGCAAATTAGTGCTCCAAACAATCAATTCCCCATCCCATTGCACATATTATGTGTATGTGTGGGGGGATACATTTGCCTTATAAGATATTGTCTATGTTTTGTAAGTTCTCTGTTATTGTCCCTTTTTACACATAAGGAAATAAGGCTTGAGCAGAGCATTCATGGCAATTCTTGCTAAAGCCATTCGTCATATGCTTGAATACAATCTCTTGCTTTACCAACCTCTCAAAACAAGATCTCTCTAAACGCTAAGCTGTGATTCTTAAAAGACTAATTGAATACCAACTTGTTCCTTTGAATCCAAAGCCAAACAACATCAGCCAGTTGTTGGAAACTTAAAAGGAAGATTGTTTGTGGTTATCTTGTTTTCTTGATTGTTGGATTAAGTTTCAATAGACCAGTTGCTTGTGAAAAATACACTAGGCTGACCATATGTCTTGTTAGTTTTGAGTTGTGACTTGTGAGAGATATACATGGCTTTTGTTTGGCATTTCACTCATTGTGAATGTTATTGAAGATCATGCATCTAACCTCGTCTTTTGGTATTGAGGCTTTGGAGAGTTGTAGTAGTTTTATTGAAAAGAAATGTTGTACATTTGAAGGGATACTTTTTCTTCATATAGGTAAACTTAAAGCATAGAAGAGAACAAAGGACATAAATGATAAAACATGGAAATGCTTGTTTACTTTATGAAACTGAATTAATCTGAAATGAACTGAATTTGAATTGAACTAAATCCTAGACTCATCAGGAGCTGAACTGAATTTGTCTGAACTAAACTGAAATTTCATAAATTAATTCCAAAATAACAGGCCTAAATATATGAGAGTTTATAAGGTTCGACTATATCTGTTAATGCTATGAGAGAAATGCAGAACTTTATTGGCTAGCATTTGGGTATGGCACAAACTTTATAGTATATAACAAAGAGATTTAATGGATCTTAATTTTATGTTTATCTGTAAGGCTCTGATTACTTGTTTTTGGTGGACGTTATGTTCAAGACTTCCAAGTTCTATCAACTGCTTCAATTTCTATTTTATGGATGGACTGTTTCTAAGATTATTTGTACCATTAATGGCATTGTTGTTTAACAGGAATGCATGCTGGGTTGCCGAAGTATGTGCCTGTAAACTTGCGAGACATAGAGGTTGCTGGATTTAGTGAAGGTGAAGAAGTATCGCTAGAGTCCTTGAAGGCGAAGGGTATAATCAATCCATCAGGGAGAGAAAGAAAGCTGCCATTAAAGGTATGGATTTTTCTTTTGCTGAGGCAAACCGCTGCTGCTAATGTTCTGAGAGGAAGTATACTACCTCCAAATGATATGACTTTTTTCAAGCTATGAACCAATTAATACAAGATAATATTTGCACCAAAATTGATATCTTATAATGGAGACACATTAATCTTCATGCCTCATTCACTCATTCATGTTTGTTACTGTCCAAAGCATAACATTATTCTTCTGGTACCCCTACAAAGTAGGAAGTAGGAACTTCCATGAACTACACTATATTAATTGGTATAACCTTTTTAGTTCAATTTTTTGTCTCAAAATTGGATTGTTATGAATTTTTCTGTTTTGGTAATTCTCACATTAACCTTTGGGATCTATTCAAGGAATATCCGTATATCTTATCAAGCTTGGGTTTAGCTGTCAACTAGACTCCTGCTAAGGGTTCAATCATACATATTGTTTCATCCTGTAGTTGCTTCATATGGAAACATATGTTGTTGCCTTTTTTACTCATCTTTATTTAGTAAAAACATTTTTTTCTGATTGAACTATGCAGCATTAGTTTTAGTGTTACACTATGCCTGTTTTTCTTTTTTTGAGGGGTGAAGGGTGTTAATCTGTCATAGCAGTAGCAACATATGATGGGGCAATCCTTGATTGTTTACTAGAGCTCAGGAGCCATTGTTCTGTATGCTCTAAAAAGCAGCTGTAATACATTCATATAAAGGCTAAAAAGTTTGATTCTTCTGACTTTTAAATGTGTGATGAGTCTGATGACAGGAACCTTGACATATTGTTAAAGAGTATTCAGTTCATACTTGTCAAATTTTACCATTGATAAACATTTAAGAACAGTAAGAATACCTATTGCTAAAGAGTATTGTGTTCATTTCATAAGAAGATAAGGAACTTGTATTGTTCTTTGACTTGGCTTCTGTGACAACGATCCCTAGAGAGCTGGAAAGAATACCTTCAAATGGTAATAATCTGCTGGGGTTAGGTTAGTACCTAGCTTAGCATGCAAGTTAGAGGTTGGTAGTTGTGTATGAGAGAAATGGTATGCACATTTGAGTTTGCTTCTTATTTCCCTGAGATGTGAATAGTTCAACATTGTTGCTGGAATCTTGGATCTTTCCGCCTAACTAGCCTATCCTTTTTTGTTTTCCTTTTTAATTGGATAACACCAAGACTTAGATCATGTATGAATATATACAGGGAGTATGAGCAAAACCAAAGCCCGCCTTTTAGGAAGGGGTAGGCGGGTAGCAAGAATTTTTTTCTTTTTTTGTTAACAAGTGTTGCATTATTAGAATCATACAAAAATATGAAACTCAAATACAATCCTCCTCGTAGTAATGGGAACAAAAAAATTGGAGGAACATGGATGGGATTGATTACATTAATACAGTTATAACATTTTCTGCTTTCCTAGGCAATAGCATCTGCCAAATGGTTCTCTTCACGCTTAATAAATTCTATCTGAAAGTTCTGAAGCTGTTGCTTCTTTCCCTGCATTTATCAACAATATCCGAATATACACTATACAAAGTTGCAGTTTGAGATCAGATCTTTGCCATCTGTAACAGCCTAATCTTCTGGAAATTATGAACGATGCAGTAGTTGATTGCTTCTTTGATACTAATGAGTTCTGCAGAGATGCATCATAAGCATAGGTTCTTTTGTGAAACCCTTGTATCCACTAATACCACATGAATTTAGTGGGGTAGTAAAGGAAGCATGAGTATTGATTTTTTGAGGCGAAGTGCAGCAAAAGTCTTCTAGAATGGATTTGAGGGTAAGGGCAGTCTTCCTATTAACTTTCCCAAAAAGCAAGTCATCGACAAATAGAAGGTGTGAGACTTTTCAATCTTCTCCCTTCCCATAAGGAAAGGGGACCAGTTTTTCCCAAGACAAGCTTGGTGTATGAGATTTGAGAGATAATCCGAACAAATATTAAAAGGTTGGTGAAAGCGGTAATCCTCTAGAATGATGAAAGGGTGCTGATTTAGTACCATTGCTCATGACCGTGCACGAGGCTTATGAAACACAACCCATAATAAGTTCTATCAGGTTACTGTCAAGATGAAGTGAGATAGGGCAACTCCTAAGGAAGCTCCATTCCATTCTATCATATGTTACCTGTATCAATTTTAATGGTGAACCACCCTTTTTCCCCTTCTTAGCCATGGAATGAATGGTTTCTGAGATAATGGCCATGTTAACATCAGGTCCCCACCCCTCAATAAAACTATTTTGAATAGGGGAAATCCAGTTAGGAAGGAAAGGTTTCAAGTATTGAACAATAATTTAAGTAACAATTTTATAGGAAATATTACACAAGCCATATTTACAACATCTAAACACAACAAAAGGCCTGATAAAGGCGTGATATTGGAATGCATCCAGAATCACACATTGTTCGGAATAATAAATACTTGTTTTGAGTTAATATTTCCACTTCTGGCATCTAATATATAAAGGCATAAGGGTTGTATTTATCATTTTCCTAAAATAATAGGCCCGGGTTTAAATCCCCTTTTACTAGCTTCAGTGATGAACACTATAAACTGCAAATTGTTTTATCATCTGCTAGGGATTATTGATTTATGTCCTCTGTTACAGATTCTTGGTGAAGGAGTAATAAGCACGAAGCTGCATATAAAAGCACGTGCTTTCTCAGACTCGGCAAAAGAGAAGCTTGAGGCTGCAGGCTGTTCTGTCACAGTACTACCAGGACGAAAGAAGTACATCAAAGAATCGGTAAGAAAGAACCTTGCTCGTGCAGATGAGTACTTTGCAAAGAAACGAGCTGCATCCACCACTGAAACTGAGTCGGCTTGAACAGGATATCAGTTTTCGGCTCTTACTTTAGATCATCAAAGATGTATGTAAAGTTTATCCATTTATTTTTAGTGGTTTATTGTAGAGCTTAATCTTTTGCCCAGGTATCCAAATTCAAGGTGTAATCACAATGAAGAGGTTTTCCTCTGATTCATCATGCAATTAATTTTGTGTAGTTCTTGTGCTTTTGAGTATCTCTTTGATTATGTGCTGATTAGCGTTTTGTTTAATTAGTAAAGAGGTTAGCCATCGAGAACATTGATCCCAAAAATAACAACGTGATAGACTGATTAGACTCGGCTAAGAAAATTGTGCCAGAGTAGCCATTATTCTGGTCCTTGACTATAACAAAATCCCTTCAAAAATGATGGTTACATGCCTTTACCTCATTGTTAGCGGTTAGCCATCATTTCTGAAACAATGGGTTTGGGGGTGAGTTTGGGCTAAGGTGAGGTGGGTTTATGGTGAAGTAATTGTTTTTGTCTTTTATGATATGGAACAAGGTGGCTGAATCAACCAAATTCTACTGAAAATTTGTATGTCAATATTCACCCAACCCAAACACCATTAAAATGACATCAAAATATGTATATGGACTTGAAAATTAAATCACTAAGGGCCCGTTTGGTTGTTGGTAATAAATTGTGGTAATGGTAATAAATTTATAGTGTAATTTTGTGAAGGATAAACCTTATAATCTCCATAGAAAACAAATTTTTATTTCCAAGCTTTAATTTTCTTCTCATTTTTCATTCTCATCAATTACCATTGGGGAGGGTGGTATTTTATGGGAATGAATATTTGTGAAGAAAATTAGATAAATTGGAGCTAAGGTAGCACCACCATGCGAATGGATTTTGATTTCCCTTCCAAATTTAGTTATAAATTCATTCCCATTACCATGGTTTATAATCGGCTACCAAACAGGCCGTAAGGTTTAATCATTGAGAACTAAGCATAATCTAATATTAACACCAATAAGACTAGAAAATGAATCACCAATCAGTCAATCACCAAGGTTATAAGATTTTCATTCAACAAAAGATTATCGCAAAAGAAGTAAAATGAACCTATTTATAGAGCTAAGGTGAACCCAAAGAGGGTTCAATCATAACCATTAATCCCTAAGTAATTAAAGGCCCAAGATCTAAGCAACACTAAACATAAGGAAATAGAAAAACTAAAACTCGTAATTAGGTCAGAAGCGTGGTCGCGAACAGAGTAAAAATTGTCGCGTCCGTGTAGAAAAGCATGATCGCGCACAGCGCGTGTTGCGCCTGCGCCAGCCTGCTATTGCGCTCGTGAGTCCAGCTACCTAACCCAAGTCAGTTCCAAACAAGCCTTGTGCCATGATCCTTAGCCTTTGGTGCCTTAAGGCTCTTAAACGAGTTCAAAAGACCACCCATACAAGTTCAACTAGCAACTACAAACAACTTCTAAAGCTACTAAAGAGAGTTTACCTACTTTTTTGTCAAAGAATTTAACTACTTGTTACAAATCAAAACATGAAAATTAAAGCTAAAACAAGGCTAGAACTAGCCAAGTAAACTCTCAAATAATTTCTTTCTTCTCTTAACAACAAACTTTAACAAGTTTGCTTGTAAACCAAGGCCAAGAGTTTGGAAAATCAAATGGGTTTGCAAACCACTTTACATATTAAGAAAATAGGAAAAAAAATCTGACTCTGAATGAATTGCAACATGTGAAAGGGAGAGGAGTGGAGAGTGGGGAGGAGAGAGAAAAAAATTGATTCAATTAATTTGTAATTAAAAAAAATTCAAAACAGATAATTGTTTTAAAAATATAATTGCACCAAAATACTTTTGTTAATATTCTCTACAAGTAAACACCTATATTGATTTAGTTTTTCCATACGTATATTTTTTTTTATCAACTGGAATATGTCCAACGGTTATAATTTTTTAAGATAATAGGTAGGCTTAATCGATTCAAAAATAATTATATAATTAAATCAATTAATTATTAAAGATATATGTAAATCTATTAATTAAAATTAAATGAATTAAATATACTTAGGATGCAAGTGATTCGTCTGAAATTTTTTTACCTGATCTGATCTTAATTTTTTTTTTATCTAGTCTGATATGACCTTAAATTTTCTGATCTGACGTGAGCTTTTCTGATCTGATTTGAATTTCAGAATTGATCTGATTTGATTTTTATTAATCTGAATTTTCTGAAAATAAGCACAGGAAATAACATGTTAGAAATTTTTAAAATTTTTTTATCTGCTTATTTAAGTTGAATCAAAAACACCCTTAAACATGTCATTTATAAATGTGTGTTTATGAGTTATATTAAATTATAGTATAAAATAATAGACGAGCGAGAAAATATGGTTGGGTGCGAAAAAATTAAGAAAAACAAAAGAGAGAAAAAGGTGAAGTTTTTTGTAATTTGTTGCTATGAGGTAAATAGTACATAATTAAGTTTGGGTTGGATGATGTAATATACTTAGAGCTGGGCATGGGCCAGGCTGGTACGAGGTCCAACTCAGCACGGTACAATTTGGGCCAGTCACGAGCCCACTATGAGCACGCGCGAAACGGCACGATAGCATGACTAGTGGGCTGTGGGCCACCCATGAACAGCATTTTAAAAGTTTGGCACGAACGCAACACGAGCACGACGGGAAGGCCTGCACTTTGGCATGCTCGTCTTGGTTAAAAATTCATAATATATAAAAATTAGTATAAGCACGACGGCACGACACGAGTTGGCTTGGCACGGCACGTGGGTTGGGCCGTGCATGGGCCTTATATTTTATAACTTGGCACGAGCCCGGCACAGCACGAACTTTGCTTGACCCATTATAGGCACGACACGTTGTGGCACGAGGCACGCGAGCTTGGCACCTGGGCCGTCCCGGCACGGCCTGTGCCCACCTTTAATATACTCCTTATCTTTTTTCTTGGTTTAGATAGTCATAAGGAAAGTACTAGGATCCTCTTCATTTTTTTTGTTTCATTTCCGATTCTAACATCATGACACCTCATTCAAGGTTAAAATAAAAATCTAAAAGAAAACCCATATTTTTTCCCTAAATACATGTTCAACCAATAGAGTAAGGGCTTGTTTACTTCAGATTAAATTCAGTTCATTTCATTTCATTTCTATTAAATTCAATTCAGTTCAGTTCAATTCATCTCTATTAAGTTCAGTTTAATTCAGTTCATCGCTATTAAATTCAGTTCAGTTCAGGTTTTTTCAATAATTTTACTAATTATTTTCTATTATATTATTTAAGTAATAATAATGGTAATGATAACTAGAGGTGGGAAAAATTGATACGACCCGCTAACCCGACACGAAATTGACTAGTTTTTAACGTGTTTGGATTGAGTGGTTTGACCCGTTTAAATAAGCGAGTCAACACAACACGATCCGTTCATTAAACGGGTTGGGTTAGGGTCAAAGAATTAAACCCATTTATGTAAAAAGGTTGATACGAACCCAACCTGGCTCAATTTCCACCTCTAATGATAAGTTGATAACAATGATAATAGTAAAAATGATGATAATAATATTGATTTCAATTAGACGACGACGACGACTATGATGATGATGATGATGATGATGATGATAATAATAATAATAATAATATATAATAGTATTAATCCAAAAGTGAAAAATCATTATTTTCACTTTAAAATCATTAATCCAAAAGTTAAATATTTATTTAATAAATTATTTACAATTTATTACAAAAAATTAAGGAGAGAATTAAAATATCAAATTAATCATTATTTAAAATCATTAATTCAAAAGTTAAATGTTTTTAATTGAGTACAGTTCATCTCTGTTAAGTTCAGTTTAGTTCATCTCTATTAAGTTCAGTTCAGTTCATCTTTATTAAGTTTAGTTTAGTTCAGTTCATCTTTATTAAGTTTAGTTCAGTTCAGTTCATCTAACTCTCCATTTCTCGGATCTTGACTCGTAAGGAAACACGGAAAAAAAGCCTTGGATTCCACGTGTTAATAACCCATTTGCTCTCATGTTGGCGCGTGATGAGATGCATGTGGGAAATTAAAAGACTTGCGTTGATATTTCAACTGTAGATCTGTAGAATCTATACTGACGTCTGTACTACTGCTGCTGATCAAGGTTTCTTTTGTCCACGTGATTCTAGCCTTTGGCACGCAAATCAAAACTCACAATTTTAACACTCCCCCACATGATAGAGTGATTTTGGCAATCACTAATTTGATTTTGACACTCTTAATTGTTACTATTCATATGAGAGAGGGAGGAGTGCCAAAATTAAATTGGGGAGTGCCAAAATCATTTCCCCTCCTCATGGCTTTACATTTTTTTTACTTGCTACATTTTGACTTGTACCGTTGTTTATATGTGGTTTTGACTGTATCTAGTTTTAAAAGTGTAAGAAAAAATATATTCATGATGTAATTTAATTTGTCTTAACATGTAATTTCAAACATATAATTTTTTATTACACGTAGTTGATGATATTTTAATTTGAAATCATGTCTCGTAATATGTGAAAAAATAAATTTTGCAACTAAATTGGAACAGAAGGAGGGTAAAAAAAATATGGAGTACTCTGTATTATGTGTTGTATTTCGTATTAACGTATTAAGCCTTGAATTACAAAGTGCATGTGGATCATATGGCTCAATTCATCTAATTAATATATGGATTTATAAAAGTGAGTGTAAGGAATCTTTACAAATACGTGCAATAAGATTTGAATCCAATATCTCATGGTTAACGTTCACTAAATTTAACCAGTAGATTATGACTGAGGTTAATGTTTTTCTTTGATTAAGTAAGGAAATCCACCAGCTCATTGGCTGGTAAGGAGTTATTAATCCATAAGGAGACTCCTTAAACAATGAGTGAGGATCAAACCTTTCATTTTATAATATAGCCATTTGATATCTCATTTGATTTTTTTCGAAATATACTTTCCAAATATATATTTTTTATAATTTTTTGTTATATATAACTAGAAATAATATTAATTTTAGCTTTTATGTCTTGAAAGATGTGAAGAAAAAAAAGGAGTTTATTCTGAGACGGATGGAGCACTTGAGTATTTCAATTTCACTTCCTTGTTTAATACTCCATCTGTCACTTAAAGAATGACTTAAATTGACTTGTGTTACTGTTTGTTTGGTAAATTTGACTATTTATAATCTCTATATAACACGCCGCCTTACTACTTTCTTCGTACAATGATTTAGACACTCGCATATTGATATCCACATCTCTTTATTTGAAATATGAATAATAGAAAAATAGGGTGTGGACTTCTCACTTCCTTCATTCCATTAACATCTTTCTTTCTTTTTTATTTAGGGATTGGATACTTCAGCTTAAATTCAGTTTAGTTCATCTTAGTTCAGTTCAGTTCAGCTCTCAATTTCCTTCCCTTATAAAATATTACTTTAAGCTGTATTCAGCTAAGTTCAATTCAGTTCAGCTATATTCAGCTAAAGTAAACGAGCCCTTACTTCGTAAAAAAAATGCTCTATTTACATTTTTATTTTTTTTAGATATAAATTTAAGGGTGTGTTCTTTTCAACTTATTAGACCTAAACCTATCTGAACTTACCTAAACTAATTAGACCTGATTTAATTTATTTGAACTTTATTAGATCACTATTAGTAGGGATGTTCACTCGAATCGATCCAATCAGAAATGTGGATATCCGAAATACCCGGTTCGAGAATTTCCTAAAAAAATGTTTTGTGTGTTATTTTTCCGGACGTCCGATTCGAAATATCCAAAAATCCGAGTATCCAATCCGAAAAATCCAGTTAACGACCCAATTTTTTTATTAAAAAATTCGGATATCTGATTCGAAAATATTCGAAAACGTTGTTTTTCGAACCGAAATATCCGAAATTCGGATATCTGATCCGAAATTCTGAATATCTGATCCAAAATGTTATAAATTTCGGATATTTCAGATATCCAAAACATCACTTTTCCCAATTCGAAACCGATTTTTTCGGATATTTGATCCGAATTATCCAAAAATTTTACATAAAAATTATCCGTTTATACCAGATCAGATCGCCCGGATCACGGATCGGATCATTTTTTAACATTCCTACTGATTAGACCTTATTGGAACTTATCAAACTTGATTGGTTCCTCTTCTCGAGCTCTAAATTTCGGCTAACTTATATTACAACCGAATTTATCTAAATTTATGTGAACTTATCTGAAGTAAACATATTAAATCTGAAACTTATATTTTTTAGATTTCTATCCAACTAAAGGTGCGTTCTCTTCACCTTAAAAAAATAAGGTTCAGATAATTAAGTTCAATCCAGGTGTATTAAGTTCCAATAAATTCAGATAAGTTCGCGTCTAATAAGCTGGAAATACACCTTTAAAATAAGTTTCGAGTTTAACAAGTTCATATAAGTTTAATAAGTTCCAATAAATTCAGATAAATTCAGTTAACATAAGTTCCTGTCTAATAAGTTAAAGGGAATGTACCCTTATTGGACCTGAATTTATCTGAACTGAACTTGCATTGTTTGAACTTATTAGAACTTATTGCACCTTAATTGAACTTATTTGCACTTATTAAACCTAAAATTTTTTTAAGGTGAAGAGAAAGCACCCTATTTATTGGAACTTATTAAATCTTATTGGAACTTATTAGACCTGATTGAACTTATTACACCTGAACTTAACTTATCTAAACTTATTAAATCTGAAACTTATTAACCTTGAAACTTATCTCTATTATAAGGGGATGGGTGAGGTCGCGGTGGTGTCCAAGTGGATTGCCACACTACTCTTACTTATCCTTCATAATTGTTAGTTAAGTGGAGGACAATTTTGTAACTTGTGTATTGAAATCTTCCATAGTGATATTTGATTGTTGAAATCATTTATACCCTTATTTTAAATGCGTAATCACAATTTAAAAAAAAATCATAATTACTATTTCATTATAAAATTGTATTATTCAAATTTCTCTTCAGACTCAAAATTTGTTCATAATTAATAAATCTTTTAGAGAATTTAAATTGTTTACTTAATTTGCAATATACTTACTACGTATAAGTAAAAGGATAAAACTAGATTAAATTCATAAAAAAAAAAAAAAATTATAAAAGTTCTTAAAATTATGTGGGAACTGATTAATTTTATTGTCAAGGCACTGTTGTTAACGAATATTTAAGATTAGCGCATGCATTGCGTGCAAAAAAAAAAAAATAGTTTACAATAAGTAATCAAAATTTTAAAAATCGCAAGCTAAGTACAATTAATTGTAAATTTTACTATTTGAATTCTCCTAACAATCAAAATGAATTCATAAATAATAAGTTTTTAGAAATAAATTATTTACTCAATTTGAAATGTACTTACCATGTATAAGTGAGAATAAATTTGAAAAAATAAAAAAAATATTTATTTAAAAGTTTTTAAAAATTATGTGGGAATGAACTTATTAATTTTATTGCCAGGCTAATGTTGTTAACGAATATTTTAATATTATCGCACGCATTGTGTGCGTAAGAAAACTATTTTTTAAGATAAATAGAACGCACCCTAAATATTACTCCATCCCGAAAAAACAGCATCATTTATTTTTTATGCGAATTTTAAGGGGTGTTATTTTTTCATTTAGTTGAGTAATTTTAAAGTGTGTCCATATGCTAAAAAATATAAATTTGCCTCAATATATATTTATAAAAGAAAAATTGTCAAAAATAAGCTAACCTTTGGCCGATCTTCCACAATTAAGACAACCTTTGAAAATCTAGAATTAAGTTAGCCTTGTTATCATTGAAGACAAAAATAAGTTGAATGATTATTTAACTTGTTATTTTATTTTGTTTTAGATCACCCTGAAGCAACATGCAACTATTAGATTATTAGACTATTTTTGACTTAAATGATAACAAGGTTAGTTTAATTCTGGATTTTCAATAAGTTGATTTAATTGTGGAAGATCGGTCAAAGGTTGATTTATTCTTGATAATTAGATTTTAAAATGAATTATTAAAGATGATAAATTATTAATGAATGTTATTCAAATGTGAGCAAGTAAAAAATCATCACCAAAAGTTAATCTACAATCTGAGAGTGAATTCGAAGATAGGTAGATAATTAGATATGCAGCTTGTAGTCACTACTACATTTGGTAAGTAGTCATTGAAAATGTTTGTGAATTGTGACATAATGTTCCTAATCTTCTCCGGGGTTAATGCAACCACATGGATAAACACTACTGCACGTTTGAATTAATCTTGGTTTTTGCACAGTTTTTTTTTTTTTTTTTTTTTTTTTTTTTTTTTTTTTTTTTATGCTAAAGAGGGCCTAGCCCAAAACAATTAAGAAATTAAACAATTAAGAATTAATCTTGGTTTTTGCACAGTTAATAGTATGAAGACCAACTACTCGTTTCTAGCTAGTCAAAGGCTTTAATCGTCTTAATAGATCAAAATTAAGAAAACCTGTCAATTGGATCGTACGGAATGGATGCAAATGGTGTTCGTTTTCAAATCGATTTAGTTTCATATCAATTTTGAATTGGATTGGACTATTTTGGATTCAGGTCTAATTCGAAACATTACTATTCGAACCTGATTAAAATTTAAATTGTGATTTCTAACCAAAATCGAATTGTGGTTGTTTCAGATCAGATTGCTTCAAATTAGGTTGTTTCTGATCGAGTAGCTTTGAACCAAATAATTTCAAAACATCTCGAGGTTAATGGTTGTAATGTTTTGAGTCAATGTTTATAAAACAATATGAGCTTCAATATTTAAGTATGGTTTGTAAAAGTACGTATTACTACAAATATGGTTAGTAAACGTATTAAAATTACCATGATTACTTTTAAATTGATTTGTTTTCAATCGAATGAGTTCAAGTCGAGTTCTTTTCGGTTCAAACAATCTCATATCGGGCCTATTCGGGTGCGTTTCGAACCAAATAAGATTTGGAATATGTTGGGATTCAGATCGGATTAGCTTGGATTGTAGATGATGTTTTGGATTGTCTTTTCGGACGAAAATCGGGTCTCAGGTCGAGTATTTTAGATAAGATCTCGGATCACCTTTATCAACTCTAGTAGTCAGATTGCACGAAATAAAAAAGTAGGAAAAAAATTTTTAAAAAAAAAGTAAGGAAGAGTCCGAAAATAAAAAACAAGACAATTTATTATTTTTTTTTAATAAAAAAAACCTTGCTCGTAAGGGCTTGTTTACTTCAGATTAAATTCAATTCATCTCTATTAAGTTCAGTTTAGTTCAATTAATACACTCTATTAAGTTCATTTCAGTTCAGTTCATCCCTATTAAGTTCTGTTTAGTTCATCTCTATTCAGCTAATGTAAACGAGCACTAAGTCATGATCTGAAATCACAAAAAGCTACTCCCTCTGTCCCCTTTTGTTTGCGAACATTTACTTTTTCACATCTCCCAACACATAACTTTAAATAAAAATATCATTAGATATATATAGTAAAAAAATTATAAAAATTGCATGGTATAAAACTATAAAAGTATGCATCGAGCCTAATCAAACGAAATCCTATTTGACTATATTTTTTCGGGAAATTCCCAGTGGTATACCCGAGCTTTTTCGAAATCCCACTGGTATACCCGAGTTTATTTTAATCCCAGTGGTATACCTGAAATTATCTCTAATTCTCATCCGTTACATTTAGAAGTTATATTCCATTAAATGTAATGGAATATACCTATTTTAAGGTTAGATTTAACTTTTGTTAACAAATTTTTCAATTTTCTTCAAAAAAAATAAATTTTAAAATTAATAATATATTAAATTAATGGATTTTTGTAAAAAATGATCCGATTGCCCTCACTTTGCATTCCTGATTCGCATCGATTTGCGCGCATTGATCTACGTGAAATAAAATAGTCCGCTCAAGGTTTTACAGATCATTTTTACCCTTAAAGGGTCCGATTTGAGGTCCGATTTTGCAAAAAATGGTTCGATTGCCCCCAATTTACGTTTCCAATTCGCCTCGTTTTGCGCGCATTGATTTACGTCAAAAATAGTCCACCCAAGATTTTACGGGTCATTTTTTCCTTAAATGCTCCGATTTGAGGTCGGATTTTGCAAAAAAATGATCTGATTGCCCCCAATTTGTGCTTGTTTTTCCTTTATTTATTTATTTTTTTTTGTTTTTTTTTTCAATTTATTAACCATGGTTAGTGTTTTTAACAATTTTTAACCAAAAAGGTTACTTTTGGGAATTACGTTTAACATTAGGTACATCACTGGGATTAAAAAAAACTCAGGTATACCAGTGGGATTTCCAAAAAGTTCGGGTATAACATTGAGAATTTCCCTATTTTTTCTTATATGTATATAATTAGATAGAGTCAAAGTTGTCCGATAAACGATAGAAAAAGTGATGTGGCAAAAAAAGGAACGGAGGGAGTAGTTGGTGATGTGTTTTGCTAATCACAAATTCTTGAATACGGCCGATTGCATGGTTAACCATATAGCGTGTTGTATGGTTTCTTAACCATGCGGCTGAAATTTCAAAGCCCAAAGATTGTATGTGCTGCAGCAATAAGACCCAAAGCAATATAAAACGCGCTCAGCAATAAAGGCCCGAACAATTTAAACTCTCTGCAACAAAAAAGACCCAATCGGTTTGTAAATGACGGTTTTACTTTAATTTTGTCATCATTATTTTTGAATTTTGTAAATCAGTTATTTTTTGTAAGTTGGTTCAAAGTTTTATGTGTGGTTACAAAGTGTTTTTATTACAAAGTGTTATTTGTGGGGTTACAAAGTGTTTTAGTGGGTTACAAAAGTTTTTGGGGGGTTAGAAAATGTTTTGGGGGGTTACTAAGTGTTATTTGTGGGGTTACTAAGTGTCATTTGTGGGGTTACAAAGTGTTTTGGGGTTACAAAATGTTATTTGTGGGGCTACAAAATGTTTTGGGGGGTTACAAAGTGTTATTTGTAGGGTTACAAAGTGTTATTTGTAGGGTTACAAAGTGTTTTAGGGGTTACAAAGTGTTTTGGGGGGGGGGTTACAAAGTGTTTTGGGGGGTTACAAAGTGTTGTGGGGTTGGCCCTGTTTGGTAATTAGAGTTTAGAGTTTAGAGGTTAGAGTTTAGAGTTTGTGGTTAGATGATTACTTTTTTGTTCAGAGGATTTGATTGCTGATTTAAATAATTGTTGTGTAAAGGTGTTTAGTAACATTTAGCTGATTGTTTAGAGTTTTGTACTTTTAGATCATGTAAAATTACATTTATAGACATAAATTTTTTTTCAAAACAAATTTAAGTTTTAATAATATGTACAAAATAATCATTTATTTTTTCTCTCTCCAAAACTCTCTTGAAAAAGCTTCTCTACCCAGCTTTTTCAAAAGAGAGTTTTGATCAGAGTTTTTGGTACAAAACTCTCTTTAATCCTCCCTCTCACCAAACACCATAAATAGAGTTTTTACTAGTCAAAACTCTAAATTCTTTCCAACACTCTAAACACTCTTTAAAACTCTCTCCACCAAACACCCCCAAAGTGTTTTGGGGGGGTTACAAAGTGTTATTTGTGGGGTTACAAAGTGTTCTGGGGGGTTTCAAAGTGTTTTGAGGGGTTACAAAGTGTTTTGGGGGTTACAAAGTGTTATTTGTGGGGTTACAAAGTGTTATTTGTGAGGTTACAAAGTGTTTTGTGGGGTTACAAAGTGTTTTATGGGGTTACAAAGTATTTTGTTAGGGTTATAAAGTGTTTTGGGGGGTTACAAATTATTTTGAGGGGGTTACAAAGTGTTTGTTGTGTGAAAAGCGTTTTTGTTATTGTGTAGTACGCGCGCGCCGCATGGTTAATTAACTGTGCAGCCAGCCATGTGCAAAACGGGTTGTTTGCTAATAATTTAGGGGTTTGTATCCTCCACATTTACATTTACAAGTTGTATATAATATACACTTCAATTTTCTTCTAATTTTACGGAATATATTTTATTTTACGGAGTATGGTACATGCATTTTCTCTCACCTCTATTGTTTTTAATTGCAATTTTTTTTGGGGGTAATTTTTAATTGGATGTTTGTCTCTTTCACATTTTGGAAAATTTGTGAAAAATAAGTCAACTTTTAGCCGGTCTTCTTAAAATAAGTTAACCTTTTGATTAACTTAAAATAAGTCAACCTATTACATATATCCGCTCAAATTAAGTTTTTTGTATAATTTTTAGTGGAAAAAGTTAACAATTTCATTGAAAAATCAAAGCGGTGCATTAATATATCATTGTTTATATGGTTTTCCATTGAAAATGTTAATTTGATTAACAAGTAAATAGTTAAAAAACATAATTTGAAAAGACATGTATATAAGGTTGACTTATTTTGAGTTAATCAAAATGTTGACTTAATTTGAGAATACCGACAAAAGGTTGACTTATTTTTTATAATTTTTCATATTTTCATGTTATATAAAACGCATCTACCCCCTCACTTTCCTTTTCTTCTTTCTCGCCTACTTCTGTTTGGCCTTTTTTCAATGTCTATTTTCGCCTCCATTCTTGCTGCTCACTAGCTCAAGCTTCTTCTAACTGCCATTTCAGGTTTTTTTCTCTCTCCTTCTCTCTCTTTTATTGTTTGTTTTTCTAGCTTTTGATGATGTTCTGATTTACCAATGAGCTTTGTTCTTCTTATGAATGTTTTGTTTCTAATTTCGTTTTGAACAAATTGCGTTCTTGATTTCCGATCTGAACCATTTTAGCTGAAATTTATGAGATTTTGTTTGCCGAACATTGAAAATCTCCGATTCGCATTTTAGGGTTCTGAAATGACTACTTTTTTGAGATATGAACAAGTACTTGTAATATGTCAAAATAGCGTTCTGTGCTTTTTGAGATTTGAGCTTTGACTTTGTAACAATTTTCATTTACACATCTTCATTTTTGATTTTTTCCCCCGCTGCTTCACTTTACATGCTTTGAAAAGATAAAGCTCTTTTTTGGAGTAATTAACAAGCCAACGTTTAGATGGATTTGTTTTGCAGGCGTTATTATTTTTCCCAGAATTGTTGACGTTTCGTGTAAATACAACGTAAATACATATACTAATCAAGATTTAGGTTAAAAAGAAATCAAGATCAGGAGATAGCTTAGTTATCGTTCGATCTTCAGGAAGATGATGAATTACTGTGGAATTCAACAAAGCGGTGTTTCATCTCGTGAAGACATGATGAGTTTTGTTACAATTTCTGGATTTTCTGCTGTTGGTTGTAATACTACTACTTCCGATCGCAAAGATTCCGTTTTGTGTCCTAAACCTCGCCGTGTTGGTGACCGTAACTCCTTCAATGAACCTTCTAGACCCATGCGCTGGCACTTTGGGTAATTTTTGCTAAATATTTTTGCAATTCATTTTTTTTCCTGATCTGATGTATTTATACCTTTTTTGCATCAGATTTAATCGTTTATTTTAATTACTATCGTTTTAGCCTTGATTTAATTTGGTTTTTGTTATTTTTTATTTTATAGGCATCATCATCCTGAGCTCTCTGACACCAGAGCTGGGTATGAGCTGCTCGATATCATCCTCAGTAAGGTACGGGTATCATTTTTTGATTTAATATCTGATTTTTTAAAATTAAATTAGTAGAAAGATGATAGTGACCATTATATAATGTTGATTTGATATGATGTTTTTATTGGGCTTTCTTTATTATAGTTGCAAGTATCATGCTGAAAAATATTGGGCTTTCTTTATTAGAGGATATATATACTGTATATATGTGTGTGTGAATGAAATCCCGAATGATGTGTTATGTGTGGTTGATGTGGGGGTTGGGGAAAATCCCCTAATTGATGAAAGGGAGGAGATTAGAGTTTGTTGTAAGAGCAAAATTTTAATTAGCCAAAAGGCAACCTCTGTATAGCCAACCCAACTTGTCTTTTTCAGTGCAAATTGTGATGTTTTTAATTTCAAATTTTGAAAGGGTGTGAGTGAGCATGACCTCTCGTATCAACAGGAACTTGTAGTGGGACCTAATTGATAATAATAGTATTCTAATTTAAGTGATTACGTTTGTTTTTAAATTCTTCTTCTATCAAAATTTGTGACTAATTCTTTGTTTGATTCTTTTTTGACTGATTAAACTTTGCTTTTGGCAATTGGCACGTTGTATTATTGCCCCACTTATTACCTGCAACAAATTGTTTTATGAAAGTGATTTTTTTTATCAGTTGTTTTCCTTCGTTTGAATTGGTAGAAGATTAAAGAAAAAGGAATACTGATCTTTCTGTGACTATTTTGAAGTATTTGAACAAATAGGGATCTTTTATCAAATACTTGAATACATCCGGTATACAGTAATTTAGTGTATAGCATATACTTCAAAATTCAAATATATAAAAAATTATCCCTTGATGTCAGAATGTTACTCCACTATTTTTTAATTAAAGGGTGAATTTTAATATTGTTTGGTCATTGCACACTAATTTAGGCTTTGTTTAATTCACCTTATTTGAGGCCGAGAGCTTAGTATTTTAGTTCAGATCAGAAAAAAATAAATTGGGATCATGTTTTATTGTTTTATTTGGTTTATTTTTATTTTTATCTTTAATTTTACTATGAAAATACATATTTAGAAAGTTCAAATCAATACATAATGAGATCTCATTTGACTTATTTTTTCATTTTGGATTGGTATTTTTAATTATTTATATGAGGACAAAGTTTGGATTAGGAAAAATAAGTTTAGTTTAGATTAGATCATATCAGATAAGCAAAAGTGTGTTGAACCAAATGTAGCCTAGTGTCCCATTACACTTTGTCCCCATATAATATCGCCATACCTCTTGATAACTTTATTCGTGTGATGTACTCGATATTTTTTCATTATATAATGCTTAAATACTTGAAACGAGGATTCTAACAGGGATGAATAAACTGTATAATTATTACAGGGAGTTGGTCATGGCGGCGAGAGGCCGAGCACACAAGTAGCTTCATCACCTCCGTTTTTCAGCGGATCGCCACCTAGTAGAGTGTCTAACCCATTAATTCAGGACGCACGATTCAGGGAGGAAAAACAAATGATTCCTCCAATAGCACCACTGCCATCATCTCCGATACAGGCTGCTGTATCAGGGTCTGCATCCTCACCCAACTCTTCTGCAAGGAAAGGTGGATGTGTAAGGGCGAGTTTTGGGAACAAACCGGCAGTTCGAGTTGAAGGGTTCGATTGCCTTGACAGGGACCGCAGGAACTGCAGCATCCCGGCCTTGGCTTAGGACCCTTCAAAAAGACAGAAATCTTAAGGCTAGATATATAACATCATTTTAGAGAGGGAAAAAGATAGCATGAGAAGAATTTTGGTAAGTTCTCAGTGCAAAGGCATGAAGAGTTTGTCATTTTGCATTGTAAATATGCAGTTGTTGAGAGGGGTTATTTTTATTTTGTAATTAGTTAAAAAAAAAGATTCCCATGTAAGTAGTTTGACTAAATAAAGAGGGTGGAGATATCAGATATACTACTGCTGCGTTGGGTTGTTACTTTTAATTGCTGTTGTGGTGTCTGATGTGCATTGTTGCGTTGGTGCAAGTTTGCTGCTGACTCTGCAAATTTCAAATTTTGCTAAATGTATTACCTATAAATTGATCATTTCGTATAACTATGTTAAAGAAATCTATGAAATGAATCAAAATCACAGGTAATACATCTAACACGATTCGGAATATGGGGGGCAGCAATGCACAGCAGAGGCAGCTGCAGCAACTATTATAGGCAACAGTGGCAAAGGAGAGGAAAGAAAACCAAGTACATAGAGTGAATCAACAGGACATAAGCATTAAGGCTTTGAGTATAACATTTTAGAGAGGGAAAAAGGTAGCATAAGAATTTTGGTGGTTTCAGAGAAATGGGGTGATGAGTTTGTCATTTTGCATTGTAAATATGCAGTTGTTGGAAGGGGTTATTTTTCTTTTGTAATTAGTTTTAAATATGTACGTAGTTCGACTTTAATTACTCTGTGTAATTGTTTTTTTTTTTTTTTTTTTTTTTTGTATAAAAAAGCTGTGCGGTTGTTATCGTTGAGAAGTATATTACGTCAATTGTTTCAGACTAAGGGCTCGTTTACATTAGCTAAATAGAAATTAACTGAACTTAACTTAAATAAACTTAATAGAGTTGTATTAATTGAATTGAACTGAACTTAATAGAAATGAACTGAACTGAATTTAATCTGAAGTAAACAAGCTCTGACTGTTCTATTAGAGTTTGGGGAGAGATTTAGGTTTGGATTCATTTTTTGTGAAAAGGTAAAGGTTAAAGTATAAAAATAGATTAAAAGTAGTGGGTATAAAGTGGTAAGTAAGGGTATAAATGTAAAGTTTTATGTGGGTTATTTGCCAAAACAAAATGAAACAGTTATTTTGGGACGGATGAAAAAAGATAGTGGAATATTTATTTTAGGACGGAGGGACTACTTGGTAATGATGGCTCTTTAATTTTATACATATGTCATACTTCTTCCGCTCCATAAGAATTGCAATGATCAAATATGTGACAGGCCTGTGGTCAAACTATTGTAATTAATATGGAGCTAGGAAATATAACTTATAGAGAGGTATAATTGTTGCTTTTAAAAAGAAAAATAAAAAAATATATAGTCCCTCCAACAAGCATTATTTGCAACATTTGATATTATCTGTGAGGGTTAAAATATTCAATTATTGTCAATATACATGACGCCATGACGGAAAAAGTAATTGTTTACAGTATAACACTTGTCTAAGGATTGACATAAAGTATTACTTTTTCCATTATACTCCACCTGCATTTTTTTTAGTTTACCCATGTTTCTTTTTTGGGATTTTTTTTTTAAATTTTTATTTACTCCTTACATTAGTTTTATTCTACTACATTGATTAATTTCTAGTTTCGAAGTGTTTTTTCTACACTTTCGGTCTATTACTTTTAACTAGCATTAATAAAATTACTCTCTTTCTCTCTTTTTATACTATCCCCTTACTATATATATAGAGGTTTTTAATCATCATTTATTTTTTTGGAAAATGATATATAAAGCCGTAAGGGCTGCATATAAGTATTAAATTCTTTCATAATTAATAAAATGGTATGTATTGATAGCTTTATGATAAAACTACAAAAAATTCAATCAATATAATAAATGCTTAAATTTTAAAAATAAATCCTTATTTAGCTTCTTAAATACAGCGCTCAGAGTGCACTAATCATCAATCAATATATATATATATATAGCCTTCTATGCAAGCTTTGCGTGCGATAGTATTTGATAAAATATATCAATATGGATATCTATTTATAGAGAATTTTAAAATATAAATTTTGATATTTTTGATTTATTTTTTTGAATTTTATATTTTATACTATTTTCATTTAAAAAAAGTACAAAAATTGTAATAATTTTCCTTAATAATTAGGAGTGATACAAATTGAGATTTTAGACAGTTTTGAGGGTTAACATGGACTTTTCGAGGGGGACACCATGGCTGCCCCCAGGAAAAGTCTGTATTACCCTCTGAAAATTTGTAAAATAACAATTTGCATCACTCTTAACTATTATAGAAAGTTATTTTAATTTTTGAAAATTTTAAAATGAAAATATTACAAAATATAAATTTCGTAAAGATAAAATAAAATACCCAAATTTATATTTATTAATTCTCTACAAGTTGATATCCATATTGATATAATTTATCACATAAAATTTTTACATTTCTATTATTGTAGAAATTTGATAGCCACTAGTATATAGCATGCAGATACATTTAAAAAACATGGCACGCAAAGTGTGCATGCAAGGCTAGTTATTATATAAGCCAAGGGGGAAGCCATGGTGTCCCCCCCTCAAAAAATCCATGCTACTCCTAAATTTTTTTCTAAAATCTCAATTTATATCACTCTTAATTATTAAGAAAAGTTATTACAATTTTTGAACTTTTTAAAATGAAAATAGTACAAAATATAAAATTAAAAAAAAATAAAACAAAAATATCAAAATTCATATTTTTAAATTCCCTATAAATAGACATCCATATTAATATAGTTTATTTAATAAAAAATTTATATTTTAATTATCGTAGAAATTTGGTAGCCAAAAGAATATGGTAATAAATAAACATTTGCTTTTGTTCATTGTTGTGGAATAACCGAATGAAAGGGAATTATTATTTTTTTTTAATTATATGAATGAGTGTGAATTTAATAGACTTTTCAATTTTTCGAACAAATAACCTTTATTTTTTGTTTGTTTAGACAGATCAATAGATTTATTTAAAATACCATCGCACGCAAAGCGTACATAGAAGGCTAGTATACTATAAGAGAAGCACCTAGAACCAAATCTTGCCACGTGTTGTTCTCTCATTAAAAAAATTGCGCCCTTTTTCCTTATTAACCTATAAAAAGCAATTTTTTTATTCTATCTTAATATATTTTCTACCTTAATAAATATTGATAGATAATATAACATATATTTAGAAATATTATTTGATTTAATTCCGATAAATAATACTTGTATCTTAATTCTTTTATTATAAATAATTTAGTTTTGATCATATATTAATTTCTTGTATATTGTTATGATCAAAATTGACTTTCCATTATACATTTATTGCATACTAGTGTTGCTCCACGCACGATGCGCGCGGAGCCCCAAAGGGTGATTTAAAGTCCGATTTAGTAGTGTTGAATGATGCAGGCTGCTATGCAATTGTTGTGTAAAATACGTTAGATGCACGTGGCACCCCAAAGGGTGATTTCAGTCCGATGAGGCAGTGTTGAGTGATGCAAACTGCTATGATATTGTTGTGTAAAATACATTAAGAGTCTTGTAGTCCTAGTGCAGTAGTTACATACTTGAGTGAAATTAAAAAAGTAAATTAGTTGTATACATATTTAGAAGGTACTATTACAAAAGCAAAGTGATTATAAATTATTAATGGTGGTTAAACACATTTTTAGCTTCAATTCATGAATAGCAGCTTTCAACTTGTACGTATTGGGGGAGTTTTGCTGAAAAATGAAAAATATAATGTCAGTTGTGTAGAGAAATTTATATTAATAATTAATTGCTTCTTATAATTAAAGATTCATTTTTTCTTAATTCTCAGCCGGATTTCAAACAAGATAAACAGAAGCGTAAAGGAAGGGGGAATAATGGTTTCCTCCAATGATATTACATTCAAGCCCCATATCATGTACCCTGTTTCTTTAGACTTAATTCCAGACATTATAAGTTCTCTTAATTTTTCTTTGGTTAACTTAAGTTCAACGCAACTTAATTTTTATTATTCTTATGAATTTATTATTATTGTTGTTGTTGTTGTTGTTGTTGTTGTTGTTGTTGTTTTTTGTTGTTGTTGTTATAATTGTTAAACAATTAAAAACCTACAAAGTTAAAATAATTACAAGAAGTTGGTGGGGAGCCGAGATACAATCTGGTCCCCCACCCCCCAGCTATAAAAAACCCGAGCCTGCTGAAGATATAAGCAGTAACGCGAGCTCCTATATCCTGAGTCCTAGTGAAGACTTGTACCCGCTTTAGCAATGCCACAACCCCTTCTCTAGTTCCCCTAACGAAGAAATTAAAAGGGAAAGGGAGAAAGCCATACCCAATTGTCGTGCAACGAGCCTCATACTTGCCTCACTTCCGCTGATCTGAGCTGCAACCGACACAACCCGCTCAGGCTCAAAGTCAGCTAACTCGGATTTTGTTAAAGGAGAAGACCCCGTCAAGTCAACGCAAACATCGGACCCTCTGTCTCAAGAATAAAGAAGCACATCTGCAGGTCGAAGAGCCCTATCGCCCCCCCTGCCAACCCAAAATCAACCTCTTTCCGAGCAGAAATTATCAACAAGGGTATCATGAACAACATTATGTCGATGTTTAACACCCACCATCCCAACACAGGACACAACATGATCATCGAAATTATCTCCATCAAAAACCTTTGAGCAAGCCGAACATGGCACTGAAAATGAGAACAAAGTAACTCCCATCCGGTAATAAATAACACAAAGGTAAGCCGTACCATTCATAGTCTGACCCCAGACCCGAGATCGTGACCGCCCTTAGCCAGACAGAGGTATGATCCCCCTAATGAGATTTCCATAAGGCAACCTAATGCAGAGACAAAGAAAAAGTGAATTCTACAAAAGCAGTAACCTTCGTGAAATATATATATATATATATATATATATATATATATATATATATATATATATATATATGCCAATTTCTTCATGAGTTTGGGGGTAACAATCTCACTAAGGTTATTCAGAAGGTCAGTTCCAACGATCTCATTGAAAAGAGTCAGAGCATCATCGAAGGCGGGATCCGACTCAATCACTACACCAGAATACCGAAGAAACGAAGTTTGAAGACCAACAGACTGCAAATGAGACTTCAAATCGGCACATCCACATTGTTATAAACAAATAACTTGAATTACAGAAGTATAAATAACTACTATGTATACATACACGGAGTCGACTTGACGACTTCGGCACATGCAGATCTCTCTATTCCAAACAAGAAGATCGTTCTTTTTAGATGTTAAGTTTTCTTTTTTCTTTGCACTATATAAATCAATATATCTTTTCAAGAGAAAGAGATCTTAATTTTTTTTTCAATTGTTTATCTTTTCTCCAAAAAAAAAGGAGTTTGTTCAAGAGTTGGATTGCAACAAAGCAAGGACCTCTGATTGAAATATTGTTAGGGCTCGTTTACATTAGCTGAATAGAGATGAACTGAACTGAACTGAACTGAACTTAATAGAGATTAACTGAACTTTTGAATTAATGATTTTAAATAATGATTAATTTGATATTTTCATTCTCTCCTTAATTTTTTGTAATAAATTTTAAATAATTTATTAAATAAATATTTAACTTTTGGATTAATGATTTTAAAGTAAAAATAATGATTTCTCACTTTTGGATTATTACTATTATTATTATCGATGTTATTATTATTATTATTATTATTATTATTATTATTATTATTATTATTATTATTATTATTATTATTATTATCATCATCATCATCATTGTCGTCGTCATCATCATCATCTAATTGAAATCAATATTATTATCATCATTTTTACTATTATCATTGTTATCAACTTATCAATAGAGGTGGAAATTGAGTCGGGTTGGTTCGTGTCAACCTTTTTACATAAATGAGTTTAATTCTTTGACTCTAACCCGGCCCGTTTAATGAACGGATCATGTTGACTCGCTTATTTAAACGGGTCAAACGCCTCAACCCAAACACGTTAATAACTAGTCAAAATCGTGTCAGGTTAGCGGGTCGTATCAATTTTTCCCACCTCTAGTTATCATTATCATTATTATTACTTAAATAATATAATAGAAAATAATAAGTAAAATTATTGAAAAAATCTGAACTAAATTGAACTGAATTTAATCTGAAGTAAACAAACCCTTAGTCGGATTTGGGAAGTACTTAAAAATTTCATTGTGTTTTTAGTTTTAGTCACTTGGTCACGTTATTGTTTAAATCCGCCTTTGCCCTTTGTATGAAAAAAAAACCTACAACTTAAAAAAAAAAAAGATAATTAAGAAACTTCTTACTTGAAAGTCTTCCATTATACTTTACCCTTGAATATTCACCATATCGAAAAACTCGTCAAAGGAGATGAATCTTTTCATGAAACACCATAAAATTAATCACTCTTAAAAACCCTTAAACTTTTAATTCATAATTATTGTTATTTGAAATTCTCCAACCATGAAAATTCTTTTGATTTGCAATTACCAAATGGTAGAACAAATCGTGTTGATAACGTGTTATCAATAAGATAATACAATAAGGAGAGAATGTAAAGAGGGAAAACCATATTAGTCTATATCTTATTCCATATGTAAGTTACATATATATATATATATATATATATATATATATATATATATATATATATATATATATAAATGTCCAAAAGGTACAATGATTCCAAAGGACATAATGATTCCAAGTGATACTATTGTTTCATGGACATCCATAATTATTTCATAACAAGTTTATTTATTTAGCCAATAATTTGCTGCCTGCATGGGGAATTGAGATTGTATACTATTGTAGTTTTGAATAGAACTACATGCACCGCCAACATGGACATTGCTACACCTAACCTACCGGGTTGACAATCCACTACTAATAGAACAATTAAATAATATTACTTATATTAAGTGGGACTCTATTATCAATGCCATCAACAACCTTTTATTAGAGATGGGTAGTTGTAGATAGAGAAATCAGAGTAAACTATTGTATTAGAATGAAGAGGAAGAAAATAAAAGTCGTTATTACATAGCAGAAAATGTATAGATGAGGCTAGAGGTTTTGTTAGAAGGTCAGCTAACTGATCTTGAGATCTAATATGTTGAATGTGTAAGAAGCCACTTTCTACTAGATCTCTTACATAATGAACATCCCTTCAAATATGCTTGGTCTTTCATGATACATTGGATTGTTGGCCAGGTGTTCAGCTGATAAGTTATCACAGTATAGCACAATAGGTTGAGGAACTTGAACTTGAAGATCTTCAAGCAGGCCTTGAATCCAACAGACTTCACTTGCTGTGCTGGAGAGACTCCTATATTCAGCTTCTGTGCTAGACTTGCTAACTGTTTGTTGTTTCTTGGTTTTCCAAGAAATGAGGTTGGACCCAAGAAACACAGTGTAGGAGCTTAAAGATCTGCTTGAAAATACACAACCAGCCCAATCTGAATCTGAGTAGGCTGAGAGATTGAGATCATACTTTGTAGAGTAAAAGATTCCATGATCTAGAGTGCCTTTTAAGTATTTTAACACATGGACAGCAGCTCTGAGGTGTGGACTTCTAGGCTGCTGCATAAACTGGGACAAATGTTGTACTGCATAGCTGAGATCTGGCCTGGTAAAGCTCAAGTAGATCAGCCTACCTACAATTCTTCTGAAAACAGTGGGATCACTGAGCACCTCTCCTTCTGCAGTTGAAAGTTTAAGACCTGTAGGAAGAGGGGCTATAGCAGGCTCACAATTCATCATGTTAGCATCATTAAGTATATCTATAATATATTTCTTTTGAGACATAAAAGTCCCTTGCTTATCTCTAGTAACTTCCATACCTAACAAATAATGCATTTCTCCAAGATCTTTAATAGTAAAGGCTAAGTCAAGATCATTTTTAACTTGCTCAATTTGATGTTTTGAAGAACCAGTGATGAGAATGTCATGAACATAGACAATTAGGATTAAAAATTTAGAATTAAGATGCCTAGTATATAGGGAGTAATCTTGCTTAGATTGTTGAAAACCAGAATTTTTAAGAAATTGACACAACTCTTTGTTCCATTGCCTAGGTGCCTGTTTAAGGCCATACAAGGACTTTTGTAATTTACAGACTTCACCATCCTTAGCCCTAGAATAACCTGAGGGAGGAATCATATAGACTTCCTCATCCAAATGGAAATGAAGAAAGGCATTATTGACATCAAGTTGATTAATTGACCATCCTTTAACTGTAGCAAGAGCTGTTATTATTCTAACAGTTGCTAATTTAGCAACTGGAGAAAATTTTTGATGAAAGTCTTTACCTGCTACTTGTTGGTAGCCTGTAGCAACCAACCTAGCTTTGTACCTCTCAATGGTACCATCTGGGTTAAGTTTAGTTTTAAACACCCATTTAGAGCCTATGGCCTGTTTTCCTTTAGGTAACTTGGTTAAAGTCCAAGTGTTATTCTCTTTTAGAGCCTTTAATTCTTGGTCCATAGCATTAATCCAATTCTGATGTTTACTTGCTTGCTTATAATATTTAGGATCCTTTATTGTTTTAGAATTGACAGCAAAAGAGTTAGCCTGAGAATCACTTGAAGAATTAGTTCGGTGAGGAACATAAGTTCCAACAAAGTCTTTTAATCTAGAGGATTGCTGTACAGTTCTAGAACCAGTCCTTTGGTGAGGAATATTAGGCAAGTCTATTTGAACAGAATCAAAAGTATTTTGAAAAATATTACCCATTTCATCATTACAGGCAGTAGCATGGATTCCATGTCCTGCACTAATAGTCTGATCATGCTCATTTTCATAACCAAACACAACTAGGGAAGGATTTTCATTTATTTGAGTTTGTTCCTTATTTTTGAAAGGAAATTCATATTCTAAAAATTTTACATCTCTGGAAACAAACATAATTTTCTTTTCTAGATCATATATTTTATATCCTTTTTGCCCATTAGGATAACCAACAAACAACCCTTTTCTAGCCCTTGAGTCAAATTTGTCTTTGTGTATATTATCATTTACAGCATAGCATAAGGACCCAAAGACTCTTAAGTTGTCATAAACAATAGGTTTTCCAAACAGAACTTGTACAGGGGTTTTCCAGTTCAGAATCTTAGTAGGCATTCTATTAATGAGGTAAGTGGTTGTAAGAATACACTCACCCCATAATTTCTTTGGTAGATTTGCTTGAAACCTTAAGGCTCTAGCTACCTCCAATAAATGTCTATGTTTTCTCTCAACTCTCCCATTGGGTTGAGGCCTACCTACTATGCTCTTTTGATGAACAATCCCTTTCTTTTGAAATAAATTTATACATTGTTCTTTAACAAGTTCTGTACCATTATTAGATCTAATCATTTTAATTTTCTTGTTAAATTGAGTTTTTACATAGGCTAAGAAATCTGAAACTGTTTTAGCAACTTGGAGTTTATTGTTCAATAAAAAAGTCCAAGTTGATCTACTATGATCATCAACAATTGTTAAAAAATATTTAGCACCACTAAGGGAAGTAACACTATAAGGACCCCAAAGGTCTACATGAATAAGATCAAAGATATGTAAAGCTTTATTAGTACTTAATGAAAAAGGAAGTTTATGCAATTTGGCTTTAGTACAAATGGAACAATCATATTGTTTTATACTACTGCATTTGTAACTATCAATATGCTGCATTTTATTTAAAGAAATATGCCCTAATCTAGAATGTAAAAGATCAAGATCCTTATTATTGACATCACTAGGGACAGTTCTGTCCATCTTAGTAGTCCTATCAGACCCTACAACATTACAACTACTCTTATTAATGCTCCCAATCTGCTCATAGGCTCTCAAGCAGTACAAACCTTGCCTTTTGAATCCAGTTGCCACAACTGACCTAGATTGGTCCTGAAACAAACAAGTATCTCTAGTAAACACAACTTGAATATTGGATGATTCAGCCAACTTACTTATAGACAAAAGATTATTCTTAAATTCTTCTACACATAGCACATTATGAAGACATAGGTAAGAGTTAATTACAACACTACCAACCAAGTCTACCATTTTACTTGTTCCATCAGAGAGTCCTTGTAACAGCCCTGATTTTATAGGTATTTCTGTCGTATGTTTATGTGTATTTACGTAATGTTATGCATGGTTCAAATTTATTTTTGAACTATTTATTTTATTTTATGTGAATAATTTCGATTTAATTCGAATTATTTTATTTTGATTAGTTATTATTTATTTTTATTATTATTTAATTAATTAGAATTTTATTACTTAATTTTCTAATTAGTTATTTAATATTTTGGGCTAAATCGAATTAAGCATGATTAATCATGTAATTATTGTAAATTAGCCCAATTGATCACGAGAGCCCAACTTTGGCCCATTGTGCCTCAAGAGAACCGGCCCCCTTTGATTAAGTGGCTTGATTTGCCACTTGCCATGCATTCACACCTTAAACCACTTCTATAAGTAGAGGGGTTAGCAAGGCTTGAGGATCCTTTTACACACTTGCCAACTTAAGCACTTGCCATCAAAAGATCAAAACACAAAACTCCCTCCATTGCCATCAATCCACACGCCATTTTGGCTATGAACACCAATCAAATTGTTCATCATCTTCTCAAACCCCAAATTTAAAGATTCAACTTCCATTGATCTTTAAGTATCAAAACACAAACTATACCTTGTATTTTGCATTCAAGATCTATAGTTCGGGTTTGGTTTTGGGTCGTGTTCGTGTGGGTGTTCGAGTGTTGACCGTGGTGGTGCCGTGCAAGGGTTGTGTGGGCCGTGCAAGGGACGGTGGTGCTCGTGTGGTTCGTGCTAGGCAGCCGTGCTGGGCAGCCTTGGTGCTCGTGTGGTTCGTGCTAGGCAGCCGTGGTGCTCGTGTGGTTCGTGGTGGTGTTCGTGCAAGACCGTGTCGTGCGTGTGTGGTCCGTGTTGCTTGGCCGTGTGGTTTAGTTTCTGGGCAGCAAGTTCTTGAGTGATTACCTTGTTAATCTTCATCAAGGTAACGTACTTTCTCAACTTGATTGGTGTACTATGTTCCATAGTATAGATTAAATGAACAAGATTAGTTTATGTTGAAGTTTTGACATGTTTATGTGTGTGAATTTTAAATCTGATTTTTAAGTGAGTTCATGATGATTTTAAGGTATAAAATGATGATTCTATGATTGATTATGTTAGTATTAAGTTTATGTTTATCATGTTCAAGTTTGATGAATTTTGGATGCTAGAAAGTGATGATTTCATGTGTTGAATTGTTGGATATATGCGTGTAGTTTGAGCATGCATGGATGAGTTCTTGATTCTTGGATGAGTTCTTGGTTGAAGTTCTTGAATCTTAATTGAGTTCTTGATTGAAGATCTTGAATCTTGGATGAGTTCTTGATGAGTTCTTGATTGAGTCTTTAAAGTTAAAGAAAGTTAAAGAAGAGGTTAAAGAAAGTGATAAGATGTTGTAAGATGATTGGTTTACATGTTATTTTCTTAACTCAAGGCGTAAGATGCAACTTAAGAAGTAACTAAGAATGTAAACTTTGGATTAAAGAGTTAAAGATTGTAAAGATTAGCTTGATTTCGTTACTAGACGCCTAATTCGTAGAGTAAGATTCTATGTTTTTGGGTTAAGACGTTGCCCCTATCCTAACCGCGGTATTGGGATAGTGATTACCACTATGTCGTCTTTGACATGGATTTCCAGTAAGATTGGTTTCATAGGGTTGGGAGTAAGATTCTCAATCCTGGCATAGTTGGAAAGTTCGTTCGCGTAAGATGCGTTCGTACGTGCGTAGTCCGGTCTAGTATACAAATGATTGCGCCAAAGATAAGATTGGTTAAGTTGGTTGAGTCTAGCATGTATATTTGTGTGATTCGCATGATTTGATGTTATGATTGGGTTGTTTGATTTATGCTATGTTCATGTGTATTCTCGTTAGGGTGAGACAATTATGTTACTCGCCACTAACGGTGGACTGTTGTTTACTTTTCAGGTAATTCTGATGATGAGGTTCTTGCTTAGCTTTGGGTTGGGCGAGCGCCGATGTTGTTATATAGTTTTTATACTGTTGTTTTACGACTTTGATTAGTTTGGATTATAGTTCTAGTACTTGTATACTTTACTATAACTCTGACATATATTTGGAGTTACGTATGTTAATAGTAGTAGTTTGACTTTTGGGATTAGTTGTGCACAAACTTGTGGGTATTTGTACTTTTGGGTTATAGTAATAATATTTTGAGGTTTTGTTTTAATTCATAAGTATTTTAATTTGTTAGTTCTGACTATTCGACTCGTTGGTTTTTTCCGCGCCGGTTTAAGCGAATCGGGTCGTCACAGTCCTACCTTAATTGGTTTACTTAATTTTTGCTTATTAAACAATAAAGATTGATCAAAGACCATATGGTCACTAGCTCCAGAGTCAATAATCCATAACATTTTATCAACAGTGCATAATCTTGAAGCATTAAATAAAGAAATCATACATGCACAATTAGCAAAGGCATAACCAGAAACATCTGTGTCATTGCTAGTATTGTGTTTTAAAGCTTTAACCACCTCTTGACAAATAGAAGATACCATCTCAGACTTGAAGCTTTGAAGTTCTGAAACAGAATCATCAAGAGGAGACTCCAAGCAATCATCTGTCTTAGTCACCATATTAGCTGCCATTTTGGCCTTTGTACTATCATTCTTTAACCCTTTCAAACTCAAATACCAATCAGGATATCCAGTGACCTTGAAGCACTGCTCAAAAGTATGTCCTTTACCCTTAGAAACTGTACATTTTCTGTCCAATTTTTCCCTTTTCCAATCTCTCTTTACAGGACCATTATAAACAGGTTTATCAGTATTAAATCTAAAATCTTTATGGACCACCAAGGTACTACTGTCAGCATTATCAGTTTTAGGCCTAAAGTCTCTATGTACAACCAAAGCACTACTTTCAATATTATCAAAATGTGCCCCTGAAACTTCCCTTTGGGTCTCAACTTGTTGGACCAAAGAGAATACTCTTCCTAATTCTGGAACTGGTTCCATAGACATCACATTTGTCACAGCATTATCATACCCACTATTTAATCCCATCATAAACTGCATGACCTTACCTTCTTGATCAAGATCAACAAGTTTCTTAAGAAATCCACAAGTGCATTTGTTCACAAATCCACAATCTTATGTTTTGAAGTTCATCCCATAGTCTTTTAATCTTGCTAAAATATGACATAATTGTCATATTTTCTTGCCTTAAATTTGCTATCTTTTTCTTAAGTTGGTAAATCATAGGACCATTTTTCTTACCAAATCTTTCTTTAATAACTGACCAAAGTTCAAATGCACTATCTGCATATGTGAAATCCTCAGCAATGTCACTCACCATTGAACACATAATCTAACATCCTACCATGTAATCTGCAGCCTTCCATTTTTGGAAATCGTTATCATTCTCATTAGGACACAACATGGAACCATCAATAAATCCAATTTTATTTTTAGCTCCTAAAGACCTAATGGCATTTCTTTTCCATCTAGCATAATTTTTCCCATCAAATTTCACAACAGTTAAGGAAGCAGTAGGACTATCTGAATTGGATATAAAGTATGGATCAATAATACCTGATTGAGTGTTTCCACTTACTATGGAGTTCAATGATGAAGCAACATTTAATTCTGATTCTGCCATTATCTTCCTCAAGAACCTTCAAGAACTTTCGAATTATTTGCAGTGAATTCAACAACTGCAATCAAATCAAACCCACACTTGAATGGGATGATACACCACGCAATTAAATGCAAAAGAAGCGAGAAAATCGACTCAAATTGAGTCCATGCTCTGATACCATGTAGATAGAGAAATCAGAGTAAACTATTGTATTAGAATGAAGAGGAAGAAAATAAAAGTTGTTATTACAGAGAGTAGAGAATTACATTAATACTAGCATGCCTAAGTATATAAATAGGAAAATAAAGAGGACTTAACCGGCCCACTTAACTAAAGAGTTAACTAGGGTTAACTCCCTAACCTCCTAGGTTATTTACATCCAATAGTAGTCAACCCGATGGTAGACTAAGTTTTTTCCGCCAGCATGAATCAATGAATCATTAGAATATTAGAATAACAAGCACCAAAAATATCTGTTTTTTCCCCATAGAAAATGAAAAAATCTCTTTCACATTAGATAAAAGCTTGTTTAGTAAGGCCTGATTTTTTGGACGGAATAATTTTTTTAATATTTCTTATTTTTCTAATTATTTATTATTTCTTAGGCGGAAAAGTCGTCGAAAAATCGTCGTCAGAATTGTTGGATGAAAACCGCCAGTCCCAAAAACGTTGTCGACAAAACCCTTTTAAAATCGTTGCCATCAAAGTATGTCGGAAAATTGTTGCTAGAAAAGTCGGCAGGAAAATCCGGCCAAAAAATCGTCACCGGATAATAATAATAATAATAATAATAATAATAATAATAATAATAATAATAATAATAATAATAATAATAATAATAATAATAATAATAATAATAATAATAGCTAATAATAGCTAATAATAGCTAATAATAATAAGTTGAACTGAACTTAATGGATCTAAACTGAATGAATTTGACTGAAATTATGTGCAAAGAAAAAGGACTTAAGGGCTAAGAGCCTAAGACCACTAAAAATTGTGGGGTGATTTAGGCCCTGTTCTATAGGACTGAGAAAACATGAACTTAAATTAAATTAACTAAACTTAAATTAAATTAACTGAAATTAAATTAAATTAAATTAAATTAAATTTAAAAAAATCAAATTATATTATATTTATATTTACATTTTTTTATATTTATATTTTTATTATTTATATTTATATTTTTTTTTATATTTATATTTTTTGTTTTTATTTTTATTTTTATATTTTTATTTTTATATTTATTTTTATGTTTATGTTTATTTTTATTTTTATTTTTTATTTGATTTTAATTTTAATTTTAATTTTAATTTTAATTTTATATTTATTTTCATTTTTTTTTATTTATTATTATTTTTTTAAATTTTTTGATTCTTTTTTTAATTTTATTTATACTTCAAAGTAAACCCTAAAATCTTCATTTTCACCACCGGAAAATCATCGTCGAAAAACTCGGCCGAATAATCACCGCCGGAAAAGTCACTCCAAAAACTGTCGCCGGAAAAGTCACTCCAAAAACTGTCGCCGGAAAAGTTATCCCGAAAATCATTGCTGAAAAACTTGGCCTGAAAATCGTCGCCGAAAAAGTCACCCCGAAAATCGTCGCGGAAAAGCCCGGCCTGAAAATCATCACCGGAAAAGTCGACCGAATAATCACCGACGGAAAAGTCAACCCGAAAATCGTCGTCGGAAAAGTCGTCCCGAAAAATCATCGCCGAAAAACTCGTCCTGAAAATCGTCGCCGGAAAAGTCGGCCGAATAATCACTGTCAGAAAATCAGTCCGAAAATCGTCGTCGGAAAAGTCGTCCCGAAAAATCGTCGCCGAAAAACTCAGCCTGAAAATCGATGTCGAAAAAGTCGTCCGAACAATCAACGCCGTAAAATCAGTCCAAAAACTGTCGTTGGAAAAGTCGTCCCGAAAATCGTCGTCGAAAAACTCGGCTTGAAAATCGTCGCCAGAAAAGTCGGTCGAATAATCACCGTCGGAAAATCAATCCGAAAACCGTCGTCGAAAAACCGTCGCCGAAAAACTCGTCCCGAAAAATCGTCGCCGAAAAAGTCGGCCGAATAATTACTGCCGAAAAATTAGTCCAAAAACTGTCGTCGGAAAAGTCTTCCCGAAAATCGTCGCCGAAAAACTCGGCCGAATAATTACCGCTGGAAAAGTCAGTCTGAAAACCGTCGTCGGAAAAGTCGTCCCGAAAACCGTCACCGAAAAACTGGTCCCGAAAATCGTCGCCGGAAAAGTCGGCCGAATAATCATCCGGGTTTATGGATTCAGCGTCACTCCTTCCTTTTGATTATGTCGTGTCGCTTACCGGCGTGGTTAAAGCAGCTTCTAAAAGACCTTGGCATCAAACACCTTCCAACTACTCCCGCTGGAAATGTCAGTTCGAAAACCGTTGTCGGAAAGTGTCGAGCGGAAAAACGATGCTCGAAACTAATAATAATATTAATAATAATGATGATAATAATAATAATAATAATAATAATAATAATAATAATAATAATAATAATAATAATAATAATAATAATAATAATAATAATAATAATAATAATAATAATGATAATAATAATGATAATAATGAAATGAACTTAAATTAAATTAAATTAAATTAACTGAATTTAAATTAAATTAACTGAACTTAAATGAAATTAAATTAAATTAAGTCAATAGAAGTCCTAAAGAAGTTTGCAAACTGAAAACCATTGTTTGCCTCTCTTAACTTGTTACTTTACCGAGTATAAAACTCCTTTATGTAAAAAAAGTTAAGTGTTTATAAAAATAAGTTTGCAAACTGAAAACCATTGTTTGCCTCTCTTAACAACAAACTGTAAATGGTTTGCTTGCAAACTCAGGGCTTGTTTATTTCAGATTAAATTCAGTTCAATTCAGTTTATCTCTATTAAGTTAAGTTCAATTCAGATTTTTTTCAATAATTTTACTAATTATTTTCTATTATATTATTTAAGTAATAATGGTGATAATGATAACTAGAGATGAGAAAAATTGATATGACCCGCTAACTCGACACGAAATTGACCAGTTATTAACGTGTTTGGGTTGAGGGGTTTGACCCGTTTAAATAAGCGAGTCAACATAACACGATCCGTTCATTAAACGGGTCGGGTTGTGGTCAAAGAATTAAACCCATTTATGTAAAAAGGTTGACACCAACCCAATACGACTCAATTTCCACCTCTAATGATAAGTTGATAACAATGATCATAGTAAAAATGATGATAATAATATTTGGGTTTGCTGTTGTGGATGGCCTAAGGCTCTGTTTGTTTAAAAAAAAAAAAATTTAAGTTTTCAACTAAAATCATTTTATAAGGAAAAGTCTAAATTATAGGAGTTAACGGGATGTTAATTTTGACACTCTACAATTTGATTTTAGCACTTTTCAATGTTACTATTCATATCAGATTAGAATGAGTGACAAAATCAAATGATTGGAAAGTGTGAAAATCATTTCCCATCTAAATTTACCTTTAAAAAAAGTTGCACTCTCAATGCTTGCAGCCTTACAGGCGGGAATTGCAGGTTGCAGCTCCTCCCTCTATCTACTCTCACATTTTTCTTTTATTATTATTGATGATTCCCGATTTCCCGTTTCCCATAGGCCTTTAAATACGAATAACTAATCAAACCATGCATAACTCACAAGTCGCAGCACATGCCGTTTTTTTTTAATTTTTTTTATAGATAATGTGTGGGATACTAGGCCTTGAAATTGGGCCCTACTGTAGATCACCCGGTCCAATTGTAGCCAACACACGCAGCTGTAAGGGGGATAATAAGAAATCCTCGCAAATGCATGCGATGAGAATCGAATCCAGGACCTCGTGCCTGTAATTCTGAAGCCCTAACCACTGGGCTATGATTTCATCCTCAAATTGCGTTTTCTTTCTTGTTGTCACCTCCTTTATACTAGACTAGATTCTTCGTATCACAATACTTGCAACTTTGAACATTTTATGTTGTAACATAATACTTACAACAAATATTTTTTTACTATATTTAGTATAAAAGTTACCTATAGGTTGCTTTTTTATTATTATTATTTTTTTAACTTTATTTTTGTTGTGGGCCAATTAATTATTCATTTTTCACTATCTCTCTCCTTAAATTCAGTTTTTGCCTAATAGTACGTTTCATTTACTTATGTAGTGAATATTGCGATACGGAGGTAGTAAATCTTAACTAGTCCATCCGTCCCAAATTACATGCTACAATTTTCTTATTTGAATGTCTCAAAATACTTATTACATTTCCTTTTATAACCAAAAGCTTAAGTTGTTAGTTGTGGCCCAAGAATATGTTATATACTCTATCACTCCCCCCTCATATGAAAGACCATTTGAGCATGAAATGTGGACGCAACACAGGCCCCACCATACCTAGCGCGAATTAATTTCACTTAGAAGGGAGAGGGAGGAGAGATTCGAACCCGTGACCTATGCGTCACGTTGGCTCTGATACCATGTTAGAGAACCATCTCAACCAAAAGCTTAAGCTAATGGTTAAGGCCCAGGAATATATTATATATTCTATCACTCCCCCTCACATGAAATGCCCTTTGGGCTTGAAATGTGGATGCAACACAAGCCCCACCATACCTGGCGCGAATTAATTCCACTTAGAAGGGAGAGGGAGGAGAGATTCGAACCCGTGACCTATGTGTCACGTTGGCTCTTGATACCATGTCACAACAAGAAATTCACTCTCGGCCGACCGTCTTTTACCGACCGTTAACGGTCGGGACACACCTTTTCCGACCGCCCCCGGTCGGTAAATGTCGGTCGGTGCAAAATTAGTCGGTAAATTGATTATACCGACCGCCAGTCGGTCGGGAACTTTTTTACCGACCGATTACCGACCGACTGGAGGAAAAGGAAAAAATGGCGCTAAAAGCCAAGTTTCCGACCGCTGGTCGATCGGAAATTACCGACCGTCGTTACCATTTTTTCACCATTTTAGCGCCATTGTTCCAATTTTTTTGTTTTTTTTTCACTAAATATCAAAAAATGCTTTAAAAAATAAATTAAATTATATATTAATGAAAAACAAATTAAAATTATGAAATTAAATTTTATATTATTTATATAAATAATTCTTAATACACAAGACTAATACATGTTACAATTTGCAAAAAAGTAAGCTATAATAAACCGAAATCTAACAAATAACTACAATCCGCTTGCCTCTTTTGATTATCTTCCAGACGGCGCTGATGGTCCTCTCGATGGCGGTCTCTCTCCTCTAACTCTGCCTTAGCGTGCTCGATCGGACTCCAAAAGATTCTGGGTTTATTTTTCCTGCAAATCATAGGTTATTCATTATGAATAATTTTGACTCATAAATAAAAATAATGGAACATATATATACAACTAACACATCAATAAAAAATCTCAATCCACATAAGGCTGCCAATTGTACATATATATTATGAATAATTTTGACTCATAAACAAAAAAAATGGAACAATGGCGCTAAAATAGTGAAAAAATGGCGCTAAAAGCCAAGCTTAAATGAATAACCTATAATACACCAAAAAAGGGAAAGAAACCATGCAAAAAAACCCAAAAAAAGACTCGAACGCATCAAAACTAAATGCTACCACTAAAATCAATAAAAAAAGCCAACACAAAAAATCATCAAAACCCAAAAATTCAAATCAAATTGGCAACTTGCATAATTGATATTTAGGTAGTCTTTTTTATCCTAAAGAGCATATTAAATGAGTTTCTTTTTGGGAAGTTTTATGAACCAAAAAAAATATTTCAATCATATAGATGTTTCTTTTTGGGAAGTTTTATGAAGCAAAAAAAAATATTTCAATCATATCCTTTCTAAAAAAAAAACTATTTCAATCATATATTCAATTTCTGGAAATTCAAACTCAAATCAGTAAATTAACAATTAAATCAATAATGTTGGACATTAATCTTGGAAAGTTTGATGCAGAAACAAAAAGTTTTTCCATCATAATAAACTTCAAAATTCCTCCAACAACATGCATGTTACACCTACAGCAAAATAATTACCCCTACCAATCAAAACTCATAACCCTAAAACAAAAAATCATTCTAAATGGAACCCAAAAATTAGAAATTAAAATTAAAAACAACAATTCAAAGCAAAACTAAATGCTAACCCTAAAATCAATAAACAAGGCCAACACCAAAAATCATCAAAACCCAAAAATTCAAATCAAATACTAATAAACCAGAAATTAAAATTATAAACAACAATTAAAAGGAAATGCTAACCCTAATAATGAATTAACTCTTCGTTCAACAAAAAAAAGAAGAGAATTACCTCAACTGCAAGGGGCGGTACAGGTGGTGCCCACAGCCGCCCACCAGCCCACCAGCCGCGAACCACCAGCAGCAGCCGCGCGACTCTCGTTCTGCGAGGGAGTGCGAGGGAGGAGAAGAGGGTCGCGAACGCCAATCTGGTTCTGCGAGGGAGCAGCGAACCACCAGCAGCAGCCGACAGGTGGTGCCGACGTCGGAGTGCGAGGGAGAAGAAGAGGGGATAATGCTAGGGTTTTGCGATTTTTGGGATAGTGCGAGGGAGGAGAAGAGGAGAAGAGGAGAAGAGGAATGACTCGTACTCGCCTGTCGACTAGCTTTTAAACGTGGAAAAAATTCGCCCGACCGTCATGGTGGTCGGTAGCGGTCGGTAAATACCGACCGCACACAGTCGGTCGGTATTTACCGACCGCTACCGACCCCCATGACGGTCGGGCGAATATTTTCCGACCGCAATAACGGTCGGTAAACATTTTGCGACTGTTTGCAGTCGAAGACGGTCGGCATTTTCCGACCTTAGTAACTTCGGTCGGTAAGATCGGTCGGGCGAGACAGATTTTCTTGTTGTGTGTTAGAGAACCATCTCGACCAAAAACTTAAGCTAATGGTTAAGGTCCAGGAATATATTATATATTCTATCATTTTACTACTCCCTCTGTAACAAAATAACTGTAATGATTTGTCATAAAGTAGAGAGAAAAAACGTCAAATAGTTACAGTTAATATGCTACGGAGAGATAATCTTTTTTGTCATTTTTACCCATTTTAAGTCATCCTTTTCTTCTTATTACATTTACCAATAGTTGGCCTATATGAAGATTGGTTTGCATAAAAAATGTGCCAAAATGGAATGTAACATCCAAAATAAAACGGAGGGAGTAGTTTTTAGCCCGCATGATTTTTTTGTTTATTAATAGTGTAATATTTTGTTTGATACTCCGTATATTATGTATAATTATTATATGAGTGATTAAAAGTTTGTAAGGAAACAATTAACAGTTCAAAACAACTATTTAAAACTTAACCTTTAATAAAAAAAATTGTAACATATTAGCACTTTGCAACTCCATAAAAATCTTAACAACATTAATAAAATAAGAAATATGTACAAATAGTAAAAAAAAAAACAAAAAAAAAAACTCCATAATCACTATGAAGTATTGAGGATAAAATAAGAAATACAAATAGTAAAAAAAAAAACCTAAAAAAAAAAACTCCATAATCACTATGAAGTATTGAGGGAACATATGTTCTAACAAAAATATTGATAGATCGAGCACTCCATTGTGGCAAAGTTGGGCAATTGATAAGAAAACCCAAATAATATTCAATCAAGGTAAGAAACTTGAGAAAATAAATTCAAATAATTGCAAGGAACTTAAATTATGAACTTTTGTTTTCCATAACTGAACTTGTTGATTGTAGGATCAAATCATGTCTTTTTGTAAAACAGATCAAGATGAAAAAAGGGAACAATTAGGCCAAGTTAAATAATTGTTTTGAATTTTTAATTTTTAGAAGACTTGAAATCATGTTTTTAAAAAGAGTTTTGGAATTTATGATAGACCGAGGACAATGATTTAACAATTGTGTTATATGATGAAGATCAATGAAACAAATATAGATAATTGAAATTTAATAGCTAGGGTGAAAAATACATTTTGTAATTCCTCTCCTTTTGTTATGTAATTTTAATATTGACTATCAATGAAGGGGAAAGAAAAGTCTGAAGAACACGAACCATAATCTATAAGTATAAAAGGAGGCATAATGAAAAATGATGTGTAATTGAGACGAATATAGATAATGTGTCATTAAGGAGGAAGAGGGGTCATGTATGAGAAGTGATTTAGGAGATGTCATGTGTGTGTTTGGGTGTGAGTTTTAATACATTAAGGAATTGTTCAGTTCAACTTATTTAAGCACTCTAGTACTTATTTAAAAAATAAGATCAGAAAAATTCAGATCAGATTAGGAAAAAACATATTAGAATTATTTCTTGAAAAATAATAATAATTTAGATCAGATTAGAAAAGTACGGATTAGAAAGTTTCAGATCAGATCAGAAAAGTTCAGACGAAATGAACACAGGTGACTATCACTTGTTTGCCCTGACATATTAAGTTATTACTAGCCTTATGTGCACGCTATGCGTGCTTTAATGTATGAGTATCTTATATAATGTTTGTATACATTATTTATAAGCTAAGCTTGTTGAAAATAAGATTATAATTGTTTAATTGAATAAAATTAATTTCATCTACTACACTATCTCTGATCAAATTTTCACTGTAATTAAAAGATAAAAAATTGGATTATTCCCAATTGGTATACATGTGAATTTTCGTATTCCCAACGGTATATTTAAGTTTTAAAAAATCTTAGTGGTATACCTAAATAAATAATGGAATTCAATAAATACTTTTAAAGGTTGTTTAAATACCACTAATTTGACCATAAATAATGGAATTTAAAGGTTAACTATAATTACTTTTTGGGTAACCGCAATTGACTAAATGAAAAGAAAAAACCGAATTAGTGGTTGTTAATGTCCTAAAACAATCTTTAAAAGTGGTTATTGAATTCCATTAGTGATGTAGGTATAACACCGAGATTTTTTAAAACATAAGTATACCACTAGGAATACGCAAATTCCCAGGTATACCAATGGGAATAATCTTAAAAAATTTAATGTGAAAAGCTATATAAATATTGGTTTTCCTTTGTAAAAAAATTTAAAAATATAAATCTTGCTGCTTTTATTTATTTTTGTAAATTATTAATTTTGTTATATTTTCATTTAAAAAGATAAAAAAATTATTATATTTTATGGGAATAAATCATTATTTGCTCTTTCATTGATAATTCGTTATTTGTTATTGATTGATTGAATTTAATTTAATTTATATTTTAATTATCTTTATTTCATAAGTAAAGAAATATCAGTATTTTAGTCATTTTTAATTTATATAATAGAGATTTATACTAATAAAAAGAAAATGTCTATGTGAAAAACAATACCAATATGGTTATCTAATTGTAGAGAATTTAAAAATATGAATTTTAGTGTTTGTTTTTATTTTTTTTGAATTATATATTTTGTAATATTTTCGTTTTAAAAAACACAAAACTTTCCTTTTTAGTTAATATTATATAGTTTGGGTATTTGGAAATTTTTTGAAGGATAATTTAGACTTTGTGAGGGGGACACTATGGCTCTCCCTTGGCTTATATAATAGAGCTATTTTATTATGGTTAAATTTTATTCGATGTGACTCTCTTGGAAAAAATTGTATTATACAACGGTATAAAATAGGGTATCCAACATCAACGTCATTCAAGTTATTTTTTATAAAGTATATAATAGTTTTAATCTTTATTGAAAATACAAATTCTTTGATGAGACACCGTAAGACCAAGTCTCATTAGAAAAAGTTAAAGATAAATTTACAAAAATTTTATATCGTAAAGCATATATGGAATAAATAGTTACCCCCTTCGTCTACGTTTATTTGCTTCAAATTGACTTTGACACTATTTACATTATTATTTTGACCTTGTTGAATTTGATATATGTAATGTAAAACATAGTCATGTGGGATCTCGTTCTGTTCGTCTCATAGCGTACTTTTCAAATATACAGTTTTTATAATTTTTTCTTATGTATAATTAGAGTTATTAATATTTAAAGTTATGCCTCATGAGATGTGAAAAAATAAATTAAGTAATTAAATGTTGACAGAAAAGAGTATATATGTATAAAACAACTTGATAACTTTATATACTTCGTATATATATTGGGAAATGTCATATGGTACGATCATACTTTTGGATTTCCCATGTGGTACCACTAATTTTTGATAATTCGACATGGTACCACTATACTTTATGTTATTCTCCATTGTAACATTCCATTAATTGAAATGTTCATTAGGGGTTAAGTAGCTTAAGGTTCAAATTTTGTCTCAATTTGTATGCATTGATATGTGTAAGGGAAAATTAGTTGGATTGAAGTTTTTAAGGGTCATTGTGGTCTACTTTGAGTTTAAAATTAACATATATCATCATTGACAATTTTAACCATAAGTTTGACCCTTAAAGGGGTCAAAGTAATCTCAGAACCTTATTCAAGCATTATTTTATTGCATGCAAATCAAAACACGTAAAATGAAATGAACCCTTAATCCTATTTGATTCATATATTAACATTTTACTTTAAGGAATATTATGACATGGAATAAGATTAAATTACAATGGTAACATGTAGAATTATGAAAAAATAATAGTACCACATAGAAAAACGAAAAATATAATAGTAACATATGTAATAACCTTATTTTTTAATATAAATTTTACTGAAAATAACTGATGGATGTGATCAGAAGACTACTAATAAAAATAGAAAATTGATTGAACAACTCTAAGGATTATCAACTTTAATAGAAACAATAAAATATCATATGGCGATTAATGAACTGATTTTATCTACTTTAAAAAAATAATCAACGCCATTAACTAATTATTAAATAATAATACACCTTTCCTATTTTACGGAAAACGCATACATTTTTCTCTCTCCTGTAATTTTTAATTGGATGTTTGTCTCCTCCACATTTTCATGTTCTATAAAACGCATCTACCCCCTCACTTTCCTCCTCTTCTTTCTTTCTCGCCTACTTCTGTTTGGCCTTTTTTCCATGTCTATTTTCGCCTCCATTTTTGTTGCTCACTAGCATAAGTTTCTTCTTACTGCCATTTCAGGTATTTTCTCTCTTCTTTTTTTTTTTTGTTTTTGTTTTACTAGCTTTTGTTGATGTTCTGATTTACCACTGAGGTTTGTTCTTATGAATGTTTTCGTTCCACTACTTCATTCTCAATAAATTGCCTTCTTGATTTCCGATCTGATTCATATTAGCTGAAATTTATGAGATTTTGTTTGCTAAACATTGAAATCTCCGATTCGAATTTTTAGGGTTCTGAAATTACTAGCTTCTCTGCTTTTTGTGACCTGAGCTTTTACTTTGCAGCGATTTTCATTTACACATCTTCAATTTTTTTCACACTGCTTCACTTTTTAAAAGATATAAAGTGCTCTCATGGAGTAATTAACAAGCGAACGTTTCGACGTTTTGTTTTGCAGGCGTTATTATTTTTTCCCAGTATTTTTGACGTTTTGTGTAAATACAGCGTAAATACATACATTAATCAAGATTTAGGTTAGAAGAAAGAAAAAGAAATCAAGATCAGGAGATAGCTTACTTAACATTCGATCATAAGGAAGATGATGAACTACTGTGGAATTCAACAAAACGGTGTCTCATCTCGTGAAGAAATGATGAGTTTTGTTACAATTTCTGCTGTTGGTTGTAATACTACTACTTCCGACCGCAAAGATTCCGTTTTGTGCCCTAAACCTCGCCGTGTTGGTGTCCGTAACAACTCCAACGAATCTTCTAGACCCATGCGCTGGCACTTTGGGTAATTTTTCTAATTTTTTTTGCAAATCCTTTTTTTTTTTTTCCGATTTCTGATCTGATATATTTAGAGATTTTAGACCTGTTTTCATCTGATTTAGGTCCTTTTTATTTAAATTTTTTTTTTTTAAAAAAATTTACAGGCATCATCCTGAGCTATCTGATTCCAGAGCGGGGTCTGAGCTGTTCGATATCATCCTCAGTAAGGTACGGGTATAATTTATGATTTTGATATAATATCTGATCTGATTATTTAAATGAAAGTAATAAAAAGATGTTGATATGATGATTTGTACTCCGTAATAAACATTAATTGTAAGTTGCAAGTATCATGCTGAAAAATATTGGGTATCTTTAAAAGATAAGTGTGTGAATGAATGATGTGTTATGTGTGGTTGATGTTGGGGTTGGGGAAAATTCCATAATTGAAAGGGAAGAGATCAGAGTTTGTTGCAGGAGCAATTTTTTAAAGAGCCAAAAGGCAAACTCTGTATGGCCAACCAAGTTGTCTTTGTCAGTGCAAATTGTGATGTTTTTAATTTCAAAATTTGAAAGGGTATGACCGTATCGTAAGAAGACAAACTGTAATGGGACCTAATTGTTAATAGTATTAGTAGTATGAGTACTTTTTAAGTGATTACGTTTGATTTTAAATTCTTCTTGTGTCAAAATTTGTGACTGATTAAACGTAGCTTTTTGCGATTGGCCCCACTTATATACCTGCAACAATTTGTTTTATGTACGAGTGATTGATTTCCTCATCAGTTGCTTTCCTTCCTTTGAATTGGTAAAATATTACGGAGTAAAGAAAAAAGGAATACGGTTCTTTCTGTGACTATTTTGAACAATTACATTTAACAAATACTTGTATCAAACACTAATCTAGTGTAAGATACATGTGAGGGTTACACAACTTTAAATAAAAATATCTTTTAACAACATATAATAATAAGACATTATAAAAATTATAAGTAAATGTTGAGACGAACTAAATTAGAACCATCATAATTATGATCCATTATGACTATGTTTTTTGGTTGTGTATATAAATTAAACAAAGTCAAGTTTACATATGAACAGTGTCCAAAATCAAAATGTCTCAATTAAATCGAGACAGGAAGTAATATTTTTAGGTCGGTTGTACACTACTTTAGCGTCCCATCACAGTTTGTTCTCATACGATACTGTGATACCCCTTGATAGCTTTTACTTGTGATGTATACAAGATTTTTTCATTATATTATGCTTAATACATGGAAAGGAGGATTCTAAATGAACTGTATGATTATCACAGGGAGTTGGTCATGGCGGCGAGAGGCCGAGCACACAAGTAGCTTCATCACCTCCGTTTTTCAGCGGATCGCCACCTAGTAGAGTGTCAAACCCATTAATTCAGGACGCACGATTCAGTGAGGAAAAACAAGTGATTCCTCCAATAGCACCACTGCCATCATCTCCGATACAGGCTGCTGTGTCAGGGTCTGCATCCTCACCCAACTCTTCTGCAAGGAAAGGTGGATGTGTAAGGGCGAGTTTTGGGAACAAACCGGCAGTTCGAGTTGAAGGGTTCGATTGCCTTGACAGGGACCGCAGGAACTGCAGCATCCCGGCCTTGGCTTAGGACCCTTCAAAAAGACAGAAATCTTAAGGCTAGATATATAACATCATTTTAGAGAGGGAAAACGATAGCATGAGAAGAATTTTGGTAATTTCTCAGTGCAAAGGCATGAAGAGTTTGTCATTTTGCATTGTAAATATGCAGTTGTTGAAAGGGGTTATTTTTCTTTTGTAATTAGTTTTAAAAAAATCCCATGTAAGTAGTTCGACTAAATAAAGAGGGTGGGTCTGCTACTGCTTCGTCGAGTCGAGCTGTTGCTGACTTACTGCTGCCCTGTTCTGTATTGCTGTTGCTGCTTCCCTGTTCTTTATTGATGTTGCTGCCTCGGATGTGCATTGCGGCCTTCTTGTAAGTTTAGTGTCGAGTCTTCAAATTCTGAATTGTGCTAGATCTGTTACCTATGATTTTGTTTCATTTCATATATTTCTTTTATCTCAACGTTTAAACGTGCTATGTATCATCATAGTCAAATGTCTAAGTGATAAGATGTGTCTCCATCTTATCTCTTAGATATCTGATTATGGCAATTCATAGCACGTTTGGACAATTTGAGATAATCAACTGTTTTAAAGAAATATGTGAAATGAATCAAAATCACAAGTAATACATACATCGAAAAAATTTGGAATTTGAAGACGCAGCCGCAAATTACACGAAGGCAGCAATGCTCATAAGAGGCAGCAGCAGCAATTGGAGGCAACAGAGGAGAGGCGAAAAAACCAAGTACATATAGTGAATCAAAAGGACAGAAGCATTAAAAGGCTTTTAAATGTAACATTTTAGAGAAGGAAAGGATAGCATGAGAAGAATTTTGGTTCTCAGAGTTAGGGATGAAGAGTTTGCCATTTTGCATTGTAGATATGCAGTTGTTAAAAGCGGTTATTTATCTTTTGTTATTAGTTAAAAAAAAAATCCCGTACAAGTAGTTGTTTGACTAAATAAATAAGAGGGTGAGAATAGTCTTTGGTAGTTTTTTTGTTTCTTTTTGAGTCGATGTGAATATGAGGAAGGGGAATATTTGCGGTACTTTTGGTTACTGTGTGTAGTTTTGTTTTTGGTTTTGTATAACGTCCGGATGTTACTGTTGAAGTCCTTGTAGTTGTAACTTGTAATAGAATATGATCAATGTAAATATGAGCCTGCCCTTCAAAGGGTTTTTACTGTTTCAATATGTTTTGTGCTTCATTCCTCTGCATGACCGGAGCGTATGTCCTCTTTTTCAAAACTTGCGATCTATATGTGGCCGTCCTGCTACATGGCAAAAATAAATCCGACCTGTTGGTCACCCGAAATTTTAGACAACAGTATGCCTGACAAAAATAAATTCAACATGTTGGTCATTTGAATTTCAACTCATAGAGGGTAATTTCAACTTAGCATACCAATCTCTTGGAGCTCGTTTAAGTCCATACAATGATTTTAGAAACTTGCATACTTGATTTGAATCATTGACCTTGGATTGAATGTCTGATCTTTCAACAGAAATCCTTTCCCCTTCACCATAGTAACCAGGAGGCAACTTCATATACACTGTTTTCTGTAGATCACCATAGTAACAAGGAGGCAACTTCATATACATTGTTTCTTGTAGTACTAACAATAATAATAACAATAATAATAATAATATTAATACTAATAATAATATTAATACTAATAATAATAATAAAGAGTAATAATGTCTGATCTGATTACGGTAGCTTTTAAGTACTAAAGAACAGGCCAAAATGCTATTTGTTGCTGTGGATATAAAAAGATTTTACAAATAGATATATTGTAATAGGATTCTTGGGTTGAGCCGTTGAGGTATGGTTTGGCTTACCTTCTTAAAAAAATAGTTCCTGCATAAAAAGATTTGCCAACCCATTAATTAATTAGATGGTACCTATGCCATGTGTAATGTTGCCTTTATTTTGATTTGATTTAAACAAAAAAGTAGCCAGATTTCGGCGTGGAAATTATATCATTATACTACCATGCGTCCATGCTTATCATCCTTCTATTTTTTTCTTTGTTATTGTTATTAATAATAATGTTTCTTTTCTCTTTATGAGAGTTTGTACTCAATGTTTGTGCTCTTTATCTTCTCTAATGGAAGTAATTTGAAATTGAGTTTTTTTTTCTCTTTTTTATGGGAATTAGAATTTGGAAGAACTAATTTGTTAATGGAGGGTTATACGCGACGGTATCGAATCAGATCTCAAGTCTACATTTATGGTCAATAGAGTTAAGTTGTATTCAATTCAAAAATTATAACAGATCACAATATCCCCTTGTAGAAGGTTGCAAATGAAAGTGATGTGAAAGCCGAGATAATATAATTGTCAGATCTCATCGACGATCGTAGTTTTGTCGAATCAGAATTTTATTTGATTCGATTTGCCCAGTATTTGTTGGCTTTGATCTCTTTTGAAGATGTCTTACGACTCTTTTATCAATGAAATGATCTTATTTAAAAAAAAATGCTTATCATCCTTTTAAACACTGATATTTGAAAATCAAATACCCACGATGTATATTTTTTGAGCCTGTAATAAAAGTTTTAAAAAATAATGCCCTTAACGTTAAGAATTACGGAGTATTTCGTAAATAATTTAATACCAAAATTACACGAGTTTTCAATATTTTTTAAGAAATCTTATTAATTATTCTGTCCAAAACGAAATATTAATAATTATTAAATTCTTTAAGTATATAGCCGTAAGTGGATACTAAGTAGGAAAAAATAATTAGAAATTTAAGATGAAGATTTCTAACAACCCATGAATCCCATGATAATGAAGACATGATACATTGGGAAGCTATTTGATGAGATATGAATTGGAGAATTGGGAATTGGTGACGCTCTTTATTCAGGGCTGTGTCGGAGTTATCGGGGGCCCTGTTCTAAAATTGTACTTAGGCCCTTCAGATCTTAATAAATGCTAATATTTGATATTATTTTGACAATACATGTATGCATCCCAAAAATATTTTAGTAGAAAATCATTAATTTATATAAAAATATAAGAATAATTTAAGACAAATGACTAAGAAAAAAAAATAGGCCCTTTATATAACGGGCCCTGTGCAATGGGGCTTTTTGCACACCCACCCGACACCCCCTGTCTTTATTATGATCTCTTTTTTGTTTTTCCCCTATAAAGGTGATGAATGAATTTATAATTTAATTAGTTTAAACACTTATGAATTAAGATTATCTAATATTGTACGAATTTGTTATAAGCAAAAACATATGAATTTGTTAAAAGACGTATTTTATTTTTTTAAAATACTTACGATTTAAGAGATAAAAAACGCACAATTTTGTTAAAAGTCGTATTTTAATTTGTCTATACACTTATAAATTAAGATTATTTACCCACGTCTAATAACATTATGAATTTAAGATTCAACTATTTGAAGATGTAGGAAAAGAATTATTTCATAATTATTGTAATTAACACTTGATAACTTGAACAACTTAATTAGTAACAAAGATAACAATAGAATAAAATGTGTAATTGAAATAATGAACATGAAATTACTTGGAATTGTTGGAAATATTAGAGATCGAAAAGCATTTACCATGCCTTTAATTCTTACTTATCTATATAAGCATAAACAACAATTTTTTTTTCTTTTGGTCCCACAAAAAATGAGTAAAAGATCAGAAAATTTTCATCTGTTATACTCTTACACCTATTAATTTTTCATTATAATCAAAATTAAAGGGTAATATTTTAATGTAAAAACTTTATCAATATGAGTGTCTATTTGTAGAGAATTCAAAAATATGGATTCAGGTTTTTCTTATTTTATCCAATTATGTCTTCTATAATATTTTTATTTAAAAAATTTAAAATTGTAATAACTTTCCTTAATTATGTATTTTAAATTATTATTATTATTATTATTATTATTATTATTATTATTATTATTATTATTATTATTATTATTATTATTATTATTATGTTGTTGTTGTTGTTGTTGTTGTTATCGTTGTTCTGATCCAATGTTTTCCATTTTTTGTGTTTCTTTAAATTTTTTTTAAAAACAAAACTAAATTTGATTCGTAATATCCTAAAAATTCAAATACCTGTTCCGAAATATTCAAAAAATTTGAAATATGATTTTTTTTCACAAATTTTATAACATGCCACCCGAAATATTTAAAAACCGAATTGAGAATATCCTGATCCAAATCATCAGTTGTGCTGGATCATCGTTCGAATCAACCGATTCGGATCAATTTGAACACCCCTATTTAAAACGACTTCCATACGCATTCCTTCTTGCACTAAAGGCCTAAAGCTAGAGGTGATGCTATTTAAAAAAAAACAAATTACAATCTGCTATGAATCATGACTTTTCTTTTAAATGACATAATTTCACCCGACACAACTAAACTAAGATCCTAGTGTATATCAACAACTAGGGATGTCAGTTTGGATTGGAACCCGTTGGATTAACTAAATTGACTGTGACCTGAACTAAAATAAATTAAACTGAAAGTAACTCGTAACTGAAATTGACCCGAACTGAAGTGACCTGAACTGTTATTGGCCCGTGAATTAATGACCTGAACTGAACTTGAACTGAAAGTAACCTGAACTGAGGAAAACATGTCCCAAGCCCGAAGATTTATTAAATTGGACTGAACTGGATTGAACTGAAATTAACCCGTTACATTATTTGACCTGAACCGAACTGAAATCTTATTCAACTTGAAAGTAATTTCATATCACAATTAACATATTAAGAAACCTTTTGTGTTTTATGATCAATTTTTATTGTAATGGACGCTTCAAAATAACCCGATGTAAACTGATGCCAACCTGAAACATACCGTTTCTTATCGTTGAACTGTATTAACCCGAACCGTTTTGGACTGAACTGATACTAGCTTGACCGTTAATGACCTGAACCTGAACTGAACTGTCACCGAGAAAAAGACAACTTGTTATGACCTGAACTGAACCGTTGGGCTAATAAATTGATTTAACCTGAACCGAAATTGAACTGAACCCGTTTGGGTCAACGCGCGCTAACCTGTACCGTTAACCCGTTTTGACATCCCTATCAACAACACCATTCCATTTCCTTCCAAAAAAAAACACAACACATTCCAAACCACACCAAATCACAAAAGTACGGTTTTCTATTTTTTGAAACCACACCACACCACAATTTATATCAAACCGAACCAAATCGCACCGCAAAATATGGTTTGATGCGGTGCGGTGTGGTGCGGTGCGGTTTAATCCACTTTTTAAATTTTTATTTTATCATCAGTAATATAATTGATAAGGATATATAAAAACACTAAATTTAATTTTTGTTATTAGAGCCTTAAAGAGTTAGAGAAGCCTTAGAGAGTTGCGGGTTTAAACAACTAGATAAGGCCCAAGACAAACAAAAGACATAATTTTAGTAAGGTAAGTAGGCCAAATAAAAAGTATGAAATTAAATATTTTAAAACACTTAAAAAATTACGATTTACGGTTTGGTGCGGTTTCAAAATTTTCGGAAACCGCACTGCACCGCAAAATTACAGTTTGGTAAAATTGCAAACCAAACCGCACTTTTCAAACTGCAAACCAAATTTCGATTTGATTTGCGGTTTGGTGCTGTTCAGACCGCACTCTTCTCAGCCTTACACAACACCATTCCTACGTACACTTCGGAGATTTAGCTTAACTTTCTAGTTGAAAACTCTTTCGCTTATTTTCTTGTGTCGAATTGGATTCAAAACTATACATTTGATGTCTTCGAAAAGTTAATATCATTAGATGATTACTATGAAAAGGTATGGGACTAAGAGTCACTGGCGCATCTAGGAATTTTGTTAGGAATTATGTATGTGAGAATCAAATATACACTACAAGGCATGGTATTTATGATTTTTTATTAGTTTAATTTCACCCACTAGCATCAACTTGTTACCACGAAACAACTAATGAGATACAATGGTAATTCACTTTTTGATCAATTAAAGTGAATTCTATAAAGCTTTGTGTGTTTATTTTGTGGTTTATTTACACTCAAAGAAAAATTAGCTAAAAATTTCTATGAGTAAGCAGGTGTTTTTGACAGAAAATTTTGATTTTTCCTCACACTAAACACATGAATAACAATGATCTATATATTTATAGTCATAAAAAATGAAAATGAACAACAATGATCATCACCATTGAAAGCTAATTAATTCTGCATTAAAACGGATTTTATTGTGAATTAAACATACAAACATATCACCATAGTCAATTAGAAATAAAACTTGATTCAAGGACCACTAGTCCACCCACAAGGCCACAGTGAGCTATAACGTCATAGGAATTCAAAGAAAGGAATCCAAAGCAATAATCATTTCTTCCTTGCTTCATTTTCTTTTTCAATGTTCATATATATGTTCAAGCCAATTTATTTATAAATTTCCAACGAATTTAGCATAAAAAAACAAATTTTCAGCAAATTTTACTTTGGGGTATGGACGTATGACAAATATAAATATAAGGAAAGAAAATATTACACATAAATTTTAATACACGTCTCAAAATCCAATTATTCAAAAATCAAAATATTCATAGCCATACAACTCAAGAGTCAAGATTAAAAAATTACACTTGCATTCGACGAATCCTCATATTTTGTAAGCGTTTAATGATGTGAGACAAACCTCGATGCCAACTGCATCATCACGATCAACCTTGATTGATTAAATCATTCTCTACCTATATCAATTAGTCTTCAATCTTTATTTCTACTTGGTATGTTGATTCCTGACTATATTGTAGATTTTGATTCTAAAAGTTTTATGATCAAATTTGAATTAAACTCGTATATTTTCTAGTACCTAGCTTGAAAGATTCAAAATTAAATGTTCTTTTTTTGTCTTAAATTATTAAACAAATTGTTGCAAATGTCTCTTAGTCCGTATTGAATGTAATTTAAAAATTCATCAATTAGTGTCCTAAAAAAATCATTAATTAATTGATGTGCTAATATAATATTTGCCGATAGAGCATAAAATTAATTGATGGTTGATTGTTTGAAGCATAAGAATTGATTTTATACTCTAATAGAATGTTAAAATATCATCTCAACCAAAAAGCCTAAGCTAATGTTTGAAGTCCGAAAATTGATTTTATATACTATCGTATGCAAAAACTTCTACTTAGTACTTCTTTAGCTTTCCAATTATTCTCCTTTGTCTTTAGATTTTATTTTTTTTTAAAATTTGAAATTAGAGAAGGGAAGTGGGTTTGGTTGAAATCCATTAAATAACCTACCCCTGTTAATTTAATAAATGTGTCACTGTCATATGGTGTTGACCTACTTATTTAAATGGGTCCAGCTTCTTGACCATTACTCGTCATAAATGGTTTTGTCAGTTTTTGCATGTCAAAGTTAATAATTAGATGTAATTGTGTCATATAATTGTATCGCGCATGTCAACATATTTACATAAATGAGTCGAACTTTTTTACCCCTAATTCATTGTCAGTCAACCTATTCAAAACACAACCAATATATTTAAATAGCTCAAATTCTTCTAGTAGACCTATTTTTATTATGAGATCAGATTAAAGAAAGCAAGATAATAAAAACCTTTAAAACTGAAGAGTAAAAAGTTGGAGGATTGCCGACATTGGGTTTGCCCTTGTAACAAGACAACTTGTTTGCAGTTGTGTGCGTAGTTGTATTGTAACTGTCGGTAGGGCACGACCTTATTGGATCCAAATATGCCACTTGTAATCAATTAATCACATCTTTTTTTTTTTTATTATTAGGTAAGAAAACTATCAATTTGTTGACTGATACAGGGCTACTAACAATTTAAAGCGGAAGAAGAATAATTCCAATATAATGTTGGAGTAATGATTGAACCCATGACCTTAGTCACAGACTCACGGAACATAGGGGCTTACCACCAAACCATAATCCAACTCCTTTTTTTTAATTGGGTATATGCAGGTAGGCGGTAGCCTTTTCTTGTGCTGTGAAATTGTGAATCACGCAAAACTTTTTGAAAAGACAAAAATACCCTTGCATTCAGCTTCAAACACAAGGACAAAATAGACTTTTCAAGTCAATATAAGGACAAAAGTAATGCCATGTGATCCAAGCAAAATAATGTGCTGTATTCTGACCTACGTTAAATTGTCCTAACTCCCAAATTTGATCTCTCCGACATTCGAGATTGATTGATTCATTTTTGATAATATATCTTTTTTTTTTCCTTCTTTTTATTCCTTATAAATAATAGCTTGAGTTAGTTGGAAGTTGTAATATAATTGTAAAGAAAGATACTTCTACATAAAAAGTTAGGTTATATTCCAAAAATGGAGCACCAAAAGAAAAAAAAGGAAAATAATAAAAGTATGAGTTTGTCTAGGAAGAAGAAGGCCATGAAGGAGGTTGATAATAAGAAGAAGCACCGTGTAGAAGAGGCGATGGCGGCGGTTGTGGTGGCCGAGGATAATAAAAATGGTAGAATGAGGCATAGTAATAATGGTGAGGTTGATTATAATAATGTAAGAGAAAATAATAGCTTAATTATGGGAGTTGAGCATGAAAATGAAAATGATAGTTTTGAAGATTATAGGTTGTGGTGGAGGCCAGGTATGTTGGTGGATGAGCAAATGTCATGGGGTTCCATGTGGTTTTCATATTTAGATGATGAGGATGCTAATTGCCATGCATTTTATAGTGATGTTGTGGAGGATGATCTTTGGGATTTGAAGAGCATACAACATACACCTCATAGTCGTTGATTAATGAAGTATATAACATAATATTAAATATCTCAATCAAAAGCTTTAGCTGATCGTTGTGGGCCAAGATTATGTTTTATATTCTATCACCCCTTTTCTTCAAATGAAAGGCCCATTGGGCTTAAAACATGGATGTGACACAGACTCACCATATGCGGCGCTAATTAATTCCACTTCGTAAAAGAGGGGTGGATGAGATTTGAATCCATGACCTCTGTGTCATGTTGGTTCTGATACCATGTTAAAGGATCATCTCAACCAAAAGCTTGATAGATAGGCTCATAGGCTGATGGTTGAGTATTTAAGGGTCAAAATTATGTTACATACTTTATCATTGATGAGGATGCATGTATAGATGATTCAACTTAATTTGCCAATTTTCAAGCTGGTTTTTATTTTCATTTTATTTATTTTTTGGTTGAGGATAATGAAATATATAAATAAGATAGATGGTTCAACTTAATTTTCCAATTTTCAAGCTGGATTTCTATTTTAATTTAATTTTATTTTTTTGGTTGAGGATGCTGAAATATATAAATAAGATAGCCCTTCTGGATAGAGTGATATACGTAATTTGTTATTCTCATAAACAATATGAAGTTGAGAAGTGTAACAATATGTTATGATAGTTTCAGGTGGATGGCGACCATTGCAATATATTCCAATCTACTGTATGATTTCCTTCATATGAACGATTATGATTAAGGTTATAAAATGGAAAAATAGCCGTAGTATCTCGATAGATGAGGATTATTGCGTTATTTTGGGGGTGTCAATTAAGTTTTGATGGCATTGATAGTGGAGATATTATCCTTTTCAATATCAAAGATGAATGAAGCTTTCGTTGAGAGGAAAGCAAAATATTGCGTAGCCCTACCTAGTTACTTTCGCTATAAATGAAGTCGATGTCAATAGATTGTAAGCACATGCTACATACCGGACAATCTAAAATCAGTTGCATCACGAATTAGACATCTTATTGCCAAAAAAGAATTACTAGATCGAAAACATGTATGTCTAGGTTTGATTTGAGATAAAGATCCACTAGTGGAAAAAAAGCCTTTTGCTACGGTTATTTAGGGGGTATTTGCTGCGGTTATCAAGGGTGAAGCAAATACCCACCTTGTCATTTGCTGCGGTTGAACCGCAGCAAAAAATAAGTTATTTGCTGCGGTTATTAAAAATAACCGCAGCAAATATGGTTCTATTTGCTGCGGTTATAAGCTACAACCGCAGCAAATAGGACTCCTAAAAAATAAAAATAAAATGAATAAAATTGGAACCAATTTGGTTCCAATTTTATTCATTTTTTTAATTTGGATTAAACAAGGCTTAAAAAAAAATCAAACATATAATTTTATTCAACTTCATAAAATTCCAATCATACATCAGAAAATTATACATACATCCAAAATTAAAATGAACTAAATCAACATAAACTAAAATCAAATACAACTCTTCCTAAAAATTCAAAACAAAAAATTAAACATACGTCCAAAATGAATATAAATAAAAAAATTGAACATAAATAAAAAAAAAAACTAAATGGTGCAGCGAGCCAGCACCGTACACCGGTCAGCAACCCAGCAGGCAGCCATGGTGCAGCAGGTATTACAACAGCATCAGGCCAGCAGTGGCCGAGGACAGCCTCGCAACAGCCCTGCTAGGACAGCAGGGAGCTAGAGCTCGCCTCTGGGAAAAAAAAAGGTCATTAATTTCTATATTCTCATGGCAAGCATCAAGATGAGGCAAAAATCAAATTTTCACTCTTTTGAAGGTTTTATATACTTTGCTAAATTATAGAAATAAGACAAGGCATTGAATATACGCCGTAAGAAATACAAACCATAGTATTTAGGATAGAATCTGCAGGGGTGGGGGGAGAGGGCTGGGGAGAGGGCAACAGGGGTGGGGAGGGGGCTGGAGAGGGGTCTGCAGGGGTGGGGGGGGGGGGGGGTGGGGGGGGGGGGCTGGAGAGGGGTTTGTAGGGGTGGGGAGTAAGGATAGAATCTAAGAAACAAAAGGCTGACTTAGTCACTAATATGTCCATAAATCCACTAGCAACTATATTTAGGCTTTTAGCCAAGGATACCACATCACAAAATTCACAGATAACAGCAATGAAATGCATCACCCAAGCAAGTTAAAGAGAGATACTCACAACACTGTCGATGAAAACACCAAGAATTTCCGTGTTCAACTTCTCAAATTCACCATGACGGTCACTGAAAGCAGTGATCTCTACAAGAAGAAAAGCAATAGAAATAAGGAAAAACTCAAGCAATCATAAAACTCAATTCAGCCCTTCTTAGATTAAGTAATACTCACCAGTTTGGCAAACAAATGTGAAGTCCAGAGGACAGAAAAACAAAATAACATATTTCTTTCCCCTGTAATCAGAAAGTTTAACCTACCTGCAAGAAATAAAAAGGTTGCGTTCAGTAATGCTACAACTATGTACTGCTCTTTGCAGTAGCTATTCAAGTAAAATGTGACTCTAAAAATTATTATTATGTGAAATACAAACCATTGTTACGTTATTAACTTATTATTTGCACTAGCTTTTTATTATAAGCTAGAACGACTTGTTCAGGTTAGAACTCCACGCAAGATAGTAACTATAGAACAAAATTCTTAATTGCATGTTACATCCAACAAGAAAGGAAAACAAGCAAAACCCAGAAAAATTCATCAAATAAAGTGAAAATATAGTTGAATTCTTTACTCCAAATCAAAAATCCATAAAATAAAGTAAAATTCTTAACAACAAGCAAAAGCAAAAACAACTAATATGCAAAATTTGTAATCAAATCTACTATATTTTGGGAAGAAAATTTGATTTTGAAACCCTAAGATGGGATTTTGAGAAATCTACTGTATACCTGATAATCAACATAAGACATCAACTCTGAGTGGAATCCATATGCCAACTGCAAAGGATTCAGGTTGCTTAAGACGACTCCAGCCTACAAAGTGCTAATTTAAAGGGCAAGCTGTTTCACTTGTTGACAAGGATTTTCATGTCCAATCCTTACCCTCTTTTTTATTTTTTTTTAAAACCACTAGGCAAAAGGAAGATTCAAGCAAAAGTTTAGGCGGTTTAGCAATAATGCTCACTTTTAAATACTTATTGGGCACATCCACACCATTAGTTACTATCGAACATAATAATATGCTGGTGAAATCTTCATTTAGAGACCGAAATTAGTCAAAATAGCACAAAAAAATCTCAAATTTTTATACAAATTTTGCAAATGGTCAACATCCAACCCCACAATAATACCAACAAAGGTTGGAACACTGACATAGAGAGTGACAGAATAACACAGTTGGGATTGAGCACTAATTATTTTGCATAATTATACTATAACTTTATAAGTCTATTTATTTTTCCTAAGACATTTCTGAACGGTACAGATGCATAAAAAAAGAATGGAAAAAGAAGTGTTGAATTATGAAATTTAGAATATAAAAGGATGTACTCACCAAGCAAGAAAAATTATAGCATAAAAACAATAATTATAAGTCCATTGGAAACACCTTGGGCTTTGCATCCTAGTTTGGAAGCCAATGGAGCATTTTAAAAACTGTAAAAAGGCATTGATTTAGTTCTCAAATGTTCAGTATCATGCCCAAAACTGCAACTAATCACATACAATTAAAGCAGTGGATTCTTACCGTATTGAAGTTCGTCATTAGACAACTTCTATTTGTCTTCTTTGGATAACCTTCAAGATAATGAACCAAATTCGATCATTTAGATGAAATGTAATTTGAGCTTTGAACAATATTTTCTTTATTTTGGCATTAAAAGAAAGACAAATAGAAGTTAGTAATTAAAGACAAAAGAAAAGCAGTGAAGGGGTTGAGCTAGGGTTTGTAAGAAGTAGGTAGATGAAAGATTTGATTTTGGAATTAAAAGGAAGGAGATCCGTTGGATGATTAGTCCTGATTTGGCTTATTCAAACAGATATACCTTCAAACTCCATCCGAGCTAGAAGAGCGAACCCAGGGCCACCGAATCTAAAAACCGACCTGCAAGATGAAATTCTGAAACTAAAAATTAAAAACAAAATTAATGAGAACTGCAATTATACTAATGAAAGAGAAAAAAAAATCACCAACATCAAAAGCAAACAATATCTAAACTGCAATTATACTAGCACAAAACCTAAGCACAAATTCAAACAAAAATTGAAAATACTCATCTCCATAAACACCAAAGAAATGTTAAAAAACTAGGTAATTCTTCTAAATTTAACCAAAAATCTCAAATAAAATAGAAAAAATATAATAAACAACAATTAATCAGCAAAGAACAATGAACATAAACAAATAGAAATTTCAGCTCGAAAATCTAAATTTTTTAGCAAATAAAACCTAAAACAAGAATATGAGAAAAACCGAAAGAAGTTTAAACCTTCAGAACTAAATTATATACTAAATTCAATACTTCACAATCTGAAAACATATATATACTCCAATATTAATATACTGTAAATTTCTTGAATTCAACTGTAATATATACCAATATACATGCTAAATATGAATATACATATTAATATATATGCTAAATCTGAAAATACATACTAATATACACACTAACAAAGCATATTGCATATATACAAAATTCAAGAGAGGAGCAAGTTGAGTCTCCACAAAATATACTAAGTTTGAAATTGAATCTGAAACACAATATGAAGCACAATATAAAACACAAACACTGCTCAAGTGCTCATATTTACAAAACTAAATTGGGGCACAAATTAAACTTCACAATCAGAAGCACAAGTATACTCAATCTGAACACAGAACAATACATCAAACTAAACTTCACAATCTTCAACTAAATCAAATTGGGGGAAAAGTTAGGGTTTCAATTTTTCCAACAAAATAAGTTAAGAATCAAGTAATGGTACCTTTGGGGGCCTTCCAGTGGTTGTGGGGTGCTTGACATCGCTGGTTTCAATTGTTTCTCCTTCGTATCTTCGACTTCGTTTCGCAGGCGGTGGTTTCTCCTTCGCAGAATTGCCCGCAGCGTTGCAGTTCACTTTCTCACATTTCAAAAAAATTGAAATCTAACAATAAAAAATTGAAAACCTTCAAAAAAATTGAATAAAAAAACGAAATCTAATGTTAGATCAGAAAAAACGAGAAATTTTTTTGAGAAAATGAACCACAAAAACAAAATCCTAGATCTGAAAGAGGAGGAGGAAGGGGATTACCTTGGGCATGGTGGTGGACGGTAGCAGCAGTAGACACGACCGCAGGCGGCGGCGTTGTCTGGTGGGCGGCGGCGTTTGGGTTGGCTTCGTGCTTCCTGCTTCGTCGAGTAAGGGTGGAGAGAGTAGAGATTTTTTTTTTCTCATTTGCTAAATACCGCCCGAATTTACTTAATACCGCCCGTATTTTAACCTTAACTTCCTAAAATACCCTTACTTATATTTATATACCCTTACTTATATTTATATAACCCAAAATAACTCTCATCCCATCCCTTCACCCTCACCTACTACTAACCCCTATCCCTTTAATTTATTTTTCCTTTAATTTTTAAAAAATCTTACCTTTTAAATATCCTATTTATAATTTATATAAAAAAAAAAATGGCATGCCTCATGTTTCACATGTATGGTGGATCACTTCCCCCCCCCCCCTTCTTCCACTTGTCAAAATGGTGTGGTTGGTTTTTTTTTTATTTATTTTTTTTTTTAAAAAAAAAACCTCACTCATAGTAACACCATTCATTATAAAAAAAACTACTTCAACCTTCATTATTTCACCTCTTGCATAAAAAAAAATTACAAAGAAGTTCACCTAAAAATATATAAGATTTACTATGTTTAATTTATAATTTTTATTTAGAACCAAAATGTCGGATGACAACAATGATTACGTGAATGCCGGAGAGGTAAATTTATTAATGTTAATTTTTTTTACTTGTTAATTATTTTTTTTAGCTTAGTAAATAATTATATTTATAAATTTTTATGTTAATCATTTTTTGCCCATGTTTAATTACTTTGAATTATTCTTTAGGAATTTTTTCTTACATAAACAAAATTTCCATATTTGCTTGAATTATTCAATGCATTAAGTTAATTTTTTTTTTTAAAGAATTGATTCACGTATTAAGTTAAATTTTTGTTCATGTAAGAAAAAACAAAATATATCGTTGTTGCAAAATAGAAGTAATATGTTTTGAAACGTGTCCAGAGAGAACACGTTACTACCATTGGCAGTAACGTGTTCTGGACACGTTACTCCATTGGAAGTAACGTGTTCTGGACACGTTACTCCATTGGCAGTAACGTGTTCTGGACACGTTACTCCATTGGCAGTAACGTGTTCTGGACACGTTACTCCATTGGAAGTAACGTGTCCAGAACACGTTACCCCAATGGTAGTAACGTGTTCTGGACACGTTACTCCATTGGAAGTAACGTGTCCAGAACACGTTACCCCAATGGTAGTAACGTGTTCTGGACACGTTACTCCATTGGCAGTAACGTGTTCTAGACACGTTACTCCATTGGCAGTAACGTGTTCCGGACACGTTCCTCCATTGGTAGTAACGTGTTCTGGACACGTTCCTCCATTGGTGGTAACGTGTTCTGAACACGTTACCCCAATGGTAGTAACGTGTTCTAGACACGTTACCCCATTGGTAGAAACGTGTTCTGGACACGTTACCCCATTGGTAGTAACGTGTTCTGGACACGTTACCACCAATGGTAGTAACGTATTTAGGGTTTGTTGTTGTCATGTGGGCAACGCGATAAGGGCACGTTCGTTTGCATGGTTTTTTGCTTTTAAAAATACTAATTAACGTATTTAATGAAATTATTCAGGACAATAACGGCGGAGATGGCGTGGACTACAGTCAAAGTTTTGCCACCGATCAGACGTTTTCCAGTCATCACGAGGCACGTGATTGGGCGAAACCGATAGCTCATGGGATTGGTTTTGAAATTGTCATTTCCAAAATCAATTATACCTCGGTATCTCGCATGGTAACCTACCTACGCTGTAACAAGGGAGAGCGGTACCGAGGGGAAAACAGAAATATGAGAAACGCCCAAAGGAAAAAAACGTCCAAAAAAGCTTGTGGATGCCCGTTCCATATCAAAGTGATTGGCAATCCGCAAACCGGATTGTGGTATATTGAGCCCCAACCGGGTGTATCCGGCACACATAACCATCGCTTCATTGAGTACCCGGAGGGACACCGTCAGGTCAGTGGGTTGAGCCCTGCAGCAAAGCAACACGTGCGTGAGCTTAGGGAATCTCAGTGCAAGCCGTCGAAGATTAAATTATCTTTGACACAAAAGTTTCCTGACGAAAAACCTACAATCAGGCATGTGTATAACGAAATTAGCAAGCAAAAGATGGATGATGCAGATGGGCGGAATTTTATGGAACAATTTATCCATCTTGCGGAAGAGTTGAACTACCACATTCACACTAATCAAGAGAGAAATCAATGCACTCATGTGTTTATGACTCATCCGATGTCGATCACCTTATTGCGCACTTATCCATGGGTGATAGGAATGGACTCCACATATAAGACTAACAGGTATGGAATGCCGTTATTCGAGATGATTGGGATGACGCCGACCAATCATAACTTTTTGATTGGGATGGCTTTGATGAGGGATGAGACGATGAGGAGTTATCGATGGGTGTTACGAATTCTCAATGACATTATTGGGCTACGTGCGCGTCCGGCTGTAATTTTTACAGACCGAGAGATGGGATTGTTACGCCCAATTCAGGAAATATTTCCTGGCACCCATCATTTGTTGTGCACGTGGCACATCAACAGGGATGTGGAGGCGAGAGTTGGGAAGATAACAGGCGACAAAAGCTTGGGAGACCGGTTTAGGCATGGTGCTTGGGCCCGGGTGATGTACGCGTCAACAGAGGCAGAATATGATGCACAGCTGGATCGGATGAGAGATGGTTGGGCAAGATTTAGAGGAGTCATTGAATATGTAGAAAACACTTGGCTTCCGCATAAAGAGAAATTTGTCGCTGCTTGGGCTAACAATGTCCTTCATTTGGGTAACAAGACAACTTGTCGGGTGGAGAGTGCCCATTCAGTGCTAAAAGGTTGGCTTGACACCTCTACCAACTCAATTGAAAATCTGTTTACGCGAGCAAATGCAATGGTTGAGCAGCAGCATGATAAAATTAAGTATCATCTGGAAACATCAATGAACAGACAGGGCGCCAGGTTTAGGAATAAGTTGTTGTTCAGCATGCTTGTCAGTCGTGTTAGCTCCCATTGCATGGATCTACTGCTTAAAGAGCATACTCGGATGAGGGAGTTAGCCGACGAGGGAGTTATGCATGAAAATATCTTCCAAGATACAGACTCGCTGGAAGAGCCAGAGACCAACACCAATGTTAGGGGCAGGCCTCCGTACCAGGTGATTTAATTTAATTAGAGTTGATTTAAGTAGGTCAATTTAATTAGAGTTGATTTTGTTAACTATATTGTTAAATGGGTGTAATTGAAAAATTAGTTCAACTAATAAATAATAATTGCTATAATAATTAAATGGGTGTAATTGAAAATTACTAAGTAAGTCGTATGTAATATGGTGTTTTTGCAGAGCTCGTCTACTCGACGAGATCGGAGTTTCTTTGAGCATGCTTCGACAAGCCATGGGCGTCGTTCGAGAAACACGGGCTCTTCTATGGGAGAAAACTCAGGATCCCATGCCGAAGGTAATGATCATATTTTATTTGAATTTAGTTATTAAGTAGTAGCTGCAATTATTTGCTAAATATGTTTTATTATTGTAGGTGGTAGCGGTAACATAACAAGGGAACGATTTCCTTACTACGACAGCGTTCCCCAATTGATATTGCCGTTTATGGAGGGTTGGACTGATGTAAGAGCAGACGGAAACTGTGGGTTTCGTTGTGTGGCTGATGCTTTTCATGGTGGACAGGACAACTATCTTATGGCTCGAAGAATCATCGCAAATGAACTTGGGGCAAACATTGCTGATTACGCAGCTATTTATGGAGGGCAGCAGCACGTCATTGAAGCCGTGACACGTATCTCTTGGGAAGGTGGCAGATGCGGTGCTAACCATTGGATGGAAGTCGTTTCCGACTTATTTCCGATTGCAAATCTATATCATTGCGCCATCATGTTGTACTTGTATGGGAATGATCGATCGATTGGACAATGTTGTACAGTATTGCCGACGAGAGTCCCGCAACTCATCACGGCTCCTACGAGTGAACTTCATATTGCCTACATGCAAAATTATGCGCACTACATACGATTACATGTCAGTCATGATTCCCCGATTCCGCCCGTTGCAAACTATTGGAACTTTGTGCATACACAAACCGTCGAAGGATGGGATGCATTATACACCAGGAGAGTAGCACACTGGATGAGACTTGTTGAAAATTTGCATTGAAAATTTGTAATTAGTTCAATTTGTGCATGTGTTTAATGTTGTAACTTTAGTTAGTTTATTATATGAATATATTTAATGCTATTACCTTCGATAAAACTCATTAAAAGAAAAATTCTTGATCTAATCAGAATATGACGAAAATGGGTAATGTGTTTAAATACAAATACAAAATTAAAAATATTTGTTTACATACAAATACCAAAAAGATTAATACCAAAAAAAAAATTACAAAAAAAAAAATTACAAAAAGAAATTACAAATAAACATTAATAAATAAATAATAAAAAATGAAAACTACTGGGGATGATCGCCCCAACTTGGTGGACGCTGTCTCGGGGCACGTCGTCGGATGCCAACGCGTGTCTCGTAGTCATCAAAGTCTTTTCTAAGTCTAATGAGACCCAACCTCAGTCTATCCATGCGTTCTGGCAGCTCATCAATGAAAGGATCCCACAGCACTTCAGAATTTTCTAACATGGAGGACATCCACTGTAAAAAGAAAAAAAAAGAAATTGTTAGCTTACGTATAAATTGTAACAAATTAAGACAAAAAGTAAATACGGTGTGTCAAATTACTTACATGCTCAGGTACAGTCATGTCCGGTCCCGTGTTCGGGATCAGATCGCTGTCGTTCACGATGTAGGGGTGTGAATACGTCTCGAACCACGTGTCATACCCGTCTTGCGTCGCGTTTGTGAACTCTGAATAGTCTAAGGCACAGGGATGAAGAGTGTTAGCAATGGGGAAAGTGTCCCAAGTATCCTTAACCGATGCAGGCGGCCACTGAACATAGTAGTGTCTCGGATCCTCCGGCCGATACGCCGAGATAGGTGTAGGGATGCGAGGGGGTATACCCTGCATGAAGCCGAGCTGCCGAAGACATCTGTATGGCATATAGGGCTCAATGATGGACTGGTGCTGGATGAACCCAGTGAACAAAGTCCGAGGACAACGGGTACTGATGTCATCCCCGAACGGTAACCAACACACCTGTTGAGTGCAAAAAACATTCAGTTTAATAACAACGAGGCAATTAGGAAAAAGTAAAGAAACATTAATTAAAATATTACCTGGTCAGCAGTCATGTTGTCAATCCTGTTACGAATGGCGTCGAGGCGGGCGGGGTTGTTCGGCTCCAAACGAACATCCCACTGAGAACAACTAGGATCCCCGATACGACGAGGCAGACGTCCTCGGTTAGGCCTAAAAGCTGGGAAGTACTCATAAATCCACTCCTGTAACAACGTTAGACACCCGGCCAACTGCTTGCATCGCCGTCGACTGCCTTGGCCAAGCTGGCGATACAAGTACGCTAATGTCGCAGATCCCCAAGAGTACCTCCCAACAGAATCCTCATCCATAAGCTCTGTGATAAGGCCGGGACTGAGCCGGCTACCACTCTTATCCACAAAGAGCGTGGACCCAAGAGTGAGCAACATCCACCCTATGGCTCGTGTCGAAGCAACCCGTCCCTCTGCAGCTCGACACAGGTTGAAGATGCACTCCGTATAGACACCTCCATTCTTGAACTGCCCGTCCCTTTTCATGGCTTCTTGTGGCACGCCGAGGATCTCGGCCACGTCATGTATAGGTGCATAGCCCTGGCCGAGGCTATGAAATCGCATGCTCACACCATCGACAAGTCGACCCTCAGCAGGCAGGCCCATAATAAACTCGACATCATGGAGAAAGATAGACATCTCCCCCCACGGCATGTGGAAGCTGTTCGTGTCCGGCTGCCACCTCTCGATGAATGCCGATACTAGCGGACCGTCGATATGTGTGTAACATAGCCTGGGCAAGTCAAGCAACCCACTTGCAGATACAATCCGACCAACATCCACCTGCTCTCTGGTTCGAACCACTTGTTGTCTGGTTTGATCCACTTGCTCACGAAACTCATCCGCCCACTCAATCAACATCGAACATGCCTAATGTCGAGTGCGAACGTCCAACACGCCCCTATCATCACCATCCTATATATGTCGGGCAATGTGAGCTGCGTAGCTCGGGATGACGGAACCATCTGTCGGACCCCCAGGCATAGCCTCCTTAACCACCCAAGAATCGTCTGTCTTCCTCTTCGGTTGTCCGCGAGTAGAAGAAGACGACCCCTTAGACCGAACAAATCGCCCGCCCTTGCCCTTGCGGACATTACGCACCCCGTGTACCTCCTCATCCCCGTCACCCTCCTCCTCGGTAGACGAATGATCATCGGGAATGAACTCATCGTCGAAGTGATCTGGCCCTGATTGTAACATGGCCTCAAGCTCATACGCCTCTAACTCAGACTCGTCCACATTCGAACCCCCGACCCTATCAGTTGAACGTCCTTCCTGAGTAGACGCATTATGGACCTGACATGGAGACGCTTTGCCCGCCCTCCTCCTAGCAGAGGCCAGGACACGTCGTGTGTTAGGGTGCCGTGGGGAAGAGTCATCCTCAGCACGCTAGGTGCAATTGAAAAATACATTCAACTAATTAATAACAATTACAATCATTTTTAAATCAACTAATTTATAATATATAAAAAATCAAATAATTATCGTAATCGTCAATATTTTCTAATTAACAACAATTACACAAATTTATTATAATTACTAATAATTTTTAATTAAAACTAATTACACTAATATTTTTGTGTATAATTTCGAATATTTATAATTTAAAATTGTAAATAATTACCATTTAACAATAATTAAGCCAATCTATATCAATTACACCAATTTATATTAATTCGTACATAAATCATTATATAATTTAAAAAATCAAATAATTAACATAAATTCCTAATTAATACTAAATAATAATTGTCAAAATATTCCCCTAAATTCCTAATTAAAAATAAATAATAATTATCAAAATAAATTCAAAATTATAATTAGATATAAATTTCAAAAAAAAAAAAAAATCAGAAATTACACCAAAAAAAATAATCATAAATTCCCCCAAAAAAATCAGAAAAAAATTGAAAATTCCAAAAAAAAAACATAATTTTTTACGAATATTTTTGGAATTAAAAAAATTCCAAAAAAATCAGAATTTTTTGGGAATATTTTTGGAATTAAAAAATGAGAAATAAATTCAAAAATTAAAAAAACAAAAATAAATTCAAAATTCCAAAAAAAATCATAAAAAATCAGAAATTCACCCAAAAAAATCAGAAAAATTGGAAATTTTTTTTTTGAAAATTCCAAAAAAAGTCAAATTAAACACAACAAAATTGAAAAAATTCCCCTAAATTTAACATTAGTTCATCAAATTCCCAAAAAAACATAAAAAATCAGAAAATAAAAAACTGAAAAAAATCCGAAAATAAAAAAATGAAAAAATCAGAAAACAAAAAAAAAATGAAAAAATCAGAAATGCTAAATTCACATCTCCACAATTTCATCTCCAATTGAAATATATCAACACAAAAAATGCTAAATTCACATCTCCAAAATTCATCTCCAATTCACAGTAAAAAAAAAAAAGAAAAATCAGCAAAAAATCCAAAATTCAAAGGAGATCTGAAATTACCTTCGAAGCGCCGGCGACCTCCTTCCCTGGACGTTTTCGAGGAGGCATTGCTCGTGGTTGCTGGTCGTCGCGACTGCTGCTCGTGGTTGCTGCTCGTGGTCTCGCTGCTGCTGCTGCAGTCGCGAGGGAGTGAGAGAGAGAAGGAGAAAGAGGAAAGGGTGAAAGCTTTAATTGCTTTAATGGAGGAGCTTTGTTTGCTTTTATGGAGGAAAGGCACCAAGAAGAACGGAGGAGAGGGTGAAAGAAACAAAGAGCTTTGTTTGCTCTGATTTTTTTAATTTTTGCATTTTAATTTTGGGGTTTAATTAGGGTAAGGGTAGTATAGGAAGTTTAGGTGAAAATACGGGCGGTATTGAATAATTTTGGGCGGTATTTAGTAGGTTTAATGAGAATGAAACCCTGTGAGATGAGGGTGGAGAGATGACTAAATGAGGGTGGAGAGATGAGTGTTTAATATATTTTTTTTAAGTGATTTGCTGCGGTTTTTAGTCTTATCCAAATAACCGCAGCAAATGACTAGAAGCAAACATCTTAACAACTTATTTGCTGCGGTTATTAAGATAATCCCTAATAACCGCAGCAAATAGGTCGCAGCAAAATCCCTTTTTTCCACTAGTGATCGGATGGAGAGATTAGTGTCATAAGTTTGATCCCATGTCTTGATCAAACAATTAATACCAGTCGTCACAGGGGCGGAGCCAGGGGGCTGGCAGGGGTGTTGACCTTCGTTTTCATTGGTCCAAAATTGTTAGTATATGTTAAGTTTAAGTGAAAATAAATAATAAAAAATATAGTATTGGTTTGATTACTTGTTTATACTAGTTTTATAAACTAGGGTTCGAGACTCACTAGCTACATTCTTAACATTTTTTTGCTCTTTAACATTTTATTACTTCCATGTAATATTGATTTAGGCCCACGTGATAAAAAATAAAGAAAGTATTGTGTCGGACAGGTCTGACAGTCCTACTCAACCTGGACAATTATTATTGAACCTGGACACATATGGTTGAACCTGGACACAGAATGTTAAACTTGGACATAATGTTAAACCTGGTGACATAATAATGTTGGACCTGGATACATATTGTTGAACCTGGACACATATTGTTGAACTTGAACGCATATTGTTGAACCTGGACAAATATGGACAAACCTGGACAAATCTAGACAAACATGAACAAAACTGGAAAAATCTGGACACACCTGGACAAACCTGGACTAATGTGGATAAACCTGGACAAATGTGGACAAACATGGACAAATGTGGACAAACCTGGACAAATATAGACAAACCTGGACAAATCTGGATGAATCTGGACACACCTGGACAAACCTAGACTAATGTTGACAAACTTGGACAAATGTGGACAAACCTGGACATATGTAGACAAACCTGGACAAATCTGAACAAATATGAACACACCTGGACAAACCTGGATACATATTATTAACCTGCAAACATTTGTAAACATGGACACATATTGTAAAACTTGGACACATTTTGTAACTAACTTGGACAAAATATAACCTGGATACGGTTTTTTTTTTTTGCATTTTGAGGCCTTTAGAGGCCTCGTTTGGCGATTTTCGGTGGCCAATTCCTCTCCGTGTATTTGCAGCTGCGTTCGTCTCGAAAAATTAATTTCGACATATTATATGCCCCGATCCGACACCCGAGCGCAAAGTTATAGCCTCTCGAAGTTTTTCACTATTATAAGTGGTATATGGGTCAGCCGTCCGACCAGATTGTTTGTTCAGACCGTCTGACCAGATTGTTTGTTCAGACCGTCTGACTAGATTGTTTGTTCAGACCGTTTGACCCAACACTTTCACTAAAAAATATCCAGCTCCGCAGCTGCCACTCGGCTCCATATTCCATCTCCTTTGATCCTACCATACATCGACTTATAACTAAAAAGAATAGAAGGATGACGCCTATCTATAATCAATTCAATAAGTAAAATTGTGCATTGGTCTAGATCGTCAATACAATTGTGTAATACTATAATGGACTATAGATTGATAAACGAGGTAGGTGTATATACTCCTGATTCGAGTGGCTGAGTAGGATTAATTACTTTGTATAACGGATGTACAAAAAAAGAAGGATGATAAGTGATGAATAAAAATGTATACCTCTACGAATTGGGAGATCGATATTGGTTGTGTTCTCTTCATTTTATTTTTTCTGATCTGATCTTATAAGATAAAATCTCAAAATTATATTATGAGATCTGATCTAATATAAGTTGACAAGTACACATCCATAATCTATGAATATGGCTCACAACATTTATGCCTTATGGCCACCAATAGCCAGACTTGATACTCTATAATTCAAAATTAAAGAAATTGCAATTGATGTACCTTATCCAGCATTTAAGAACTTGAATATGACAGACTAGTGGAACAAGTCAAGCAAGTAGCAAATAGCTCTATGAAACTATTGCTTATATTATATGTAGAAACTTAAAACTTGAAACAACTAATAGAAAACAGCAAGAAAAACTAACCCAATAATAAATACTATGAAACCTAACTCTTATGATACACTCATTACTCAATTGTACTATCACTGAATCTTTCTGAGTCCCCTACAAATTAAGGCCCAAACAACACTCAATTCCTTCAAACCATTCTTTATTCTATCTTGATTATGCCTTTGAGTTATGGAATACTTGGTAAAATTAAACCAATGTGACTCTAACCGACTGAGTCAATATAAATATGCATCACTAACCAGAATTGACGCCATAAATGAATAAGTGATTGCTAATCACTTGTTCAACTTTTTTTATTTCCTCTAATTTGTACTCGTAATTGTTTTAATCTCCCACAATCCTTCAACAAAATTTCTTATAACTTCCATAGGAGGATTCCTAGGGAGAAAGAGAGGTGCTTTATAAGGAAAAAGTAAAATTTTCTTATTTTCCGCTCGAATTTGACCATATACTTTATAATTTAATTTTGAATGTGTACTTTATTATTTAATTTTCCCTTTTCTTAATTTTTCTTTATTTTGCTGCATTTATTCCCTTTTATCTCATATTAATGGTGCGTTTGATTCAACTTAAATAAGCACTAATTTACTTATTTTAAGAAAATTCATATTACATTAGAAAAATTTAGATCATATCAGCTCTGAAAAATCTAGTTCAGAAAAGTTCATATCAGATAAAAAAAATTATAACTATAATAGTAACTACTAATCAGAAAAATTCAGATCAGAAAAATTCAGATCAGAAAATTTAAGATCAGATCAGTTAGAAAATTTCAGGCAAATCAAACGCACCCTAAGTTGCTAGTGCTCAATTTCTTACTAGTGACACTATTTACATATGGTAACTTTGACTCTCTTTAATTTTTTACTCCGATATGTAAGGAAAAGCACAGTTATGTAAGATCTTGTTCGATTTGTCTCAATTTGTACTTTCCAAATATACAATTTTTATAATTTTTGGTTATATATAATTCAAGATATTAATATTTAAAATTGTGGTTCGGTAGATGTGAAAAAAAATGAAGCACATATTTTAGGATGGGGGAATACTAATTTTTGTCTTTTCATATCTTGGTTTACTTAATTTCTTAGTTTAAGGGTGTGTTTGATTTAAATTAGATCAGAAAAATTCACATCAGATCTGATATGAATTTTCTAAACCTCGTGTCTATCCTTTACTCATGTGCTTATTTTAAGAAAATTCAGATCAGATCAGAAAAATTCATAGCAGTTTAGAAAAATTCATATCAGATCGGATAAGAAGAATTATAGCTATAATAATAACTACTATCAGAAAAAAAGGATTGGATCAGATAATTCAGTTCAGATCAGAAAAGTTGAAATAAGATCATATCAGACCAAAAAAAAAAATTAAGATCAAATTAATCATAAAATTTAAGACGAATCAAACACACCTTAACTTCTTAAAATTTGTTATTTATTTTGTTTGATAGCATTAGTGTTCTGTCCTCGCTCAAGCTGATCAATGGAGTTGCTTACTCACGGTGGTCCTTATGGTGATGCCTGCACACAAGAGACACGGTGAGCTAACCCCGTGGTTGTTTCCGGGGAAAGACCCTTCAATGCTTTCGCAAGGGTGTTTCTAGAGAGAGAGAAAGAGAGTAGTGTATGGGAGAATTAAATTATAATTACCTTAGTATGGTGTTTTCATCCTCTATTTATAGGGATGGATGCTGGTAGATAGAGGTACTCTCACGTGTCATGCTGGAGTATGCTGGTGCCAGCCCCGGCATTTAGTTTGTTACATATTCGAGTGGGGGCCTGGATGGCCACCACTTGTACGGTCTTATTAGAATTAGTTAGTTAGTTTGTTAGAATGTGGGCCCAACCGCCCAGGTGCTCAAGTGGTGCCTTGAAGGTGATACGTGTGGGCTGGGACCAAGCCTTCGCTATCTCTGGGTAAGTTTCTAGCTACTTTCCTCAGGTTGGTGGAGACGCATATCCTTTTGGCCTCTGACTATCATCTTTTGGATGGTGGCATCTCATGACTCCGACATCTTAGAGGTACTTCGAATTGGTATGGTCATGCTGGTATACCGGTATGCCCCCATACAATTAGATTTATCTATTGTTTTTTGTCTTGTTTGTTGATTTATTTCATCATATCCATATTTATTTTCTTTGCTTTTTTGTTTATTTTCCTTTGTTCTTGGTTCTACATTGTTATTTTTAGTGTTGATGCCTACTCTTTTTAGTTTCGTACTTCTTAGTTAGCCCCTATTTTTTACACTTACTCCTTCAATTTAGCCCATTTCAACTCAACTCAATTTCTTGTTTAAAAACAAAGGAAGTTAGAATAAACTTGTAAGTAAAGAGCATTATTTTTCCTCTTATATGGATACCGAATATTACAGGGGGCCACCAACAGCATGGTTATTGATGGTAACTTCTTATTTAAAAATAAGGTACATGTCCGTAATATTTTGTACTATTAAAGATGTTGTGTAATAGACCTATTGATATATTTTCAGCCTTTTTCTAATAATAGTTAATTGTTCCGTCCACGCCCAAGCTAGTCAATGGAACAATCCGCCCACGGTGGTCTTTATGGTGGTTTTTGCACACAAGAGACATGGTGAGCTAACCCTGGGGTTGTTTCCGGAGAAAGACCCTCCGATACTTAAGTCAACAAGGGTGTTTATAGAGAGAGAAAGTGTAACGACCCGTATTTTAGCAACGTTGTTTTCGAAGAAAACAACAATACGAATCATTATTAACTAGAAACTTTCAAGGAATAAATTAAATAATGACAGCGGAAGCTTTAAACTTAATCATTTTATTTATTGAACTTAGAATAATCCCAAAACAAAGGAAATAATCAAAGTCTACAATTAACAACAAAACTACAAAGTCTATAAAAATAATACAAAAAGGTTAGGACATTCTAATGGGTAGCTAAGCTACTGAACTTGCTTGCTCTCAATCCCAACCATGATTCCCTTGAGAACTCAATTAACTCCAGCTCCATTACCTGAAATGGGGTCCACAATCAGTGGGGAGTAACTACGATGTTCTACTTAGAAGTGGAACCATAAAATACATAATAAGCGAGAATAGAGCAATCATAGCATAAGAATCATGAACAAAGGAAGCTCCAACAATTATAGCAATCAAATTCATAAAACAGAGTTACGCAGCGGAAAACATCAAACAATCATGCTCCAAACAAATCATCGAAAGAACAACGGAAGACTTAACAACAAAGACATAATGGTAATAACATCATAACAGACTTAACAATACTCAACTGCGATTCATAATCATACCATAATGCAATACTCGAAATCAGACAATCAACCGACTCAACTAGCTTCCAAACATTATATTCGATACAACTACAGTCTAATCAAACAATCGCCACGACCGGAGTCGATAAACACATAATCGCCACGACCGATGTCGATAACACATAATCGCCACGACCGAAGTCGATAAACACATAATCGCCACGATCGAAGTCGATAACACATAATCGCCACGACGAAGTCGATAACACATAATCGCCACGACCGAAGTCGATAACACATAATAGACTCTTACATAAATTAAAATACGTAAATTGTTCGCTTAAAATATACTGCTTCAGAAACGAATGATAAGTATTCATGAAACTTATCACTCGAACCCATGCAAGGCACTTATTGACTCAACCACGTTAAAAGTTCATATAATATTCAAAGCCACATAATAAATCATCTAACTCTCATGTAATCAAATAATCAATACATAATCATGCTTAGCAGTACGAATAATAATTAAAAATCTAACCTTTCTTCTAAGAATTACACGGCCATGCACGAAGGAACACACAACAAGGAAGTCATACAAATTCAACAAGAAAATCGTCATGCAAATAAAAGTCATAGCTTTAAATGGTCAAGCAATTGGAATGACAAAATAAAGATTCGTTTTTATACTTAAAACAACAATAAAAACTGAATCTTTAATCCATATTGATCATCAAATCACGGCATCTCATGATTAATCAAGAAATAAAATAAAATTCAAGATTTGCATTCTATCATCAATTAAATCAAATAATCATGCTTTAAAACTAAAGAATTAAATCAAGAACTAAATAAAAATCCATGCTTTTAACTTGCAAAGGTTCGAAAAATTCAAGATTAATGACATCAAAATTCAATGATCAAGAATTAAAGAAACATGCAAATTCGAATCATAAATCAAAAATTAAATCAAATAAATATCAAAGAATTTTTTAGATAAACATCATCAAGAACATAATAAAAATCCACACTTGCCATATACTCGAAAATGTCTTGTGGTTCTAAGACAAAAACAGTAATCTTTAAGCAATTCTTTAAATCAAAGCATGCAATTTAAGATCATAAATCATGAATTAACCAATAATTAATTAAATAAATCATAGCATAACATGTAAACAATTCAAGAAACATCAAGAACAAGTTTATAACATCACACGCATGGTTCGAACAATAACATGCAAGTTCACGATCAAAAATCTATGGCTATCAATCTACTCTATCAAATTATGCAAATTAATATTCCTAATTCTAAGTGCTTGGTCTAGTTACCTTAATTATTAGACAAGAAAAACAAAGATAAAACCTTGCTGTGGTTACACACACGGCACACACTAGCACTTTGAGGTATTTTATTTAATTTGAGGTTTAAAAGAAATAAGGGTAAAGAATAGAATAGTTAGGATTATTGTTCCTTATATAAATTTATAAAGAACAAAGGATAAAAGAATTAAAGAAAAGGGAAGGGGGGCCGTGTGACATGAGTAATGGTAGGAGGGAGTTGAGTGATTTTAGGAGATTGCTAGGTAGATAGTTAAAAAAATAGGGTTTTTAGATTCATAGATTAATTAAAATAAAAATTAAGGATTTTTAGATATAAAATATCTAATAATAATAATAACAATAAAAGAAATAATCCTTGGCCATATGTATGAAGAGGGCCGGCCAAGGAAGGGAATTCATTGGGTCATTGGCCCAATTTTGAGGCAAGGGCAGAAAAATAAGATAACACAGTCCAATTAACTGGGCCTTTTGGACTTAGAATTAAGAGTACATATTAATTAACCACGAAATTTTCTGGCCCAAATTTTCGGGTTATTACAGAAAAAGTAGAAGAGAGTAGAGTAGAGAGTGTGCATGAATGAATGAGTGAATACCTTTGTAAGGTGCATTCATCCTCTATTTATAGGAATGGATGCTGGAAGATGGCAGTACCCTCAGGTACATGTGTTGTGCTGGGGTTGACTGATGCCAGCTCCGGCATCTAGTTTGTTACACATTTGAGTGAGCGCCTGGATGGCTGCCACTTGTGCGGTCTTACTTGGTTTAGTTAGTTAGTTTGTTAGGATGTTGGCCTAGGTGCTTGAGTGATGCCTTAGAGGGTGTCACGTATTGGGCTGGGTCTAGACCTCAACCATCTATGGGTAAGCTCTCGTCTTCCATAAGATGGCGGAGCCTTAGGTCCCTTTCTTTTGGCCCTTAGTCGTCATCTTGTTGATGATGGCTTCTTCTTACTCCGGCATCTTGGGAGTGCTTCGAATGTGTATGGTCATGCCGGTGTACCGGTATGCCCCCATACACTAATTAAATAATATATTAAAGATGTTTTGTACTATTATATTGACTTAGATGGTGATTTAGCGCTATTCTTGGTTAAATTCCTGAATTTTCCCCATGTGTGTAGATATCAGGGCCGGTGCTAGGATTTTGGAGCCCTGTATGAATCTATAAAAAAGAGGCCATTAAAATACTAATATTTTTTTTTTCAAATAAGACTTTATTAACTTAACAAAACTTGTACACATAGAAAAAAATGATATATAATAAGAGGCAATTCAATTGAAAAAAATAAATAAAGGTGTAGCTAATTAATGACTATTGACTAATAAATGCTATGTTGTGTTTTTTCCCCCAAAAACTTGCACTAACGAGATTCAAACCCGGCGCATCTCAACTTGGGGCACAAACCCTTACCACTGGTCTATATTCTTTACTCTGCTTTATTTAAGAAACAATATTAATAATAACTATAGTTTTATCGGGGCTCCAGCTATTTCGAGGCCCTGCGCGCGATCCGCCGAAGCGCTGACGGCCCTGGTAGATATGAAAACCTCTTACGTACCGACAGACCATTATCAGGTAATGTCATTACATGGTAAAATATTTGCATATTAATCCCCTGTACAAGGCTTTATTCAAAGTTAAAGGATCAATTTGCAAAATTATAAAAGTGTATCTAAGACCACTCTATGTTAATGTATTATCATGTCAATGTTTTATATTATATAGTCTACGCATCAATTTATATTTTTTTTTTGTGAAATATTAAGGATGTATAAATGTATTTATAATTTACTAAAATTTGAAGGCTTAATCTGTAAAAAAAAATATATACACAGGATAAATGTGCATATATTTTTATCAGTACGTCCCATTAGTTGGTAATTGTCTATCATTTCCGGACCGCTAATTACCATTCTATCAGCGGTCTATTATGACTCAATTGATAGAGTTTTTTTTAAATTGCATGCATGCTTATAAGTTATAATGCGGTTTCACAATAAGAAAACAATTAAATAGTTTACTATTTGATTTGTCAAAAATAGCACAGGCAAGCTGTTGGAGAGAATTACAACATCAGTTTAAGATTGTTTAGTAAAAAATTAAAATCTGCACTCCACTAATTCAAAGTAGACAATATAAATAGAAGCAATTTATTAGTGACTAAGCACATGCTATTAATTAACTTGCTAATTGAGATCAAGTCCATCATGGTGTTTTGCATGCTTTCATCACCTATATTACATTATCTTATCTTATCTAATATCTATCCGCATGTGGGACTGAGATTTCATCAATATCTGATCTTCTTCCACACATAATAATTCTTGCTTGAATGTATGTAGGATGCATGGTGAGTTTTGTGGAGTCTACCCCAAATTCACTTGGTTTCCCACGAGACTAAACCCTAACCCCCAGGTCCCTCTGGGGCTGAGTGACCCCAAAAACATTGTCAGCTCACTAGTTCTTTGATAGGAGTCGTGCACTAGAGCCTAATGTACCTTAATGTGTTTTTTTTTTTAAAAAAAAAATCTTGCTTGAATGTATTCATTAGATTACCCATAAACATTCTAAGACATCAAAATGCTATTGTACTGCCTTATGCATGTCTTATGTCAAATCAAGATAAATTTTGACCTGATCTAGGAAAATACACATTAGAAAGAATAAGCTCATATCAATCGAAAAAAAAAAAAAAATCACTCCCATTAGATTAGAAAATATATACAAGTTTAACTTAAATCAAATTAGACCAAATCAAATTGATATTTTTAAGACTCACCAAAGATAGTTATAGTGTCTTATGCATTTTTTCACCAACGATTAATCCTGGTTCAACATACTATTTAATTTGATTGAATTTTAATACTTGAACTTTTGTTCAATTTAAATTAACTCAATCATAGCAAGCACCGATTAGGTCTGTTCATCAACATCAACGGGATGGATCGAGTATTCGGGTTATGTGTAGGGCCTGTATATTTTCATGTGGGCCGAATTGGACCTGCTTACTCGGCCTACCTTGGCCTAACCCATCTCTTCCAATCCTAGAAGATTATATGTAAATTCCATACTAAAGGTCCCATTGGTACTCAAAAGAGGAGGATGAATTGAGTATCTCTTAAAAAAATTTCGTACTTTAAAATTGTTCTAGTTTGATATCCAGTAACCTGGTTTAGCAGCAGAACTATGTAGAACAATATAGACTGAAATAACGCAATCAATGAAACACAGAGATTTTAACGAGGTTCGACAATTTTGCCTACGTCCTCCTACGGTCCTACCCTACTTTTCATTGATCAACTCAGAAAAACAAAAGGCAGTACACTTGTTGCTGTGAACTCACACAATAAACTTCACCACTTGATCTGAACCCAAGAGTGTTGTTTCGCAACTGACCTCTCAATTGCAACCCAATCACCAACCTATCTGTTTGTGACGAATACAGAAAAATTTCTCTCAAAAAGTGCTTCTAAAATGCTTACAGTAGATGAAGTAATTAAATCTGATATGAATGCTCTTATAATCAATGGATTGTTCTACTTGATCTTTCGTAAACTCCAAAAATCCGCTCAATAAAATGCTTGAGAGTCTTCCAGATCGTTTATGGTTAATTTGCTAATATTTATAGAACATAGGCACCCTAAATACTCCAGTCGAAAGATTATTTGGGCCGCAATATTTGTTCCTACAATTTTAGGAAAGTTTTCAATCAAATATTCTATGATCAAATACCCTAAAATATTTGCTTGTTATTCCCCAAAGCTTTTGGAAAGATTATAGCACTTAATATCCTTGCCATTTTGACTTGTACTTGCATTAAAACTTAAGGATCCAAAGATAAATTCTTTCATAAATTATTTTACGAGTCAGTCTGTTAAGGTGTTGGACTGTTGAACTGTACTAGGAACTGTTCATCATATCAGTTAAGGGTGGGCATATATGATTTTCGACCCGGTATTCGATTTTTTTTTATTCAAAAAAGCGGATATCCGATCCGGTTTTAAAATCCGGATCAGATATCCAGGTTTGAAAACCAGATACTAGATCATATCCGGGTCACAATTTTAAAAAACCGAATTATTTGGTGTTTGATTTTTTATTTTAAAACAATTTTTATCCAGTATCCGGGTCACAATTTATTACATATGACCCTTGATATTAAACTTAATCAACGACTTGGTTGTATGGACAATAGACAACGCGAGTTAAAGAAAAAACAAATGATTTTTGAAATTAATAAGTGGAGGATTGCATAAGAGGGTGTCATGTGTATGTTTTCAGGAGGATTGAATAAGAGGGTGTCATGTGTATGTTTTCAGTAGGATTGAATAAGAGGGTGCATGTGTATGTTTATTAAAAATTAATGGTGGTAGAGGGAATAATTAATACAGTTTAACAAACATAAACAAAGGGAATTGGAGCTGTTAATTCCCTTTCCAAACAACCCCTTAATGTAAATACCAAAATTCCAGGGAAATATAAGAAAGAAGGGGTGGGAGGCTGTGAGTTGCACAGAATATATGAAGTAGAGATATATATACATTCATTCAACCCTGCTTTTCCATATAACTTTTCTTAACGCACAAAAACTAGATACATGGAAAAACATGGGCAGTCAGAACGCTCAAACTTCAACAACTTGTTCTTCTAACTGCTAATATTGAGATGTAGCTTGCACCATATTATAAACATGCCAGAGAACACTTAATATTCTATAGTTTTCAGTTTAAGAAGGGAGGTGATGCTCAACTCTTAGAAGTAACTTCACCCCTTTAAAAATTTCAGTAACCTAATCTACTTATACCCAGTCATTCCCACAGAAGAATTGGAGCGAGTTGCCTTGTGAGAATCTGTGGCCGAACTTGTAGCTTTGGCAAAGTACATGTAGTAATACACATTTAGGACCATGTTGAAGACCACAAATACAGCTCCAGCAATAAAAACACCTTTGCGCAGAGACTCACATGAGAAGTTCTGAGCATAGAGCACGTGCCGGTATTTGGTATGGTAAGCATTCTTGGTTGCACCTGCAATTAAACAGGACTCCGCAACCAGAAAGGTTAACCTGCATAGAGATGTATATCATGAGCAACTAGCCAACTTGGATGTTTAACACAATCCCCATCAATTGAAGCGGAAGAATATACAAAGTAACAAGTTAACAACCCTCAATCTATGCACAAAAAGATCAGTACAATTAGAGCGATTTAACAACCATGGTGAGATCTATAACAATGAGCAGCAAACAACATCAGCAATGATGGTGTGAGAAGTGTGGTTAATAAGAGTACTAGTTCATGCAACTTTTGGTGAAGGGATTTAAAAGGTATCACTTATTCAAAGAGCCTATACTCCTTATAGTATTTAATTATTACCCTAAAAAGAGTGAAGTAATTACATTTAGCCAATTATGCAGTAGAAATGGGTAAATCCATGATCACAATTCAACAAAAGGTCCCAAAAAGCAGTTATTTGCATGTTAACTCCATTTCTTTTTATTCGCAACAATTGAGTTTGCATGGACAACTACACAAAATTTAGTTGCGTGTTACATGGAGAGAGGAAAATAGAGAATCAAGTGATGAGGAGAGAGATTGAGAGTAATGACATCTGGGAGGGATCTAATATGAAGCTATCAACAGGTGGGATTACAAGGGAATCAGCCAGAAACTATGCTTGAGGGCAGAAAGTGCCGAAGTTCTATCACATGTTTATATCATACACAGGTGGTGGATGATAGAGTATGTTTCATGCAGAAAACAGTCTCAGCAAAGATTCTCACCATGATGAGATGAAATAAATGATGGTCCAGGCTCGACTATTCCCAGGTGCCAAGGGTTTCCCGAAGCACATGCACCTTGTCAGACCCATGAGGAGTGATTCACTTGAGAGAAGAAACAAGAATCCCCCAACTCCATATCCAGTAGCAACATCTGAACTGTAAACACAGTATGTGGTGTTGGTGGATTCATCCTTGATTATATTACCCTGCAATAATATATATTGTTGATCGAAATCATTCCACAATCTGAAGCACAATTTATTGTGCGATATAAAGGTCCATCAGTGATTGATTTTACAATCAGTCAAATATCATAATCATTAGACTTTACTGTATTTACACATGGACTCAACTCCAAATCAAAAAAATAGATTTCATGTGCAGGTGAATTATGAAAGTAAAGTGCTGCAGATATGGCAAAACCCTCAAATAATTCTAATTTCTTGTTACGGATATGGCAAAACCCTCCATAACTTTTTATTTGCAAAGATATGGCAAAACCCTCCATAACTTCTTATTTGCAAAGTTTTACATCAAATAGAGTAAAGATATCAAATCATTAAAAGTTACGGAGGTAGTTTTTTAAATTTCTAACCTTCAAAATTTTCTAAGCTAATTCTGTGTTCCACTGACATTGTGAAATATTTCTTGTTTCTTCTCTGTGGGTGCACTTTGATCAATTGGAATTGTAAATTGAAGTAAAATGAAATTGGAAATCAATAGTAAAGAAACAAATAACAAACCAGAATTAGAAGGTGGGAAAATCCTTCAATCAACTTGATTGAAGACTATAAAACCCACCCAAGAAGGAGAAATGTATTATTGCAAAGTCAATTAGTGTTTACAATCACTAATACCTCTAGAGCACAAGGGATGTCTAATTCTAGCTCTAAAGTAATGTTTTGTGTTTGTCTAACCTGAATTTCTACAGCCATCAAAGAGTAATTGGGTATTTATAACCCTACAATTGAGTAATTAAACACGCGGAAAAAACGAGATCGTCAGACCCAGCGTCGTAGGGTGCGAGATTCCGTCGCGGGGAGCGAAAAAACTATTGTCCAACATCCTCTTTGAAGTAAATCCAAACACATCCTCTAATCAGAGGCGGCCCCAGTGTAGTACATCCTGGGTCCCATGACCCAGGTTTATTAGAGTCAAAAAAAAAAAAAAGCCCAAGCAATTCAGACCAATACTTCACGAACGAAAGTGCATCAGAATTCATAAGCTAAAAGTGAATTGATGATGACCAACCTGCAGAATTCAGGAAACACTGCCTAGTGCCTACTGCCTAGTGCCTGACATCCCCTTCCTTGAACTACGGAGTAATAGATAGGTACTTGTGTGCACTAATAATAAAGGGAAAAACTCAACAACTTTGATTTGTTATGTAAAGAAATGCAAAATTACGGAGTAATATTTTTTCCCTTTTCCATTTGAGTCAAGAACTTGTGCAAATTTCCCTTTGGCATTGAATCACCAACCTCGCCAAATAAGTTAATGTAGAGTAGTTTATCACTATCTTTGTCCCTTAGTATTTGCTACATAAGGTATTTTCAGAATTCAGTGTTGGTGAAAGAAAAGATTTTAAAACAACTTATATTTCAATGGAAGCCTTTTTTATCATAAAAGGGAAAAAAATATAAACACCTTAAATGTTTATAAATTAATAAGGAGTTGCGAAATAAGAAAGAAAGAATTTTAGTTAACTTACAATGTGCCAAAAGCATATTTTGTAAACTATCAGTAAATTTTAACATGTGAAAATTTTTTAAGTAATGTTTTGATATATATGTAAAAATTTGGAATGTAATGAATTATGGAGAAGTTGCTGGAAAAAAAATTATATTCTTTACAGATACCGGTGACCCAGTATTATTAAAATCCTGGGGCCGCCACTGCTTCTAATCCAAACCAAGTTGATTACGAGTCAATTCCTAACATTCTCAGATATCAGAAATTGGTTCCTAAAGCATTTAGAATTCTCAAAGGTTAGGCCACTCAAAAGTCAATACTACATTCTAATATGTTGAGAGTATAATGAAACCTCAACATAGTTAGTTATGTGATAACAACTTTCAGTTATTTCCCCCCTTTTGCTAGCTGTATAGATTCCTCTAGAAGCTATGACAGTATGACAGGTGCGTGAATAAATATATGAGCTAAAGCACATTCTCAAGCAATGCAGTTTTCTCCCCATTTTCCACATTATAACATAATACCTAGCAATTGAAAATAACTAAAAGGAAGAAGGAAAGTACCATTGGTTATCTTAGGCCATGTTCTTTTAGAATTGAATCAATCTGAAACTATATTCTAACTCAGGTGGAGTAGAATATAATTTGTCTGAATTGAACTCAACTGACAATTCAGAAATTAAGTCCAAAAGAACAGGGCCTTAGTCTTTTAACTACTCAGAAAAAATAATTTTTGGGATACTTCAACAAATCAGGTAGTGAATTGTGAACTTATACCGAATCTTGTGCTATCAGACTAGGTAACACTATCAGCTCGTTTGATAACCAACTATACATTACCATAATTGGGAATGGAATTATATCTAAATTTAGAAGGAAAATCAATACCTATGCCCATGCTGATGGTAACTAACCTCTAATTTATCTAATCTTCATCACCAATATTGAATCCCATCCAATAGACCAACACCCCCCTTCCCAGTAGTAAAATATGAAGAAAATTCAAGGTTAGAAATGAGAATATGTTTCCAATAAGGATTACAAAGGTTTATTACTTTACATAATTATACTTTAAATCCATTCCAATTACCAACAATTAAATGTGCCATAAATGAGACAAAACTACTTCATTCTCCAAATTATTTTCTCCAGTCTTTCTTTATTCAAAATCAAAGGTCTACAATCTCATGTTATCATTGAAGCAAGGTGTGCATTGTGAGCTGAAAAAACAAGCTATTTTCAACATGATCACACAAAATTATTCACAATGTGATATATCTTCTGTCTTCACTTCATATCTCTCACAATCGATTTCTCTTTCACTAAATCCAGCCACCACAAACTCAAAATTATACATTTATTATATTTATTAAATTCAATTCATTTTAATGATTTGCCAATCAATTTCACTACATTGCAAGGCATTGTAGTTTAATGTGCCTTTTTAGTTTTAACAAATCAAAATATTTGCATTCTTCGTCAAGTATGAGTTTGTATTTTTATATTTCTCTGCTAACATATTGATTACCGAATCCCGTTTCCTTCATCCAATGGAGGGATAAACTCATGCACTTAGAGAGGTTGATTTACTTCTACGAACTTTCCATAATTTTTCCTTCCTAATTCCCTTCATTTATAGCACCTAGATTGCTTTCCTTCTCTCTCTTTCTCCAAGACTCCAACTAACCCTACTTCTCCAAGCAACTCCTATGACATAGACACAGCCATATTGCACTTTCCAAAATACCCCTCCCCATCAGATCAGCTCCTTGCAGGATCCATAACACTTTTTTTTTGGTAAATGAAAAGTTTACAGAAGCTTGAGTCTGTAGCTTATGTAGCTTGTGAAAAGTTTAGTAATTGTCAATCTTGTGAGAAAGCTCAAGGCAAACTAATCGGGATACTTTCAGTGATGTATGTGTCATGAAATGTTACTCCTTTTTTGATTCAACCATATGATTACATTCATTGATTCTGCACAAGGGAAAAAATTGTAAACGGAGACTGATTTCTACTAAGAAATGGGTGTGGGTCTATGAATATTCTATGAACTGAGAATTAGAGGTTAGTATATTCTAAGAACTACATAAAAATTAGAAACTTGGAGAAGATTGTAGTAGAATTAGTTAGAGTAGTTTTCTGTAGATACGAGCAAGTTATAGAGAGAAGGGGATTATGTTGAATGACTGAATGTTATTTGAGAGTGATCTCTTTGGGAGAGAATAAGCCTCTTGAAAGCTTGTAAGTTGTAACTATCTTTAATTGCTGTTTTATTGTTATTTATCAATCATACTTCATCTTCTTCTCTAGTTCATTACCAATCATTGTGAAATTCCGCCAAATGCTATGCCTATTCATAGGCAGAACATAAATATACTATGGCATCTATTTGTGGCAAACATAATGGTTTGTTAGGGTCACACTCCCTATTCTAAATTTGGTGGCAGCTATACTGATCATTACAATTCAATAATATCTATCAACGAAAGTATCAATGCACTATTAATTGAAAGTTTTTAAACTAATGCAATGTTACTTTCCACATCACCATTATACTAACATCTTCCTATGCAAAAATAAACATATTCTTTGGAATGATATTGGATCACCAAACCCAAATTCTATATCTGCATGTAAGGTGCCAGTTAGTACTGAGATAAGAGCTTTTTATGAGATCTAAGCAAGCAAAAAGGAAGAACAACAAATCTTTCAATTGCACATGATATAATTAGCGATTACTGATTATAGCACTTAAAGGAGTCCTTACTTCTGAAGAACCCTCTACCTATGATCAATTAATTTTGCACTCTTTCTTTAAAGTTCGGAAGCAGCCATTGACAACCTGAGAAGGGATATAATCATCCGATTTTTGCTACTCGGGTATTATTTACAACAACAACAATATCAAAGCCGTATTTCCAAAAATTTGAGCTTGTCTAGACATGAATCAAATATATACATCACAAAAGTCATCCACATAGATCTTCCTCCTCCAATCATGTCTATTTGCGGCTAAATTTTTATCCAATACCAACAACCTGGGCATTATATATTTACATAATTAATGGAGTCCTAATCTAATTAGGTAAATTACCCACAAGAAATGAACGTTAATGCTTAATGGAATCCTAATCTAAACTGGGTATAGAAATACTTTTTATTATCGGTCTCTAGGTAGTTTATCAAACAGAAAGATATAACAATGTACATTCTACATTACATATGTAGTTAGTTGGTGGCAACCTCATTTTTTTTCCTCAATTTATTATAATCAACACCAAATGCAGCTGATGAGAATTTATCTATGTTAACTTAACTAAAAAAGTTTTTTTTAATAATCAAAAGTTATTTTAGTTAATTAAGGCCTTGTCCTTTTGGATTTAATTCCTGATAAGTTCAATTCACTCCAACTCGGCTCAAGTTAGATTAGCTTTTGCTGAGCCTAGGATTTGTTTAATTCACTTCGGTTCACATTAATTTAGTCCAAATGAAGAAGACCTAACTAGCTTAACTAATTACCAAAACTGTATATAAGTGGGAAAAAAGGACCTGTTTAGTCAACATTTTGCATTAGTATAAAGAAAAATAAACAAGGAAATTGCCTCAAATAAGCCATGAGTGCACACTTTCACAAACACAGATCAATCCATTTCATTTCTCTTAACCTCACTCCCTAGCTAAATAAGCTTATTTCCTAAATATTTCCCTGCACAATAATGAAGGTTCAGGCTCTGAAACTTAAACCTTTTCTTCACTCTACTTCGATTACCAACAACCGCAAGATAGATCAAGAATCTACAGTAGTTCATTCCACAACACAAGAATGCTGATTAACGAAATTTCACAAACACCAATAATAACATTGAACAATTAACAACACGAATTTCACACAAACTAAACCAGAGGAAAAGGGGGAAACACAATTACAGTTGCAGGTTCTTAAATTACGAAAATGAAGAAACATAGCTAGAATTCAAGCAAAACAACATCAAATTAAAAAAACAGAGTTCATGAATGAGAGAGAGAAAGAGAGAGTACACGACTACGACGGCGCTCAGCGGCAATGGAGAAAGCAAAGGCGGCTAAACTGAGAACAACTACTAGCAGAAACACTAAACTTGAACCCTTTCCTTCTCTCATTTTTTTTTTTTGGAATTTTTCTTTGACTTTTACTCTCAAAATTGGTGGTTGCACAAAGTGAATGAATCAATGAATGCTAGAGACAATCAGAGAGATACAAAGGAGGAGGGATTTAGAGATTAGAGAGTGTGAAATAGTGAAAGTGGTAAGAGCAAAGTTGCTTTTTGTTCATGTGCTTTTGCTGTGCTTCCTTGATTATGCTCGACTTATGTCCGGAAATTCCTATGTAATTAACATAGCCGTAGCATTAATTAAATTCGCTATATGCTTTTATTCCACTGCTCAAAAAAAAAAAAATCTAGAGGTGATCAAAAGTTCGTGCCGGGTCGGGCCTTAACTAAGTTAGTATGTTCAATGTCCGGTTTTTTAGGTAGGCTTAGTGGGCCTTGAGCAGGCTTTTCGGGCCGGGCCCGGCTTTTGAACTAAAAAAGCCTATTTTAAGTGCGTCAAAATCTATAAAATTTTCAGGCCGATCAGGCCGGGCCAACGGGCCGGGCTAATGTTGATCAGCTCTAAAAAAAATTGTTTCTTCCAACATACTTGTAATAGTTGTATATTTTTTATGAAGGGTCTATTATGCACCCGAGTTCATGTAGAGGTATGTGCACCAAAGTTATTATATTTTTTATTTAATACAATTTAAAATTAGTAAAAAAAAATTATAAAATAAGGAAAATTATATTAAGATGCACCTTACATCTGGGTGTATATACAATGGGTTAACTACACACAAGTGTGCATGTAGAAGAATGTTCACCCAAAGGTTTTTTTGCTCATTAATTTTGAATTTTTAAAAAAGCAAAAAAAAAAAAAAAGAAGCAAAATTACACTTGGTGCCAATAAAGAATGAGGTGTTAATAAAATCATTTGTAAAGATTTAATTAATGAAATGTATTTTCAATGTTTAAGGGTCTGCTACTTTTACTTTTAATCATTTGTAAAGATTTGATCGATGAAAATGTTCAAAATGGCACTATCTAATGAGTATAGGATGCAGTTTAATTCAATTAAATTTAGTTTAGTTTAGACAAATTAAGTTCGGATCTTTTCAATTCAGTTCAGATTAATTCACTTCAAACGAAAATAGCCTGGTTCCTCCTTCATTTCAATATTTCATTGGCTTGATCAAGGACATAAAATAAAATTGGTTCCATGAGAAGTAACAGGAGGCAAAACTGACTTGGAGGCGCCATCAGCAGCGTAAAGGCTTGAATGCAATTCACCAAGAACTAATGAAGTGCTCTGAGATGTTACCTGAAGGAAAAACTTTTCATGAGTAAACCATTATCAAATAACATGGATGGATGTCAAGTTTTAATTGAAAGAAGGAACATGTAAAACTTTATCCAATAACAAACCATTATCAAATTGCATAGTGGTAACATGTTTAATCTTAATTTGCTTACCATCAACAATTGTTATTGTAATACTCCAAATTTTGGGCCAAAAAATTTCGAAATAAAATATTAAATTTTCCTTTTGTTTTATTAAATATTTTAAGTTATTTTTGGAAGAAAAATTATTTTCATATAATCTGTTTTTATGTTTAACGGAAATTTCGTTGACCATTTTCGCTTGAAACGTGTTTAGGATTTTTTCTCGGAATTGGGCCATAACAATTAATGAATTATGATTCCAAATATGATAGGTCTGAGGGCTTGTTTACTTCAGATTATATTCAGTTCAGTTCAGTTCAGTTTAGTTTAGTTCAGTTCAATTCATCTCTATTTAGTTCAATTAATACACTTCTATTCAGTTCAGTTCAGTTCAGTTCAGTTCATCTCTATTAAGCTAATGTAAACGAGCCCTGAATTTCATAATGCTAGATGGCCCAATTTGCTTTAATTGTTGTAGGTCTAATCTTTTGATTGTAATTGGGCTAATTAATGATTTTGGCCCAATTTGCATTTTTAATCATGATATATTGATATGTTAAATGTGCGTTGAAGTGGCCCATCTATTTTGGCCGAGTGATGACCGACGACCCTGTGGAGGATTGAAAGGACCGATTTTGCGTGTTGTTCTTGTTGGAAAGTGGTCCATCCCAAGTTTCACATTGGAAGAATAAAGAGTAGAATAACTTTTTATTAGTGTTACCAAACACCCATTAGTATGAGGCCTTTTGGGAAGGTGCCCAAAAAAAAATCCGTGCGGGCTTGGCCCAAAGCGGACAATATCATACTAATGGTTGAGTTGTGGTGTGTACGTCTGCGGTCTTACAAGTGGTATCAGAGCCTTGGTTTGATTTGATCCTGGTCAAGTGGCTGTTGTGGCGGTGTATGTGGTGTGGTGCCCCTCATGTATGTGACATTGCGATTGAGTGATCTGGTTCCAAGTATCGTAGTCCTCCTAGCATGGTGGTTAGGCGGCGTGTCCCGTAGTGATGACGGCGGACCTTGATGGGTTGTGATAGGTCAAGATTTATCGCTTAAGGGGATGCTTTGAGCCTTGTGACCTCTTGTGTTGTCCTTGTATGTGACGTTGTGATAGTATGAGGCCTTTTGGAAAAATGCCCAAAAATAAATTCGTGCGGGTTTGGCTCAAAGCGGACAATATGATGTGTACGCTTGCAGTCCTAGAGTTCTATTTAAGCCTCATTCAATGAGCCACTTTCTCATTTACCAAAAAAAGGAGCACTTTTCTCACAAACTCATTAAAGCACTTTTTGCTTAATCTTTTGAGATCAAAATACCCATTCATAACTAACGACTGTTCTTCCCATATTCCTTCCTTCAAAAATTACACATTACCTATCTTCCTACACTCCAAACCGATCATCAAATTTTAAAGAAAGTTGGTGTTTCTTAATCCTAATCCATAAGACCTAATTTTTATGTTAGAAGTGAGGTCTGGCCTGAAATATCTAAGATGGCCTTGTAGTAGCTCAAACATGTCATCGGATAATATCAACTATCTAAACGTAATAGATAAAGCAAGTAAGAGCTAGTATATATTCACAAAGTCAAAAGCCATGGCTAATTATTTTTAACGTTCGCCATATTACAACTAATAATGTAAAAGAAAGCTAATTACGTGTGTTTTAAAAGAAATTTGCGCTACAAACGAGCATATTTGTCAGTATACCTGACAAATTGGTTGGTCGGGTCGGTATTGGTCGGTCAAAATCGGATTTTGGTCATTTTTGGGTCAGTGCTTTTTCGGTAACGGGTTGAATTTCTTTGTTTATGACCCAAAGTTTTCGGTACCAAGTTGGTCGATCGGTACATTTTTTTAAAATGTATCTCAATATATTGACTAAATATTATAGCAAATACCAACTAGTCAACTATAAAAAAAATGGTTTCTTAATCAATATCACCAAATTGCGCAATTACCAATATAATTGTAGAAAATGACAATTCCAAAATACATATCTATATTACTTCCTCCGTAACTGATTACTTGCAACATTTGAAGTAGGGGAACTTCCTAAACAATAAAAAAAGTTAATGATAAATTAAGAGTTTGATTAATGATAAATTACCAAGCACCACTCACCATCAGCAACAACGCTAACCACCTACTGCACCACCTACATCTTCACGTCCTACTGCACCACCAACATCTTCACGTCCTACTGCACCACCACCATTTGCACGTCCTTTGCACCACCACCATCACCGCTGCACCACCACCGCTGCCAACCAAATCAGACCCCACCTTCATCCAAATTGAACCCCACCACTTCCTAAACCATCGAATCTCCACTAACTGAACCACGACCTCTGAAATGCGAATCTCCAACACCAAAACCACCGAACCACGATTAACACTTAAAAAACCCGGAATAATGCATAATGTATTAAACAGAATAACATTATACAAAAAAAACCTAGAATAATCCATATTGATGTGGGATGCTATTGGATATGTCTTGTGGCCTAATATTATTTGCAAGTGTATAAGACTATATTTGAAAAATCGGTTGGTCAGGTCGGTAACGGGCCGGTCACTACTTTAATACGGGTCTTTGAGTTCGGTCAAAAATGGATTTCGGGTTCTATTTTATGTTCATGACCTAATTTTTCCAGGTCGATTTTCAGGTCGTTATTTGGTCGGGTTTGTTTTTGATAGGTTTATTTCTCAGAGTCATCCAAATGAATAAGCTCATTTTCATTCTTTTCCAATGGGACCTTTGTAGCAATTCACTTGCTTTTTCTCACCTTTGTTCTCTCAATATTATCCTCCTCAACCTCTATTTAGGCTAAAATCTGTTTGGTAAGGCGCGATTGGTATGTAACACGAAAATTAAAGAAAATGGAAATGAGTGAAAATGAAGACAAAGCTTTAAACAGGTAACAATCTGCAGGTGGCTATAAGTTCATCAATCCACTATCTTTTGTCATTGGTTACAGCTACAATAATGCTTTAATTTGTAATAACGAAATATCTAGTTAGCCTATGAGTGGTTTTGCATAATAATATAAGAATATGGAATACAAAGAATGATGAGCAGAGGATAGGGAGAGTAAGACTGGATGGATGTTTCCCTTATACATCAAGCCTGTTTAGTTTACAATCCAGCCTTGCTTGACCATTGCCAACTCCGAGAATCAAGGGCCAGACCTTTTAAGTGTTCCAAATGACAACATTCAATTAGAATTTTAGCACAACCCAGGATCTATTAATCCAACACCAAATGATGTATAGTTTCACATACACAAATAATCATATTGATGTGCAAACTAATTAAGATGGAAAGTAAGAAGGTAAAATGCTAGCTTAGCTTCAACACATGATGAATTAAAAAAAAAAAAAAATTTAAATCCCAAATGGGGACACATTTTATTTCATAAAATTTGAAACCTACTAATATATATAATAAAAATATTAATTTGATAATATATGAACTAAAATAACATTCAACAAAATGTGATCCAGTGTATCGATTGGGCCTAAATCTAGTTTTTAATTGAAAACTTTTCCCTAAAAAAGATTGTCTCTTGTTTGTACTTTAATTAATTATACATATAACGGTGAGGATGAAGCTCCATCACAATGGTGTCGGAGTCATATCACTTTTACATCTTCGAGGTGTGAGTTAAGGACCAACGGCGAATTTTCCTCTGCAACCCCTTGTGTATTGCCAATATGATATTTCTGTAAAATAAGCCACGAATTGGACCTTAATGCTATTTTGGAACAAATGTCCAGATAATAAAAACCATATTCTACATATTGGGTTGGGTACCAAAAGTCACACTCTACGTGTAACATGATTCAGTTTAACCTAAAAACTTAAAATTAGAAAGGTGAGATTAAAAAAAAAAAAAAAAAAACTTTGGAATTACTTATCATGAAGTTCAGACTCACGACCTTAAAACTACAGGCAAACTCACTGACTACATGCACCAAGTATCATGGGTAAAACTATTATGTACGTAGCCGACCGAAAAGAATCTACGGAGTACTATTAAATTGTGGTACTAAGGGCTTGTTTACTTTAGATTATATTCAGTTCAGTTCAGTTCAGTTCATCTCTATTCAGCTAATGTAAACGAGCCCTAAATATGATACTCCTTCCGTTTTTCTATTAGATATACCATTTGCTTTTCACACTTGTCGAGAAATAACTTTGACCGGTAATATCTTTACTTGTATAATTGTAAAAATTATAAAAAATATATATATTTGGATAGTTTATACTGAGACAAATCCAATAAGATCCCACTTAACTATATTTTACCTTATATATAAATTACAATTATTAGTCAAAGTATGTTTAATAAATAGTTTCAAAAGTCAATATGTTATATCTAAATATAAAAAAGGATGGAGTATTGATTAATTAAAAGGTAAATACAAAGTTTGTTTGTTTGATGCATTGCATGCTATCTTAAATTATAAACTCTTAAAATAGAACTGGTTGAAAATGAAGTAGTTTTCTGCCTCTGAAAAGTAGATGAAGAAATTCATTGAAGAAGATACCCTCTATTGTGTTTTTTTTATTTGTCATTTTTTTGTATATGGGACATTAGGAAATAATGCGTTGGATTTTTTTATTAGTACGTACATCAATCAATTATTTAAAAAAGCACAGAGAAATGAAAAGTGCCAAGGAAGAAGAGGGCAAACTCCATTAATAAAAGAATGCAAAAATTGTAAGAAAAAGGCATGCAATTATACTATAATCCAGTAGTTGGAAGGTCACAAAGACATATCTATATACTGCAAAAGGTGCAGTGATCATATAAGTAGCTAAAGATCAGAGTTTTTTTCAACCACAATATGTCGTATCTTTAATTTTGAAGTTCACTTTGACCCAAACAAAACTCACCTTTCCTTCATGTCCATACTCCATACTACTTACATTTACAAAACTTTTCTTTGTTCTATATGTCCTTCTCTTACATACATTTTGAATGGCCCTAACAGTACAATTTGTTTGGTAACTAGTTATTAATAACGGTAAAAGAAATGAAAAATAATATTTATTCTCACAATGGTGCTATTTTATCTTCAACTTATTAATTTTTTTTCACAAATAGTACGTCATGCATTCACATATAATACCACTGTTTGTGAAGAATATTAGATGAAATTTCCCTTGCATTGCTAAATTATGGTTTACTAGAGGCGAAAAGTATTTTTACCCATTTTACATCGTTTACTTTGAGTGAAAAATTAAAAAATAAAACTTGGGCTGAAAACTCACTTTACACACTAATTGAATTTATTTTCCCCCAAATTTGGGAGTAAAACGTATTTTCTGTTTAAGTAAATATTGGAAAATTTCTATGAAAATACACAGGGCCGGTGAATAGGGCGTGCAAAGAGACCTACCGCACAGGGCATCATCATTAAAAGGGCCCCAAAATTTTAAATTTTCATATATATTAACTAAAAAAATTACTCATTCTCCTACCAATGTTTTAGAAAATCCATATATGTTATTATGTTAATAATATGAAAGGCCTACTTTTGATTTTTAACACAGGGCCTTTATTAAGTTTAAGACGGCCCTGAAAATACATCATCAAATGTTTTTCATGGAAAATCATTTTGCATGAAAAACTTTTTACACCCAAGTAAACAGACCCTATATGTGAAGAGTATTTGTGCGTGAAGAAAATTAGATGTGAATGAAAAACAACATTTATTCTCACGTGTCGTATCATGTCAACCTGTTTACTTAAACATGTCAAAGTCCTTAACCCCAAAATTCGCTAATTTTGTGTTGTGTTCGGTTGTCTACTCGTCTAAAATTCGCTAATTTTGTGTTGTGTTCGCTTGTCTACTCGTCTTAGCATGCTATGCCAATTTTTGTCTTTTTAAAGTTAATAGTTGAGCATGATCGTGTCGTGTGTGTCGTGTCACTTGCTTACATAAATGGGTTGAAAACCTTTAACTAACCCAAATTAAACCTAACCCGTTTAATAAGTGTGTCGTATGGTGTCAACTCTTTTGCTTAAACATGTCAAAATCATTGACTCAAACCCGTTAATTTGGTGTCGTGTTCGAGTTGTGTTAGCGTGTCACATCTCAATTTTTGCACTATAAAGTTAATAGTTGAGTGTAATCGTGTCATGCCGTGTCAACCCACTTACATAAACGGGTTGAAACCTCTTGACCCAAACTCGACTCATTTAGTGTCCATTTGTTTTGATGGAAAATATTTTTCCGGAAAATGATTTTTCTCCATCTTTTCATTTTCCTTTGTTTGTTTTGAAAAGGGATGAAAAACCATTTTCTTTAAGGTGGGAAATGTGACATTAGAAAGGGAAAACAATTTTCCTTTTGTAGGGAAAGAATGTCACATTTTCCCTCTCACTCCTTACTTCTCACTTCTTCATTCCTCTCATCCTTCCTTCATTTCTACTTCGTTCATTTTTATTTTCCTCAATAAGTTTTCTCTAATGAAGCAAACAAAGGAAAATTTTTAAATCAATGTTTTCCATTGAAAATTGTTTTCTTTTGAAACAAATAGAGCCTTAGTAAGTGTGTCATGTTGAGTCAAGTTGTTTACTTAACATTGGCAAAATTATTGACCAAAAATCCGCTAATTTTGTGTCGAGTCAAATTTTACCAGCTTGACCTAACATTTTTTTTATTGTAAATCTATCTAACAAGATGTCAATATCTATATCGTAAAGCTAAATTCAACTGAATATATCTGTTTGGACATTGTTATACCTATCTGGTGGGTAGATTACTTACTACTAATAAAGACATTAAATTATTATTAATCATATTAGTTGGAATTCACTATCAATATTAACGACAACACTTTATTAGTGGTGGTAGTTTAACGGGTGTGTATGAATGTATACTAAGTTTTTTTTCTATTTGTTTTACCCTAGCATGAATTTATGCAAATCAGCACCAGTAAGGGCGTATGGTACGTAGCTCCAATTATTTGCAAGGAAGTTAAGGAGTCAATGAGCAATTCCCCGTAAAAACAACGGTCAAGAATCATCCCATGTTAAACGTCAACCCAATTTTCAATTTCTGACAATGGTAGCCGCTTAATGTGGCAATTAGAAACTAATGAAAGTACATTGTTGGTGTTTAATAAATTAGAGGTATTTAGCAGCTAGATATGATGACAAAAGCAAAAGACAAATCTTAATTTTTGCGAAAAAAAAAATACCATCATAGAAGTTGACGTGTGAAGCCCTATGGAACATTTTTATAACGTCACAAGGTGATGTTTAACTCGAAGTTGATGATACAGCCGTGCATGGTTAATTAATTAGCCACTGATTAGGAGTGTTGTTAACAAAGATAACATCATGGCGTACAATTTAACCTATAAAAATGAAAATATCAAGGAATTCCTATTTAGCATGGACATCAACACATGTGCATTTAGAGGATCCAGCTCTAACATAGCATTGTTGGAGTAGTCTTGTTGTATCTTTGATGTGGGAAGTTCAGTTCTCACCAATGATAAATATCCTTCCCAAAAGAAATGTTTTCGAAAGTCGGTGTCTAGGGTGATGTAATAAGTGAGAGTCCTGTAAATTTGTTTTGAAGAATTGAATTTTTTTTTTTAAAAAAAAAAAAAACAAAGAGAAATGGTAGTCTATGTATCACTCTACCTTTTCCTCACTTTCATTTTACTCTCACTCTCTATTTGACATGTAGCATATAACTTATATTTATTTAAAAATAAAATAAAATAATAATTGGGTTTTAGTTTTTCCATGCCACAAGTAAAATAGAGAAAGAAAATGAGGAAAGGTGAGTATGAGAAAAAGTGAAAGCGATGCTAGCATTTCTCAACAAAAATAAAACCATGATAAGAAATGACCACTTTGTTTATCTTAAAGTATAGATAATCAAGTTTCACATATAGGGAGCGAGTAATTTTAAAATCCAAGTTTGAACTTATATAACAATAGAAGCTAATAGTGGCGGATCCAAAATTTCGGAGATGGTTGGTCACCATAAATGATTGATCATATATCAATTTTTTTTTGCGAGTCTAGTTCATAATTGAGTTCAATCAAAAATAATATTAAAAAAAAATCATATTACAAGTACTTAAAAAATAAAACTTACAAGCCGAAAGTACGCAAATCTCAAAATTAAATGTTAAAAACAAATAGTACTATAAAACTATTACTCCCTCCGATTAAAACAAAAAAAAAAAAAAAAAAACACTGCTCCATTTTCTTTTTCAAATCTCCCAAAATATAATTTTAAAAATTAATATCTCTAATAATTATTTATAAAAACATTATAAAAAATTATATAATTGGAAATTAATATCTCAAATAAGATCACACATAACTATAATCTTTGTTGCCTATACATGAAAACTTAAGTGTTAGGTTTTATTGTATATTGGGTAATTATATTTGGGCTAGGGTTATTTTTGAGGCCCTTAATTGTGTATACTAGGTTATTATATAAACCTCTCTAAATGAGTGAATGAATCCAAGGAAAATTAAATCTTAACATGGTATCGGAGCTATCAAACACTAAAAACCCTAAAAATTAATTTTTTTTTTCTATTCTACTGTTAAAAACTCTAAAAACTAGATTTTTTTTTTCTCTTTTCTATTCTACTGCTAGCCATGGCCGACGAAGGTAAACAAGATCCTTCATCTCCTTTCTACCTTGGAGCCGGTGATCAACCCGGAAATCTCATCACTCACGTGATCTTAAAGGGGGAAAACTATCTTGCTTGGTCTAGAGCAATTACGTTGTCCTTGAAATCTATATGGAAATTCGGCTTCGTCGATGGAACAATCACCAAGCCATCCGAGACAAAGAAAATACTCGACTGGGAAACTGTAAATTCCATGCTTGTTTCTTGGATTTTACGTTCCATTGATGCTAAACTTGCAATTACTATTCCATATTTTGAGGAAGCAAAGAAATTGTGGGATTATTTGGAGAAGCGATATTGTGTTGCTAGTGGTCCTCGTCTTCAACAGCTTCGGGCGTCGATCACCAATTGCCGTCAATTGAAGAATATGATTGTGGAAGAATATTACACTAAGTTGATGGGATACTATGATGATCTTGCTCGTCTTAAGCCTCCACATGGTTGTGAATGTGGAAATTGCACTTGCAATGTTGCTGAGAAATATCAGTTGGACAAGGAAGAAGAAGTTTTGCACCAATTTTTAATTGGGATTGATGATGATTTATATGCTGTGGTTCGAACGAACCTACTGTCACAACAACCTCCAACCTCTTTGGACCGGGCATATGAAGTGTTTCTTCAAGAGGAGCGTTCTCGTGGTATTGCTCAAGGCAAGGTTCATAAGGATCGTGATGATGCTCACGTGTTTGTCGTCGCATCGGATCGCTCCAAAGGCTCTATGAGTTGTCGGGACAAATCGAAACTCTTTTGCTCTCACTATCAACGAACTGGGCATGACAACGGTGGTTGTTTCCTCTTGAACGGCTACCCGGACTGGTGGATCGAGAAATATGGTCACAAGGGCTCTGCTGCATCTCGAAATCAGGCTGGGTCCAAAGCCCCTGCTGCATCGTCTGCCACTGATCGTCACACCGCAGCTCCTTCTGCCGCTGCCTATGATCGCAGCAAGCCTTCTGCCTCGGTGCGCGCCCATGCAATTGCATCTACATCAGCCGTATCTTCTTCCACAGATGATGGGGGTTCTTTAACTTCTTTATCTGAGCTTCAACCTGAACATGTTAAAATATTGCTGAATATGATTAATAAGAATCAACAGGATAAGATGATTGGTGAGTATTTTTCCTTGTCTTGGATTATTGACACAGGAGCATCTCATCATGTAACAGGAGATGAATCTTCTTTGATGGATGTTACATCAATTTTCCCGAGTCCCGTTGGTCTTCCCGATTGGCGCACAAGTTATTGCCACTAAGGAGGGTCGTGTTTTTTTAGCAGATGGATTAATTCTTGAACATGTTAAAAGGCGTGTCGCGCACCTAACAAAAAAAACCTAACTATTCCTCCTACTTATGTAGTCGGGCAAGTAAGGGTCGAATCCCAAGAGACTAACCGGTTCAAAGTGGTTGTATTGACTTCAATTAGAACTAAGCAAGTAATCAAAATAAGTTGAGATTTAACTAAACTAAGACCAAAAGCAATTGAAACTAATAGGAAAAATCAAAGATTAAAAGCAATTCTAGGCTTAAGAATTCCCACTAACATGAATTAATTCAACAAGCAATTCCCTTTTCCCTCGATCAATTAATCAACAATTAATAGAATGGAAGCGCCCTAAAAGTACTAGTGATTTCTTTCGATCAATCAAAAGCTTCCTTAACAATGCAATACTACCTATTTTCATGGCCTGGATTCATGCTTTTTAAGGACTTTAAGCACAACATCCTAAAATCCTAACAAATTTCATCATCTACTTTCGTGATGATTTCCTTTATCTCAATTTAGAGTTCTAAAATCAATTAAGAATCAACTTTCGTTGCAAACCTAATCACATTCATCCAATATTATTTCTAATCAAAGAATGATATTAAAACCAACTCTAAATTGAATAAATTGTAAATTAATCAAGGTTGGGAATTGAGAATTCAATTGCAAATTAATTCATATTAGGGTTCATCCTAACCTTGGAATTTGGGGAAATTACTCACACATAATCAAATAAACTAAAGCAATAATAAGAGAAGACATAATCAATAATAACAATGATAATACAAGAAATAGAGAAAGAGAAACAATACTTGAATTGATAATGGAGTTTTTCTTGAATTGTTGAAGTGAAAACAATGAAAACCAAAGAGGAAAACCATCTCTACAAGGGAGAAGAAAAAAATGTGTGTGTCTTTTTTTTTTCCCTTCTAATTGTCTCTCCCCCTTCTAACCATTCCTAATTATATTTTTATCTAAAAATAAAATAAAATAGGAAAAAGGGTAATAATGAAGCTAATAGAAGAGTACAAATTAAGAAATATCAAGAGACATATTTGCACAGCTGGGCACGACCATAGGGTGCTGGGAACCCATAGGGCAAGACAGAATCGACAGCAACAGAGGTTACAAGAGCCATCGGGCTCTGGTTTTGCTCCTGAACCGATGGGTCAACTTCAAAAGGCTGTAACTTGAGTTATAGACATCGAGACGAGACGTGTGACCTACCGTTGCGAAGCTCTTCGAATCTAGTTTTCAACGCAACTTGTATCACTTAAATCAGATAAGTATATATCATGATATGAGCAAAATAGTGAGAAGTGGTCAAGCTGAACTTTCGCAAGCAATGGCTTTTCTTCAATTTTAACTCAACTTCACCTCAATAAGCTATGCCACGACTCTCATAGATGCTAAAATCACTTCATATGATCCGTAATTTGGTGTGCATTTCCCATGATCATCAACTCTCCTTCTAATATTATCTAATTCATACGATCTTGCTTCGAAAGCTTCCAAATAGTTATAAAACTACCTGAAAAGTTAAGAAAACCACAAACGAAGCGTAATAGAGTACAAAATTGATAATTCATGCAAATAATTCCTAGTATGCAACTAAAATGGACTAAAATGTTCTAAATAAGCGCCTAAATATGCCTAAAAACTATATACAATTGTGTTTCATCAAACTCCCCCAAGCTAAATTGTTGCTTGTCCTCAAGTAACAAAGACAAGATTCTCAAAGAAACAAGTATGCTTCACCCTATAAAAACAACATCGCAAAACACTTGCGATCACATCCTCTCAATCAAAGCATCCAAATGATTCAATGCCTATCCAAGAGTGAAAACCATCCAAGCAAAACCAAACCTCATCATAGAAAAATAACCAGGAATCAAGGAAAGAGTTCTCACCGGTGACACTCCTCTCTTTGTAGCGAGTATAAGATAAGCTCGATCGCTCTCCGCCCACAAATATGCAAAAGATGTGCATATGAATAAATTTTGTAGCCTAAGTCACTAAAAAGGCACCGTCCCATCTCACCAACACTCATGAGTTTGAAAGGGCAAGTAATAGCACTCAACCTACAAAAGTCGACTCGAAATGCAACACATACTCATCAATTTTGGCAAGGTACTGAATACAGAAGACACATATAAAAGCATGATGATCAAGAAGGTCTTTGTCAAGCTTGTAATGGGGCTTAGGTCAAGGGTAGGATAGAATTTGGGAATATGTGAGCTAGAAGTCCATTTTAGGGGAGCAAAATTCAATAAGTAACGTAGCCTAAAGACGAGGCCAAAACAACTCCAATCAACTTCAAACTCCATACCACCAAATCAACCAAACAATTGAAAAACACCATTATATCATCATCAAAATAGGACATATTTACAACTTGCAAAGGCAAAAATGTATAACTAATTGAAAGAATTGAAGCTTGTTTTGATTTTTTGAATTTTTTTTCTTCTTTTTTTTTTGATTTTTTTTTTCGCCTTGCAAAATTTTTTGATTGATAAAGATGATGATGAAATAACAAACTATTGAAGCACACTCCGATAATGAGGAAACAAACCATCCAACACCAACAATGAGCCAAAACGACAACAACAACATCACTCACCAACTAACTAAAATGCTCCCCCAAGCTAGACTTGGGTTAATCAAAAGAGGCCAAAAAGGTTTGTAATGTGGTTAATCATGAAAGAAGGGGTAAGGCTCAAAATAAGGGATCAAGGGGAACGTGTTTCCTCTAAAAACAATGTAGCACGACTCCTAACAAACGAGGGCCTTCTATCATGCCCATCATGCAGTTATATAGCTAGCAGGACTGGTACCAAGCCAAAACCAAGATCAGTGTCACACCAGGAACTAATCACACGAGAAGGAAATAATATAATATCAATCAAAGCTCAAATCCTTACAAGTTAAACTCTTCCCTGTTCCAAACAATAGATGATAAGGGTTAGAAACTCAAGTTTAGTAATATCAAGGAATCGGAAAAGAAACCAAGAGTTTACAATGACCAGTCTCAATAATCACAAGTTCAAAAAAATTTAACCATAGGGCACAGGGAAACATACTTAGTAAAAGAATCCAACAATGACACCAAGGGAGGATGAAACACACTAACAACTAAGAAAGCAATACATTTTTTGGTTGCAAGTAAACTCCCACTCCTAGTGAGTGGTACAAACCATGCAACAATCCTAAGAAAAAAAAATCTACACTAAGAAAGCAATTAAAGATAAGTATCCCTCCCCCAAGCTAAAGGACACACAGTGTCCTCACTGTGAAAATGCATGCAACTAGGAGAAAGGGAAAGAGGAAGCTTACTCATTACGAGTCTCAGGGATAACATCAGCAGTTGAGGCGGTGGGGCCAGAAGCTTCAAACTGTTGACGAAAAGAAATAACTTCAGAACCAAGATCTGCCACCCTCCGTTCAAGTTTATCAAATTGAGCAATCACATCTTGAGAAAAGTTTGCAAAGCAATCCATGAAAAGCCGAAACTCTCGAGTTGTAACTGGTGCCAATGGAGTAGTGAGAGGATCAAAAACTTCTGAACGAGACATCCGAGAGTATGGATGAGCAGGGCCTAAAAGAGCACTTTGGTCTTGTGGCACAAAAGCTTGATGAGCAAAGAGCTCACTAGGACTGGTCAATGGCACATCAACTGCAGTGGTAGTGGAAGAAGAGGCGCCAGGAGAGAACAACAAAGCACCAGGACTGCTCAAACGAGTTGCAGGACAAGGAATGTAACGATCCGACTCGCTTAAATCGGCGCGGAAGAAACCGACGAGTCGAATTGTTATAAACTACAACTCAAATTGCTTAAGAATTAAAAACTAATTCCTCAATTATTATTACTAAACCATAAGAGTACAAATACCCACAAGTTTGTACATAACTAGTCCAAAAGTCAAACTAAAAATACTAAAATACGAGTAACTCCAACCACATGTCAGAGTCTAAAACAACATATAAGAGTCCAACAATAACGTACAAAATCTATAAAACTCCATCACTATCTAAAACAATAGAAAACCGTAAATACAACAGATAACAGTAACAACAACGTCGCTCGCCCAACCCAAATCTAAGCAAGAATATCATCATCAGAAATACCTGAAAAATATACAACAGTCCACCATCAGTGGCGAGTAACATAACTGACTCACCCTAATGGGAATACACATGTACATAGCATAAACCAATTAAACAATATCAAGTCAATAAAACAAAGTGCAAGATCAACCCAAACGTGAACTCGACTCAAACTAACCTAATCAACTATCTTTGGCGCAATCAATCATATTCTAGACCAGACTGTGCTCGTACGAACGCATCTTACGCATTCGAACTTTCTACTATGCTCGGATTTGAGAATCTTACTCCCAAACCCCATGAAACCAATCTTACTGGAAATCCATGTCCCGTGAAACCAATCTTACTGGAAATTCACAAAGATCATATAGTATGACTCCAACTATCCCAATACCGCGGATGGAATAGGGGCAACGTCTTAACCCAAATACAATGAATCTTACTCAAAGTATCAGGCATCTAAAAATGAAATCAAGCTAATTAATTAATTAAATCGTTTAATCATCTTAATCACATTATTCATTTAATTATCTCAACTTAACTAAATTACAATCAAGAATTGCCTCAATGCCTTGATTCTTGAAGATAACTAGTTAAAATATCGAAGTTATTCTCAAGAACTGCCTCTAGCCTTAATCTTGAGTCTAACCAATCATAATCCAACATTCAATAATCATTCTTTAATCATATTAGACACTTTCTTTAACTTTCTTTATCATTTAAACCATTGTCTTTAACTTTCAAGATTCATCCAAGAACTCATAAAGAACTTAAAGAACTCATAAAGAACTCAAAAAACTCATAAAGAACTCATTCAAGATTCAAGATCTTCAACCAAGAACTCAATCAAGATTCAAGATCTTCAACCAAGAACTCATCCAAACTCATACAACATCACACGCACAATCACATGAATCATACGAAAATTACCACTTAAATTTATCCAAAATTCATCAAACTTTAACATAATATTCATGATCATAAAACGTCATATAATCAATCATAAAATCATGAAAAATCATCATCAAAACACCATGTAGACACCTAAAAATCAGATTATAAAAGCATACATAAAATCATGGATATTCATCAACAATCAACCCAAACATGCACTTAATTCATACTATAAACATAGTATACCAAAAAGGTTGAGAAAGTATGTTACCTTATTGAAGATTACACACAAATTCAACACAAATATGCAACCCGAAACTCGACACACACACGGCACACACACGGCACAAGCACGAACAACACGGCACACTTGCACGGACTGTACCCACACGAGCACACACACGGCCTGCTGCACACGGCACCACCACGAGCACCTCTGCCCAGTCAGCACGTCCACCACTGCTGCCCCACTGCACGGCTGCACCTGCACGGCACCACCACGCTGCACACACGGCCTGCACGGCTTCACCACACGGCTGCCACCACACGAACCCCACCCTTGCACGGTCTTCAACACGGCACACCACCACGAACCCACACACGAACACGATCAAACCAAACCCGAACCAACGATCTTGATTGAAATAATTGGGTTTAGATTGTGTTTGGACACTTAAAGATCAATGAACTTTGAATCTTTAAGTTTTGGGCTAAGAAAAATGATGAACAATTGATGGCTTCAATTGCTCATAAATGGCGTGAGGCAAGGAGGAAGTGGAGGGAGTTTTGGTGATTGAACTTTGATGGCAAGTGCATTAGATGGCAAATGAGCAAAATGAGGTTTAAGCCTTACTAACTCACCTATATATAGAGTTAGTTAAGGTGTGAACACAAGGCAAGTGGCAAGCCTTGCCATGCCTTAGGAAAACCGGCCAACAAGGGGAAAATGGGCCTAAAATGGGCTCTCGTGATCAATTGGGCTAATTTGCAAAAACCGCATAATTAATCATGCATAAATCAATTTAGCCCAAAATATTAAATAACTAATTAGAAAATTAAATAAAAATTCTAATTAATTAAATAATAAATAACATAAATAATAAAAACTGAAAAAATAAATATTTCGAATTAAATCGAAATTGTTCACATAAAATAAAATAAATAGTTCAAAATAAATTTGAACTAACACATAAATACACATAATTATCGACAAAAATACCAATAAAAATCTGGGTCATTACAAGGAAGATGAGGATACAAAATTTTGTCAGCATCCTTTCCTTCACCCCTAACAAACCATTCATAAATCCTACGATCACGTGTTGCCAACCATTTATAGGTATTCTCCATCTGCCTAATGTCAAGCAAGGCATGCGCCGATAATACTGTGGAAGAGGTCAAGGAAACTCCTACATGCTTAGCAAAAACAGTGATGAAACTACCCATTGTGATAAATCCTGTGTGGTGATCGCGCTCCCAAATGAAAGCGGCAATTAAGAACCGCCCAAAATCAACTTGGCCCATTGTAGCGGGATCACCATTAATAAACCACCAAAGCATACGAAATTCGTTAGTAGCCACTTGTCCCGTCTCCCCCTTAGGGTAGAAAACCTGCAATAAAACTCGATGCAACAGACGAATGATAGGATTGATAAGAGCGAAAGACTTTGTTGAACCAACTACCCAATCAGTGTGACCCGTGACCTCCTTCCAAAAGTGTTTTGCTATGAATCCCTTATTACCCGCTGCTTCACAAAAAGAATTAAATGAATCGGGCCCTATAGTTCCTTCAAGAGGGAATCCGAATAGCTTATTAACCTGCCGTGGACTCATTTGTTTCTTCACACCACCAAGAAAGAAAGAAATATCACCCTTCTTTGAAACCTCTAAATAGGAGAGAAACTCTAAAACCAGATCGGGATAGATATATTCTCTCAAATGAAGAATCTTTGAAAACCCATGTCTTTGTGCAAGTCGTTGCAAGCAATCATCAACCCCCAACTCCTTAGCATCATCAGAGAAATAACAAAGAGTAGGCTTAATTCGACGACTTTTAAGAGCAGAATAAAGGTCTTGTTGGGATTGACTTAGCCTTGGGAAAATGGGTTGTGAAGATGGTGGTGGGTTTGGCTTGGGTGTGGGCACACGAGGTGGCGATGGAGGGGCTCTTTTCTTTGGGATAGCCTTTGTGGTGCTCAATGATTTAGATTGTGTGTTTGTATCTTGAAAGGTCTCTTTTGGTAGGTTTCACAATGCTAAACAAAGTCTCACACCAATTAATCACCCAAAAAGTCTCTTGATTCACAAATCACCAATCACCAATTATAAGAACAATACAAATCAATTCACGCTGCAATGGACAACACTTCAACACACCAAGAACAAAAGTCAATATGTATCTTCCCGCCAAGTCCAAAGGACACTCTCAAATCATCAGACAAGTCATTACACTCTAATCTCCAAGTTGAGGAAAAATTGATAGATCCAAAAATGTCCAAGAATTGTCCAGAAATTCCTCAAATAATCATCAATTGCTTAAATAATGAATCCCCATTCATGCATTCATCAATGAAAATCAAAACCCCAAAACAATTTGCAAAGTTAGGGTTTTTTTTAATTACCAATTTCGAATCTTCAAGGGGCTGCAATGAACGGTGGGGGGGGGGGGGGAAGCAGGTGGCAGGCCTGAGGAGGAGCCAGTGGAGGCGCGTGTGGCTGGAGACGCGTCTGGCTGCGACGTCAAAACAGAGGAGAGGGTTCGAAACCTAGCTTTTCGAAACAACTGTTGCACTGCACGACTGCTGTTGCTGCGCTATGCTGGTGGTGGCGAGGCTGGCTGGTCGGCGCTGTTAGGGCGGTGCGCCGGAGGTCAGTTTTTCGGAGCAGAGAGGAGAGGTTTTCGTGGGTCTGTACAGGGCTGCTATTGCTGTTTCGCTTCTCCCTTCTTTTTTCCTTTTTTTTTTTTTAAATTAGCTTAGTTGGAGTCAAGCCCATTTACTTGGCCCAACGAGCTATGAAAATCCAGCGGGCTGCACAGAATCAACAGAGCAAAGAGAGAAAGGAGCCCATTGGGCGTTGGGTTTCCAGCGCCCAAAAAAGAATTGATGGAGTTCTAGTCCATTGGGCATCCATCGGACAAAACAGAATCAAGAGATTAGAGGGGCTTCTGATCCATTAGGCGATGGAATTCCAGAGGTTGAGCAGCGACAACAGTACCTAAACATCAAACACACTACACAAACCTTGTTATCTCATTAGAAACTTAAAAAAAAAAAAAACTATACTATTAAACTACAAAAAAAAAATAATAATAAATAAAATAAAAAATTCACACAAATTAAATACAAAACTAACCAAAATAAAATAAAACTACTCCTAAAAATATTGAATCCAAGTGAATTCAATCTAAAACTTTTTTTGTGTTTCGTTTAGTTTTTTTTTTTAAAGAAAGAGAATAAAATAACTAAAAATAGAAAAAAAAAAGTTAGAAAAACATGGGTTGCCTCCCAAGAAGCGATAGTTTAAGGTCATCTAGCTTGACCACCTTTTTGTTCAATTTGATTGAGGATTGAAAAGGGTGAAAACCGTTTTCCCTTCAATAGGCTCACCTTCTCGATAATGCTTGACACGTTGACCATTTACCTTAAAAGAGCCAGTAGCTTCACTCCAAACTTCGACCGAGCCATATGGAAAAACCTTCATGATTTTAAATGGACCGGACCATCTCGAACGAAGTTTTCCAGGAAATAACTTCAATCGAGAGTTAAATAGCAAAACCAACTCCCCTTCATGAAATTCACGTCTCATAATATGCTTATCATGCCACCTTTTTGTTCTTTCCTTGTACAACTTAGAGTTTTCATAAGCCTCAAGACGAAGTTCATCCAACTCATTTAGTTGTAACAATCTCTTCTCACCCGCCGCTTGCAAATCAAAATTTATGGTCTTTATTGCCCAATACGCACGATGCTCTAATTCAACGGGAAGATGGCACGCTTTTCCATAGACAAGCCTATATGGAGTTGTCCCAATGGGCGTTTTGAATGCGGTTCTATATGCCCAAAGTGCATCATCAAGTTTCATGGACCAATCCTTCCTTGATCTCGCAACCGTCTTCTCTAAGATAGTCTTGATCTCTCGATTAGAAATCTCCACTTGCCCACTAGTTTATGGGTGATAAGAGAGTCCAACTCAGTGATTTACTCCATATTTCTTCAACATAGCCTCAAATTTCTTCTCAATGAAATGTGTTCCTCCATCACTAATCAAAACTCGTGGCACTCCAAATCGAGGGAAAATTGTCTTCTTAAAGAACTTTTGAACCACACGAGCATCATTAGCAGAAGTAGCTATAGCTTCGACCCACTTTGAGACATAGTCAACAGCAACTAGGATGTACCTATTCCCATGAGAAGAAGGGAAATGTCCCATAAAATCAACTCCCCACACATCAAACAATTCAACTTCAAGAATGTTGTTTAGAGGCATTTCATTCCTCCTAGAGATATTTCCAGTCCTTTGACAACGATCACAAGACTGAACATAGGCATGAACATCCTTGAATAGAGTGGGCCAATAGAAACCACATTGAAGAATTTTCGCAGAAGTCTTGTTGGTTTGATGGTGACCTCCATAAGGTGAATCATGACAATGAGAAATAATAAAGCTCACCTCACTTTCGGGAATGCATCTTCTAATAATCCCATCCGCACATCCTTTAAAGAGAAAAGGATCATCCCAAAAGTATCTCTTCACCTCCTTAAAGAATTTCTTCCTTTCTTGCGATGAATAGCCATGAGGGAGAGTACCACTAGCCAAATAGTTGGCTATATCAGCATACCAAGGGGACTCATTAGCAAGAATCGCAAACAAATGATCATCGGGAAACGAGTCATCAATAGGTAAACCCTCCTGAGCTTCATCATCAAGGACAAGTCGAGAAAGATGATCATCAACAACATTTTCAGCACCCTTCTTGTCCTTTATCTCCAAATCGAATTCTTGCAGCAATAGAATCCATCGAATCAAACGCGGCTTAGCATCTTTCTTGCCCATTAAATACTTCAATGCCGTATGATCAGTGTGAACAATCACCTTCGACCCAAGGAGATAGGATCGAAACTTCTCCATAGCATATACCACGGCCAATAACTCTTTTTCAGTTGTGGCATAGTTCATCTGGGCCGCATCAAGAGTCTTGCTTGTATAATAGATGGCATGGAGCTTGCCATCCTTCCTTTGACCTAACACAGCACCTATAGCATGGTCACTTGCATCACACATAATCTCAAATGGAAAATTCCAATCTGGTGGTTGTGTGATGGGTGCAGATATAAGAGCCTGTTTTAACCTGTTAAAAGCTTCAAAACAATCATCAGTGAAAACAAAGGGAACATCTTTGCCTAAAAGCTCAGTTAGAGGTCGAACAATTTTAGAGAAATCCTTGATAAAGCGGCGATAAAACTCGGCATGACCAAGGAAACTCCTCACCGCCTTCACAAATGTGGGGGGTGGCAATCGCTCAATGACATTTACCTTAGCTTTGTCGACTTCGATGCCCCTGTGAGACACAACATGACCCAAAACTACACCTTGTTGAACTATAAAGTGACACTTTTCCCAGTTAAGAATAAGATTGACTTCTTGAAATCTATGAAGCACCCTTTTCAAGTTGTGCAAACAATCGTCAAAAGATGTTCCATAAACTGAGAAATCATCCATAAAGACTTCCATAATATTTTCAATCAAGCCTGAGAAAATTGCCATCATACACCTCTGGAAGGTGGAAGGAGCATTACATAATCCAAATGGCATCCTTCGATAAGCAAAGGTGCCATAAGGACAAGTGAAAGTGGTCTTTTCCTGATCACTTGGGTGGACTGGAATTTGGAAAAAGCCTGAATATCCATCCAAGTAACAGAAAAAGGAATGTTTTGCCAACCTTTCTAACATCTGATCAATAAATGGGAGAGGGAAATGATCTTTTCGGGTGGACTTGTTTAATTTTCTATAATCTATACACATGCGCCACCCTGTCACAGTTCTAGTAGAAATTTCTTCACCCTTGTCATTCTTGATAACGGTCATGCCACCCTTTTTCGGAACAACTTGTACCGAGCTAACCCACTTACTATCTGAGATAGGGTAGATTATACCAGCATCAAGCAATTTCAGAACCTCTTTTCTAACTACCTCCATCATGTTTGGATTAAGTCGTCTTTGAGGTTCAATAGAAGAAGCATGATCGTCCTCAAGAATGATCTTATGCATACCAAATGAAGGGTTAATGCCCTTGATATCATCAATGTTGTAGCCTATAACATTTTTATATTTTCTCAAAACAGTGAGCAATTGCTCAATTTGCATGTCATCAAGCTCAGCATTAACAATAACAGGATATGTTTTATTTGGTCCTAAATATGCATATTTCAAAGAAAGGGGAAGGGGTTTCAACTCTACCTCAGGAGGCGTAGTACTCTCCTTATATTCTCCATGCGTCAACACCTCCTTGATGGGCTCATCTTTAGGTAATGAATGGGATTCATCTAAAATCTTCTTGTACGCCCTAGTTTCCCAATCCTCTTCATCAACACTTCCTATGAGAACTTTTTGCAATGAATCATCAAGATGTAAATTTGGATTTTTCGCTCCTATCACCTCATCTAGAGCCTCCACTCTATAAACAGTCTCTTCCATAGAAGGAGCCTCCATGGAGTTTGTGAGATTGTACTCCATCTTCTCATTACCCACTTCAAAGGTAATCTTGCCATTCTTCATATCAATGATGGCTCCAGCAGCGGCCAAGAATGGTCTCCCAAGAATGATAGGGACTTGTGCATCCTCTTCCATCTCCATGACTACAAAGTCACATGGAATAAAGAACTTCCCGACACGAAGAGGAACATCTTCAAGAATACCAAGTGGAAACTTCACAGTCCTATCTGCCAATTGTAGAGAGATGTGTGTGGGTTTCAACTCACCCATATGAAGCTTCTTGCAAATGGACAAAGGCATTAAACTAACACTTGCCCCAAGATCACAAAGAGCCTTTTTTATCTCAATATCACCAAGCTTGACAGGAATAGAATAACTGCCAGGATCTCCAAGCTTCTTTGGAAGCTTATTTTGCAAGATGGCACTACATTCTACAGTACGTGAAACAGTTGCATTCTCCTCTATCTTCCTCTTGCTTGAGAGCATATCTTTCAAGAACCTTGCATAAGATGGCATTTCAGAGATAGCATCCAAGAATGGTATGTTTATATGCAACTTCTTCAAAATATCTAGGAACTTCCCATATTTCTTCTCTAGCTTTGCTTGTGCCAATCTTTGTGGGCATGGAACTGGTGGCTTATATGGCTCAATGGGAGTAGGAGTAGGATCCTTTTTCTCTTCTTCTTCGACTTTATTCTCTACCACCTTTTCAATCTCAACGGCTTCATCCACTAGCTTGGTTGGTGACTCCTGGATGAGAGGATCTTGTAGCTCTTTTCCACTCCTCAAAGTCACAACATTGATTTGACCTTTGGGTGGTTGCTCAGTATTACCTGGAAATACTCTTGGAGGCCTTGAAGATTGGCTCACTTGTTGAGCAAGTTGACTTACTTAACTTTCCAAGAGTTTTTGTGAAGTCTTTACTTCTTGGAGGCTTTGGAGCTCATTTCGGATTTCCGCATCACATTTTGCTTGTTGACTAAGAAAGTTCTCCATCATATGCTCTATGTTGCTCTTTTGTTGGACTGGAGGAGGTTGAGGATTGTCATTTTGGGATGGTTGATTGAATGGTGCTCTTGCTTGGAAACCTGGTGGTGTGTTGAAATTGTTGCAAGGTGGAGGTGGATTGAGTTGTGCTTGAGTGTTCTTGTATGAGAATACAGGATTGTGCTTCCACCCCTCATTATATGTGTTAGAATAAGGATCAAACGATCGCCTTGAATTGGAATTATAAAGAGCGTTAGCTTGCTCAATAGACATCCCATCATTATTGACTTGACATTGATTAGCAGCATGACCTTGTACTCCACACATTTGACATGTGACCGCCATAGAGGTTCCAACTTGGAACTGATCAAATTTGTGAGAAAGTGCCTGCACAGTACTAACCAAAGAGGTTAGTGCATCAACATCATATTTACCTCCCTTCTTTGAACTATTTCGGACACTTGGATGATAGTTGTCATTGGCCGCCATCTTTTCAAGCAACTCCCTTGCTTCCGTTGGATTCTTAGTCATGAGGGAACCACCTGAAGCAGCATAAATGTAGATACGAAATTCATGTGTCAAGCGATTATAGAAAGTATGTATCAACATCCATTCAGGAATCCCGTGATGAGGGCACTGCCTTTGTAAGCGTAGAAACCTTCTCCATGCTTCATATAATTGACTCGTCATCAGATTGTTGAAAGGTTGCTAGCTCATTCCTTAACTTCGCAGTCTTTTCTTGCCCCAAAAACGTCACCAAGAATGCTTTAGCAAGTTTGTCCCAAGTATCAAAAGTTCCAACACCTTCATCTCGCAACCACTCCCTTGCTCTATCTCGAAGAGAGAAAGGAAAGAGGCGTAGTCGAATAGCATCCTCGCTTACATTATTGATTTTCACAGTATCACATTTCTCCAAGAAACTGGCAATATGACTTATAGGGCATTCATTGGCTAGCCCCGCAAATGAATCATTGGAGATGAACTAGATGAATTGAGGCTTGAGTTCGAAATTTGCAGCATTGACAGTAGGTCGAACAATGCTAGATAGTGCACCGGTTGTAGTGTCTGGTACACCATACTCCCAAAGTGTTTTAGTACCTTCCTCGGCCATTTTTTCCTGTGTAATCCGATTCTTTCTCCTTCTTCGTCTACCTCCTTGCCTATGTGCAGTAGCTTCGATTTCAAGGTCTATAGGAATCAAATTCTGTTAACCTGTTTTTCGAGTTTGCATGCAACAAGAAAACTAGAAACAAAAGATCAAATAACAAAGGAATATAGCCGAAGCAACAAACTAAAAAAAAAAACTTAGCAATAATAAATCAAGACGAACTAATTTAAACACCGTTAGTCCCCGGCAACAGCGCCAAAATTTTCTTTGATGGATGTTACATTAATTTTCTCGTGTCCCGTTGGTCTAGGGTTATTTTTTAGGCCCTTAATTGTGTATACTAGGTTATTATATAAACCTCTCTAGATGAGTGAATGATTCCAAGGAAAATTAAATCTTAACATGGTATTGGAGCTATCAAACACTAAAAACCCTAAAAATTAAATTTTTTTTTCTATTCTACAGTTAAAAACTCTAAAAACTAGATTTTTTTTTCTCTTTTCTATTCTACTGCTAGCCATGGCCGACGAAGGTAAACAAGATCCTTCATCTCCTTTCTATCTTGGAGCCGGTGATCAACCCGGAAATCTCATCACTCACGTGATCTTAAAGGGGGAAAACTATCTTGCTTGGTCTAGAGCAATTACGTTGTCCTTGAAATCTATACGGAAATTCGGCTTTGTCGATGGAACAATCGCCAAGCCATCCAAGACAAAGAAAATACTCGACTGGGAAACTGTAAATTCCATGCTTGTTTCTTGGATTTTACGTTCCATTGATGCTAAACTTGCAATTACTATTCCATGTTTTGAGGAAGCAAAGAAATTGTGGGATTATTTGGAGAAGCGATATTGTGTTGCTAGTGGTCCTCTTCTTCAACAACTTCGGGCGTCGATCACCAATTGCCGTCAATTGAAGAATATGACTGTGGAAGAATATTACACTAAGTTGATGGGATAATATGATGATCTTGCTCGTCTTAAGCCTCCACATGGTTGTGAATGTGGAAATTGCACTTGCAATGTTGCTGAGAAATATCAGTTGGACAAGGAAGAAGAAGTTTTGCACCAATTTTTAATTGGGATTGATGATGATTTATATGCTGTGGTTCGAACGAACCTACTGTCACAGCAGCCCCCAACCTCTTTGGACCGGGCATATGAAGCGTTTCTTCAAGAGGAGCGTTCTCGTGGTATTGCTCAAGGCAAGGTTCATAAGGACCGTGATGATGCTCACGTGTTTGCCGTCGCATCGGATCGTTCCAAAGGCTCTATGAGTTGTCGGGACAAATCGAAACTCTTTTGCTCTCACTGTCAACGAACTGGGCATGACAACGGTGGTTGTTTCCTCTTGAACGGCTACCCGGACTGGTGGCTCGAGAAATATGGTCACAAGGGCTCTGCTGCATCTCGAAATCAAGCTGGGTCCAAGGCCCCTGCTGCATCGTCTGCCTCTGATCGTCACACCGCAACTCCTTCTGCTGCTGCCTCTAATCGCAACAAGCCTTCTGCCTCGGTGTGCGCCCATGCAATTGCATCTACATCAGCCGTATCTTCTTCCACAGATGATGGGGGTTCTTTAACTTCTTTATCTGAGCTTCAACCTGAACATGTTAAAATATTGCTGAATATGATTAATGATAATCAACAGGATAAGATGATTGGTGAGTATTTTTCCTTGTCTTGGATTATTGACACAGGAGCATCTCATCATGTAACAGGAGATGAATCTTCTTTGATGGATGTAACATCAATTTTCCCGTGTCCCATTGGTCTTCCCGATTGGCGCACAAGTTATTGCCACTAAGGAGGGTCGTGTTTTTTTAGCAGATGGATTAATTCTTGAACATGTTGAAAGGCGTGTTACGCACCTAACAAAAAAAACCTAACTATTCCTCCTACTTATGTAGTCGGGAAAGTAAGGGTCGAATCCCAAGAGACTAACCGGTTCAAAGTGGTTGTATTGACTTCAATTAGAGCTAAGCAAGTAATCAAAATAAGTTGAGATTTAACTAAACTAAGACCAAAAGCAATTGAAACTAATAGGAAAAATCATAGATTAAAAGCAATTCTAGGTTTAAGAATTCCCACTAACATGCATTAATTCAACAAGCAATTCCCTTTTCCCTCGATCAATTAATCAATAATTAATAGGATGGAAGTGCCCTACAAGTACTAGTGATTTCTTTCGATCAATCAAAAGCTTCCTTAACAATGCAATCCTACCTATTTTCATGGATTCATGCATTTTAAGGACTTTAAGCACAGCATCCTAAAATTCTAACAAATTTCATCATCTACTTTCGTGATGATTTCCTTTATCTCAATTTAGAGTACTAAAATCAATTAAGAATCAACTTTCGTTGCAAACCTAATCACATTCATCCAATATTATTTCTAATCAAAGAATGATATTAAAACCAACTCTAAATTGAATAAATTGTAAATTAATCAAGGTTGGGAATTGAGAATTCAATTGCAAATTAATTCATATTAGGGTTCATCCTAACCCTAGAATTTGGGGAAATTACTCACACATAATCAAATAAACTAAAGCAATAATAAGAGAAGACATAATCAATAATAACAATGATAATACAAGAAATAGAGAAAGAGAAACAATACTTGAATTGATAATGGAGTTTTTCTTGAATTGTTGAAGTGAAAACAATGAAAACCAAAGAGGAAAACCAGCTCTACAAGGGAGAAGAAAAAATTGTGTGTGTCGTTTTTTTTCCCTTCTAATTGTCTCTCCCCCTTCTAACCATTCCTAATTATATTTTTATCTAAAAATAAAATAAAATAGGAAAAAGGGTAATAATGAAGCTAATAGAAGAGTACAAATTAAGAAATATCAAGAGACATATTTGCACTGCTGGGCACGACCATAGGGCGCTGGGAACCCATAGGGCAAGACAGAATCGACAGCAACAGAGGTTACAAGAGCCATCGGGCTCAGGTTTTGCTCCTGAACCGATGGGTCAACTTCAAAAGGCTGTAACTTGAGTTGTAGACATCGAGACGAGACGTGTGACCTACCTTTGCGAAGCTCTTCAAATCTAGTTTTCAATGCAACTTGAATCACTTCAATCAGATAAGTATATCTCAAGATATGAGAAAAATAGTGAGAAGTGGTCAAGCTGAACTTTCGCAAGCAATGGCTTTTCTTCAATTTTAACTCAACTTCACCTCAATAAGCTATGCCACGACTCTCATGGATGCTAAAATCACTTCATATGATCCGAAATTTGGTGTGCATCGCCCATGATCATCAACTCTCCTTCTAATATTATCCAATTCATACGATCTTGCTTCGAAAGCTTCCAAATAGTTATAAAACTACCTGAAAAATTAAGAAAACCACAAACGAAGCATAATAGAGTACAAAATTGATAATTCATGCAAATAATGCCTAGTATGCAACTAAAATGGACTAAAATGCTCTAAATAAGCGCCTAAATATGCCTAAAAACTATATACAATTGTGTTTCATCACATGTTTTGTTTGTTCCTAAATTAAATTGCAATTTAATCTCGGTGTCTAAAATGATTGATGACTCTAATTGGTATGTATGATTCACTAATTTTCTATGTGTTATACAGGACCGACACTCGGGGAGCCTAATTGGGGGCGATGAACAAATAGATGGACTCTACTATTTTCGGCGGATTCCCAAAGTATGTGCAGATTAAATGTAGGTTGGGCCTTACGCTTTCAAGGGAATCTTCCTATTAAGTTTTGGGGTGAGTGTGTTCTTGGGGCGGTATACCTCATTAATCGTACACCCTCTCGTTTGTTAGCCAATAAAACACCCTATGAAATTTTGTTTGGTACACCACCTAATTTTGATGAAATGCCTGTTTTTGGTTGTCTTTGTTTGCTTACAATCAAAAATCAAAGGGGGATAAGTTTGCGCCTAGGAGTCGGAAGTGTGTTTTTGTTGGGTATCCTCATGGTAAAAAGGGTTGGAAGATGTATGATTTGGATTCGGGTGATATATTTGTGTTAAGGGATGTTCAATTTCATGAAAATGAGTTTCCTTTTGCTTCTATGCCTGATTTGATGATTGAGGAAGGTCATGGTAACGAACAATGTTGGGGTAGACTCGATTTTTCTGGATGATCTTGTTCATGTATTAGAAGTAGGGGAAGCTGCGCTTGAACATGGCAGCCCATCGGCCGAGACTTCAGACCACAACTCTTCTGTGGAACCTCCTGCAGCCCGCAATCCACATTCTTCAGAGCGTAGCTCTTCTGCGGCAGGTACTGCAGCCTCCATTCCACCTGCGGATCAACCTGCAACTCTTGACAGTAATGTACCAGTGGCTCTTGCTCGTGGTACTCGTGATAGGTACCCTCCGGGTTGGCACCGCGACTATGTAGCACACACTATTTCTCTCCCGAGTCCATCTACAAGTTCTCGTCCTTCTTCGAGCTCCTCAGGTACTCCTTATCCATTGGCACATTTTGTGAATTGTGATAACTTTTTCATGCGACACCGTGTATTTATTGCAGCTTTAGATGCGGGAGTTGAACCCCGTAGTTTTGAGGAGGCCATGCAACATGAAGGATGGAGGGACGCTATGCAGAAAGAAATTTCTGCATTGGAGAACAATGAAACATGGGTAATGGAAGAATTGCCCCCAGGGAAGAAGGCACTTGGGTGTAAATGGGTCTATAAAATAAAGCACAATTCTGATGGGACTGTGGAGCGTTTGAAAGCTCGTCTTGTGATTTTTGGGAATCATCAAGTTGAAGGAATTGACTACAACGAGACTTTTGCTCCTATGGCTAAAATGGTTACAGTTCGTGTTTTTTTGGTTGTTGCTACTGCAAAGAATTGGGAACTTCATCAAATGGATGTTCACAATGCATTTTTACATGGTGATCTTGATCAGGAGGTATATATGAAATCTCCTCCGGGTTTTCACAATTCGAAGCCGGGCCTTGTATGTCGTTTGCGGAAATCATTATATGGCTTACGTCAAGCTCCTAGATGTTGGTTTGCTAAACTTGCTAGTGCGCTAAAGAGGTATGGTTTTTCCCAGTCATACTCAGATTACTCGCTTTTCACGATGACTAATGATACTATACAACTTAGTATTCTGATTTATGTGGTTGATTTGATTATTTTTGGGAATGACTCTTCTGCAATCTCTGAATTCAAGAAATATTTGAGTCAATGTTTTCATATGAAAGATCTGGGATTGTTGAAGTATTTTTTGGGTATTGAAGTTGCCCGAAGCAATGAAGGGATTTTCTTGTGTCAAAGAAAATACACTCTTGATATTATTGCCGTGACAGGTTTACTAGGGGCTCGTCCGGCAGGTTTTCCTATTGAGAAAAATCATACTCTTGCTACTGCAAATGGGGAGTTGTTGGCAGATCCGGAAATGTATCGCAGACTTGTAGGTAGGTTGATTTACCTATCTTTTACTAGACCTGATTTGGCATACACAGTACACATATTGGCTCAATTTATGCACCTACCTCGGCAACAACATTGGGATGCGGCCATACGATGTGTGCGATATTTGAAAGGGTGTCCGGGTCAAGGTATCTTATTGCGTGCAGATTGTAATCTGCATTTGACAGGTTGGTGTGATTCGGATTGGGCTAGTTGTCCTGTGACTAGGCGCTCTTTGACGGGTTGGTTAGTGTTTCTTGGTGGTTCTCCGATTTCTGGGAAAACCAAGAAACAACATACTGTTTCACGATCCTCCGCGGAAGCGGAGTATCTTTCTATGGCGGCTATTACAGCAGAAATGAACTGGCTTAAAGCCTTGTTACAGGGATTTGGTGTGGCGCATCCTAACGCCATGAGTCTCTTTTGCGATAGTCAGTCCGCATTATATATTGCTCAAAATCCGATGTTTCATGAACGCACTAAACACATTGAGATTGATTGTCATTATGTTTGTGATGCTATTCAAGAGGGCATTATTTGTACTTCTCATGTCAAAACGGATGAACAACTAGCTGATTTATTTACTAAGGCATTAAGAAAGCAACAATTTTTGTATTTACTTGGCAAGTTGGGCATTTGTAATCTACATGCTCCAACTTGAGGGGGGGGGGGGGGGAGTGTTAGGTTTTATTGTATATTGGGTAATTATATTTGGGCTAGGGTTATTTTTGAGGCCCTTAATTGTGTATACTAGGTTATTATATAAACCTCTCTAGATGAGTGAATGAATCCAAGGAAAATTAAATCTTAACATTAAGAGGGTCAAAGTTACAATATAAATAATACCTATAGTAATAATGGAACATCTTTTTTTTGGACGGATATATTTTTTTTAAAGAGTTTATTTAAAAAAATATATATTTTTCGAAAAATCCTGGTGGTTCTGGTGAATCACTGGACCCATAAGGACCATACATGCATCTGCCGCCACAGGAAGATGATTAATTGGCTAGGTGGTTCGATTGTTTTGCCTGAGAAGGGTTGCGAACGAGTTCAATTGATTGGGTTGATTGGTTCGATTAGGTTGAATGAGTTCAAACAAGTTCAATTAATTGGCTGGGAACAAGTTCGATTGATTGTGTTACTATATGAAGGATTGGGTCGATTGGTTGGGCACGGTTGTGGTGATGGTGTAGCAGTGGTGGTGAATATTGATTTGCTGGGAACATCGGTGGTTGCAGTTTAGGGTTGTTTGATATATTTATTATATTAGTGGTTTGGTTTAGGGATAATTAGTGGATCTATTTAGGGTCATATTAATGTCTAAAACTTATATTATGAAATTTCACCTAGGAGTTCGTGCACGGTACAAATGTTGAAATATTTATGTTATTTAGGGTTGTTTGATATATTTATTATATTAGTGGTTTGGCTTAGGGATAATTAGTGGATCTATTTAGGGTCATATTAATGTCTAAAACTTATATTATGAAATTTCACCTAGGAGTCCGTGCACGGTACAAATGTTGAAATATTTATGTTACGGAGGGAGTAGTTTTAGTTATAATGCATTACAATGAATCAAAGAAAATTAGGCATTTGAAGCCTGGGCTCTGGGCAGTTGCCCCTCTTGCCTGGCCTGGCTTAGGGACGAGCTTATCATCCCCAATCCCAAGCAATGCCAGCATGATATCACTACAATAAATTTGTGCATTAACGATGTGAATACATTAATGACGGGCCTAAATTCCATTGAAAATGTAAATCTTTTAATTTATGACGGTTTTTGATCCGAATTTATCGCTAAAATTCACCCAATACGTAACCATACTCTATTAAAATTGACTCATTTGCGACGGGAAAAATCATTTGCGACCCCCATTTTTCTGCAATGGGCTCATATTTTTGCGACGGGAAAAATCATTTGCGACCCATCTTTTCTACGACAGGATCACATTTTTTCAACGGAAATTCCCGTCACAAATAATATATTTTCTAGTATTGTATTCATTTGGGAGGAGTCATGAATTAAGGTCTAATTTATCTAATATATATGTAGAAAATGGCAAAATAATGCACATGTGACTTTAATTCGTTGCCACAAATATTAATTTAGCCAATTATTTTGAATTTGGTATTTCCTGACTTTATTGGTAGCCATGCAATTTAGGTAAATCACAAATTGATTGACGGAGGAACGAGAGAAAAATTAATGAAATATTAAGAATGGTAATACGAGAAGAAGTGAGGGTTGATTTAAATAGGGCATAAAAGTATTTTCACCTTGTTACGTTTTGAATAATATGTGGACGAATCATACAAAATCTGTTCTATGATTGTTTGAAAGAATTTCAAACTACAAAATTTTAACTTGTTGCAATAAATCTATAACTTTTACTTAACTACGCGTACTAAAGATTTATAAAAAGAAAAAAAAATTGTATACACACGACCCGGTGTGCTTACACTAAATTAGTGTACAACGGAATAAAAGATACCCTAAAACCCACAAAAGTTATCCCTTGATAAAATTATGGCAACTTTTATAATTTTTAACGTAACTTTTAATCTGTTTTACACTAATTTAGTGTACACGTACTTGATGGCATGTGCGTTGCATGGTACATTGGTACAACATTTTATACATACACATATATATAAGAATTTGTTTAAAAAAGTTACGATATTATGCTAAAAAGTTCTAATAATAATTTTGTAAAAAGTTAACTACTTATTAACATAAGATTAACATAAGATTGGGTAGACAAATAGTTTTGTGTTCACTTGCTTATTAATAAGAAAAAAAAATATAGTAGAGTTGACTAATAAATAATAATGTAGGAAATCTCCTAAACCACCATATAGGTAGGGAGACAAAATTAGCGGGCTTTCATAATCCAAATTAGAGAAGAAACTAAAAAGTTGATAAGCCCTAAATTAAACTTGGACAGAAATGGGGGTGGTACACCGCACGGGAGTGTACGAAAATGGGTAGATTTAGCCTTGTTAGGACACAAAAACAGGGCAAAGTTCCACGTACTTTACTAGCTAGTTGTTATTAATTAGCACCAAGGCGAGATTCCCGGTCATTCTTGCCCCCCCCCCCCCCCCCCCCTTACTCTCACCGCCACTAGTATGTACTATACTTGCTCTCTATTTACTGAATTAATTAAGGTTGTATATATGTTTATGTTAATTTTACTTGTTGAATATTATAATATAATATATATAGTAGTGGACGTGGTGAATAAAATTAACTGGTGAAAACATACCAGCTTGACCATTAATTATTTGATATATGTAACGGGAATCACATTTGGCATATACGATAATACATATAATATATAATACTGTGATACATATATATAATATGCTCACATATTGCAAAAAAACCTAGATAAAATAGAATGAGCTACACCAACATGTAATATTTAGTAAGCACTTGCTACTAGTCTCACTAGAAAGCACTTGCCTTGCCAAAATGGAAAAAAACAGGAACCATGCTTGGCACTGTTAGCAAGTTGGCGTATTATGTTTTTGGAGCCAAAATTCTTGTTTAGAATGTAGCGTCATATATATATATATAGAGAGTTGAATCACTTGCAAAAAACTTAGTCTACCCACCGGGTTGACTACCCACCACTAGTAAAGAGCTATTAAGGGCATTGATATATAATAGAGTTGAATCTAGCAATGTCCTTTCCATTTGATTTATAATTGTTGGAGATTTTATGTATAATGGGTAATAGTATGAGCAAATTCTCGAGGCGTGTACGAAGAACACTTTCCCGAAAACAATATTCATACCCAATTCTTAGGCCGGGTTGCAAGGAATTCGTTAACGAGATACAACAAGAACAGTGATAATCGAGCCTGGTTTCAACTATTACCAATGAGAACAAGTTTGATGTCAATCTTTTGTAACTAACAATGGAGAAATATTTAGGTTTTTGCAAGAGTAGATTGAGAGATAATGAATGTAACTTCCTATCTGACTCAATTCTAATAATAAGTTCTATTGTAACTTATCATAAACATAGCAGTTAATCCCCAAACGACACAACGCAACGGGAAAAAAACCGAACAGAAGCGAACACGAACCAACAGGTTCGTGAGTCGCGAGCCATTCTCGCGAGTCGCGACTTGCTCTTCACGAGTCGCGATTTGCTTCTGTCTATTTTGGCAACTTTGATCTGTTTTCACTGGTCGCGAGCACATGTCACGACTCACGATTTACCACTGTTTCTGCTATACATTCCTCAACGTTTAACGACACAAATCGCTAAAGAACTTTGCATAATTATGAACTTACAAAAACATAACACTACGTCTAGTATTATAAATATTCATAACTATATTCATTTATATTCTAAATCAATAAATCTCAACAATAGTGATGGATTTATTTAATTTGGAAAATGAAGTACCATTATTTAAATTATGAAGCAATTATATATATGTTGGGATCGTAGTAGGATTGAATAGGATCTTATATAAACGGTAGGATCAACAATCACACCAATCTCGCCCAGTCCTACAAATAAACTATAGGAAGAAGTATTTCAACACAAACATGATAGGATCGTTGCAGGATCATGTAGAATTGAATAGGACCGCATAGAATCATGTAGGATCATACAATTATACACTATCCTATCCTACTAGAATTTTAGATTATTCAATACTCTAATTTATTTTTTGGGCTTGAATTGCTTTAAAATTGGTTAATTGTTTCAAAATTACGTATTAATTTAGCATCAATCTTATCTGAATCATATATATGTTTTAAGTATTACTATTGTCTTTTAGCACTCCTTTTTATCGGTTTTTGTAGCATCTTACTGTCCTACGTACGATCCGATACTACCAATTTGGTCCTACATACAATCCGATCTAAAGTAGGAACCGGATTCTAACAACAATGTGTTTTGTGTCTTACACAATAACATCTCTATCCTTTTTACTACCACCGTATCATTTTAGTTGCAACGATTTAATATAAATAGGAAAAATATAGAATCGTTGCATCTAAAAAGAAAAGTAGGTAATATATAAATAAATTGAAATATCCAATTAATGGCTAGATTTATGAAGCATATATATAATAATCTCAAGTTCCTGCTCTATACATACCCATCTTTTTCATACACGGAAGAAATTTGTTCCGAAATTGAATGAAGTTTAAGCGTGGAACTTGGAAGTCCAGTAGAAATGTGAGAGACTAGACCCACGGAGCAATTAATTTGAAGCTACCTCATCCATCATTTTTAATTCTTACATTCTTTTTAACATATTCATTTAAGAACTTCAACAATTTTTAGTTTATATATTAGTTTTTAGGCCCAGACGTTGCTCCAGGTCATTGATTTTTCATCATCTTAATTTTTTTTTTTATGTTTAAAAAGTAATATAGTGAAATAAGGGTTGTATAATACCTAATGAAATTGTTAAAGATAATACAATACGGAACTTGATACTTTTACTAACGTATTGGAAATTGGTTATCATAATCATCAATTTGATCGGATGATACACTATGTTGTAGATCAATCTAAGTGGCCCACTTAAATTTTGATTTTGAGACTCAAGTCCAAAAAAAAAGGCAACAAAAAATCGTACACAATAGAGCTTATAATAATTTTTATGGAATAATTAATATCGATTATTAGTTAAGTTGTGACTTTTGTAATCAAGGGGTTATGGGTTCAAGTATGTTTAGAAACATAATTTTTTTTTTTGGGTTAAATTATGTTTGATAATGCTCATGTGGCATTGTGGATGATTTGTCGTGACACGTTGTGAGATGACACGAATATTAAGCTTAATTGTCGTGACACATGTCATTACGAGAATGATCGACTCGTTTTTTTAAGAAGAGTATAGATTGAAAAAAAGCTCCAATAATAAATTTGAGTTAGTATGTGCTACTTGTATAAATTTGACGTGTTATGATTCGGTAAAAAATCGCATGATAGATATTTAAAATGAAAAAAAAGTACACTAACTTAAAAAAAAACATGCACTTGCCATAATTAAACATTAAAAAACAAAATTAATACTTCATATGGATTGATAATTAAAATGAAACTTTTTTTTTGACAAAAGTCACGTAATTGGTAGAAAACATTTGAATAAACCTATTGATGCAAGCCACAATATTAAACGAACAATTAGTTTAAAATGAGAGGTAATTGAATCAATAATTATTGTTAGTTGAGTTGGTAAATGTATTTGTTTGTTAGCAAGTTGTCCTAGGTTCAATTCTTACAACAATCAAAATTTTTTTTTTAAATTTCATAGGGGATGCATATCCTACATGGCACCATTGCTAATATGACACAACTCTAGTGAGTTTATAAGCTTATGTGGCGTTCTATGCTGCTTTGCGCACCTTTTCATAGATAGTATAGATGTAAATAATATGTATTCCAGTGGAACTTTGTTTTATTTGTTTCTAGATGTACATTCTAAACATATTGCCTCAAAAATTAAAGGATAGAAAAACAAAAATTTAATGAGTAAAAAAAAATGAAGCATCTACTCCTATAATGTTAAGCACGATTTATGATGTAGGGCAAATCACATCTTATTGTAATGAAAAATTTGATGGGAACAATCCCAACTTTCACACGTTTGTTCATTTTGATCCCTACTTTTGATTAACTCAGTATAATCCAAAGTTGCACAACATCTTCTGAATTTGGTCCCAATGCTATTGTTGACCTGTTGTATTAGGTAACTTAAGGTAAACTAGGGACCAAAATGAGCAGACATGTGAAAGTTGCGATTAAATTGAAAAGATGTTGTGCAACTTTGGATTATACTAAGTTAATCCAAAGTAGGGACCAAAATGAGCGGACGTGTGAAAGTTGGGATTATTCTCATCAAATTTTCCTATTGTAAGAGTGTAGTAGTTGACCCAGTTGCTAGCTTATAGCCGGTTATACCTCATCGGTTTTTTTAATTTAAATTATCTGTTTTTCAGCACTGTTTATAAATGTTACTTTGACCATTGTTTTAATTTATATGTAAGGAAATGTATAGTTATGTGGGTCTCATTTGATTAATCTCAACGTGCAGTTTTTTAATACCTAATTTTTATAATTTTTACAAATACATAACTAGAGATATTAATGTTTAATATTTTATCTCACCAAGCGTAGTAAAAAGATGAAGTGTGTAGAATAATAAAAATGAATGGAGTGCATTTGAGTGGTTAGTGAAAACCAGAAACAGTAGATCGAATAAATAGGATGCAAAGGTATGTTCTTTTCAACTTGTGTTTATGTAAGGAAACAAGTTGGTATATATGTTTATGTAGATCGAATATATATGTGTCCTTGACAAAATATTAGTGAAATGCCCTTAAACTTAAATTGATTAATTCTAGGTTTTTTTTTTTTTTTTTTCATAATAAAAGTCCATAACACTTTGCAACCGTCTATAGTAAGGCCCAAAAAGTTATAAGTTAAAAAGAATGGATACATAACATAATCATACATAATATATACATATATGTACAATATATCTAATGGATTGATTCGGTGAAATAAGCTACATGACTGATGACTTCAGGAATCAGGATTACGAGATATGAATGATGAAAGAATAGGTCTTGTTTAGTGATTAGAGTTTAGAGTTTAGAGGTTCGTTGGAGTTTAGAGTTTTTGGTTAGATGATTACTTTTTATGCAAAGGATTTGACTGCTGATTTAAATAATTGATTCTTTAAAGGTGTTTGGTAACACATAGTTGATTGCTTAGAGTTTTGTTGTGTAAAATGACATTTATGGGCATTTAAAAACAACTTGTTAGGTTTTAATAGGTTTAAATATGTGGACAAATTAGTCAATTAATATTTCTCTCTCCAAAACTCTGAAGAAAAAGTTGTCTAACCCAGTTTTTTCTAAAGAGAGTTTTAATTAATCAGAGTTTTTGGTACAAAACTCTCTTTTAAACTCTATTTTACCAAACACCCAAATTAGAGTTTTGATTGGTCAAAACTCCAAACTCTCTCCAAAACTCTAACTCTTATTTAAACTCTCTCAACCAAACAAAGCCATACCTAATGCAAAATACTGAGAAGAGCAGGGAGAGTATGGAAAAATAACATGGGATAATATGCCAATAGAATTGAAGGAAGCTAAGGGAGATTCTATGATTGTATTTTTTATTATGTGCTCTGATCTCTATTTTAGGCCATTAGGGTGATAAACAATTACTCATTAGCTTCTAATCCAGGGGAAAATGTATAACGTTAAACTATAAATCTAACTATATGGAATTAGTTGATCAAAATGGTATGTTTAGTTGTGGGTAGTAAATTCTGATAATGGAATGGCTAATTTCCTTTTTTTTCAAAAAATAAATAAAAATCTACTAATTGGACTCGATTTAATATTTAGCAAGAAGATAATGTTGATATCTAGGACAATCCAACTAACAAGAAGATAAAAGGGGTCCATTCTCCTCCCCCCTTTATCTTTAAAAAAAAATAAATAATAATAATAAGAAGATTAAGGTTCCATTCTCCTCAACTTAGCTGAACTTATTTGTTTATTATGTAGGTCAATCAACTTTCATGAATGCCTTTTAATCTATTTGGAAGGTTATCGGTAACCCTTGCTAACCAATAAAGTTTCATGATATTTTTAGATTAATGATTTGAGCCAATGGTCTAATAAGGAATAATAAGTTACAACAAATTTAGATAATTAAAATTAAGGTCTAATAGATTTGGCTCTGACAATTAAGATTGCATGAGACAAATCCAAACAAAGAAGCTAAGCGACCCTGTTTAGTTTTTGACTTTATAGCTAGTTATTGGCTTTTGGCTGTTCAACTCGGTTAAACAACCAAAAATTATATTTGGATTTTGCATTTTTCATGGCTTTTCACCCAAAAGCAAATAACACTAGCTTTTTCAAATTGACTATTGATTTTCCATTTATTAACTTGCAAATGTACCCATTATATCCTTAGAGGTTATTTATATTATTTTGCTATGCAACAACCAATAGCCAAAAACTAATTTTACCAAACATGTTTACAAAAATAAGAACGGTCAAACAGCCAACGAATCCAACCAAATCAAAATAGCCAGTCAAACCAGCCAAAAGCCAGCAACCAATTATCAAACATGGAATGTATCATAATATTTGTTATGTTATGAATTTTGGGTACAATAAGGAGAAAGAAATTTAACCATGATGAAAATCTTGATTATACGGAAGGAAAAAGATATCCATATTGGATCTTGTTAAATTCTTTTAGATGTGTAAGATTTTAAATATCGATTTTAATTTTTTACCGAGCATAATAAAAGGCAAAGTATTTGCTTAAACAAATTAATTGATGAAAACTATGGGAAAAGCAAAGAAACCTTTTGAGACGAAGTAATCAAACTAATCACGATGAAAAGAATGAAAAGGTTTATGAACACACCTTAAATGTTGTAACTTCTACTAGCAATAGAGAGGTTTATGAATAAACCTCAAAAAATGAACACAAACCTCAACACAAATCTTTCTATTGTTAATGCCCTAATACAAGAAAAAAAAATGAATAGAATAAAGAAAAAATTTCAAAAAAAACCTTATAAAACATTCTTTTTGTTAGAAAAGACCTTATAATTTTTTTTTTTGTGAACAGGGACCTAAAACAAAAAAAAAGTTGCAAGGAGGGACCTTACCTCTATTTTCTGACGTTGACTGTGAATTTCCGGCGTTAACTCGCTATTTCCCTCAAATTTTCGACGAATCCTTTATTCTCTATTTAACGTTTCCTTTTCTTTTCACTATAAATTCATTTTTCCTCTACCCCCTCCATTTTCCCTCCAAAATTCATCTACATAAATCCTACATTAACACTTCCTTCTAACATCTAAAATTCTCTTTTTCTGAATTTGGGTTTCCTCATCTCTTACCCCCTTAAATACGAAAAGATTCGTGCAAAATTGGAGGGAAATAGTGAGTCAACGCCGAAGATTCATAGTCAACGTCGGTAAATAGAGGTAAGGTCCCTCTTTGCAACTTTTTTTTTATTTTAGGTCCCTGCTCACAACAAATTTTTTATAAGGTATTTTCTCACAAAATGAATATTTTAAAAGGTCTTTTCTCACAAAATTTGCTAGAATAAATAAAAATCCATAAAAGAGTGGTAACTCTTGAAACATGCCATGAAAATCAGCACACACATCATACATGCATCTCCCTAGGAGTTGAAAGACTTGCCAAAAACATACTTGTAAGTTGTAGCAGTTGTTAGTAATTTAGTATACATCAAGCACTAAAAAATTAAAATACTCAACCAGTAATGATCGAATAATAAATAAATCAAGAGTACCACAGTAGTGTCAAAATCAGCATTACTAGTAGAGTAATGTATTTATTTAATGAGAGATAATGAATTTTCATTATTACTCATAGTCAGTGTCTTTTTACCTGATATATTTTTTTTTACGGTCTTTAAAATTTAATATTGATCATTATTAACTTAAATTGTGTTTAACTAAATTATAGAAAAATTTAATAATACTCCATCCATCTCAATTTGTTAAGTTTATATTTTTTGGGAAAAAGAGAGGGCAACTTTAGACTAGAAAAAACATTATTATAATACTATATAAAAAATCACAAGGTATATATTGATGTAGTAACAAGTTCACTGGAAACGGTGCAAAAACAAATACGTAGTAGTATAACAAATATTTTGATATGGAGGAATAATAAGATACATATTGAGACAAATATAAAAATATCTAACATAACTATTTTATATATTATAAAGTTTTCCAATTTTGACGACCCAAAAAAAAAGGCTAACTCCCTCCCTCCCTCATTGTAGATTTAAAATTTTCTTTGTATGAATGTCCCTTAAAAATTGTTACATTATTTTGCATTTAAGCAAATCCCATAAATTTCTCTCTATTTTTTTTATTCTTATCGGACAGATTACTAACCAATATATTCAATACAACATTTTAAATAAATAAATAAACTTCAATATGACAATCTATGAGACACGGAGGGATCGAGGGAGTAACAACTAAGAAGAGACTGAAGGAGAATCCATATCAAATGCTCCTCTGTTTCTAAATATTTGCTATTTATTTCTCTTTATGATACTCCAAAAGTTCGGTACAATTTATTATAAAGCAAATGATTCCAAATATTTTTTTTTAAAGGGATTTAAACAAAAAAAAAAAAAGAACTTCTTTCTCTCCAAAAAAAAAATATTAAGAATTACAACTAGTTAGATCAGTAAGAAAAAACTTGTATTAATAAAATGATCAATAATTCCAATTATACCTATCTACTATCTACCATCAATACAACATATTTTTATATTTTTATAGTCGAAGAGGAGTAGTTGAGATGGTGAACTTCTCCCCGTTTCTCCCTTGAGACCCGGGTTCAACACCCCATCCCCCCCCTTCCCCTCCCTTGCATTGGGGGGCTTGTGTGTAGGTCTCTAGGGCCCTTCGGGCTTTGCCAGCTTGGTTATCCTAAGATAGGAGCCATGCGCTGGGGCCCTGTGTATGAATGAAAGTGGGAGCGATGTTAACATTCGTTCGAATATGTTAACATTGGTTCGAATATGTTGAACCTTGCTCATATATCATATAATGCATTAGTGAGTGTCCCATATCGGAAGATGAGGAGATACTAAACTAACTTATAAGTTTAGGAGTTACTACTCCTATCACCAATTGGTTTTAAGATGAAACCTCCTATAACTTGTAAGTGACCTAACTCTCATCTTCCATATTAGGTTGCCCAGACCCATTTTTAATATTCAATCAAATTTAAGAAAATAAATAACAAGTGAATCAATGGATTCAATGGGACGGACGGACGGTTGTGTTCTCATCACGTGGGACAAATTGGCATAAAATTGAAACCCAACCTCCATTTATCTGTCTCTCTCTCTCTTTCTCTCTCTAAATATCACGTTATAGTCATAGCCTCTTTCTCCTCTTCCTCCTCCATTCCCCCTCCTACAAGTCAGACCTCAGTGAGTGACTGAGCTGAGCTGTTTCATTGAGAAACAAATAACTAAAAGAATTTGTCAAACCTTCAACACTTCTCCACTATTTTTTACCTACTCCCTTAATTAATTTCTACTACTCCATAATTCTTTATTCCCATTATATATATATATATATCATATATATCTCTTCTTCTAAACATTACTACTATATACTCCTTCAATTCAATTCAAAAGAAAAAAAAAAAGGCCAAAAAACAAAAAGAATAAACTTTATGTGGGTCAACCAGAGATGTCGTTTGCCGGCGGCAAGAACAAGTCACTGACGAAATTAGTCGTCATGGCTTTCGGAATTATCATCTTCATGATGCTTCTTTGTCAATGTCAACCAGCGAGGGCAATACGGTCATTTCCTCAACTGAGTAAGGAAAATCAGGAATTATTTTCCAGGTTTTTCAATTCATCATCATCTTCAATGAAATTCAATACTCACAGTAGTACAGTTATAGATAGTAGCAAGCGAAAAGTGCCCAGCTGCCCGGATCCTCTCCACAACAAGTAATAATATTATTTATTAATATTATTATTATTATTATTTTTTTTTTTTCTCCCTGGGTATGTTAATTAATGTTATGGGGGTGCTAAAATATCCAAAATACCCACGTTTTTCTTGGTACTCTATTGGGTGAGTTTAGGGAGAAAACCGAGGGTATTTTGGTCCCAATAGGGAAAAAAATCATTGTAATTTTTGGATCTCATTAATATGATCACGGACTGGACAATGGACAAATCTTGGTGATGTTTTGTATAGAAAAGTTCTGAATGTTGTTGTTGTTGTTGTTTTTTTTTTTTTTTTTTTTTTTCTAATGAATTAATTGTTGCAGTTATAGTTGCAGCAGTTGCATGTGCTGCAACTGCAACTTCTAATTTTTTTTCTCTCTCTCTCTTGCATTGGAGATTGTCATTGATGAATGAGATTTGATGTGGATATGTTCATATGCATGTTCATGTGTCTCTGCCTGTTAGTTGGAATCTAGTTTTGCTTGTGATTGTTTGTTGATACAATCAACTCTTTAGATTTGGTAAGTAGTTCTGGTACTCATATGAAGGGTTTGTTTAATTCAACTTTAATTCAGTTCAGTTCCTCTCAATTTCCTTCTTTTACACGGAGTAAAATGTTACTTTCAGCTGTATTGGTTCAGTTCCGTACAAGTAAGTTCAATTCAGTTCAGCTGTATTATTCAACTGAAGTAAATGTACCCGAAGTGTTAAAAAAATAAAAACGATCCATTTACTTTTTGTGTACTGACTTTGACACTATTCATCCGACTCACTTTGACCGTTAAATGTTATTAATATATAAAGAAAAATATAGTCATGTGGGATCTTGTTGGATTCACCTCGGAATACACTTTCCAAATATATAATTTTTACACTTATGTATTTAGAGATATTAAGAGTCCAAGTTGTGTCTCGGCAAGTATGAAAAGTGAAGTGTTAGATCTAAAAAACAGAGGGAGTATATTTTAAAGGTGTGTTGGATAAAATGTAAAAAACAATTTCAAGAAAACTTCTTTTTTTTTCATTTTACATTGATTGACTAAAATGTAAAACTTAAGTTAAAAAACTATTTTCTACCTTATTTAAAACATTTTTTCCCGAATTGGAAGGAAAATATTTTCGTCACAATTGGATAATCGAGTTTCAGTTCAATCAAAAAATGAAAAATGATTTAAATGAAAAATCATTTTACATGCAACCAACTAATGAAAAATCATTTTACATGCAACCAACTAATGAAAAATCTTTCCAAAATGAACTTTTCAATGTAAAAAGTTTTTTTTTTTCATAAGAAAATAGTTTACACCCTTAGATTAATTTTTTTTTTTTTTTTTTTTTTAATTTTGAAACTAATACGGACCAGAGTGATTTTAAGGTGGTGTTATGATTTCAAGCTTTTTGTGCCAATAAAAAAGGAAATGGAGCTTTTTTGGGAGGAAGGAGTCAATGGAGTATATTGTATGGAAAAAACTTGGTTTATCCACCGGGTTTAACTACACACAACTAATAAAGTGTTGTGGTTAATGTTAGTAGTAGAATCCAACTTATAAGTTTAATAATATTTTAATGTCCCTATTAGTAGTGGGTAGACTACCCATCGGGTAGGTGTAACAATGTCCATATTGTATTTATTTCGTAGTAAATGATGATAATAGAGATAGATTTTTAATTGATATGCTAAAGAAATTAATGAGCTACTACCATCTAAATGTCAATTTAAGCCCAAGTATTCATACATATTTGTTTAACTTTAATTTCATTACTAAGGGCTTGTTTACTTCAGATTATATTCAGTTCAGTTAATCTCTATTCAGTTCAGTTCATCTCTATTTTGTTCAATTAATACACTTCTATTCAGCTCAGCTCAGCTCGGCTCTATTCGGCTAATGTAAACGAGCCCTAATTGTTACTCTCTCCGTCCCTTTTTAAATGCAACATAGAGAAAGTGAGTTATTTTTAAGGTTGTAGTTGGTATAGGTGACCTGAGTCATAATGCCAAAAGTAGTAAATGTGAATTTATAGGAGGACACAATATCAAAAATAGTAAAAGTAGAATTAATTAATGTTATTTTAAGGGTATAAATGTAATTTTATATGTGGATCATAATATCAAAAATAGTAAAAAGTAGTAATGTAGCATTTATTTTGAGACATACAAAAAAGGAAAATGTAGCATTTATTTTAACACTTCATTTCAACTTGTTAATTATGTTTGGAATCTTACTAATTTATGTATTCTTATGGATATTGTTTATTGTTATCGTATTTCCTATGCAAAATTATATACCTATAAAGTTGTTTCTATTAAAATACGTAAAAACGTATGTCTTTTTATTATTCTTTGAAAAAATCTTTATTATTTTACTTGAATATTTGTGGCCTTACAAATATAATTTCAAGTTACATGGAAGGTTTTCATAAATTTTATATTTTTACATATTTTATGTATTTTTACTTATTAGTATTCGTATCCGTATCCTTGATTCTAAACGTGACATATTACGAACCATTTTATGCAACCTAGTTTATCAATTACAAGATTTGTTTCTGATACTGTATTTGTTGAAAGTTTTATTGAAAGTTACATTGAATGTTTTCATAAAATTTTATTTATAGAAGAGGTAATAAAGTTATCCTCAATTTATAGGGTTAAGCTGCTGACTTGTATTCCTTGTGGCGAGCGCACTCCCTTTATTACACATTACTAGCAACAATTTAATACTTGGTATTTTTATCTCTTTCAAATAATACTACATGTTGCTAGTAATATGTTACAGATGAAGTAGTAATGACATCTTTGATTTTGGTTGAAATTTTGTACTGAAGATACTGTACAACAACTTACAAGTATCAAATCTGTGGTAAAAGTTACACTATCTAACGTGTGTAGTTATAGAAAATCGCAGTACTATCTCCTTTTTTTACGCGTACTTTTTTTACTCCGGTAGGTATATTTGATTCTTTACCTGCTTATGAGTATAAAAATATACTCGGTGCTATGGTATAGTGTAGTTGGAAATTTGGAATAATGAGATGTTACATGACAGAATATATGTGAACAATTATTTTTTCACTTTGTCAGTTGGTTTTAAATACGGTTTAAATAGTAATTTAAGGAGTAATTAATAAATTTGGGGACTTTATCATTACGATGTTGATGTTGATGTTGTCTTTTGTTTGGTTGGGTTGATAGTTATGACTCACTGTGACTTTTGCACAATCATATTACGAATTTACCATGAATTGTCAAGTCTTGGCATTAAACAACAATTTAAGTACTAAAATCGTCACATATACATTGCCTATGGATATATGCTTATATAAGATGCTAAATTTGTCTATTTGCATTAAATTATATCTTATGCTATTAATATCATGTCATGTCATATGGTGCTAATATCCTTAATATCATATTCGAGTAATATTACATATTTCGAAACACCCTCAAGTGGCCAGCCCCACCCAACTATGCGGTCTCCTAGCAGCTAACACCACAAAAAATTGGCCCATTTAGGATGGACTTAAATCCGGTTTAATGTAGATCTTTGATGACAGTTTTTAATCTCGTCGCTAAAACTCACCTAATACCTAACTCAAATTATATTAAAATTGATTCATTTACGACGGAATTGCGAAGGGAAAAATCAGTTGCGACCCCCTTTCTATAACGGCGGGGTCACATTTTTACGATGAGAATTCTCGTCGTAAATAACATCTTTTCTAGTAGTGTAATTAGATCAACCAGTGAATTGTAATTATTGTTATTTCTATATTTTGGTATTGTAATGAGTTGTCACTAGTTGGTTAAGGAGGTTGTTAGAGGAAAGATTCCCCAAGCAATCAAGTCTTTTAATAGGAAAGGATTCCACCAATTCATTGATTAGTACATGACTATTAGCCCCTCCAAAAAAAAAAAGGGTGTGGAAATGCCCCAACATAATTTTGGAGGTGAGGATAAAAATCTCGCCAAGAGGCTATGGGGCAAGCTCCAATAAAGTATATCCACACCCTCTAGTAGTTAAGTCTATAAATGCGCACACATGCAGTGCAAATAATTGATTCAAATTTACAATTTTGTGCCTAGCTAGATTCTCTGTTTATTATTGGCTACTATGGTTAACAACAATTGGTATCATCGATAAGGCATTAGAGCATGATGGCACCTAGCGCTAGAGATGGTTAGGGTAACAAACAAGATGACAACAACAGTGGCTTAGATCGCCCAAATTGCGGCTAGTATGGAGCAATCAAGCAAAAAGTTTGGAGAAGATTTTTGGGATGGATGGAGGGAAGAATCTATCGATACTTCTGGAGTTCATCAAGACGAAATGATCGATCATTTTAGAGGAGAGCAGAAGAAGTTGTTATAACTTCACCTGGAGCCCCTCTTCGAAGATGAATGAGAAAAGACCACTAGGATATATAGTTAAGTGAGGGCCCATGAAGTTTGAAATGGTGGAGGACCTAATTCTCAATTTAAGAAGCCCGATCTCCTACTCTATGATAGGATGGTTGGAGGTGGCAGTATAGTCTTGCTGGAAAGGGACACACTGCTCTGCTACCAATGAGAGCGGCGGTGGAGAGGGATGCGACATTGGGAAGAGATGAAGGGGATGCTCCACCTTCAATTTCCTTCCCCAACTAGAATCTTGCATGAAAAGTGGCTCGGCCACGACAATTGTGGACGACGACGTTATAAGAGTACATGAAGAAGTTCATTGAGCTGAGGGCCCCGTTGGAGGGTGTGTCGGATGATGTACGTGTCTTTGGGGCAATTCATAAATGGCTTTAGAGGAGATATATATGATGGTTGAGGGGAGGTTATTTGGGCCTTACACTTTAGATCAAGCCATGAAATTCGCTTTTAAAGTGGAGTCAAGGGGAGAAGATAATTGGGCCCAACCTCAAATTGCGCCGTATTCCACCTACACCCCATTCACCAGCACAAATAGGCAAACACACAAATTCCCTAATTCAAAAACCCTACCCCCTCTTTCTCAACTAAGCCCACATCCCACTCCCACCCACGCACTATCTTCTGTCAGAAGCTTCCAGCCCACAAGCCCTTCAATAAACAACTTATGTGCCATAATTACAACCAAAACCTTTGAGAGAATGGAGAGGTTGACTGTCAAGGATATTTGGTGAAGAGAGAGAAAGACATATGCTTTAATTGTGATGAACAATGGATAGTGGGAAAAAGGGCAAATAAATTTTTCTGATCGTGCATAAAAAAGCTTTCGTATTCAAATTAAAGTGCTCTCTTCGCGCGTCAACGGACTTCTTGTACTCTCCATCCATGTTGATTTTTTTAAAGAAAAATAACGAGAGCATTTTATTACGTAATATCAAGTTTAGCTAAAGTACATATGATGAAACAAACCTAGGCCGCAATTTGGGCAATTTGGACGGTTTGGTTACCCTAGGTATCGGCGTATCGCACCTCCCTACAATATTACATGCCTTTTTTGAACATGAGAGACAAGCTATGATTCATAATATCATCATAAATTAAATAGATGGGAGAAGTTCCTTGGCTAGTTGATTTAATACCATTAACAACATTGATTGCATCGCTTTCCACCAACAAGTTGTCGTACCCCGAATTTTCGAGCCATTCCAAGCCCATACCAAACCGTCCTAGCTTCAGCCATCTTCACCGAAGACCCACGATCACATTTTATTGCCGTAAATAAGAGCTGCCCATTCGCATCACGCATGTCAACACCCAATCTTGTTTTACCATCAGTAAGTAAATGTTCATCACAATTAATTTCCGAGCCTTCATGCGGCATACAAGGCCGTTCCTGAGAGTTTAGGGGCCTGGGGCGAATTTATAATTTTGGGCCTACAAACTAGTGTTTAAAAAATCTGATATTTATTTATAACAAAAAAAAAAAAAAAACACACACACATGTATAAATATGAAAAACATTATTTAATGCTAAAAAATGTCTTACTTTTTCTAAGAAAAATATTTAGGGCTCGTTTACTTTAGTTGAATATAGCTGAGCTAAGCTGAGCTGAACTGAATACAACTGTAAGTAATATTTTATAAGAGTAGAAAATTGAGAGTTGAACTGAACTGAACTGAGCTAAACTGAAATGAACTTAACTTAACTTAATTTAAGCTGAAGTAAACAAGCCCTTAAAGATAAGAAATTCTATACTCTGTACATTATAATTTACGGAGTACAATATTTTAAGGACTGTATTGAAATCTTACAAAAATAATTATAATGTAATTCAAATAAAGTGTATTAAATTCATATATGTATAGTTTGGATACGAGCAATATGTATTTCATTTTAAGTTTTTTTTTTTTTGTTGAAAAGGTTCATTTCAAGTTTTTTTTTTTTTATTTGTTTTGTTTTGTTGAAAGGTTCATTTCAAGTTTTTATAATTTAGAAAAGAAGCACAATTATATATTAGATGCACAAACCGCGAGCGTGTAAAAATTTACAAAAGATATGTAATAAAAAAAAAAAACATATAAGGAGTATATATTTTTGCAACAGGTCAACTTATGTAAATTATTTACTATAAATGGCTAAAAAAATTTTGGACAAAGTAAAAACTAGAAATAGATTATAGTTTAGGAATAAAAAAGTTGTGATCAATTATATTGAATGAATGTAAACAAAGGAAATTTTACAGTAAAATTATTTTAAGAATTTGATTTAATGAATAGGGATTTAATGTGAAAGAAAATTAAGATTATGGGACTTTGCAAATTTTAATGCATGTGAATGTAAATGCAATATGTGAAGAATTGAAAAAGAAATAGAAAAAATAAAAATAAAAATGCTCATCATGGGAATTGAACCCTTGACATTCCAAACAAATAAACACACACTCCCGCACCTATTATGCTAAGCTATGCAATCCTTCAATTAACATTTAACATCTTTAATATATTTATATTGAGTTCACGGAAGTATGGAAATATGGGGCTGAAATATGGGCCCTGGACGTGGGCCCCGCTCGCCCCACCCCAGGGCCGGCCCTGGCGGCATACTCCAGCTCTATATTCCATGAATTAAGATCATCTTCATTTCTTCTCTCAATTTCTTATCTTAAAATTTTGACATCTAATTTAACGTTAAAATAAAATTTGTAAAAAATTTCTTTATCACTCCACTCGTACATTCTCAACCATTAATTCATGAAATGACCACGAATTTCTACAGAAAATTGAGAGGATCTTGACTCATATTGCAGCTCCCCACCCAGTTGATTAGTTCCACTAATTTTAGTTTTTACTTTTACTACTATACTCTTCATTTGTTAATTTTGTTACACTTTAATCCTCATTTATCTCACATTTCCACATATGCTAGTAGAGATGACGGCGGACCGGATCTGGACCGAATCCTAATGGATCCGGGTCCAGATCCGTTTTTTCTGCCTAGATCCAAATCCAAATCCAACGGATCCATATATATATAGAATGAGGATCTATATCCAGATCATGTAGATCCGAATTTAAAATGGATCTAAAATGGATCCTCTTATATTATACTTACTAATTGAGATAATTAAAAGTTTTAATGCACTAAAATTATCATTTCATCACATACACAATTAATATGCAAATTAAAACCCACTACTAATTTAACTTAGTACTATCAAACTAACATCATCAACATCCTAAAGTCCATACATTATAAAATCAACTTGGGTAATGTACTATTTAGGCTTTGGAGTATTGGGCATGTAGTTGGGCCGTATAACTTATAAAACTATCATTAATTTATATTAGTATATGTTTTATTAAAAAAACAGATCTGCAGAACTTGCGGATCTATAAACAAGATCCATATCCAGATCCGCATTTTCCCAAAGGATCCGTATCTAATTTGGATTCGCATAGATCCAAAATATGAAGATACAGATCCTCAAAAACAGAGCTGGATTCGCGGATCCGGGGCGGATCCAAGATCTGTTATCATCTCTATAGGTTGGACTTTTTTTTTACAATAGTATATACATATTGCGCCTAATTTCTCAAGTTAGTAGCCGAAGCTGCATATGTTGGACCTACTTTATATTCATGATCATACTTTTTTCGATCTTATTTAAAAATGAACAACTATACATAACCCTTAGTCTTTATGGCTGTATTTCCAGCCCAAAAATTATAATCTGTAGTTAATTAAATATTTTTAATTTTATTTTCATTGATTTACACATGATTTTGACATTAATTCTCAATTATTATTATTATTTTTTTTTGTTTTTTTGGTAAGTAATTCTCAAACCTTTTTACTAAAGACTAAATGTAATTATATATGTAACATTATCTTTCAAAATTAAAATGAATACACTAAAGACCTTGATTTTTGTATCCGCAATAACCAGTATTCCCTAATTAGGGAGTTAGGGACTAGGAAGCAGTATGAAATTTTGGCATTGGAAAAAAAAAATTGAACTTGGTTATTACAGTAGAAAACAATGAAAATTGAGTTTGTGTTACAAACTAACAATCATGAGGTGAGTGTTTTCTTCTCGTTTGGTCTCATCCTTCATCTCTCTCTTTCTGTGTTACTCTATTTAGTCCGTATACGTGCCCGACAAACCAGATTTGAAACTAGTGAAAATTCTACGGTAGTTATATGACTACAGACTATCATCAAGGTTGGGGGAGAGTTAACGGGGGTTTTGTACATATTTTTGTAAGTAGCCCAATTTGCCAAATTTACGAATTGAACCTTGCAATAAATTATAACCCACTTTAATTAAGCTTACCACTAATGCATTTAATATTTGCTTTTAATTATTGAATACAATAAGTAATATTATAAACAAGGGCCCTAGTAATTTGGAGGTCCTGAGCGATCGAGCACCCCGCACATGCCAAGCGCCTCCTAACTATTATAATGGAGTATAATGTTAAGATTCTTTAAGTTTTGAATTATTTTAAATTTGGTAAATCTAATGAAAAATCTCTTTTTTAATTACTTTCAATACAAATAATTTTTTTTATTTCAGAATTTTTTTTTTTCTAAAAATAAGAAATGTTTTCAAGTAAATAATTTAATAAAAGATTTTTAGTTAGGATTTTTTTAAAGTAATTAATTTTTTTTTCCAAAAATATTTTTTACTAATTAAAAAGAGTTAAAAGAAATTAATCAGTTTTAGTCATCCATTATGATATTTTAAGGCTTGATATAGTGTGAATGTGTGATAGTATTTGCGCAACCTTACAATTAATTATTACTTGTTACAATTTAAACATTGAAAAGTGAAGAAAATGCATAAATAATGAAACCAATTTAATTTAAAAAAACATTTGAAGTATTTCTTGAATGAGTGAATTGTGATGACTTTGGTGACTTGTTTGAATAGAAGAAAAAAGGAAGAGACTTGTGTTTGTGGCGGTGAAACCACCTGGCCAGGCCTGCTGATTGTTTACCATTGTACATTTCCAACAATGCATCCATGTTATTCCCTTGTCTTCCTCTTTCCATTATTCCATCTCGATCCCAAACCTGCTTCTTCTACCTTGACCTTGATATCTGCTAGTTTCTTCTTTCTCTTTACCTTCAGGCTTTAATTTCATTATTTGGGCCGGGAAACCCAATTACATACCAGCAGTACAGTAGCGGCCCCAAGATTTCCATAATGGTGTGTCACTATCACGTGTAACGAATACAAAGTTTGACTTCGGTCTAAATTGATTTGTTTTATGCTGCGAAAATAAAAAGAAAAAGGGAGAATTCTATAATATTATTCCAAATATTCATACATCCTGTGACCCACGATGTCCTAACATAGGGTTGTCATTGTTAGGTCCCTGTGACCCACCATCACTTATCCCTTACAGGTCATACTTGTTATGGGATACTAAGTGTTAGGTCCCTCCACACATAGACTTTTCCGTTCTGTAAAGTATTCTGATGATATACATTTTCAGTATTTTTTAAGTCCATAAATGTGTCTGTTTAGGTTGTATTTCCTTGAACCCTTAAAAACTACTTCCTACTTTTCAATAGACGTAGCAAGTTGACTTTTGACACTATTCATTGAAGGTGCTTTGACCATTAATTGTTGTTTGTACGCAAGGAAATTAAAAATATTGTCATGTGTATCTTATTGGGTTCGTCTAGACATACACTTTCCAAATATGCATTTCTTTAATATTTTTTCAGGTTTATACAATACGAGATAATATCGGTAAAAGTCAAATGCTACATATCTTTAAAAAAAAAAAAAAAAACTGGGGTAGAAATCTTCTTTCCAGTTGTTTCCACATTTTAGTTTTTTTTTTAAGACATTATTCAGTTGAGTTAGTTATTCATAAGTATTATAGATCTTCTAACAGGCTCAGTCTGTAATACCCCGAAATTTAGGGCCATAAAATTTCGCGGTTATTAATATTATTTATTCAATTCTACGTCTAAAGGCCATTTAATTTGGGCTGTTTTCATTCTTAGTCCAATCTTTTTCCTCAAATCGGGCCAAAGATCCAATTTTTCCTTTTCTTTTTCCCTTGGCCGGCCCTCTTGGGTAAAAATTAGGGTTTTGTTTTTCTTTTGCTTTTCTTCTTTTTCTATAAATAGGACCTATTGCACCCACTTGTTCCTATTTGCTTTTATACACTTAAACCCTAAACAAAAATATTTCTCCTCCTTCTCTTTCAAAAAGTCGAACAACACAAAATTCACCAAGTAGTGAATTATTTTTGTGCCTTAGATAATTTAGCGATCTGAGGTAACTTTGCTAACCCGTTTAATTCCGGAACAACCTATTCACATAGTTAATTAGGATTAGAAGCATGAAAATTATAAAAAGAATTAGTATCATGTTAGGGTTTTTTTCGAACTACATGAAATTTATGTACATGTTATTTTTCTAGATTATTTTATGTAGTTTCTTGAAATCTTTAATGGTTGAATAATTACTTGTATGAATTTATTTATTAATCAAATCTTGTTATTTCTTGATTAATTTTTCGTGGCAGTTTTTTTACTGTTTGATTATGAATCATGATTTATTTCGTGGCAATATTCGTCCTTTTATTGCTTATAATAATTTAATCTTTCAAATCGGTAAAACTGTCCAGATTTGGTTTACGAATTATTCAAGATACTTAATCAATTCGGATGGCTACGAAAATTTAGGTGGAAGTGAATAATATTATTTTACATCTTTTTTTAAATTTTCGTAATTTTTGAAGTTCGTCTGCTATGGTAGAAAAATCGGAAACCGAATTCAGCCTAATCTGACTCGTTAGTTATAAAATCACTTAAAATTAGTAAATGACGTTATTTTTAAACGAAATTTATGCACGTTAAACCTTGAACCTATATTTAACTTTCATTAAAATTTTCAGATTATTCGAGACCTTTAGACGGTCGTTCTTAATTTAATTCTTTAAAAGTCAGATTGTGTAAAGCAGGGTGATTGAATTATTAAAATATGTTATTATTAATGCTTGAATTTTTCGAGTGACCTAAGCATTAAAAAAGAGTTAAAAATATGATTTTTATGATGAATCTTGATTAATCTTGAATTAGTATTGGTAATCTTTAATTTAATCTTTAATTATATCATGTTATTTTGCATTCTTGAATTTAATCTTGTCCTTGATTGAACCCTAAGATGCCGTGTGATTTAAGTATTTAAAAGAATGATTTTTGATCTTGTTCTTGAATTAATCTTGATGATTTAGTGTTTGTCGTATAATCTGTTTTACTTAATTAATTATGAATAATTATCTTTAAAAAATTTAAAGTGGAATTTTGAATATCTTCACTAGAAATGTCGATGACTAGAAATTATGTGAAAAATAGTATTTTTATCATGTTTTAGGTAATTTATGTAATTAATTGTTAATTTATATGATTTATTAAATTGATTATATGATGATTGAATGAATTTATCTAATTATTGCTATTTTAATGAAAATGCCGAGTGGCCTATTTTATTTTTGGTCAATTTAGTTAATTTTGGACTTATAATAATATTGAGGTAATTTTAGTAATTAATATTGTTATTATTATTATAAAAGTTACAATTAAAGGAATTGTCAGGGATAAGTTGTAATATGAAGGGATAGATATTACTATTGCTATTATAATTAGTATTACGAATAGTATTATTAATAGTATTATATTATTATTAAGTAGCAATAGGGATAAGTTATAATAAGATATCAATAGGGAAAGAAAGGAAACAGAGTAGGAGGATTACGAATCGTTTCGATCTCTAGCTAGGAAAGACTTGGTATTTAAGGTGGCCAATATACGTGCCGCACCTCTCTTTCCTAGGACTTCGAACGGTTCATTTCCGAATACGGTCACCTAGTATTTCCCGATATAAGATAAGATATAAGATTTGAAAGATATAAGATAAGATAAGGACGCCTACCTGATGACTCGAGTAGTCAGACTGGGTTTAAGTCGAAGCCACTGCTCAATGGGACGAACACACGAGTTCCCCCGAGTAGTTCTGGGTCTTAGGATATGTAGTCGTCTAAGTAGTAGTACACGAGCTGCTATTTAGGGGTTATGGCCATAGCTTAGGCTTAGTGGTGAAACCCGAGATCCGCTACGGGTTGAGTACACGAGCTCACCCCGGCATGTTCTAGGAAAGTTGTGGTGAAACACGAGATCCACAACGAGTTATAGTGACCGGTCCAATGAAAGATGATAATGATATGATATGAATTATAAGATATGGTATGGATGAAATGAAATGTTAAGATATGATATGATTACGGAATTATGGAAACCATATAGTATAAGCTAGGGATTAATTGTATAGGTCTTCCGCTGTGTATGATTTGATGTACGTATTTGTACAGGTACGTCATACGTATTTATACTCGTATGATGTAATGATATATGTATTTGTAATCGTATGTTTTGTGTACATGTATACCTGTGTTGTATTCGTATTTGTACGTATTCCTAACCGTATTTTGCAGGCATAATTATACGTATGGTATACGTACCTTTATACGTATTTTGTACGTATTTCTAACTGTATTTCTGCAGGTATTTTATACGTATTCGTATACGTATTTTTGTACGTATTTTTATACGTATCTCGTATATTTTGTATACATTATATTAGGTTTTATGTGTGTTTTCATGTGTATATTCTATGATATTATGTGTTTAGCGGTCCCTCAATTAAGCGGGACAGCCTAGTTACTCGCCACTGACGGTGGACCCCCCCTCAGTTTCAGGTGACGATGCAGCAGCATAAAACGGGCTTCCGTTGGATGGGTTTAAGTGTGGATTAAGTTTAGATTTATTTTAGTTATTCCAGGACTTATAAGACAATATATAGTTTTATTTATAATCCCAGCCTGTTGGGAAGACATTTACTTAGTTCATGTAACACTTTGGGCACTATATGCCTTATTTGACTTTTGGATTTTAGTTCAGTATTTTTAATATAAGTTGCTTAATTTTAATTAATTAATTCCATTTTTAGTTTAAATTGTTTAAGTAATGATCCGAATGTCGATTTCCTTCGTCAATCGACAAATCCAAAAAGTCGAGTCGTTACACAGTCACATTCCCTAATATCCAAGATATTATCATGCATGGTATGACAATTCATCCAAGCTTCAATTTTTATATTGTCTAGACTCAAGATCCTTTAGCAGTTAGACTCGAGTTCCAGTTGTAACTTGACTCGTCTTCCAGTTAGACTTATGATGACTCCAAGCTTTCAACATACTTACAAAAGTCTTAGAAAAATAAACTCTTAATTCTCTAGATTCTTATCACCTTTAAGATGCACCGACATTGGAAATCTTGATTCTCATTTCTCTAGTTTGGAACTTCAGTACTAATAAAACCTATTGTCCCTCTGGAACTTGACCTAAATCTTCATTGTGTTTTGTTGTTGCTCCACTTCTATAACTTCTCTTGGTTTGTTCCTTTTTAGAACTGTTGTGTAATTGAACCTACTCCGGAACTATCTTGCAGCTAGCTGTTCTAACTATGGAATTGTGTTACCATGCTCCCATATAGGAGTTTGGTGTTGTTTCTTTACATGCATGAACTTAACTTATGTTTTATAGGAACTTCAATTTAGCTTACTTGCTTGATTATGCTTCTTCAAGTCTTCTCTTTGCAAGGCTTCAACTTAGTACCTTTGAGTTGTATTCCCACATAGAAAATTTTCTCTTCTCCTTTTGATCTCCCTTGAATACTTGAATATTCCTTCAAGTTTTCTTGGTTGATCTTCTCTTTGAAGTTCTCATTTAGGAATTGTTTTAGTTTCTTTTTATTACTTTGATAGGCAGAACCAACACGAATATATTGATCTATTGTAAATTCAAGATAATCAAATAATTCCTCTCTATCTAGATTATACATGTTTGCTTTTATTTCATCAAAACATACCTGATTATCCTCTGAAGAGCTTCCACTAGCCATGAGACAAAGGATAGTTTCTTTGTCAGAACAGGTCTCAGACTGGTCTTTATCAGTGAAAGCAATGAGGTATAGATTTGCTTCTTCAGCTTCCTCCTCATCTTCAGATTCTGAATCTCCACAAACAGCAGCAAGCATAGCCCTCTTGAATACCTTCTTTTCAGTCTGGACTCTAGAGTTTCCATTTGCATTCTTCCAAGTTGGACACTTCTTTATTTTGTGTCCTGGTTCACCACATTTGGAGTAACCAGCGTTGGAACTGGTTTTCCTAGTTTGTCCATATCGAATTGTTTCTTCCTTTTGAGAACTTACCCCCCTTGGATTTAGTTCTTAGGTATTTCTCAAACCTTCTAGCCATAAGGCTAATATCATCTTCTTCTTCATCTAACTCCTCGGTAGACCTGGCTATTGGGTGGGTCGGGGTAGGTCAGGGTCAGGTCGATGCGGGTCGGGTCAGGGCCAGGGTCAACTAAAAAGGGTCAAAAGAGGGTCGGGCTAAAGCGGGTCGCTGGTCGTTAGCGGTCGGGCCAATAAAATATTTTATATTTAAAAAAATTGAAGGTAGGCAATAGTTAAAACAAATGTATACGAATATATTAACGTAATTATTTTTGTCAAAACGTTTTTTTTGAAAATTTTATTAGGCTATTATTTTTGGCCTTGTATTGGTCCTGGTCGATAAGATCTTATCCATTAAAGACCTTGTCCAGTAAATACCCTATAACCTTGACCCTAACCGCATGCCATTGGACTATCCTGTCCAATAACCAGGTCTACTCCTCAGCCTTGAGAACAAGTTCCTTGTTCTTAGTAGTGGTCTCAGCCTTTAAGTCAACCAGCATTTCATGAGTAATTAAAGAGCCAACTAACTTTTCCAGAGATAGTGTAGTGAGATCCTTTTCTTCTTGAATGGCAGTGACTTTGGGTAACCATTTTCCAAATAAACTTCTAACCATCTTCCTTACAAATTCTTCACTTGAGAAGGTCTTTTCCAAAGACTTAAGTTTGTTTATGATGGTCATGAATCTTGTGAACATGTCTTTGATGTTCTCATCTCTGGTCATTTCGAAAACTTCATATTTTGACATAAGCATGTCACATCTTCTTACCTCAGAGTTTCCTTCATAGGCCAATTCCAAGGTATCCCAGATTTCTTTTGCAGACGAGCAAGAAAGGATTCAATTCACTTCACATTCAGCAATCCCTTGTTGAACAAGAGACATAGCCTTAGCATTCTTCTCCAGTTTCTTGTAGTCATCACTAGTGTATTCTTTTTCAGATTTTGGAATAGTGATCCCTTCTTCATTCTTCTTAAGAATAGCCGCGGGGCCATTTTTTACAATCATCCAACACTCATAATCAATCCCAATTATGAGGTTCTTCATACAGTTCTTCCACCATGGGTAGTTTATTCCATTGAATTTTGGGAGTCTAGATCCACTAGGTTTTTTTGTATTCATCATCTTACTCCTCTAGGTAGTTAACCCTTTGAGAAGTTAGGCTCTGATACCAATTGTAAGTTCAATAGATACTCAAGAAAGGGGGAGGGGGTTGAATTGGGTATGTTAGATTTTTGATTTATTTTAAAAGTTGTTTATCTGTTTGCAAGAACAGCGAGAGAACAGTAAAGTAAAATATGATGACACAAGGATTTAACGAGGTTCGGCTTCTCAATAAGCCTACGTGCTCCACTCTCTCACCAATATTATTAATCAACTCTGAAAAATAACAATGGTTACAATCTCAATTGAATTGCTACAATCTCGTAACAATCAATTCCTCAACTGTTAACTCTAACAGTTCGCTCTGTACTCACATATCGCTCCCCAACCACGTCCCTCTAAGTGGTTCAATTACAATACAAAATTTTCTCCGTAATTTATCTCTTGAAGATGAATATGGAGATGATTAAGCACTAAGGATGAACTTTGGATCGAAAATATGACTGATTTTCTTATCGAGAGCAAGAGGGATTTTAGGGTTTTCGAAGATTTGAAATTTAAGAAGTGATAACTGTTACCCGGCCTACTTGTGCCTTGAGGTATTGCTTAAATAGATCACCCAACCAGCTGTACAAGATATCAAATCAGATTTTATTCTCTTTCCATAACCCTTGAGTTTAAAAGGAAAGTACAATAAAATCCAAAATGTTAAGTTGCATTAAATGATTTGATTGGATATTTTATTTGAGCAATCTTTCCAAATCCTAAGTAATCAATATTTGACGTTTGAATTTAAAAACGTTTTGGAGCGAAAATATCAAAACTGATTACTTAAGTGCACGTGCGTAGTACTGAGATCTGTTTTCACAGTGGTCTCAGTTCTTCTGAGTTTATGTCTGTTAAAAGGAACTGTTCCTTGACTATTCTCTTTACTAGACATAAACTCCATCCTTCATGCTCTTTTAAACTTTTTACCTCAGCCCTACTACCCTAGGTTCATCTTACATAAAGATCCTAATATACAAAAATTAAAAGCTCCAATCTCTTGGCTTCTGATCTTCATGTACTCAGGCCTTTAATGTTCTTCTTTTCAATTATTACCTTGTTGTTTCCTATCTTGATTTCAACCTGATTATAAACAATTATACATACATAACAACAATCAAGTATAGGGAATTGGTTTGTCATCACTCAAATCAAACATGGTTCAACAATTTCCCCCTATTTGATGATGACAAACCATGAAGTTCCCCCTGAGAACAGCAATCAATTGTTTCAATTAAAACAACTGTTTAGAGGAACTGGTCTTGCACTGTGCCTGCAGACAGACTCATAATCTCAGAAAATATAAAGCACAATTAGGCTGATTACAAGTGTTTATGCCAAAAATCGTCAAGATAACAATTTAAGGTTGGAACGGGCGATAGCTAGACTAAGGTACGGAAAATAAATGCCGAAAAATAAAAGAGAGAAGACACAAGAGAATTATGACGCGGAAAACCCAAGAACGAGGGAAAAAACCGCGGGTGGCTATGAGTCCACCAATCCACTATGATTCGGGCATAAAAGCCGTTTGGTACACGTACAATATTTCAAGTAACACACATTGAAAATGGCTGAAACTAGCTGGGTAGCACCCTAGGGGTATGGGAAACATGCCCTGCTTCTTTCGAGTACAAACGATAACTGTCTGGTTAGATATGCTAAGTAGAGTATTTTTGGGCTGTGTAGATACGGGTTTGTAATATGGTTTTTTCCTCTGTTTTCTCTGGTGTAATTTATATGTGATGATGAATGATAATAATAATCTGCCTAAAACAACCGGTTTCTGCCTCTATTTAACTTATTCTAATTGATAGCCAGCCGTTCCATCAAAATAGGAACAACTTCCTATTTTCTTGGGATGTGTGAGACCATGCAACAACTTAGTAATCACTCCCTATTTACGTGTGGTATGTATGACCAAGGTGGAAGACTTGTTCTTGCTACGTCAGCGTGCGGATATCTCTTTCATACCAGCTGACCCTTGACTTGCTCTTTAGATTCAAACTTAAACTTGCATCAGCTTCTAGATCCTTCTAACGCTGTTCTGCACTTCTGCTCCTCGGCTTTACTTGCTTCTCAGCTTCCAACCAGCTTATGTGCTTGATCCAGCTCACGTTCCAGCTTATGAACCCGATACCTAGCACCACTCGGCTTATGTACCCATTCCTGCTTATGCTCCTGCTACTCCCGGCATGTCCTTGTCTTATAACCTGTAACTCTCGGCTTACCAAGCCGAGCCTCAGCTTCCTACCTGTAACCAGGTTAGCTAAAATGCACCATAACAATTAGCCCCCATTTTCCTAATTGGAGCACGCCGAAAATTAGGAAAATAAGCTTCAAGCTAAGTTTGGAATTATTTTCGTTATCTTTGCTCTTTCGATTGCTTACTAGGATATGAATACCTTGGTTTCTCGATAAGTTAGTGCTCGGAATAATGTAGCTTGCTGACGTTTATGCCTCTTTGGAAATAATCAACCTGATAACAACTTGAGACAATCGTCAAATAACTTAAAACAATAGCTTAATAGCTTGAGATAATACCTTATAACTTTGTAATTAAAACAATTGTAAGTCTTTTGATTCTCGATCTTTACCGAGCTATCGACACGTCGCGTCTAAGCCTACATCGTCAAATATTTCCGATTGATGTAACATAATGTTCTATGTTTCTTGAGCGTTTTTGTAATATTTGCACATTGACTTTAGCATTTATTTACGTGGATTAATTAGACAACTTTAGACCTCACCTTTGCATTGTTGATTGAAACTAACATTAGAGTCACGAATTAAAGACTTAACGTTTGACATTTGACACATAAGCCACTTCGATTTTGATGCTTTTGTTCTTTTGCTAAGCTGGCATTTTAGCCTCTTTTGTAAGTTGGTAACTGGTACATGGACCACACTGTGAACTATTATTTTAGACAAAGTCGTTATAAGCTGGTGATTAAGTCACTTGTAAGTTGGCACTCAAGCTGGTTTACAAACTAGTACCCGAGCTGATTTGTAAGCTAGTAGCTGAACCGTTTTGTAAGCTGACGCTTAGGCGAATTTGTGAACTGACGCTTAGGTCACCTTGTCAGCTTACACATGGGCTACATTGCGAGCTTGCACTTGGGCTAATTTTTAAGCTAAGCTGGTAACTAGACCTCTTTGCATGATATTGATCTCTTACTTTTAGAGTAATTACAAATCTTATTGTCAAGCTAACTTAAGAGCAAGTTTATCATATTGCATCATGATACAAATTTATATAATAGCATATAGAGAAAGCGTGTTTTCCTTTGCACGAGTAGATGTCTTACGTGCTTCAATATACAAATCTTAGCTTAGGACATAGCTACTTAGGTTTACGAATGAACGGGTTTAAACATAAGTAAATTCGTTGGAATATGACAATGAATTCAATGATGTTAGAAAATGCTTTAGTGCGTTCGGGAGTAAGTACCTCTTGTTGCTGATGTGTTATCGTAGTAAACGATGTAAGTTGATCTCGGCTAATGTTACCGCCTTTATAAACTAACCATCATCATTAAGCTTTGTGTGATCCATCTTTGTGTCCTTAAGATAACGTGAGGCACAACATTCATAAGAAGTCAGCTATTGGCCCTCTCTTTGTTCTTGATTGAGCATGCGACATAGCAATAGTTATCTAGCTTCAAGATAAATATATTAGCAATGACTACTTGGAGCAAAGAAGAAGCATGCATACTAAGCAAGATATAATAGAAATCGTAATGAGCATGATTATCATAAGATACCAATGATATGCCAAAGAATTGCAAAAGTGATATAAGAATAGCTTAAGTGTTTTGGTGAGTTGTGGCCATTGCTGCATCTCCATCATGGTCTCACTTCTTTCCACCATGTTCATAAATAGATTACGCATGATATTAAATCCTTAGTATTTTAGGGTTACCAGGTTATGTCTAGCGTCCAACGGCTTGCATTTGATACACGACGGCTTATTGTATCTTTATTCAACTTAAGTTTGACGCCCTACAGCTTGTGTCTGGTACTTGTCGGGTTGCTTACACCCCTGGCAACTTACGTTGGAATTATCCGAGTTCACTTCGGCTTTCCCCTGCTTATGTCAGCTTGTTTCAAGTTCTGTCAGCTTTGCTCTGGTTTTCTCGACTTACGTCTGCTTCGCTCAGCTAGCGTCAGCTTTTCTCGTCTTACGTCAGCTTTGCTCGGCTTGTATCAGCTTTGCTTTTGCTCGGCTTGCGTCAGCTTTGCTCAGCTTGCGTCAGCTTCTCTCAACTTGTTTCAGCTTCACGCAGCTTGCGTCAGCTTCTCTCTGCTAAGATCTGGCTAATAGCACTTTATACCTGGTGGGAAAAGACATGTGTGCAGCTTAACTCTGCTTTTTGTTAGAATGACTTTCGTGAGCTTAAGCATACAAAATGCAACTACTACATGATTAATTCGTAAAGTAAAAGCATGATTTGCTACGGTGGTGCATATGTCAAATTTAATTTTGAATATAAATTAGATTTAAAGATATTTCGGAGTGAATAAGTAATAACAGTTGTTAGCAATGTGGGCGAGAAATCGTACGAACGTAAAGTAAACAAACGAGTTTGACTATCGAATATACTAAAGTTACTTAGCTCTTCAGATGATTGTTTGATTTACACTTTTGATCTTGTGAAGCAATGCTGTGACAATAATTGCCTTAGTCGTTTGATTCCATGCCATGCGTCTTGTTGCCAACTAGCTAGGTATCATCTTAAGAAAATCACCAATGTTGAAGCTCTTATAGCTTTGAAATATCTGGTTATCTAATCTTCAACTTACACGTTGATATCAAGTTTTCTATAAGTCTCTTTCACTGCACTTCACGTTAGTTCATGAGGAAGCACTAATATTTTATTTATTAATGATCTGAGAAGTTGATAATGAACCACACAAAAAGAACAATGAATACGAGTGCATATAAGTTATGCTTGAGTATAAATCACAAGGTAGCTACTAAGTGCGCTTCCCACATCGGGTAAGCTATGATGTTAATCAGGGGAATAAAGTTCGGAAATAAAATATACATGTGAATGATATTAACTATTTTGATAATTCAAAGCTTACTTGCCGTCGTTAACAGTTTAACATAGCTTATTGTGCGAGCCTGATAAGCTGGTTTAGCTTTCGGTGACAAATTCACGTTTCCAAGCAGTTCAACTAGAGGTATCTTCCGTTTGTCTTTATGTGCTAACAGCTTGCTAGCTGAAATCTCTGGTTTCTCTCAACCATAAAGTATCATTGTTGTCGGCTTGTCAAACTTGAAGTCCACATGATTATGCTAGAACTTCTTTGTTTGATGAAAATGGATGTCAAAGGAGTCCTGACATGTCAAACTAATATGTGTATACTTATAAACTTAAGTTGTTTCAAAATGAAGTCGCAAGTATTAGCAGATATTATCATTTAGGAACATATCGGAATGATAAATACATTCATATCATAACTAATCATGCAGAGTCATACCTGGTTGCCTGCTTCGGGGCGAAGATTTACTTACGCGACATGTGTACAAATTAATAGTAAGCTAATCTAGCTAACCGTAAGGTGATGCTTGCTAATAAAGGTGCAACATGTTGCAATTTGCGAAATACATACCAGTACCAGGTAGATGAGAAGGGTACATACATAGCTGGAGACATACCATGTTGGAATAGTTATATGCAGCTTACTGGAACCATGAACGGGTTGCTCGAAACCGGCTACAGGTTGCGGGGAACTAGCTGTAGGTTGCCGGGAATTGTCTACAGGTTGCCGGGAACTGGAGTTGCTGGGAACCAGGGTTGCTGGAACCGGCTATAGGTTGCTGGGAACCGGCTACAGGTTACTGGAACCGTCTACAGGTTGCTGGGAACCCGAGTTGCTGAGAACCAGGGTTGCTGGAACCATTTACAGGTTGTTGGAACCGTCTACAGGTTGCTGGGAGCCAAGGTTGCTGAGAACCAGAGTTGCTGGGAACCGTCTACGGGTTGCTGGGAACCGGCTACGGCTTGCTGGGTTGATGTTTAGATTTGTACCTGGAAGATCTTCCATAAAACTAACATAATAGTTCATAGTTTAAATCATAAGATATTGTAACCTGCTTGTTATAGCTAAAAAAATCATTTCAGCCTTTCTAGCTTACAACTCGCGGCTTACGGCTTTTCTGCTTGTCGTTTGCAGCTTACTGCTTGCGGTTGGTAGCATTCTACTTACTTTTTGCAACTTACAGCTTGCAGCTCAAACCATTCTGTTTCTGGTTTGCAGCTTACAGATTGCGACCTGCGCTCAGGTTAGCAAAATTTCGCAATAACAACTTATTTAAAAACTAGTAAATCTAATCTGGCTAAGCCGAGCTTTCATCTTGCAACCTGAATTTGGGTAATTAAACATGAATTATGATAACTTTGAAATTTCAGCTTGCAACGACCTGCATTCGGGTTAGTAAAATTACGATGTAACGACTAGCCCCCAATTCGTGGGTTGAGGAACCTACTTGCTCAAGCTGCGAGTTCAGCTTACAGATTACGACGTAAAGACAAAAATTTAACTTGTACCAGAGTCATGTTCCTTGTTAGTTAAAAATTAAAATAACACTTACTTTGTTAAACCACGTTTGTATCCCTAGCTGGGTAGTTGTATACCCGAACAGGCTAGCTTGAACCCGAATGCTTTGAACCTGACTTCACCCAATTGCTTAACGGACCAGATCGGTTATCTGATGATCTCGACATAACTTGATTTAATTCAACCACTGTTGCTATTAGCTTCTTGGCTTTCTCCATGTTCTCCATATATTGGACGTGATTGATAATGACATGAACCGATCCAGGAATAATGCCTTCATTCGTTTCTAGGTTTTGGTGCAAACAAGGATAGATTAATCTTTGGTATCAAAGAGCATATTTATTTTGTGGATACACAATTTTGATGTGAAATTCTAGCCATCGGCCCCACGGTGGGCACCAAACTGTTTATGCCAAAAATCGTCAAGATGACAATTTAAGGTTGGAACGGGCGATAGCTAGACTAAGGTACGGAAAATAAATTTCGAAAAATAAAAGAGAGAAGACACAAGAGAATGGTGACGCGGAAAACCCAAGAACGAGGGAAAAAACCGCGGGTGGCTGTGAGTTCACCAATCCACTATGATTCGGGCATAAAAGTCGTTTGGTACGCCTACAATATTTCGAGTAATACACATTGTAAATGGCTGAAACTAGCTGGGTAGCACCCTAGGGGTATGGGCAACATGCCCTGCTTCTTTCGAGTACAAACGATAACTGTTTGGTTAGATATGCTAAGTAGAGTATTTATGGGCTGTGTAGATACGGGTTTGCAATAGGGTTTTTTCTTCTGTTTTCTCTAGTGTAATGTATATGTGATGATGAATGATAATAATAATCTGCCTAAAACAACCATTTTCTGCCTCTATTTAACTTATTCTAATTGATAGCCAGCCGTTCCATCAAAATAGGAACAACTTCCTATTTTCTTGGGATGTGTGAGACCATGCAACAACTTAGTAATCACTCCCTATTTACGTGGAGCATGTATGACCAAGGTGGAAGACTTGTTCTTGCCACGTCAGCGTGCGAATATCTCTCTCATACCAGCTGACCCTTGACTTGCTCTTTAGATTCGAACTTAAACTTGCATCAGCTTCTAGATCCTTCTAACGCTGTTCTGCACTTCTGCTCCTCGGCTTTACTTGCTTCTCAGCTTCCAACCAGCTTATGTGCTTGATCCAGCTCACATTCCAGCTTATGAACCCGATACCTAGCACCACTCGGCTTATGTACCTATTCCTGCTTATGCTCCTGCTACTCCCGACATGTCCTTGTCTTATAACCTGTAGCTCTCGACTTACCGAGCCGAGCCTCGGCTTCCTACATGTAACCAGGTTAGCTAAAATGCACCATAACAACAAGGTCAGCCAACTCTTCTCATTACTCAATATTTATTAAGTTTTAAAATTTAGACCTGTAACTTACAAGACTTATCAGAATCAAGTGTAGCAAAAGAAAATCTAAGCTCACTTGGAAGATTAATTTCCAATTAGGGTGAAAGGAGCATTTGATTTGAATTCAAATCTCTCCTAGGCATAAAGCTGGGCCATCTCTAACAAGGTCTGAACCTTGTTCATGTTGCTACACTAAACCTAGGATCTTCTTGTTCCATTCCCCCTTTTGGCATCATCAAATGACAAAACATAGATATATATAAAATGGTTTAGCCTTTTACCGAAAGCCATTATCATTGCACATATTTCATTTTTTTCCTTTACAAAAAAAAATGGTTTTACCTTATTTTTAAATTTAGAATACAGGTTTGTTTTACTCGAACAAATTGAGGTATAATGTAGTATGATTGCAGAATAATCAATAGGTTGTATGATTAAAAGAAACTGCAAAATGTTATATTATTATAATCAATTTTTTCGTAAAAAAAAATAGAGTGAAAATAAAATACTCCACTCTTTTATTATTTCAACATTACCAAATTTGATTTTTTTTTTCTCTCTATTTTTATCTGATCTCCTTGTTACATGGGTCACTCTTTTTATTTTTCTCTCTGTTATCTCTCCTCTTCTAAAAAATTGTGCATAACTTCAATGTTACAACTTAAAGAGAATAAAAATTACTCCTTTTATATTTTAGCATCAAGAAAACTACAATAATAGCATTCCTACCTAAGAGTTTTATTCACATGTTTAAACAGTACAACAAACCTCGGTCCATCTGTATGTAGGATTTTTCGTGTGACGATTTTCTATCCTTTTTTGGTTCTTGAACTTTTAATATATATCATTAAATTGAAAATAATTTTAAAAGGTTTCAAAAGTGGAGATTTCTTTCACCTTATATACTCATTCCATTTGTTACTACTGTTTGTTATTATTTTCTAAATATTTTTTGGATTAAACTTTGACCATTAATATTCTTAATAATATATGGAAAAAAATTTATTAAAGTTGATTTAAAAAAGGATAATTTGTCTAAAACCACCTTTTAAAATAGGTTTTTTGTCAAAAACCACCTTATAAAATTTTTTTTGTTAAAAGAAACCAAAACCAAAAAATTTTTTGTCAAAGAAAACCAAATTGCACTAATCCAAGATTTGACTACAATTAAAGGCATTGCTCTTCCAATTAGTAATAACCTAAGCTAATTTTAATTAAAACAATTATTCACAATATATTAAGATTTTTTTTTTTTTTAAAAAAAAAAGAAAAACTGAAAAAAAAATCAAAAATCAAGAATGGGTGGTGGCCGTGATGCAGCAGGGGCGGGTGCGGTAAGGGCGCGGGGGGTGGAGGGTGGGGTGGGGGGTTGGGTGGGGAGGCTCGTCGGAGGTGGTGGGGGTGGCTGAGGTAGGCGAGGGGAGGGTTTTGGGGGTGGGGGTAGCTTAGGGATTTGTGTTTGGGAGTTTCGGGGTGGGGTAAGGGGGCTTAGCCGGGGAAGGGGACTGCCGGGGAGGGGTTGCGCTAGGGACAAGGCTGCCGGGGAGGGGGTTGGTGGGGATAGGGGAAGGATTTTTTTATTTTTAATTATTTAGTTTTTAAGTTTTAAGGTTTAATTAAGGTATATTAAAGTTTAAGGTTTAATTATGCATAATAATTATACATAATCAAAGTCAAAGTTAATTAATCTAAGGTCAAACCCTAATTAGTGCAATTTGGTTTTCTTTGACAAAAAATATTTTAGTTTTGGTTTCTTTCCGCAAAAAAAAAATTTATAAGGTTGTTTTTGACAAAAAATCTGTTTTATAAGGTGATTTTAGACAAATTATCCTTTAAAAAAATTATACATCTAAAACAAATGAAAAAAGATATTGTACGCATGGTCATTGAAATTTCGGGTTTGTGGTCACAAATAAAATTATACGAAATATTATCAACTCTAAAAACCTAATTAGATCAGATTTATGTCTTTCAAATTTGCATTAAGTCTTTTTTTTCGTAAAAGGTGAGTATAGTTTTTAAATACATATATAGGAATGGATTTTAGGAAGTGTTCAAAATTAAACAAAATGCATAAGTAAATTTTATAAAATATTTTTTTTTACATGTCAACCTACATTGGATAGTGATCATCTAATACTACAAATTATATAAGGTACTATATTGAGGTGTATTAAAAATTCTCATGAGAATTTAATTCCAACTACGACCAAACGAAGGGAAATGATTTTGGCACTCCTCCCCCTTATTATTTATGTGAGAGGGGGCGACGTGCCAAAATCAATTTTAGGAGTGCCAAAATCATCACCCCAAACGAACTATGTAAAAGAAGATTTATTATTACCAAATACACTATACAGTCATTTTCATAAAGTTCTACATAATTGAATTTGAGTTGTCTATAGTACACTTTTTTAATTAGATTATAAAAAAATTGTTTTATAAACTTTTGAATTGGATAAAAATTAATTTTGAGTGGTCTTGAAATTAAAACACTATAAAAATCAATTGTCAAAAGTGTTATATATACATAGATATATAGAGATATTTGAGCATCAACGCAATCAAGACAAGTTCATTGATAGGATTCTACCTAAGAGATCTATTCAAAAGTCTTATAAACCCTATATATAACAAACTCCGGTTTCTCGGTGGATGGTATTACCCTACATACAACAAACTCTGATTTCTCGGAGTAGGATTTTCTGCGTGAGAATTACTCATATATTCTTCTGTCCTTGAACATTTAATGTATGTCATTAAATTGAACATAATCTCAAAAGGTTTCAAAGGTGTAGACTTATTTTCCTTACTATATACGCATTTAATTAGTTAGTACCAGCTGTTGTTACTTTTTGAATAATTTTTCAAACAAAAATTTGACCATTAATTATTGTTATTCATATATAAACAAAAATATTTAATTAATATAATAAAATTATACATGAAAAACAATTAAAAAAATTATATACAATTGTATTTCCTTTTATGAATTTAATCAAAGAAATGGTTAATTTTAATCAAAGGAAAAGTTTTTCAAAAATCCCCTTTTCACACTCCCTATCTTTGTCACACTCTCTGCCTCTTCCTTACACTATCTCTAACCAAGTTAAAGGGAATTTTTTTTTTATTATGTCAAGGTGATCAGGAAAACAAGAAATGACAACAGCTAGCAGATGATGTAGTGGTGGTGGCGGCGACGGAATTTAACAATGATAATTTTTTAAATTTTTTTCGAAGAGAGGGGTATGCATATGGAAAAATAGCCTCTGACCTAGGCCAGGTCACATGAAAAATAAAAATCCTCACGCCTAAGGGAGCGATCTTAATCCATACGCCACCATCTAGGTTCAGGTGCTTATCCCAGGCGCCTTGACCTAGGTCAAGAAATCCTTTTCCATGAGACCTAGCCTAGATTATATTAGGGGCCATATATTTTTATATATGCCCCTCTCTTAAAAAAATGTAGCATTGCTGCTATTGCTGCTACTATTGCCGCATCATCTATACGTTCGTTTCAAGTTTAGTGGCTTAGGATTTTTCTGTATGTTCATTTATGCTCATAATGATATTCATGCTATGAATAATCTATCGGATAACTTGTGTAATCTATATAGACACATCCATTCAGGCTGGATTCTAACCAGGGATTTTAACACTATTCTTAGAGGTGATGAAAAAACTGGTCATATAGCCAGTAGAACTAGTATGGATAAATTTCAAGAATGCCTTAATAACTGTGGACTTCAAGATGTTAAATTTACTGCTTCTTTACTTGGTCCAACAAACAAGATGGTGAGGATGGGGTTATGTGTCAACTGGATAGAGTTCTTGTCAATCTGGATTGGTTGTCTTCTTTCAACACTGTAGAGGTTTATTTCTTCCTGAAAACAACTTTGATCATTCCCCCTCAATCATCAAATGTTTCCCTGTCCTAGGGGGTAACAAGCCCTTTTGGTACTTTAATATGCGGGGTAAGGCTGATCAATTTAGAAAACTTGTGATGAATGTGTGGAATGCTCGAATTGAGGGGCACACCATGTTCCAAAATTTTCAGAAACTTAAAAACCTCAAGAAGGATCTGAAACAACTACTAAATAGACATTGCTTTGATGATGTGATACAAGCTGAAAATATTACTACTGAAGGCCTTCTAGAGTCTTAGGATGCTAGACATTCTGACCCTTCTAATCCTATATTGATCAATAATGAATTTTAGGCTCTTTAACATTACAAAATTGCTCATGCTGCTTTTGTCTCTTTTTTGAAACAGAAGGTTAAGGAAGATTGGGCCACTGATGGAGATGGGAACACCAAACTCTTCCACAAGGCCTGCAAGTCTAGAGCTGCTCAGAATCGCATCAACACTATCTAGGATGGTAGTGGGACTAGATCTATGAACCTCAGACTGTTTGTAGGGATTTTGTAGATCATTTTTCATCCTTTATGCAAAATAGAAAGGCTTCTTTGGTTAAATAAAACGAAAGATTGTCAGACATGGTCCAATTCTGCTACAAAGACATAAAGACCTAAGGTTCAATGTTGCATGAAATCAATGTTGAAGGAAATAATTGGTCCTGATGTAGTGAAGGCAGTTAAGGAATTCTTCAGAGCAAGGTCAATGTTGAAGGAAATCAATGCAACTCCAATTTCTCTGGTTTCAAAAATTCCTTGTCCCTCTAAGGTGGCTGACTATAGGCCATCAATAGCATGTTGCTCAGTCCTCTACAACTGTATAGTTATGCTGACATGTTCAAAGCTTAAGATGGTTCTTCCTCGTGTTGTCTCCATTAATCAAGGGGCTTTCATCAATGATAGGTATATTATTGTGAACATCCTGGTTTGTCAAGATTTGGTGAAGCATTATGTTAGGAAAAATGGCCCTAAGGGTTGCTTAATGAAGGTTGAACTGTAGAAGGCCTATGACACAATTGAATGAGATTTCTTGCAGCATCTCCTTGTTACCCTAGAATTCCCTGATCACTTCATTAAGGTAATTCTTGCATGTGTTACTACCACGTACTAGTTATACTTTTCTCATTAATGGCACCACTCAAGGCTTTTTTCATTACAAAAGTGGCCTTAGTGATAGGTCCATTTTAGGACCTATTTCCTGGGCTCTTTTCACTTGTTTTCATTTGCTTTTAGGCTTAGTTTTATTAGTTTTAGGCCTTTTTAGCTTAGTTTAGGTCTTAGTTGCGTTTTCTTTGAATCATGTCTTTTCTTGTCGTTTTTGCTAATAATTGAGCTCTTTTGCATTACTTATGCATTGCGTTCATTCATGTAGGTGTTTTGCGTGTTTTCGATCAATTCTTGAAAGCCGAAAAGGGTCGTGAGAAGTCCCGAGAAGCTTTGAGAAGTGTGCCGCAATAAAGCCAAAATCACAATCACCACTTTTGGAGCATAGGTCAACTTTGAAAGGCCATAACTTTTTACATACTTATCATTTTAAAGCGATTCAAGTTGGAGGTTAAAGCTCGTTCCGATAGCTTCGAAACTTCTGGTCATAAGCTAAATTCTGATAAGAAATGAAGGAGTTATGATGTTTTTAAAACTGACTATATGGCTGTCCAGCGGCCGCTGAGAAGTTTCCAGCGCCCGCTGAGACCTATTCAGCGCCCGCTGAGATTTCCAAGCGCCCGCTGAACTGGCCAGAACAGTCAGTAGCTCGTTTTTTGGCTCCAGCGCCCGCTGAGACCTCTCCAGCGCCCGCTGACTTTTTCCCAGCGCCCGCAGAGAAGGCCCTGTTCGTATCATTTAATCTGTTTTAGGTCTTTTCTCGTGCATTTTTGGGGGTAACTATAAATACCCCCTTCACAACCAGCTGATGTTAGAGGCTCATAGTTAGGGTTAGGTTAGATTTTAAGCTTTCTTTTTCAATTCTTCTTGTAATTTACATTTTGTTCTTGATTTATGCAAGTAGTATAGTTCTTGTTCTTGTTCTTCTTCTTGTTCTCCATTTCAAGGTAATTTCATAGCTTTCTTTATTTGCTTACTTACTTGTTTTATGTACTTATTTTGCTAGTTCTTGTTGTTTATGTTGTTATTTGTTGTTAATTTAGTTGTTTATGCTTGGTTTGTTGGTGTTTTAGTTGGATTTAGTTGGTAGTTTATTTAGGTTTTGTTGTTGGTTTAGTTTTATGTTTAATTGTTAGTTTGTTAGGTTAGTTGTTCTTAGTTTTAGGTTTTAGTTTGTTAATTTAGTTGTTCTTAATTTTAGTTATTATTTATGTTTTTAGTTTTAGTTTTAATTATGTTTTTATTAATTAATTTTGAGTAGTTAATTTCTAGGGTTTGAGTGAAACTTCTCAATTCCTCCATGATTGTGGTTTAGTTGTTTTTAGGCTTGGTTGTAATTTTGTCGGTACCTTAGGATTCGGTAATGTTGAGTCATATGTTTAGCTAGCATAGGATTCATTGAAGAATCCCCACTGAAGGACCGAAAGGTGAATGTGGGTGATGACTTCCTTTTCCCGATTGATGGAAGCACCACGAAAGTTGGGCCTTCGATCAAGGGAAAGTTACCGGTCTTCGTGATTTTGTGCTTAGGACTCGTTAGATGTGTCGCTGCACGAAAGTGAGTTGTATATGTCTTTCCGGTCATCGTACCAGCTCGAAAGAGTGGTACGATCTTAGAACGACCTCCCCTTATCCACGACCTAAGTCTAAGTTTCGATTGATTCATGATTCATGGTGGTATGAGTTGTGGATCTCTTACCCTAGTCCCTTTTATTCTTGTTTCCTTAGTGTAGTTTTAGTTAGTTCTCTCCGCTTCTCGCGACCATCACCCGACCTAGCTTGTTCGACGCTCACGCCTAGGCTAGTGCGAAGTACCTTCCCTGTGTTCGACACCCCCACTCATACTACGACGGGGGTTTTTTATTTGGTAAGAAAACCCCTCCTATCACTTAGACAGGGACATCCCATATCCCCACTTCTCTTTGTCTTGTGTATGGAATATCTTACTAGGAACATGACCTATATCGGTAAAAATAGGGCTTTTAAATTTCATCCTAGATGCAAGGAGCTCAATCTCAACTTTCTATGTTTTGCTAATGATTTTCTCTTATTTTGTAAAGCGGATACATATAGTGCTAAATTTTCTAATAAAGGTCTTTCTTTATTTGAAAATTCTTATAGATTACAAGTTGTAAGGCCGCATGTGTACACACCACAACTCAACCACTAGTACGAACCACTAGTACGATATTGTCCGCTTTGGGCCAAGCCCGCATGGATTTGTTTTGGGGTACCTTCCCAAAAAGCCGCATACTAAAGAGTGCTTGGTACGTAACACTAATAAAAAGCTCTTATACTCTTTATTCTTCCGATGTGGGAATTGGGATCGACCACTTCCTAACAAACCTCCCCTCAGACCAACGACCACACAAGGGGCCACAAGGCTCAAAGCCTCCCCTTAAGCGATAAATCTTGACCTGTCACAGCACATCAAGCACTGCCGTCATCACTACAGGATACGCCGCCTAACCACCATGCTAGGAGGACTTTTGATACTTGGCACCAGATCACCCAATCGCAACGTCACATACGAGTACAACACAAGGGGTCACAAGGCTCAAAGCCTCCCCATAAGAGATAAATCTTGACCTGTCACAACCCATCAAGCACCGCCGTCATCACTACGGAACACGCCGCCTAACCACCATGCTAGGAGGACTTTGGATACTTGGCACCAGATTACCCAATAACAACGTCACATACAAGGACAACACAAGGGGTCACAAGGCTCAAAGCCTCCCCTTAAGCGATAAATCTTGACCTGTCACAACCCATAAAGCACCGCAATCATCACTATGGGACACGCCACCTAACCACCATACTAGGAGGACTTTGGATGCTTGGCACCAGATCACCCAATCACAATGTCACATACATGAGGGGCACCACACCACATACACTGCCATAGAAGCCACTTGACCAGGATCAGATCAAATCATGGCTCTGATACCACTTGTAAGGCAGCAGGCATACACACCAGAGCTCAACCATTAGTATGATATTGTCCGTTTTGGGCCAAGCCCACACGGATTTGTTTTTGGGCACCTTCCCAAAAGGCCTCATACTAATGGGTTCTTGGTAACACTAATAAAGAGCTCTTCTACTCTTTATTCTTCCGATGTGGGACTTGGGATGGACCACTTCCAAACACAAACTAATGGGCAGAAATCTGAAGTGTATTATGCCAGCATGGATGAGCAGAATATGCAGCAGATTTGTACCAATTCAGCTTCTCTTATGGTAAGTAATAACCTTTTAGGTATTTAGGCCCTCAAGGCTTATTGTAAGGCCGCAGGCGTACACATCACAACTCAACCATATTAGTATGAGATTATCTGCTTTGCGCCAAACCCGCACGGGTTTGTTTTTAGGCACCTTCCCAAAAGGCCTCATACTAATGGGTGGTTGGTAACATTAATAAAGAGCTCTCCTACTCTTTATTCTTCCAATGTCGGACTTGGGATGCACTAATTCCCAACAAACCTCCCCTCAGACCAAGGACCACACAAGGGGTCACAAGGCTCAAAGCCTCTCCTTAAGCGATAAATCTTGACCTGTCACAGCCCATCAAGCACCGTCGTCATCACTACGGGACACACTGCCTAACCACCATACTATGAATGCCAAGCTTTGGTTGATAAACTGGTTGGTAAAATTAGGAGTTAGCAAAATAGGTGCATGTCGTTTGCAGGAAGACTGCAGTTGGTAAATTTAGTTCTTATGAGCATTTGCTCCTATTGGATGCAGATCATGATCGTGCTCATTGTAGTAGTCAAGAAGGTGAATAAAATGTGTAGGAATTTCCTTTGGGGGGGTCACCATAACTCTGGGAAGCAGGGGTATACTACATGGGATAAAGTGTGCTCCCTAATAACATGGAGGGCTTGGTTTAAGAAATATTTCATTGTGGAATTTTGTTGTTGTTGGAAAAATTGTTTGGAAAATTTCAGAGAGAAAGGACTCTTTGTGGGTAAAATGGGCTCATGCTATCTACATTAAGGATAAAAATTGTTGGGAATATAGAGCTCCCTCTGTGGGGAATTGGTTGTGGAAGTGCATTGGCAAAGTGAAAGATTTTATTCTTGTTTGTCCTACTATTTGATGGCTTGGCCAAACTCAGGGCTACAGAATTGCTAGAATCTATAAGTCCCTGAATGAGCAGGCACAAGAGTGGGGTGGGATTATGTGATCTGGAACAGGTTCTCATACCCAAAGCACAATTTTGTATGGTGGTTGATTGTTCATCAAAGACTCCAAGTGAGGCGAAGGCTTGCATTGTGAGATTTGGGATTTGTGCATTCAAGTTCCAACTATTGTTTTTGTGGTGCTGCTGAGGAATCTCATCAGCACCTCTTCATTGAGTGTCACTCTAATCAGCATGCGTGGCAGAAACCGTGTACTTGGCTTAATGTCAAATTACCTGTTGGTAGCATGGTTCAGGTGGTTAATTGGCTCAAGGTGAAGCCTAAACTGAGATGTAAGGTGGTTATTGTTGCAGTGGCAGCTCTTGTCTATAACATGTGGAGAGCAAGGAATCATAAGTTTTGGCAGCAGCAGGATATCTCGCTGCTTAGAGGTCCTTTTGTTAACAATCAAAATCTATGTAATTAGGAGATGTAAAAAGTTTATGGTGTTAGATCTCTTGATTGGTTTAGTCACCTGTATTAAGTCCTTTCCAGGTTAGTTGCTTCTTCAGTTTAGTTTGCAATGAGCCTACTTAGTAGGGTTGTTGCTCTAAAGATGGAGTTTAGGTTGTATTTGTTTCTCTTGATGCTATGTTAATTATTTTTACTTTCCACTAAAAAAAAGTTAGCAAGATTATATCACACATTCTAATGTTTGTATCTTTTTTATTTCTTATAACAATTCACAATAAGAGAAAACTTTTTAATTTATTTTGAGTGTAAGAAAAAATGATAATTTAAAACTTTGTTTCAATCGTCACGATTAATACATCAAAAATAACAATTTAACATTACATCTAAATATATAATTAGATATATTAATTAATGGCTAGCTACATAATTATTGGCAAACATGTAAAATTTAAATGAGGAAAAAAAAAAACAAACAAACTAAGGGGATAACATGTGTAATAACATAAAACTTGAAGGGCAATACTAGAAAATAATAAAGAAAAGAAAAGCCCCATCATTGAGGCTTGTACATCACAATACGCTTGGAAGTTGGAAGAAAGACAATCCTTAAAACTTTCCAAATAAATAAACACAAAAAATAATAAAATTAAAATTAAAAAAAAGGAAAACAAAACTGAGAAGAAAAGCTATAAAACTTTAAATTACCAGGTTTCCATGAACAAAAGTAGTACATTATATTATCCCTAATTCCTTCAATTCCTGTGGGCTATGAACCAATAATACCGCAACTTTCACTCACCCTAGCTCTTATAATCCCCATTCTTCTTGCACTTCTCTTTCTCTCACTTTTTTCTCTTATTAATTAGTTCTCTTTTTTTTTTTTTTATCATTTAATTTCCTTTGTTTTTGGGTAATTAAAAATAAAAATGAGGACAAGCTGCAATGGGTGTAGAGTGTTGCGTAAAGGGTGCAGCAATGACTGTGTCATACGGCCGTGTCTTCAGTGGATGAATTCAGCCGATGCTCAGGCCAATGCCACCGTGTTCCTTGCTAAGTTTTACGGCCGTGCTGGCCTTATCAACCTCATCAGTGCCGGCCCCGACAACCTTCGTCCTGGTAATTTTTTCTTTGTCTTCAATGTATTAATTAGAGTTAACTTGACCTTGTTTTGAGTTTTAACAATCGAGCCTTTTGTGAAAAACTTTACGATGGGTTTAATTTAGTAGATAGATACCATCCTATTTTGTTGGTAAAGGGGTATTGAAGTAAGTGAGTAGACTAGGGGCATTCATTGCCATTTGCAATTCAAGAATCAAGACCTAACATTGAGTTTCTTCTATAAATTTCTTAACAAAATCTTCTATCATACCGTCACGGTAGCCTGTTTGAACTTAACTACAACTCTATAAGAATGCTATTTTAATTTTTTTAATAATAAATCTATAACTTTTGACGTAACTAGTTAAATTTTTATACATAAATTAAAGTTGTGGCCGACCTTAGGAGAAAAGAAGTCATAATTTGTTAAAGAAAAAATTAATTCATTAGACGGTCTGATAGGAAGCTTATAATTTTTTAATAAAAAAATTACTAGAACACTACCATGGCACAATTTTTAAGTAAAGCATTCCACAACATAATCTATGGGACTAAGTGCATTAATTCCATAACATCAATCTTACAAAAGTTCGTTTTTTAAAATTTATTTCCTTTTTTGTGTCATGAAATCACCCACCGGCCATCAGCAATAGGTTGCGCGGATGCACCAGAACAATGAGAGCGATGTTGTTTCAATTCATGGCTTCATTAATATTTGATTTAAAAGTAAACTTCCTAAAGTATTTTATTTAGTGTAACATTTTACGTGTTGCATTTGTTGAGATACTTATCTATTTATAGATTTCGAAAAATGTTAAATTTAGCCATATAATAAGATTGATTAAAAAATGGATTAAATGTTAATTAATTACATTGATTTACGTATTTTTTATCATAAATTGCCATTTTAGAAAGGAAAAGGCTAACCACCACACCCAAAGTGTTAGTAAGGTAACAAAAAATGAAAATATTAAATATAAATAAAAATTAATTACATCGATCGACACGTGTTTATAGCATGCATTTCGAAATTCATATATTAAATGTTTGTCTATCGCTCCATGACGCCAATTAGCAAGATTCATAGAAAACGGGATTTGAATAGTATTCGTCATTTGTAAAAATATTAATAAACTATATATTGGGATGAGCCAAATTAAATTCAATATGATTACATTTTTCTTTACACATAGTTCATAAAAGTGGTTAAATTATGAAAAATAATAATCTGATAGTCGAAATGTTGCAACTAATTAGCGGAAATATAAAGTGATAATTAATCTAATTTAGAACCTACCAAATAAAAAAAATTAGAAGTTTTGGAGTGTTTATTTATTTATTTTTAACAAAAGCATAAAAATTTAGAGGGTTATTTTTAATATATATATATATATATATATATATATATATATAGAAGTAGGTTCATGTGAGAAATGTAGTTTTGGTGAGAAGGTTGAGAAGCAATCACAACCCTTTGATCATCAAATGAAGGGCTAAGATTAAATTTGATTTTCCCTCCTTACTCCTTTGATAGTTTGGAGTCAATGTATATATATTGTATAAAGTCAATGTATTTTTACTCAATGTATTTATAGTGTATGGTGAATGTACCTATAGTTGGTGCTCAATGTACCTCTAGGCCGGTTATAACTTATAGTTGATGTATTTATCTCTTCTCACATTTCTCACCATAAGAAATTTCTTACCGGAACCCTTTAACTGAATAGAAGTGTATTAAGGGCTTGTTTGTTTCGGCTGAAAACAACTGAACTGAACTGATTGCTGCTGAACTGAACTGAACTGAGTGTTTACATGTTCATGTTCATTATTATGCCGCCGATACAGCTAGATTTGAAGGAATTGAGTGTTTCTAATTTTGGTGCTAATATAGTGAAAGAATTTAATGTAATTGTAATGATTCCTTAAATATGTATGAGGTTGAGTGTGACAATTTTATTTAGATAGAAATAGCTAGGAAGACTATTTTTATGTCATTTTTTGAGTGTCAATCTCTCATAGGAGTATAGGCCAAGAGACAGAATGAATCTCCTGAAAAATCTAATCTTTTTTCCTACGTAGTATATAAGTACCTTGAGAATGAAGTCATAGCCCAGTGGTTAGGGCTTCAGAATTCCAGGCACGAAGTCCTGGGTTCAATTCTCACCGCACGTATTTGTGAGGATTCCTTATTATCCCCTTACCATGGTTGGGGCGGTGGTGGTCGAGGTTATGGCGCGGTGTCCGATATCGTTGTATATTTAATCTAAGTTGTTGTGGTGTAATTTTAAATCAAGGGCAAATTTTGTCTTTTCACTTTTGGTTGTAGGCGATTTTAAGTAATATATGAGCGACATTTAGCAACCCACAATTCTAAACTTTTGCGAGTCGTACAAGCTATGTTTAAAGGACCAAGATTCTCCAAACACCTAGACGGTTCCAACTTGTAAAAATTTCCTATGTCAAAATATATTTTTTTAAAGAAAAAAAATTGTTAAAATTTGATGAAAAAAGAGCTTAATTGTACTACTTTAACATAAGTATTATTATCATCGTCTTACACTTCTTTTTAGCTAAAGAATGGTCCGCATGCATTGGCTCATGCTTGAAGGTACGTTTTAAAATTTTAATGGTTTCCATACAAAAAATCCCATTTATCAGAGTTTACATTCTGTTTTTTCAATTATATTTTTAAACATCCACATTTTAGGGCTTTTTTAGTTTTAAAAAGCTCCATTCAGTTAGTTAGAGGTTTAAGCTAATATTAGAGGTTTGACTAATTCAGACCTCTAATGTTGGTGTTTGATAGGGAAAGTTTTTAAATAGAGTTTTTTGGACCAAAACCCTAATTCTCAAATAGCTCCCAAGAGCACCTTTTTGTCTAGAGTTTTGTAAATTCTCAAATAATTTGTTATCAAATAACTAAGTGATACCAAAATAAATTAATATAAACAACAGTCAAAACCACTGGTCAAAATAGTTAAAACTCTAAACTCTAACTCTAAATTTTAAAAGCTAAACTCTAATAAACTATGTTAGCTAAACAAGGCCAATACAATTTCTTGGAAATTGATATCCACACTCAAAATATTTATATCCGCACTACTTTTTGCTGATTTTTTTTTCTAATATTCATGTTTCTTGGTGGGAGTGTGTATATCATATACTTCCTCCGTAAAGAATTAATTTCACCTTTTTTTACGCATTTTGAGAAAGCGATTTAAGGATGTAAACGACCAAATTAATCAAAATAATTTTAGTATTAGTAACTTATAATCACATTCTTCCTTGAGCTAAAATCATTTTGATTAATTCTTTCGTTTACACACTTAAATCGCTTCCTTAAAATGCGTGAAAAAACAAAGGGTGAAATTAATTCGTTACGGAGGGAGTATAATTACCCCAATTTCTTTGGCGACACTTCCACCATAAGTTCATTTCTCACTAGGAAAAACTTAAAGAAAAAAACTGCAACAATTACAGAAAATATGAGAACTTTTTCTGATTTTTCATAACTTGTTGATAGTGTGATGTTAATGAAGTTGACCATCTCACAAGTATCATGAGCTCGATTTGAGTTGGCTCGTGCTACCTCAAATCAGCTTGAACCTCAATAATTTTACATAAATCCCAACTAACTTCTATATTATATCTTTGAAAGTAAAATATTAACTTCACACTTATAAAACTAAATAGATACAATTCAATAAAAAAAAATTACGTAAACCAAAGAAAGTATAACCAATAATTTTATCTAACATACTCATTAAACATAAAAGGAATAGTTCGTGATCGACTCAATTCGACTTGATAACTCAAAAGCACGAGTCGAACACCTCCCTCCCCCCTCCCCCCTACTTGCAATCAATTCGCTTGATTAGCACCCCTAGACTGTCATTAGAGACGTGCTGATCTGAAATTCTACACCCGTAAAAGTCAGTTGGTGTGTGATCATGAGCAAACTATACATTAAACTATTAGTGTTGATCTATTAACATTTTGTGTTTGTTCATTTAATCAATTCTGTAGGGCTATTATAAATAAATAAATAAAATTTTGTTCGGGATATATATATATGATTCATTGTAATTACAATTAAATTTATTGGTGTGAATTGAATTGAAATATATGGCAGCAATATTCCAGTCACTATTATACGAAGCATGTGGAAGAGTGGTAGACCCAATATACGGCTCAGTAGGTTTACTCCAATCTGGTCAGTGGCACCACTGTCAAGTAGCCGTTGATGCTGTTCTCAAGGGTCTCCCCATCATGCAACTCTCTCCACCGTCTGATTTAATCACATCATCTGATCACCTGCCCTCTCCTCCACCGCATGCACACCAGATTCTTCTCCCTCCTAACTTCAAGCTTTACGATATTCGCCACATGTCACCATCTAAGGGCGTCCGACACCTGCACCACTCTACCGCTGCTGGGTCCCGCCAGGCTCCAATCCCAGCCCTTGATTCTGATCAGATTTCAATCAACGGGGGTGGCAATGACGATGATCATAGCGCTGAGAAGCAGAGTATTTTTTCCGCGGAGTCAACGGATGGGTCTATTGCTTGTCAAATGGGCGAGAGTGAACTGGGGTTGGATCTTACTTTGGGCTTTAATAAGCTCTAAATTAAAGTCCTTTTTTTTTTAAATAAATAAAAAGAAAAACTTATTTTGGAAAATAAAAATGGAAATTAAATGAATAATAATTTCCTTATAGCTAGTGGTGAATGATAAGACGATGATGATTCACTTCAAAAGAAAAGGTGACAATGATTCATGTGTAAGTCACGTGGATGTTTTGGCGGCTAATAAGTATAAAGCAAACAAAACAAGGTTATATTATAAGATAAGATAAGTAAACGATGGAGTTTAATGCGTGTAAGATATGATGATTTACTAAGTAAGTAGCATTTTGTTTTGTTTAGGTAATTCCCATGTTTCATTTAGTGCGTTACAAAAATATAATGCTTCTCCATCTACATTGTAATGCGGTATTTTTGTGAAAATTCTTCTATAGTCGTCGAAAAAACGATCATCAAAGTCAAAATAATCTAGGCCGTTGATTTTTTTATGTTAATTAAGTTGATTTTGATAATTAGATTTGGCTTTTATTGTAAATAAAAATATACATACATTTATTTTATTTTTTTTATAATATTAATCTATTTTTGATATTATTGGATTCACCCAAATTAATTTTAGATTTTGTTATTTTAAAAATTAAATTAAAAATCCGAAATTAATTTAGATAAATCCAATAAAATTAAAAATGAATTAATGTTACATTAAAACAATATACAATGTTTATTTTTTAAAAAAATCAAATCTAATTACTAACTAAATTATTTTGACTTTGGTGGTCGTTTTTTCAATGACTATAGAAGAAACATCCGTATTTTTGGGGTACCTTTGAGTTGAGTATATATATATAATAATACATATATTCTATAGAATATGGAAAATTTTGGTATAAATCATGGCTCGTCATTACGTACTCGTTATATTAGAAAACCTTGCCCTTTGGCCAAATGAGAGTGTTATTTTGTCACATTTTTGAACAATTTATAAATGCGAGCTGAGATGTATATATAGTGAGGTGTGGTTATTGAACTTATGGTGCATGTAAGCTAAGTTTTTTTTAAAGCAAGCGATAAGGTGTGCTTGAATTTCTAGTGCACGTAAGCTGAATCGGTGTTTTCAAAGATTATTATTAATAGTGTAGAATAAATTAGGTTATTTTTAGCTCTCCTGGGCTCTGTTCACTGTGGCGTAATTTTTTCTTTTTGTAAAATTATTCTCCTTTATTTTTAATACAGACAAACTAATTAATGGTAAAGCTTTAACCTCAAGTATTATTGGTTTTTTCAATTAATGGTTATATGTAAAAAGGTGTGTGTATGTGTGCGCGCGTGTGTATATATATAAACATACAAGAAAAGAAAATGAAAAATACAAGAAATTAAAAAAGAGAACGAAAGAACAAAAGAGTGAAACACAAACGGAGACCAAAGCAACAAAAGTGATGATGGCGAGAGGGAGTGACTTGGCCAAGTGGTACATGGGGTGTGACTTGGCGATACAAAGGAGTGACAACATTCATGATTCATGAAGAAGATGTCATGAAGCATCCAATTTCAATATCCAAAAATTGTGAGAATAGATTAAGACCCCAACAATCCTGAAAGTAAACCTAACTGAACTGAACTTAATACAACTGAAAATAATATTTTATAAGAGAAGGAAATTGAGAGCTGAACTGAACTAAATTTAAGCTAAAGTAAACAGGCCCTAAGTGGATATAAGCCAGACCTAGAGCTGTCACTTTTGTTAGGAACTGTTGGTTCAATTCTTAACCTAACTGAACTGAACTGAACTGAAATAAAATGAACCAAGAGTCAAATGACTGATAACTGAAATTCCAACTGAAACAAAATGAACTAAACTGAAAAAGTTGATTATATAAAACTATTTTTAACTGATCATAACTAAACTGAAATTAACTATAAATTGATTGGTTTTGTTAGTTTATTATTTAATTTAACTGTTTTAACTGTTGATCAACTGAACCGAAATGACTTATAAATTGTTTGGTTTTGTTAGTTAACTAAACTGTTATTAATTGTTGATCAATTGAACCAAAATGACTTGATATTGTTATAATTTAAAGTTAATTGAATTGTTAATTTGTTATACTTGCTCTGTAAATGAATTTTTGTAACAAATGTATTTTTGACAATATTCACAATTTTCACTTTGACTCTTTGATCATAATTTGTCACATATAGAAGAAATATAGTCATGTGGGATCCCATTAGATTCGTCTTAACTTGTAGTTTTTCCTCGGCTTACGTGAAAAGTCCTTTGTTGCAAGATCTCATTTACGGAGAAGTAATTTAAAACTAATTAATAAAAATTTAGTATTGTTATAATTTAAAGTTAATTGATAAAAATTGTATTTAATCGACCCATTTCATAAGATAATCATTGTAATCCATATGAGTATATGATTTAGAAGTATTGAAAAAATTATGAAAACAATCGGAACCGATATATCAACCGTTCACAATGAACTAACATCAATTGAAATCGTACGGGTAAAACCGAAGACCAACCATAACGTAAACCGAATACAATCGGAACTGTTATGTCAATCGTTTACAATGAACTGGCAACAACTGAAATCGTATGGGTAAAACCATAACTAAACTGATTTGAACTAAAAATAATAATAACTGAACTGGTTTGGAACTAAAACTGAAAAGTTAAAACTGCATTGGTTAATTTGAAAAAAATTAACTGAAGTCAACTAAACTGAAGTCAACCAAACCATTTGGGTCCAACCATAAGTAAACTGATTAACTGAACTGACACCTCCCAGACCAAAATTGGTCAAGAAGTTTTATGACCCAAAAAATTCCATGGTACTAAAAGAGATCCAAAAGTGGAAAAAAAAAAAACTGCAATAAAACGATCTATAAATTAAACAACAAATCCCAAACAAATAAATTAATGTAAAAATCCCAAACAACCTATGTGACATTGTGCTTTTTTTTCTTTTGATTTCCAAGTAATTTGTGAATTGCCCAGCATGAGTACATAGCCTGTTACTGACCTTCTAGAGTCTAAACATGCTGCCCAATCAACATCAATAAAAGCTTGTAGCTTAATTAAGGTCAGATAATCCTTGTAATAAAATCGTCTGCCCAGTTGTGTGTGCTACATATCTCACAGTATGATGCAGTGCTTGAAGATGAGTAGAAGTAGGAAACTCCATAAATTAACTTTAATGATTGCATAGCAAAAGCTAAATCAGGTCTTATACTTATTAAAAAAATTAATTTTCCCACCAATAACTTAATTATTATGTTCTGGATTAGGCAAAGATGTCTCCCTGATTTGCCTGTAGTTTTAAATTTACAGGAAAAGGAGTTGAGACTTTCTTAGTAAGGTCAAAGCCACAATATTTTAGGGGCTCTCTTGTAAACTTGTTTTGACTTTAACAGTAAACCATTAGAATATGATCCACTTCCAACCCAAGAAAATAGTGTTGAAAACCCAAATCTTTTATGGTGAAAGTAGAATGAAGATGATCCTTCAATCTTTGGATTTCTGAAGAATATGTCCCAATTAGTAGAATACCATCTACATAGATTGTTGCAATGCACATGTGCTCAACTTGCTTTTTGAGAAATAGGTTAAAATCATTCTTTGATTGAGTGTATTTTTCAATTTAGATCAGAGTAAGGTAGTGACAATGCAAGTTTTGCAAACCATCGTCTTGAAGCTTGCTTTAAACCATATAGAGATTATGTCAACTTGCAATTCAAACTTGATGCTTTGGATTAGGAGATCCTTCTGGAACCCTCGTGTATACCTCTTCATCTAAGTTTGCATGCAAGAATGCATTGTTAACATCAAGCTGTTAAATGTCCCATTTCTTTGCTGTTGCCAGTGCCAAAATGCATCTTATGGTGCTCATTATTACCGCCAGAGAGAAAGTTTCGGAGTAATCGACTCCTTGTTTTAATCTATAGTCTTGTGCAACTAGTCTTGCCTTGCACCTCTCCAAGCTACCATCTGACTTGAGTTTTACTTTAAACACCCACTTTGCACCAGTGGGTTTCTTTCCATGTGGAAGATCATTCAATATTAAGGTTTTAAAAGCAAGTAAAGATTGTAGTTCTTTATCCATTGCTTCAACCCAACAAGGTTGTGTTTACTAGCTTCTAAATAATTTTGTATTTCTTTGATATTGCATATATACTTGTGTTAAAAAGGCTTGATGAGTTGGAATAAAAGAGTTATAGTGTACTAGACAACTCTGTTGGGCTACTTGCTCCAAACAGATCTACAAAATACCTTACATATGTACACAACGGGCTCTTCCTTTCTGGGGTTTGATAACCGGGCCAAAATCATTTGCTATGATATTATGTAATTATTAAAAGAAAGTAGAGAGAACAAAACAAGAGGAATAGAATGTATATTATTCAAATTAGATCATGAGTTAATTCCACAGTGTAGCTTAGTATATGTAGGGTAGTATGCAACACAAGTCTAGAGTTGTTTTATAACTAACTTACGTCCATATTAATATTAACTAACTTAAGTAACTAATCCCAATAGAACTGAAAAGTGATCAAATTTCAATCAATGAAACAACAAACAATAAAAATAAATCGCAATAACAACCAATATGCAATGAAAGAAAACAAATGAAAAACAATGATTAAGTAATTAACTCGTACCTGAATAAAACATTTGCATAAATCACAAATAAACACACAACAATTAGCCATATGTTATATATAGAGAAAGGATTGGCTAAAACCCAAAAGATGGTTGAAAACCAGACAGAAAATGGTTTAAAGGGGTACATTAGCAGTTGTAGGGGTACATTAGATGTTTAAAGGGGTACAAATGGTTTTTAGCGAAAGTTACTAATATTTACAAAGATTGCCATTAGTAATCACACGTGTACTCCTTTAAGGGTCTAATGTAGGGGTTTTAGGTTGAAAACGTTTTTAGTTGATCCTCTTCCTATATATATATATATATATATATATATATATATATATATATATATGGATCATGTGGGAAAGCTTCTTTAGGTGAGAAAGGTTGTTTATGTGAGAATATATCTAGAGCGTCGATTTAGTGAGATCTAATGGTTAGGATTTAATGGACTAATTTTTTTTAACTAAAAAAACTTACGTAACTAACCCCTATTTGTTAGGGCATAAATAAAAACATTACTTTTTTATCCAAAAACACTTAAAATTTAATTTTTTATCAAAAAATTAAAAATTTATTTTTTATCAAAAAAAAAACTTAAATTTATGTTTTATCAAAAAAACAACTAAAATTTGGAATTTGTTAAATCGTTATCCTCTCATATAGTCAATTATTCAGAAAAAATTTAGAACATGTCATATAAAATTTAGAACATATCATATAAAATTTAGAATATGGTTAATAAAATTTAGAACATTAAATCAATTATTATTTTTTACGGGTTCCATAGATCAACCTCTATACAAAATATTAATAAGAATATTTTGAAATAATATTCAATTGTTCAGGGATATTTTTTATTATATATTTTTTTGTACAAAAGGTCAATAATTGTATTATAATTGTATCATTTTATTTATTTTTAAAAAAAATAACTTTATTCAATTTCAAACTTATTGTATACAGTTTTGAAAATATCTTATAAAATTTAGAACATGATGTATAAATTTTTTAATATTTCATCTACTTAAAATAAAACAAAAAATAAACTACTTTAAAATATGACTTTTTAATATTTTTAATATTTTAAGCACAAATACAAATTAAAATATGATAACTTTGTAACATGGTTTTTTAAATTTAGAACATGGTGTATAAAAATTAGAACAAAGCTTATAAAATTATGAACATGTCGTAAAAATTTTAGAACATGACTCATAAAATTTGGAGCATATTAAGATGTACTTCCGAACAAAAAAAAAATGAAGTATAATTTTAGATTAAAAAAACTAGATTTTATATATAAAAAATTGATTTTTTTTAAAAAAAATAAAAAATCAGGAGAAAAAACTTAATAATTTTTTTAAAAAAATATATACGATTTAAAAAAAAAGCGTAACATTTTATATAAAAAAAAACAGATTTTTTTTAACAAAAAATTAGAAATATATAAATCAAATTAAATAACCAATTTGCCTTTACTAAAAAAAGAAAGATCAAACATCAACACTTAGATCTAAAATTGTCAACGGTACAGATGTTTTCTCACATAAAAACCTTTCTCACCTAAAGCGCCCTTTCTCACACGATCCTATTCCTAGGGTCAGGATCATGTGAGAAAGCCTCTTTAGGTGAGAAAGTTTGTTTATGTGAGAATATATCTAGAGCGTCGATTCAGTGAGATCTAATGGTTAGGATTTAATGGACTAATTTTTTTTAATTAAAAAAACTTATGTAACTAACCACTATTTGTTAGGGGATAAATAAAACAAATTATTTTTTTTATCCAAAAAAAATTAAAATTTATTTTTTATCAAAAAAAACTTAAATTTATGTTTTATCAAAAAAACAACTAAAATTTGGAATTTGTTAAACCGTTAAACTCTCATATAGCCAATTAGTCATATAAAATCTAGAACATGTCATATAAAATTTAGAACATATCATATAAAATTTAGAATATGGTTAATAAAATTTAGAAAATTAAATAAGTTATTTTGTTTTTATTTTTATTTTTTACAGGTTTCATAGATCAACCTCAATACAAAATATTAAGAATATTTTGAAATAATATTCAATTTTTCAGGTATATAAAAGGTCAATAATTGTATTATAATTGCATCATTTTATTTATTTTTAAAAAAATAAGTTTATTCAATTTCAAACTTATTGTATACAATTTTGAAAATACCTTATAAAATTTATAACATGATGTATAAAATTTTTAATATTTCATCTACTTAAAATAAAACAAACAATAAACTACTTTAAAATATGGCTTTTTAATATTTTACGCACACATACACATTAGAATAAAATTGACTTTGTAACATGGTTTTTTAAATTTAGAACATGGTGTATAAAAATTAGAACAAAGCTTATAAAATTATGAATATGGGGTAACATTTTTAGAACATGACTCATAAAATTTTGAACATATTAAGATGTACCTCCGGGAAAAAAAAAATTAAGTAGAAAAAAAGCTAGACTTTATATATAAAAAAATAGATTTTTTTTTTTAAAAAATAATAAAGAGAAGGTATTGTGTCGGACCGGTCTGATAGTAACGTTTCTGTCAGACCAGTCCACTGGACCTGGACACATATTGTTGAATTTAGACACATATGTGTTTAACCTAGACACATCCTGTTAAATCTGGACATGTATTGGTAGACTTGGACACATTTGTAAACCTGGAAACAGAAATGGACACATTTGAAACCTGGACACAATTTGTAAACCTGGACAAATGTGGACAAATATGAACAAACCTGGACAAATCTAGACAAACATGGACAAATCTAAACAAACATGGACAAATCTGGATAAATTTGAACATGCAAACCTGGACAAATATGGACAAACTTGGACAAATGTAGACAAACCTGGACAAATATGAACAAACCTGGATAAATCTAGACAAACATGGACAAATCTGGATAAATCTGGAGACACCTAAACATGCAAACCTGGACAAATGTGGACAAACCTGGACAAATATGAACAAACCTGGACAAATATATGAACAAATCTGGACAAATCTAGACAAACATGGACAAATCTGGATAAATCTGGACACACCTGGACATGCAAACCTGGACTAATGTTGACAAACCTGGACAAATGTGGACAAACCTGGACAAATATGAACAAATCTGAACACACCGGGACAAACCTGGACACATATTGTTAACCCTAGATACTTATTTGCAGCTGCGTTCGTCTCGAAAAATTAATCAATTTCGACATATCATATGCCCCGATCTGACACCCAAGCGCAAAGTTATAGCCTCCCGAAGTTTTTCACCATTATAATTGATTATAAGGGTCAGCCGTCTGACCAGATTGTCTGGTCAGACCATCTGACCCAATACTTTCACAATAATAAATCATGAAAAAAACTTAACAATTTTTTTAAAAAAAAAAAACAGATTTTTTTAAAAAAATTATAAAAAGCAATTTTTTAAAAAAAATAAATAAATATATGATTTAAAAAAAAAAAAGCGTAACAAATTTTTTTTTATAATAAAAAAAACAGATTTTTTTAACAAAAAATTAGAAATATATAAATCAAAATAAATAACCAATTTGCCCTTACTAAAAAACTAAAGATCAAACGCCAACCCTTAGATTTAAAATTGTCAACGGTGCAGATGTTTTCTCACATAAAAACATTTCTCACCTAAAACACCCTTTCTCACACGATCCTATTCCTATATATATATATATATGAGAAAAAATCTTGAGCGTTGATTTATTTTGATCTAAAGGCTAAGATTTTATGGATTTTTTAATTTAAACCAATTAAAAAATAGGAAAAATTGCCAAGAATAAGCCAACCTTTGGCCGTTCTTCCACATTTAAGCCAACCTTTTGAAAATCCAGAAATAAGCTAACCTTGTTATCATTTAAGCCAAAAATAGGTTAAACGATTATTTAATCTATTAGTTATCGGTTGTTTTAAGTTACTGTTATCATTTAAAGCAAAAAATAGGTTGAATGATTATAAAATAGTGATAAAAAACAATCGAAAATAACATGTTAAATAATCATTTGACCTATTTTTGGCTTAAATGATAACAAGGTTAGCTTATTTCTGGATTTTCAAAAGGTTGGCTTATTTGTGGAAGATCGCCCAAAGGTTGGCTTATTTTTGGCAAATTTTCCTAAAAAATAAACCCTAAAATTTCTCCCCTCCCTTCCTTATAATACGTAGGAATATGAATTTTATTTTTTTTCTTTATGACTTTCTAAAAAATAGCTTTTTTTTGTTTTGAAAATTTTTATTTTTAAAATATCAATTTTATGAATTTTTTTTCTAGATTTGTTGTATTTTAAAAAAAAAAGATTCGAGCATAATTTAGAGTATGACTAATGAAATTTAGAACATAGTTCCTAAAATGTAGAACATGGCTATAAACTTTAGAGCATGTACATATATAACTCAATATTCAATTAAAAAATAGAAATTTATATTTTTTTATTTAAAAAAATATAATTTTAAGGCTTAATTTTTAAAAAAGTTACGTTATTTAAAAAAATATAATTTTAAGGCTTAATTTTTTAATAAATATTTCAAGCTTATAAAATAATCAACATTAGATCAAAATAAATCAACGCTCTAGTTCTATCTTATATGGTTTGGAAACTATATTATAAAAATTTAGAACATGACCGGTACAATTCATAATATGAATCATAAAATTTAGAATATGACTTATAAAAATTTTAATATTTCATGTAGTTTTTTTTTTTATCTATAGTTCATATACTTAAAATAAACCCAACAATAAACTGGCATTTTCTGCATACATACACATATATTAGAACATGACTTATAAAATTTTAAACATGGGTTGTTAAATTTACAACATAGCATTTAAAAATTAGAACAAAGCTTATAAATTTTGAACATGGCTTATAAAATATTGAACTTGGCTTATAAAATTTTGAACATGACTTATAGAATTTGGAACACGAGTACTTACGAACAAATAAACAAATAACTTGAATTTTAGATATTTTTTATTTTATGAAAACAAAACCAATTTTTTGAATAAAAAAAAAATATTTTAAAAAACGTATTTTAAAAAAACCAAAAAAAAAACAGATTTTTTTTTTGCTATAAAAAATAGAAATATACTACTTAAATTAAATTATCAAGTTGCCCTTACTAACAAAAACACAAGATCAAATAACAACCCTTAGATCTAAAATTATAAGCAATGCAGATGTTTTCTCACATAAAAGTCTTTCTCACCTAAAGCACAATTTCTCACACGATCCTATTCATATATATATATATATATATATATATATATATAGGGTTGGGTTCCGATGAGAAATTTCTTATCGTGAGAAATGTGAGAAGAGGTAAATACATTAACTATAGGTACATTCAACATATACTATAAATACATTGAGTAAAAATACATTAACTTTATGCCATAGATACATTGACTCTAAACTATAGAAGGATTAAGGATGGAAATTCAAATTTAATCTTAGCCATTCATTTGTTGATCAAAGGGTTGATATTGCTTTTCACCCTTCTCACCAAAACTACATTTCTCACATGAGAACCAATGGTTAGGATTTAATGGATTTTTTTTAACTAAAAAAACTTACGTAACTAACCCCTATTTGTTAGGGGATAAATAAAAAATTTTATTTTTTTATCCAAAAAAAAAAAATTTATTTTTTTATCAAAAAAACTAAAATTTATTTTTTATCAAAAAAAACTAAAATTTATTTTTATCAAAAAAACAACTTAAATTTATGTTTTATAAAAACAACAACTAAAATATTGAATTTGTTAAATCGTTACCCTCTCTTATAGTCAATTATTCATATAAAATTTAGAGCATGTCATATAAAATTTAGAACATACCATATAAAATTTAGAATATGGTTAATAAAATTTAGAACATTAAATAAGTTTTTTTTTTTTTACGGGTTTTATAGATTAACCTCAATACAAAATATTAAGAATATTTTGAAATAATATTCAATTGTTCAGGTATATATTTTATTATATTTTTTTGTATAAAAGGTCAATAATTTTATTATAATTGTATAAAAGGTCAATATTTTAAGCACATATACACATTAGAATATGATGACTTTGTAACATGGTTTTTTAAATTTAGAACATGATGTATAAAAATTAGAACAAAGCTTATAAAATTATGAACATGTCGTAAAAATTTTAGTACATGACTCATAAAATTTGGAGCATATTAAGATGTACTTCCGAACAAAAAAATGAAGTAGAATGTTAGATTAAAAAAAATAGATTTTATATATATAAAATAGATTTTTTTAAAAAAAAATAAAAAATCAAGAAAAAAAACTTAACAATTTTATTAAAAAAAAAATTATTAAAAAGCATATTTTTTTTATAAAAAATATATGATTTTTTTATTAAAAAAAAAGTAACATTTTTTAAAAAAAAAAAAAAAAACAGATTTTTTTAATCAAAAAATTAGAAATTTATAAATCAAATTAAATTACCAATTTGCCCTTACTAAAAAAATAAAGATCAAACATCAACCCTTAGATCTAAAATTGTCAACGATGCAGATGTATTCTCACATAAAAACCTTTCTCACCTACAGTACCCTTACATCTGCACCGCTTATAATTTTAAATCTAAGGGTTGTTATTTGATCTTGTGTTTTTGTTAGTAAGGGCAACTTGGTAATTTAATTTAAGTAGTATATTTCTATTTTTTATAGCAAAAAAAAAAAATTGTTCTTTATTTTGGTTTTTTTAAAATGCGTTTTTTTAAAAAAAAAAATTTATTCAAAAAATTGGTTTTTTTTCATAAAATAAAAATATCTAAAATTCAAGTTATTTGTTTATTTGTTCGTAAATACTCGTGTTCCAAATTCTATAAGTCATATTCAAAATTTTATAAGCCAAGTTCAATATTTTATAAGCCATGTTCAAAATTTTATAAGCCATGTTCAAAATTTATAAGCTTTGTTCTAATTTTTAAATGCTCTGTTGTAAATTTAACATCCCATGTTTAAAATTTTATAAGTCATGTTATAGTATGTGTATGTATGCAGAAAATGTCAGTTTATTGTTGGATTTATTTTAAGTATATGAACTATAGATAAAAAAAAAACTATATGAAATATTAAAATTTTTATAAGTCATATTCTAAATTTTATGATTCATATTCTGAATTGTACAGGTCATGTTCTGTAATCCCCCGTATTTTATACCCTAATATAAAGTTATTTATACATAAATACGCGATTTTACACCCATAACGGATACTTTCGGAATTAGAGTTAATAAAATAAATTAAATATTTTATTTTATGGGAATATTAATTTATATGTTTGAAATCATTTTTATGAAAATTTGTGGGTCATATTTAAATAACTCAAAAGGGTTTTAATTGTCGGTTGGGAACCGTTCAAACAGATAAATAAATAAATAAAAAGAATGAAATAACAAAAATTCAGTGTTTGAATATGATAAGGGCTTAAAAGGGTTTGTCACAGGCCCAACCTATTAAGAAACCCTAAACAACAGTAACAGTATAAATACCCCAGGATGAACCAAATTAGGTCAAAAAGCAAAAAAGAAAAAAAAAAAAAAAAACAAACACTCTCTCTCCCTCACCGTGAGCCAAGCAGAGGGAAAAAAAGTAAAGGAAAACAAAATTCAAATTCAAACCCAAACCTCCATAACCATCTTCAACCTCACACCCTCTCCCTCACGCCCGACCACCACGGTAACCACCACCGTGCTTCTGATCCTGACGCGAGCCATTTCGCCGGAGCTGAGCCGCCACCGTGCCAGCTATGCGTGGTGGTCTCTGTCGTGTGTTTTAATAAAAATAAAAAATAAAAAAAAAAAAACAGAAACACCACCGGACCCAGTACCACCGGACGCAGCACCACCTTGCCGCCGTGTTGTCGGAGCGCCGTCTGCCGAGCCACCGGTCGTGGTACCCCGTAGGTAGTACTCGCTGTATATGTATATATTTGTATATGCATATATGTACTCTATATATGCGTGTATGTATGTATATATATATATATATATATATATATATATATATGTACACGTATATTTACATAATTAAAAAAAAAAAAAAATTATTATTTATTTTTATTTATTTTCTTTTATAATCTTGGATTAAAGAATGTATTTATACAATTGATTAAGTAGTTAATATTATCATCGGGTAATTTATGGAAAGTCTTAGGATAGGTTAGAGCTGCTGGATATTTGTAAGGACTCGAGTTTAATACAATGAATTTACTTTATATATTTTAGGCGATGAATATTACTTAGGCGATTTCTAAAGGAAAGGGTGGAATACCGTTAAATTTATTCGAGGTACGCGTGATTGATAAGTTTTCAAACGTAGTATCATATCATGTTAGGACTTTGCGTATTTCTATCATGATTGTCAAGATATGTGAATTTGTGGAACATGACTGTTTATGATGAATTTAATTGTTTGTATAACCTGTGTTTGCAAACCAATCAAGAAAAGAATAGGAAGAATTATTTCATGTTCCCGATTATAAAAGAGAATATTGCATGAATAGGTTCTTTGAATATTTCATGCTTCATTAGTAGCAATTTATTTTGCATATGGACAGGTTGTCCCTTTCAAGTTTATTAGTTGCAATTTATTTTGCATATGGACAGGTTGTCCTTTTCAAGTTTATTGGTAATGCATGAATAGATTCTCCGAATATTTCATGCCCTTTAATAGCTTTGGGATACCACTTAAGACATATGTTCTTAATGGGAATCTCGTTAATAGACAAGAGTTCAGTGTGTTTTATCTGAACAACAAATTAAAACAAGTGTTATGTGAATTGTATGTTTGTGCTTCTTATGTGTAACAACTCTCAAGACACTAATCACTTAAAGTGAAAGATTCGGGTAAGCATTAAAACTCTAGACAAGTGCACGTCTAGAGTATTGGCATGGATGTGGATTGGGGTCACGGCGGGTCTCGTGACTTTAAGGGAACCGTAGGATCCACGTGTTCCATTAGCAGATTGAGCTCATTCCTTTATTTGTGACGTGGGTAGCTCCCATTGTCACCTTCTAGGCATAGACAACTTGCCCGGTGCTTACACTGGCTTCGGCTCTAGAGGGCCACCTAATAATCAATGTGTTTAACAAGGAATAATAACTAATTACTCACCATAGCATTTGAGTTTTGACATGATTTTTTATATGCAATAGATCTGTATGCTTATTTAATTGTCGTACTCAGCTTTGCTGACGCCGTACAAATTTGGTCTTGTTAATATCTTGACCCTGTGATGACCCAATTGTTGGTGAGCAGTCGTTCAGGGTCAAGGTAAGTTTGTGCAGGAATTCAGGGAAGATTATGGGCTTGAGTGACGAGTGGTATTTCTGAAACATTTATTTACTTTATGAAATATTTTCTAAATTCGATTTAACGTTTTAGTTTGGGATATTTTAGACATTTTCATTTATTAAGTTGGATTTATTTCGTTTAAGTCGTTTCAATAATTTCAGGGCCTTAATGGTTCCAAGTTGTAATAAGATTTAGTTTTATTTTAAATTTAGTTTATTTTATTTCCGCTGCAAAATTCTGAGTAAGCCGATACGTTTCCACACCTGGCGATAACACTTTAATAATTCTCAATATTTCTTGAAAATAGTATTTATAACTTGATGAGAATTATTGGGGTGTTACATGTTCTAATTTTTATAATATAGTTTCCAAACCATATAAGATAGAACTAGAGCGTTGATTTATTTTGATCTAATGTTGATTATTTTATGAGCTTGAAATATTTATTAAAAAAAAAAAACACAACAAATTACAACTTTTAAAAATTAAGCCTTAAAATTATGATTTTTTTAATAACGTAACTTTTTTAAAAAATTAAGCCTTAAAATTATAATTTTTTCAATAAAAAAAATTTAAATTTCTATTTTTTAATTGAATATTGAGTTATATATATATATGCTCTAGAGTTTATAGCCATGTTCTACATTTTAGGAACTATGTTCTAAATTTCATTAGTCATACCCTAAATTATGCTCGAACCTTTTTTTTAAAATACAACAAATCTAGAAAAAATATCCATAAAATTGATATTTTAAAAATAAAAATATTCAAAAAAAAATTGTTCTTTTAGAAAGTCATAAAGAAAAAAAAAAGAAAAAAATAAAAATTCCTAATCCTACGTATTATAAGGAAGGGAGGGGGAAAATTGTAGGGTTAATTTTTTAATTGTTTTAAATTAAAAAATCCATAAAATCTTAGCCTTTAGATCAAAATAAATCAACGCTCTAGATTTTTTCTCATATAAACAAGCCTTCTCACCTAAAGAACCTTTCTCGAATTATCCTGACCCTAACCCTATATATATATATATATATATATATATATATATATATATATATATATATATAGAAGTAAACTCATGTGAGAAATGTAGTTTTGGTGAGAAGGGTGAGAAGCAATCACAACCCTTTGATCACCAAATGAAGGGCTAAGATTAAATTTGATTTTCCCTCCTTACTCCTTTGATAGTTTGGACTCAATGTATATATATGGTATAAAGTCAATGTATTTTTACTCAATGTATTTATAGTGTATGGTGAATGTACCTATAGTTGATGCTCAATGTACCTCTAGGTCATATATATATATATATATATATATATATATCGGGTTGGGTTCCGGTGAGAAATTTCTTATGGTGAGAAAAGTTAGAGGAGATAAATACATCAACTATGACCTAGAGGTACATTGAGCACCAACTATAGGTACATTCACCATACACTATAAATACATTGAGTAAAAATACATTAACTTTATACCATATATACATTGACTCCAAACTATCAAAGGAGTAAGAAGGGAAAATCAAATTTAATCTTAGTCATTCATTTGTTGATCAAAGGGTTGACACTCAAAAAATGACATAAAAATAGTCTTCCTAGCTATTTCTATCTAAATAAAATTGTCACACTCAACCTCTTACATATTTAAGGAATCATTACAATTACATTAAATTCTTTCACTATATTAGCACCAAAATTAGAAACACTCAATTCCTTCAAATCTAGCTGTATCGGCGGCATAATAATGAACATGAACATGTAAACACTCAGTTCAGTTCAGTTCAGTTCAGCAGCAATCAGTTCAGTTCAGTTGTTTTCAGCCGAAACAAACAAGCCCTTAATACATTTCTATTCAGTTAAAGGGTTCCGGTAAGAAATTTCTTATGGTGAGAAATGTGAGAAGAGATAAATACATCAACTATAAGTTATAACCGGCCTAGAGGTACATTGAGCACCAACTATAGGTACATTCACCATACACTATAAATACATTGAGTAAAAATACATTGACTTTATACAATATATATACATTGACTCCAAACTATCAAAGGAGTAAGGAGGGAAAATCAAATTTAATCTTAGCCCTTCATTTGATGATCAAAGGGTTGTGATTGCTTCTCAACCTTCTCACCAAAACTAAATTTCTCACATGAGCCTACTTCTATATATATATATATAGGAATAGGATCGTGTGAGAAAGGGTATTTTAGGTGAGAAAGGTTTTTATGTGAGAAAACATCTGCACCATTGATAATTTTAGATCTAAGGGTTGATGTTTGATCTTTAGTTTTTTAGTAAGGGCAAATTGGTAATTTAATTTGATTTATATATTTCTAATTTTTTGTTTAAAAAATCTGTTTTTTTAATAAAAAAAAAAATTGTTACGCTTTTTTTTTTAAATCATATATTTATTTATTTTTTTTAAAAATCTGTTTTTTTTGTTAAAAAAAAAAATTGTTAAGTTTTTTTCCTGATCTAATTTTTTTTTTAAATCTATTTTTTTTATATATAAAGTCTAGTTTTTTTTAATCTAAAATTCTACTTCATTTTTTTTTCGGAGGTACATCTTAATATGTTCAAAATTTTATGAGTCATGTTCAAAAAATGTTACCCCATTTTCATAATTTTATAAGCTTTGTTCTAATTTTTATACACCATGTTCTAAATTTAAAAAACCATGTTACAAAGTCATCATATTCTAATGTGTATGTGTGCGTAAAATATTAAAAATATTAAAAACCACGTTCTAAAATTTTTACGACAGTACATGTTCATAATTTTATAAGCTTTGTTCTAATTTTTATACACCATGTTCTAAATTTAAAAAACCTTGTTACAAAGTCATCATATTCTAATGTCTATATGTGCTTAAAATATTAAAAATCCATATTTTAAAGTAGTTTATTGTTTGTTTTATTTTAAGTAGATGAAATATTAAAAAATTTATATATCATGTTCTAAATTTTATAAGATATTTTCAAAACTGTATACAATAAGTTTGAAATTGAATAAACTTATTTTTTAAAAAATAAATAAAATGATACAATTATAATACAATTATTGACCTTTTGTACAAAAAAAAAATAAAATATATACCTGAACAATTGAATATTATTTCAAAATATTCTTAATATTTTGTATTGAGGTTGATCTATGGAACCCGTAAAAAAAATAACTTATTTAATGTTCTAAATTTTATTAAACATATTCTAAATTTTATATGACATGTTCTAAATTTTATATGACATGTTCTAAATTATATATCACTAATTGACTATATGAGAGGATAACGGTTTAAAAAATTCCAAATTTTAGTTGATTTTTTGATAAAACATAAATTTAAGTTTTTTTTTTATAAAAAATAAATTTTAGTTTTTTTGATAAAAAAATAAATTTTAAGTTTTTTTGGATAAAAAAATAATGTTTTTATTTATCCCTAACAAATAGGGGTTAGTTACGTAAGTTTTTTTAGTTAAAAAAAATTAGTCCATTAAATCCTAACCATTAGATCTCACTGAATCGACGCTCTAGATATATTCTCACATAAACAACCTTTCTCACATAAACAACCTTTCTCACATGATCCTGACCCTATATATATACTAGCCTTCTATGCACGCTTTGCATGCAATGCTATTTTAAATACATCTATTAATTTGTCTAAACAAACTTTATATATATAAAAAAAACTTTTTCCCTTTTGTTCGGTCATCCCATAACAATGAACGAAAGAAAAGTTTTATTTACCATATTCTATTGGCTACCAAAATTCTATGATAATCATAATGTAATTTTTTTATTTGTGAAATATATCAATATAGATGTCTATTTATGTGAGAATTTAAAAATATTAATTTTGAAATTTTTGTTTTATTTTTTTGAATTTTATATTTTGTATTATTTTCATTTTAAAAAGGTTAAAATTGTAATAAATTTCTTTAATAATTAGGGGGTGATACAAAATAAGAATTTAGAAAGTATTGAGGGGGTAAGGTGGACATTTTGAGGGGGGACACCATGGCTCCCCCCTTGGCTTATATAATAGAGATATATATATATGTATGTATATATATATATGTATGTATATATATATATATATGTATGTATGTATGTATGTATGTATGTATGTATGTATATATGTGTGTGTGTGTATGTTGCTTTGTACAATTTATCGTTGGACAAAGTTAACAATTTCAATAAAAAAATCAAAGCAATGTATTAATATGTTGTTGTTTATATTAGGTTGACTTATTTTAAGTTAATAAAAAGATTAATTTATATTAAAAAGACGGGCTAAAATGTAGGCTTATTATTTTTTCAAATTCTTCCTATTATTATATATTTTCTCTCTTTTTCTTACACTTTTTTTACTTTTATACTAAAATATTTAGGAATATTTCACTTTAAAGTAATTCCTTAATAATTGCACAACATTGGGAATGTAACTAAACAAAATTATAGTGACAGATTATAAAAATATGTTTTAAATTATAAATTATGACTTATCAAATTAAATTATACCCAATGTTTCAAACTTCATTCCATACCCCTAGAAGCTCATATTCATCTCTCTCCCAAAGATTCATAATCTAATCTATTAATGAAGTTTAGAATTCAACCCAAACATAAAACCAAATAACTTTTTTAGACTAGTATGGCTTTTAAAAATCCATACCTATATAGTATGATAAACACCCCCTAATAGCATGGTTTATGATAGGGTGGATAAGTTCGCCCAATCAGCTTGTGCAATACTACTTACAAAATCATCTCAAAATGTCTTGTGAATAGGCTCCAACCTCTCCTACATCATCTAGTTGGGGACCTTCAGAATGCTTTTGTCACAGGGAGACAACTAATGGACAGCTGCTTCATGGGTCATGATCTCCTCCACTGGGTCAAACACCGTAAGAAAGGGAACAACTACGTAGCAGCATTGAAGATTGATCAAGTAAAGCTAATGATAGGGTCAGCTGGGACTTCCTAAGAAAACTTCTACAAAAAATGCGCTTCCCTCATAAGTGGACCGAGCGCATCATGGAATGTGTAACTACAGTGTCTTTCTCTGTTCTGGTCAATGGAGAGCCCACTCCAACTTTTCTTCCCAAACGAGGATTAAGGCAAGGAGACCCTCTCTCACCTTACCTATTCATTCTCGTGATGGAATCTCTTTCTAGAAATCTCACGAAGGCCCAGCATGAAGGGTGTCTTCAAGGCTTATGAGTCTCACGGACAGCCCCTGAGATCAATCATCTTTTTTTCGCAGATGATGCCCTTTTCTTTTTCAAAGTAAACCTTACAGCAGCTCATACCTTAATTTCTCTACTGAAGAATTTTGAAGCAGTGTCGGGAGAAACAATTAACCTCAGCAAATCCTTCATGATTTTCAGCCCAAATACTCCGAGCAGATTCTCCAGAATAGTAAAAAGAAATATGAAGGTTCAACATCAAGATTCTCTAGGAAATTATCTTGGATGTCACCGGCAAGACACAAAGAGCTTTCTCTCCTCTCATCCTAAAAATCAAGGAAAAAATTCTCTCATGGAAGTTCAAGAACTTGAGTATCACAGGAAGAGTGATTTTGATCAATAGTGTTCTCGCTGCTATAGCGGCCCACATTTCGGCCATCTATCTCATGCCACGGGCAACCACGAAAGCTATAGAATCCATGCTCCTCAAATTCCTTTGGGGAGGTTCATCGGAGAGAAAACCAATCTACTGGAAAAACAAAGGCACCAATCAATTAAGCAAACATGAAGGGGGCCTGAACCTTCGTAGTGTGGACTCTTTCAACAAAGCAGCCCTCTTTAAACAAGCTTGGAGGTTATACTCAAACTCACAATTGCTAATCTCAAAGTACTTCAAGGCAAGGTACAGATCGGACCCGATCCATCTCGCTCTCAAAGGTTCTTCTCCGAAGACAGTCTCCTGGGGAGCAACAAGTCTAGTCAAAGCGACTAGGAGCTTCATAAAAGGAATAAATCATCAAATTAGAAATGGGGAGAGTATCAGAGTCCAGGAAGATGTCTGGGTAGGAAATCGCTTGGTGGCGTTCAAGCTCACTACTGCTCAAGTGTAACGACCCGGATTTTTGGGCCGTAAAATTTCGTGAGAAATTAAGTCTTTAAGTCTGAATCTTCCGATCTGGACCCAAAGAATTAATTTTTATTTAATTGATCAGACCCAAAACCCATGTTTGACCCTCTTAGCCGGCCCTTTTATTTTCCTTTTTATTAATTTGTTTATTTATTCATAATTAACAAGTCATATCTATTTTAATCCTAAAATCCTATTTTTCCTCTTAACAACCTTTACTAAATTTTAGGAACCCAAACCCCTATTTATTTTCCTTTGGCCGGCCACCCCATAATAATTCCCCTTATATTTGTTTCCTAATCTAACTCCTAATCTTTAGTAAACCCTTACATAAAAGCCCCTTTTTAACCCTTAATTATTATTGATCAAAACAACAAACAATCATCACCTTCTTTCTCAAAGAAACTCACGGCCCTCTCTTGTAACCCTCTCAAATATTCAACTTTCATCCCTTTCAAATCAATCTAAAGGTAACTAGCTTTTTCACTTAGTAGTAGGATCAACCAATATAGGATATTAGATTAGATAGATTGTTGTTGTTAGTATTGTTGAAAGTGTTTATGCGTGTTGGCCGAGTGGGGTAGGAGGTGATCTATTGCATTCTTTAATTGCATCTTGATAAATTTTCTTGTGATCATGCCATAATTATTCGGTGATTGATATCTTTTTACAATCATGATGAATTTGTTAAGATATTTGACCAAAACTTTGAGTGATCATGTACGTGTACTTACTAGTAGTCAAAGCTTAGATTTTTAGATTGCTTATGCATATATTTTGTTGAATCCTTGTTTAATTATGCTTTTCCAACCTTTGATTAATTTTCTAGTATGAATTTCGTTGAAGTGTAGATTGTTCATGCATAATTAAATAAGATAGCCCATGCGTGTATGTTCCTGTATGGATTTTGTTGCAGAGTATAGTGACCTTGCATAATTATTGATGATAGTCCATGCGTGTAAATAAGATAATCTAAGGCATGAAGTTTGGTTTTGTTTTATGCATATTAGTTAGTGTGTATGAATCTTTCTTTGTTCTTGATACTTACTGGATGTTTAAAGCATGTATCTTTAATGTTCTTGAATCCTTGAAGATAATTATGAAGTTTCTTGATTGTTTTATGTGAATTGATGGGTGTTACTTGTTCTAGCTTGAAATTGTTGATGGCCGATTAACATGAGGAAGTTGGGTGATTATGTTCTTGATTCCTTGAGTTATCTTTAATGCAAGCTTGAACCTTTATAATTATTTCAAGTTGTTTTTGTGTCGTTTGACTCGTTATTGGCTTTTCCTAAATTGATCGTAGTAGGTTTCATGAGATTAAGTTGCTATGTTGTTATGGACGAGTTGCTCATGTGATTTGATGGTTCGAAATATGTGGATCGTGAAGTCCTTGCGTGAATGATAATGTTTTGGGTCGTGTCATATTGATTGTTAAGTTAATCTTGACTTGTGTTCTTGATGTCTGAGTTTGGGTCATGTCATTTAATGTTAGAGTTGGTCATGTCATTTGGTTATCGGCTTTGTGTCGTGTCGTATCGGCTCATCTGTGATGAATTGTGTCGGGGACTTGTTTGTTGTATTAGCCTTGTGCCGTGTCGTATCGGTTTATCTGTGATGAATCGTGTCGGGGACTTGCTTGTTGTATCGGCCTTGCGCCGTGTCGGGGACTTGTTTGTTGTATCGGCCTTGCGCCGTGTCGTATCGGTTCATCTGTGATGAATCGTGTTGGGGACTTGCTTGTTGTATCGGCCTTGCGCCGTGTCGGGGACTTGTTTGTTGTACCGGCCTTGCGCCGTGTCGTATCGGTTCATCTGTGATGAATCGTGTCGGGGACTTGCTTGTTGTATCGGCCTTGCACTGTGTCGGGGACTTGTTAGTTGCATCAGCCTTGCCCGTGTCGTATCAGTTCATCAGTGATGAATCGTGTCGGGGATATTACTTGTTGTATCGACTTCGGTCGTGTCGTTTAATTCTTATGGATGCTGTTGTTTAATGAATCTAATGATATATTTAAGAATTGCGTATTTGTACTTGTCATTGATGAAGTCTTCCGCTGTTATAATCTCTGTTGTATTATTCTGATATTGGATATTGCCCCTTACGTTTGGGTTGATTAGTGCTTTCTATTTGATTTAATGTTTTATGTTGTTTGGTTCCAGCGCTAAGTGGAACAGTCTAGTTACTCGCCACTGATGGTGGACCCCCAATTTTTATTTTGCAGGATAGCAAGTTAGAAGCTAGTAGCAGGATGGGTTGATGAGCGTCTAGGCCCCTATTTTCTTTTATGGCTTTTACATTAGGATTTAATTCCCAATTTTTAGGATTAGATTTTTGGTTTAATTAACCTTTTTGTAATTTGGGACTCCATTATTATTAATAAAGCATTACTTTCATGAGTTTAGTTATATTTTTGTAACATAATTCGATTGGTAACTGCCTGTTTACGACGTTATCACCAAAAATGTCGTTGCTAAAATACGGGGTGTTACATCAAGACCCACAACGTCCAATCAAGGTAGTCGATCTCTTAGATGATAACAACTCATGGCAAGTTTCCAAGATTTGGAATTACTTCAACAGGGAGGATGCTCTGAATATCATGGCTATCTATGTGAGTAAGGAAAAAACTCACGATAACCTGTTCTGGGCCCTAGAACCATCGGGGAAAGTAACAATTAAATATGCTATTAGGTTCATCATGAATGAGAACAACCAACAGAGAATTTCAGGAGTCTGGAAGACATTATGGACATCCTCCCTCTGGCCCAGATGGAAGCTCTTCTGCTGGAGAATCCTACACGGCATCCTCCCCACAGGGAATAATCTAAGTAGAAGAAATATTACTACTAATGTGAGTTGTGTTTTCTGCAGGGACACCAGGGAAACTACTTCCCACCTTCTGAAAGATTATCCCATTTCTCAGAGAATTTGAGCAGCTAGCAGCCTGGGGATTAGGACGAGTTCCAATTTGGACATCCCTCTAAAAGTTTGGCTGAAGAACATGATACATTACTTGGGGAATAAGGGTCTAGAGAATGACTGGCAACTAGCTTCCCTTGTCTCCACCATGTGGGCATTATGGATTCATAGAAATAACATAATCTTCAAAGGGGAACAGCTAAATCCAAATCGCATACTTCAGATCCAAAATGAAGTAATGGATAGATGGTCTAGAAAAGTTAGACAAAGTGGAAAAGAGAACCCAATCCAATTGGAAAAAGAGTCTATTATAAAAGATTGGAAATGGGGATCACATACTTCAGCTAACCCAATTTTGGTGCAAGTCGACGAAGCATGGAAGAATACAAAGAAAGGTGACGGGTACAAAACAAAGGCAGCGATTGGATGGTATTTAGCAGAACCTTATAAGGAATATTCCGGAAAAATGAAGGTGCTAGCTACTTCAGCCGTGTAAGCGGAGGCTCGAGCGATGTTGAAAGGTCTCGAAGAAGCAATCCCTCTAGGAAACAACATTCCCATCCAGACGGATTGCACCAAGTTGTTAGAAGCCCTACACCAGCCTATCAAAGCAGATATCACAATTCAACCCATCATCAAAGACTTTACGGAGTTAGCTAGATCAGTGAACAGTGTCAGATGTACTAAAGTAGATAGAGCTTGCTTAGTTAATGCACATGTAATAGCAACCAATTTTAGAAAAATATAGTCAAGTATTTCCCATTGCCAAAAAAAAAAAAAAAACATGGTTTATGAATCTTAGTAGGGAGGTGTGTATGAGATTCTAGTGATATAAAATAGAATTGGGTTATTCCCACTGGTACACTTGAAAATTTAACAAATCTCACTAGTACACATAAGTTTTTTAAATTCCCAATAATAAACCTGAGTATTTGACAATTCCCAAACGTGACATTTATTAACCAAAACCGTTAACTACTTGCCTCGATTTATGTGCAATCGGTTTGTGTGACGAATAAATTACACAATCAAAGGTTTTTGGGGTCATTTTAGGGTGCGTTTGATTCGTCTGAAATTTTCTGATCTGATCTGATCTGGTCTGGTCTGATCTGATCTGATTTTTTCTGATCTGATCTGAAATTTTCTGATCTGGTCTGATCTGATCTTTGGTGAAATTTAATTGTGCATTATTGTAAATGTAAACTATTATTAATATTGTTTAAAATAAAAATAAAAAAAATAAAATAATAGAAATAAAAAAAAATAATAATAATAGAAATAAAAATAAAAATATAAAAATAAATATAAAAATGAAAAAAATAAAAATAAAAATAAAATAAATAAAAAATGAAAATAAAAATAAAAATAAAACATAAAACATACGGAGTAAAACATAAAACATAAAACATAAAACATAAAAATAATAAAAATAAAAATAAAAATAAAATTAAAATTAAAATTAAAATTAAAATTAAAATTAAAAATAAAAATAAAAATAAAAATAAAAATAAAAATAAAAATAAAAATAAAAATAAAAATAAAAATAAAAATAAAAATAAAAATAAAAATAAAAATAAAAATAAAAATAAAAATAAAATAAAAATAAATATAAGGACTTAATTTGTATTTTCTGATCTAATCTGATCTGATTTTTTCTGATCTGATCTGATCTGAATTTTCTGAAAATAAGCACAAGAGTGCTTATATAAGTTGAATCAAACACACCTTTAGTCTTTAATGGATCAAATTTGAGGTCAAAATTTGCAAAAAAAAAAAAAAAAACGACAATATCCATCTTCAAATGCGTGATAAAAACTAAAATGAATAGTAATTTAACGGTATATTATGTTTTTAAACAAAATATTCCTTAAATGAATAGTAATTTAGCGAAATACGTTTTTAAACGGAATATTCCTTCTAAATGTCACGTTTGGGAATTGTCAAAAACTCAGGTTTATTATTGGAAATTTAAAAAACTTAGGTGTATCAGTGGGATTTGTTAAATTTTCAGGTGTACCAGTGGGAATAACCCAATAGAATTTAATAATTAAAAGGGAAATTCCCATTAGTACTACCGTGTTTTGGCGAATTCCCAATCGTACTACCAAGTTATTTTTAATCCCAACGGTAATATCTCTTTATGATTAAATTCTCAAATGTAGCATCATGGATGAATATTCCGTTAAGTAACGGAATATTCCGTTAATTAAATAAAAATAATAATAAAATAGTCTATGCAAGGTTTTACGGGTCATTTTATCCCTTAAAGGATCCGATTTGAGATTGGAATTTGCAAAAAGGGACTCGATTAGCCCCGATTTACGTTCCCGATTTGTCTCAATTTGTGCGCATTGATCTACGTGTAAAGAAAATAGTCTTCTCAAGGTTTTACGTGTCATTTTAATCCTTATGGGATCCGATTTGAGGTTGGGATTTGCAAATGACGACCCGATCAACCACAATTTACGTTCCAGATTCGCCTCGATTTTCGCACATTGATCTACACGTAAAGAAAAATAGTTTGCTTAAGGTTTTGCGGGTTTTAACCCTTGTAGGGTCCGATTTGAGGTCGGAATTTGCAAAAAATGACTTGATTAGCCCTAATTTGCATTCCCAATTCGCCTCGATTTGCGCGCCTTGATCTACGTATAAAAAAATAGTCTACTCAAGGTTTTACAAACCATATTAACACTTAGTTGGTTTGTTTTGTTAATTATGATTAATTATTTTTTTAATATAGTTTTTTAGTTAATTAAAGTTAAGTAATGTATTTCTTTTTGTTAATTTTAGCAGTTTTTAATTAATAAAATCATATTTGGGAATTTAATCAAAAAGAGATATTGCCGTTGGGATTAAAAATAACTCGATAGTACCATTAGGAATTCGCCAAAACATGGTAGTATCAATGGGAATTTCCCTAATTAAAAAGCTCAACTAAATCAATAAAAATAGGGGAAATTCCCAGTGGTATACCCGAGCTTTTTCGAAATCTCACTGGTATACCCGAGTTTATTTTAATCCCAATGGTATACCTAAAATTACGTCTAATTCCCATCCGTTACATTTAGAAGGTATATTCCGTTAAATGTATTGGAATATACCTATTTTAAGGTTAGATTTAACTTTGGTTAACAATTTTTTTTAATTTTCTTTAAAAAAAATAATATTTAAAACTACTAATATATTAAATTAATGGGTTTTTGCAAAAACTGATCCGATTGCCCCCAATTTGTGTTTCTGATTTGCATCGATTTGCGCACATTGATCTACGTGAAAAAATAGTCCGCTCATGGTTTTACGGGTCATTTTTATCCTTACGGGATCTGATTTGAGGTCGGATTTTGCAAAAAATTATTTGAATGCCCCCACTTTGCGTTCCCAATTCGCCTCGTTTTGTGTGCATTGATCTACGTGAAAAAATAGTTCGCTGAAGTTTTTACGGGTTATTTTTACCCTTATGGGGTTCGATTCGAGGTAGGATTTTGCAAAAAATGATCCGATTGTCCCCTAATTTGCGTTCCCGATTCGCCTCATTTTGCGCGCATCGATTTATGTGAAAAAAATAGTCCGCTCTAGGTTTTACGGGTCATTTTTATTCTTAAGGGTTCCGATTTGAGGTCAGATTTTACAAAAAATGATCCGATTGCCCCCAATTTGTGGTTGTTTTTCCTTTATTTTATTTTTTTGTTTTTTTTTTCAATTTATTAACCATGGTTAGTGTTTTTAACAATTTTTAAACAAAAAGGTTACTTTTGGGAATTATGTTTAACATTAGATACACCTCTGGGATTAAAAAAAACTCGGGTATATCAGTGGGATTTCCAAAAAGTTCGGGTATACCACTAAGAATTTCCCTAAAAATAGATGAAATTGATTCTAACTCCATTTCATTCCATTAAAAAAAAAATTCAACCAAGCCCTTTTAACTTCAAATAAATAGTGTCAGCAAAAGAAGGCTGTTATAAACGTATTTGGGCCCAAATCCAACGGTTAGGCTTGCAAGCTTCACGCATAGTTTTTACTGTAAAAAGTATTCACATGTCACAAGGTACCTAGCTATTAAATGGATTAAGTGGGTCAACCCAACCAGAAAATGACCCATTTAGATAAATGGATTAGGTGGGTTATTTAGAATTTTTTTCTAATTTGTTTAATTAAATGGAACAATCAGGTCGACCCAATTACATAATCCGGTCAAGATTCTTGACTTAAACTCGCTAATTTTAGGTTGAATTTGGTTTGGATTACCGGTTTGAGTTAACTTTTGTCGGCCCTAACCATAATGGAGGAAATAAGGTAATATCAAACGCAAGTAGAAAAATTAGAACAATATTTTGAAACACCAAAAATAGGAATATGGAAACAACAAAAATTGAATGACTTTATGTATACATATATAAGGGCATTCACAATATATAGAACAAACCTATAAGAGGTTTGTTCATATAACACACCATTAATATACAAATTTTTTTTATCAACAATGTACAAACATATCTAAAAGTTGGGTTGTACAGGAAAAAAAAAATCAACTTTAACAAAAAAAAAAATGCTATCAGAAGAGAAAAAATTGGGTCGTACAATCTGGTCAAAATTAGTAACCTATCATAGCTGGTCAAAATTAATTATTTGTTCAAAACTAACAATAATTCAAAATGTATTTTTACATTTAAACTTTTAAGACGCAGGGAGTATCATTTTTAACTCTTTATAAACATATAACAATACCATCATCATTTACCATAATGAAAAGCATACATAAATATGTATAACTATACTTCTTGCATTGTATATTGTTGTTCCCATTTTAACTGTACACATTTGCCAATATATATATATATATATATATATATATATATATACTAGCCTTTTGTGCACGCTATGCGTGCATGACATTTTTAGTTTGAAATATCAAAGGGTAACCAAACAAATCAAAAGTTTTTATAAGTTGACATCCATTTTGCGATGGAAGAAAACATTAAAAATTTTAAGAAATTTATATGAATATGGATGTATATTCATAGAGAATTCAAAAATATAAATTTTTATGTTTTTATTTTATTTTTTTGAATTATAGATTTAATACTATTTTCATTTTAAAAATCCTTTTTTGTAAAAAAAATCCTTATTAATATCACCAGTTTTCATGGTAATAGTATTTGAATTTTTAAAATTTGCTAGGGGTAAAGAAGACATTTATAGGGGGACACCATAGGCTCCCCCTTGGCTTATATAATAGAGATTTATGACCGTTAATGTATATATTTACACATTAGTAAAAATTAAAGCATTGAATATTATTAAGGCACTAACTTGGACGAATCAAACAATATTCAATGACTACATTATTTCTTATATATGGAAAGAAAATTTAAAAAATCTTTAAAATTTTTTTTTAGGATAATGTGTGGGATATTAGGCTTTGGAACCGGGCCCTACTGCAGGCGGTAATAAGGAATCCTCGCAAATGCGTGCGGTGAAAATCGGACACAAGACCTCGTGTCTGAAATTCTGAAGCTCTAACCACTAGGCTATAACTTCGTTCTCAAAAAATTCTTTTAAATTAGGAATAGAGTAAAGAAGTTACGTACAAAGAAAATTGGAAACAACAAAAATATACGTAGGTAGTAGAAAATTACTCAGCTCGTACCAAAAAAAAAATGTGTGAGGCTTGGGAGTCCACGTAAACAAAATGGTCCGACAACTTGACTTTTAACATTTAATGACTCAATAATGGATAAATATGAAATTTGGACACTGATTGACTAGCTAGCTAGCCTTGATTAACCATATCCAATTTTCGTCTATTCTGATATTTACGTGTTCGATTACCTTTCCGTTACGGTATTATTGTGCCTTGTACATACAAACATTTTTTTAAAGGATAATGTGTGGGATATTATGCCTTGGAATCGGATCCTATTGTAGGTCACCTAACAATGCATGCAGTGAGAATCGAACACAGGAACTCGTGCCTGGAATTCTGAAGCCCTAACTATTAGACTATGACTTCAACCTCCTTGCACATACAAACATGATATGGCGCAATTCCACTTTTCTACAACTTGGACTTTCCATCAGTGCTCAATCTTTTTTTTTTTAGACTATCTGCATCAAATTACAAACTTGAGCTCAAGTGATTAGATGTTTTCCAATGGGATGAAGTCGATTTTTGTAACCCTTCAATAATGTAAAGGCTAATGTTGTGAGGCTGTGATTTACCTATTGTTGTTTTACTAATATGTAGAATATACAATGATGAACAAATTACAACCAAAAACTGAAACTGCTAGAAAAGTGAAATAAACATTAATCAATCAATTTATTGGTATTAATTATGTGGTAAATGTGTCAACTGATTTGAAAATAAATTTTGACACTATCATAGTGCACAATAGTCTTTTGCTAGCTTACACTCGCGCACCTGGCCCCCTCCTCTTGTAGTCCTCTATCTAGGGAGGGAAATTATTGGAGCTTTGTAAACTTATACTCCCCGGCCATGAAGAGAATAGAAATGTAAATAGTATTTTCTAGAATATTTTTTATGTGTATATATAGATCTTCTGTATCTCTCAAAAACTTATTCATTAACTAATATAATGGAAAAGATGAAGAAGAAGATGGGAAAGCAAGAATGTAGCTAAAATCTGAATCTCATGTGTAATGTCCAAAATAAAGCATTTAGAAATTATACAAGTAGCTAGTACGAGCAATTTAAGGCCTTCAAACATTACAAATTTGTACAATGTTGAAATTTCTGATAATATTACAATATGCAATTGTGGCCTCTCTTTTATACATGGAGATGGGGAAGAGAAAGAATGAGGGTCACTGTAATTTTGGATGAAAACAATTAAAAGATTAAGGAAGAACCTTCGGGAAAAAACAATTATGGAAGAAGAAGAAATCAGGTTTAAAGAAGGAAAATGATTAATTCATAACTTATATGGAAATATTACACATGTAAAAATAATTTACCTCATTTTTATCCTTCCCTAGCCATCTCACAAAGCTTCTGCCTCATTTCTGGTTAGTTGGTTTCCTCCCCCTCCTGGGTCCATCAAGTTGAATTTTGATGGCTCATTTCGTCAAGGTTCGCCTTCGACAGGTGTCGTGTTGCGTGATCATCTTGGTATTTACCTTGGGGCTCGTGCTTTCTACTTTGGCAATACGACTCCTCTAGTAACTGAAGCTATGTCACTCCTCAATGGACTCCTTTAATTTTGGCCCGCCAACATAACCTTTCCTCTATTTTTATTATTGAAGGTGGCAATCTAACTGTGATGTTTTGCAGGGTCGCTACCATTGTCCTTGGAAGATCTCCATCCCTATTGAAGACATCTGAACCATTCTACATGATTTTTCTACAATCTCCTCTGGCCATGTTTTCCGTGAAGCTAACCGTCTTGTTGATTATGTTGCATCCCTATGGCACTGGACCCCTACGCGCGTTGATATTGACACCTTTCTGGATGCCAAGTTTTATTTTTTAACAACAACAACAACAACAACAACAACAACAACAATAATAATAATAATAATAATAATGTGTATATCTAAAAACAAGACAACAAATGACTTTGCAGCTGCAATAATAATCTGACTCTGATGCGAAATTTCTCTAATTTCCATCAATCGATTCCAATCTGATGACTCTTATTTAATTTATTAACTACTAGATTAGTTCTGTGCTACACACGGTTTTATCAAATAATATTTGATAAAATTTGAAATTTTGTTCAACAATATAAGTCAATTGAAAACACATACGGACTAGGTAGTAAAAATTCATTACAGCAATAAAAAAATTAATCTAAATTTCTCAATGATTTGAAAAAAGAAATATTAAGATTTAAAAATATTATATTGGTTATTAATTACATTTAGAAAATGGGAGAATAGAGTTAACGATATTTAAATTACAAAGTATGTTAAATACTAAAGAAAAGAAAATAAAAAAGAGAGAAAAGATGATGTCATAAACATTTTTGGAGGAAAATTTTTATTAATAATTTGACATGTGTACATCTTTAGGTCATAATGATGTCAGCAGCATTCTGCTTTAGTATATAGTATATATAGATATAGATTATTCCGAAATCAAATCAATGTCTAATACTCCCTCCGTTCCCATTTGTTTGTCCTATTTGACTTTGCACATATGCCAATGCACTTGTTTGACCGTAAATATCTTTTGTTGTATATGTGTAAAAATTATAATAATTGGATATTAATGACGTACTCATTGAGACGAATCAAACAAGACCATACATGACTATATTATGTTTTATATGTTGAGAGTAATTTAGAAGATTCTCTCATCTTATGAATAGTGTAAGATTCCAAACAAAACAAACAAATGGGAACGAAGGGAGTACTATATTAAAATTATTCAATACGTTAGTTGTTGCTAACAGGGGGTACAAAATTAAATTCTAAACCTTAATTCAAATACATGATTAATACCAAATATATTCAATTGAATATAAATTTGGATAAAAAATCTAATTCAATGCATGTTAGAGTCGGATTAATTTGTCAATTTTTTTCGGACACCCAACTCCGATCCGGCGAAGACTTGGAATTAATTTTTTTAGATGGAGTTAAAAGGGAGATTTTTAATTTTTGAATCTTTAGGAATTAGTTTATTTTTAACTATGGTTAGTATTTAGTTAGTGAGTCAGTTAAACTCTCAAGTTGTCTCTATATATATATATATATATATATATATATATATATATATATATATATATATATATATATATATATATATATATGTACTGTTGTAGTTGTATTACATTCTATTCCTTCCTTCATTTTATGATATAATTTTTCCAATTACATATTTTACTCTCTCTCATTCTCAAAGCTCCACATGGTACCAGAGCCTGATTCCAATTAGGAATTAAGTTTTTTCTTTCTTTCTTTTCTTCTTTCTCTCTTTTCTTCTACATAAAATTCGTGCAATTGATTCAATCTGGGTTCATAATTTCTTGAAGATTCTGTTTCTTGGGTGCAGTAATTGGTGCTGCAATTATTGAAGAAAGGTTGCAATTGGAGATTTCTGGAGATTCTGAAGCTTCATTAATGTCTGAATTAGGTGATGCAATGAGTACAGATTTAATAATGCAAGGTACTTTAGACCCTTTCTTTATATCGCACTCAGATAACCCTGCTTCATCCTTAACTGTGGTAGTCTTTAATGGGAAAAAACTATCTCAGATGGAGTAAGAACATTAGGAAGGCTTTGGGTGCCAAAAATAAGAGTGGGTTTATTGATGGTTCATTACCAGAACCTGATGAAACTGATAAAAATTTTGCAAAATGGAAAAGAGCTGATTTCATGGTAGGAAGTTGGATCATGAGTTCTATGGCTACTGATATAGCAGAAGATTTTGGTGAAACTGAGACAACATTTGAGCTTTGGAATGAGATTAGGGAGAGGTTTGGACAAAAGAATGGTCCATTAATATATCAATTAAAGAAAGAAATAGCTATGTTAAGACAAGAAAATATGACTGTTCTAGGGTATTATGGAAAAATAAAGAAAATGTGGGATGAGCTAAAAAGTCTAAGGGCCTTTCCTGTATGCACTTGCAAGGCCTTGAGCAAGTGCACTTGTGATTTTCTAAAACTATTGGCTGACCTGGATAAGGATGACAAATTAATGCAATTTCTTTTGGGATTAAACTTTGGCTTTGATAGTACTATTTCTCATATCTTAACTATGGATCCTTTACCAAGTGTTAATCAAGCATTTGGAATTATACAACAAATTCAAACACAAAAAGGAATCAGTATTGTTCAAAGCGGTGTAACTGAAAGTAATGCTTTAGTTGTGCACAAGTATCAGACTAGAGGAAATTCAGGAAGTGCAAGAGGTACTGAGCAAGGAAAAAGGGATTGGAAACAAGAAAGAATGAATAGGTTTTGTGAAATTTGCAAGATGAAAGGGCATACTTCTCAACAATGTTTTAAGGTTATAGGATACCCAGAATGGTATACTACTTTGAAGAATGGTAAAGGACAGGGTTCTCAATATAATCTTGGCTCCAAACACAGGCTTGCTGCTAATGTCACTGGAAATAATCAACTACGCATACAACAATTAGATGATACACCTCGGCTTGCTGCTAATGTCACTGGAAGTAATCAACTGCGCATACAACAATTAGATGATACACCTCTTGAAGAAAGTGAATCTCAATCTACCAAACCAAATGCTAAGATGGTATCTGTTGTGTGTCAAGAAGTGATGAAGGCTATGAAGATGAAGACATTCAGTGCTCCTGACTGCTCTGAATATGCTTCTACTTCTTTTGCAGGTAAATGCTCTTATTTTCTTAGTTGTAATAAATTACATCAATGTGCCAAGAATGATTGGATAATTGACTCTGGAGCTAGTGACCACATGACCTTTGATCCTACTTTATTATATAACAAAAGAAAATTAATTCAACCCATTAAAGTCTCATTACCTGATGGTTCACATAAATTTGTAGAATGGGTTGGTTGTGTTAAGATTAAAGCTAATTTGATTCTTTATGATGTTATGCTTGTAGAAAGTTTTAAACACAATCTTCTTTCTATTGGCAAACTTTTAAGTGGTTCTAACTTACAGGTGATATTTACTGAGGATAGTTGCTTTTTTCAGGACCCTACTAAGTCCATCTTGGCTGTTGATTACTTGGTGGATGTAATGGCCCAGGTTTTTCGGTATTTTTGCCATTTATTTATTTGTTATTTATGTGATTTTTTGTATGGTCCAAAATTTATTTTGGACTATTTATTTTATTTTATGTGAATAATTTCGATTAAATTCGATTATTTTGTTTTTGGTTGATTATTATTTATTTTATTATTATTTAATTAATTAGAATTTTTATTATTTAATTTTCTAATTAAATTAGTTAATTAATATTTTTGGGCCAAATGCGATTTAAGCATGATTAGTCATGCATGAGTGCAATTAGCCCAATTGATCACCTTTAGGCTCATTTGAGCCCTTTTTAGCCTTGTAAAACCGGCCCCTTAGGTGATTAGTGGCCTATTTAGCCACTTGTCTCATGTTCACACCTTAACCAACTTCTATAAATAGAAGTGGTATTAAGGCTTATGATTCATTTTGCCATTTAAATACTTGCTCATCAAATTTTAAAAGCCAAACACCCTCCATTTGCTCTCCTAGTCTCACGCCATTTTTGGCCCTCATCACTCACCAAATTTTGTTCATCATCTTTTCAAACCCAAACTTAAAGATTCAACTTCCATTGATCTTTAAGTATCAAAACACAAGCTAAACCACATTATTTTCATTCAAGATCACTAGTTCGGGTTTGTTTTTGGGCTTGGTTTGTGTGGGTTGTTCGAGTGGGTGCTCAAAGGGTGGTCGTGCGTGGTGCCGTGGTTGAAGCCATGCAGTAGGGTCGTGCATTGAAGACGGTAGTTCGTGGTGGTGTTCGTGCAAAGCCGTGCCTAAGACCGTGTCGTGCGTGTGTGCCGTGTGGGTGCGTGACTGTTGGGCCCTGTGGTTCCATTTCCGGGCAGCGAGTTTTTGTGTGTTAATTTGTGTTTAATCTACATTAAGGTAACATACTATCTGAACCTAGTTTGTATACCTTGATTCATAGTATAGATTAGATGATTAGATTAGACCGTGTTGATGATTGTCACCTTTGTTTTATGCGTGAACTTGAGCTGAATTTTTGGGTGGTTGTTTTATGATGTTCTTGCCATGGTTCTATGAATATTATGTTTATTTTTGATAATTTCATGTTGTTGGTAATTATGTTCAAGTTTTGATGATGGTAAGTTGATATTTGTTGATTGAACATTGTAGTTCATGCGTGAATTTTGATGATGAGTTTATGGATAGTTTCTTGAATGAGTTCTTGAATCTTGATTGAGTTCTTGAATGAGTTCTTGAATCTTGGTTGAGTTATTTATGAGTCTTGATAGTTCTTTATAAGTTCTTGGTCGAGTCTTGAAAGTTAAAGAAAGTTAAAGATAATTAAAGAAAAGATAAAGAAAGTTAAAGATTGTTGTTTGAGGTTCCAAGATTGGTTGATTTACATGTTATTCTTAAGTCAAGGCGTAAGATGCAACTTAAGATTAACTAAGAATGTAAATTAAAGTTAAAGATTTGCTTGATTTTACTATTAGACGCCTAATCTTGGAGTAAGATTATAAGAATTGGGTTAAGACGTTGCCCCTATCCTATCCGCGGTATTGGGATAGTTGGTGGTCTTACTATATCGTCTTCGGATATGGTTTTCCCGTAAGATGGGTTTCATAGGGTTGGGAGTAAGATTCTCAATCCTGGCATAGTAGAAAGTTCGATCGCGTAAGATGCATTCGTACGTGCATAGTCCGGTCTAATATGTAAATGATTGCGCCGAAGTTTAAGTATGTTAATTAACGGTTAAAGTTAGTCGAGTCAGCATGATTAATTGTTATGATTCGCATGATTGGTATGTTTGGTTTGATTGTTTGATTTATGCTATGACCATGTGTATCCCTGTTAGGGTGGGACAGTTATGTTACTCGCCACTGACGGTGGACTGTTTTTTATTTTTCAGGTAATTCTGATGATGAGATTCTTGCTTAGCTTTGGGTTGGGCGAGTGCCGATGTTATTTAGATCTTGTTTTGTTGTTTGACATTTCTAGTTTGGACTATAGTTGTGATAGTTGTATTTTCTAACTCTGACATTTATTTTGGAGTTAATATGTTTCGTAGTAGTAGTAGTGACATTTGGGTTTAGACATGTACAATCTTGTGGGTGTTGTACCTTTGGATTTAGTATACATTAAATTTGAAGTTTTGTTTTAATTTTTAAGTATTTTAGTTTGTTAGAACTGACTATTCGACTCGTCGGTTTCTTCCGCGCCGGTTTAAGCGAGTCGGGTCGTCACAGTGGAGGGCTTGTACTGTCTGAAAACGTTTGATCACCTTAAAACTTTGGATAGATCAGAAGATTATGGTATAGTTAGGTCTAGTACAATTTGTAATCAATGTAACAGAACTACTGAAAAAGACTTGCATTCTGAAAATAAAAGTCAAAATAAGATTCATTTGCTTCATAAAAGGCTAAGTCACTTCTCAATGTCTAAGATGAGTCATGTTCAAGGTTTTGATTGTAAAGATTACAAGAACTATAGTTGTGATATTTGTAATAAAGCCAAAATGCATAGATTTCCTTTTACAAAGAGCAATAGTAGAGCTGATTGCATCTTTGATCTTATACATATAGATTTATGGGGACCTTATAGAGTTGTAGCTATTGATGGTTCAACATATGTCTTGACTATTGTTGATGATTTTAGTAGAGCTACCTGGACATTTTTAATGCATAATAAACTACAGGTTAAAGCTACTATATCTCAGTTTCTTGCATATGCTGAAACTCAATTTAATAAGAAAGTTAAAACTGTTAGATCAAATAATGGAACTGAATTAGTTAGTGAACAATGTTCAAGGAGAAAGGCATTGTTCATCAAAGGAGTGTAGTGGGAGTACCACAACAAAATGGGAGAGTGGAAAGAAAACATAGACATCTATTAGAAATGTCTAGAGCAATCAGATTTAATGCTAATTTGCCAAAGAAGTTTTGGGGAGAATGTATTTTAACAGCTACTCATTTAATTAATAGAATGCCCACTAAAATACTGAACTGGAAAACTCCTTTTGAATTATTAACTGAAAAACTTCCAAATTATGAAAATTTGAAAGTGTTTGGGTGTCTTGCATATGCTTATAATATGAATAGACACAGAGACAAGTTTGATGCTAGAGGAAGGAAGTGCATTTTCATTGGGTATCCTAGTGGACAAAAGGCTTATAAGCTTTATGACTTACAAAATCATGATGTGTTTGTTTCTAGAGATGTTTTATTTTATGAAAATATTTTTCCATATAATGAAAATCAAGCAAGGACAATTAGTCCTGCTGTGCCTGATCTGGTCAGATTTGGTACGGATCATGATGATCAATGTTCTAGATTACATCAGTTTGATCTTGATGAATCTAGAACCATGATACTAACTTGCAAGTTGAAGATAGTAATGCAGGGCAGAGCATGAACACAACAGAGCTGTTCTATATTCAACCTGAAAATATGCAGAATACTTCTTCACACACAAATTTCCCTACTTCTATTCAAACTCAATTTATACCTTCAGAAAATAGACAATCATCTAGACAAGTTCAAAAATCCACTAGACTTGATGGTTACATATGTCCATACCTACCACACAAAAATCATACAGAATCTTCACAATCATCTTCTTTTGCTGTCAATGCTTCTCATATTATTGAACCAAAGAATTATCATCAAGCCAAATAATGCTCTGACTGGGTTAATGCTATGGAGGAAGAATTACAAGTTTTAGAAAATAATCATACTTGGATAGTAACAGACCTTCCTAAAGACAAGAAAGCAAATGGATCTAAGTGGGTTTTCAAGACCAAATTACACTCTAATGGGACAATTGAGAGATACAAGGCAAGATTGGTGGCAACTGGCTATCAACAAATAGAAGGGTTAGATTTCAAAGAAACTTTCTCTCCAGTTGCAAAACTTGCAACTGTAAGGATTCTTGTTGCTTTGGCTACAGTAAAGCAATGGCCAATTTGGCAAATGGATGTCAATAACGCCTTCCTACATGGGTCCTTAGATGAGGAAGTATATATGCTACCTCCTACTGGTTATAAGAAAGCTAAACAAGGTCAAGTATGCAAGCTTCAAAGATCTCTTTATGGCCTCAAACAGGCTCCAAGGCAATGGAACAAGGAATTAACATATTTTTTATTCAAACTTGGTTTTAAGCAATCAAAGCAAGATTATTCATTGTTTACTAGGGAATTAAATGTGGCATTTCTTATTTTATTAGTTTATGTGGATGACATTTTACTAACAGGATCTTCTCAAGATCAAATTATCAAAGTTAAGAAGGCTTTAGATGATACCTTCACTATAAAAGATCTTGGACACTTGCACTACTTCCTAGGAGTCGAGGTCACCAGAACAAAACATGGTACCTTCTTATCTCAGAAGAAGTACATTTCTGATATACTCACAGATGCTGGTCTTCTACAGTGTGAGGCTACAGTAGCTCCATTACCTGTTGGGTTGAAACTCTCAAAAGAAGAAGGTGATATTCTAGATAACCCTGAGACATACAGAAGGATTGTAGGCAGGTTAATATACCTTGGTTTTACTAGGCCAGACTTGTCATATTCTGTTCAACATCTTACACAATTTATGCAACAACCAAGAACAACCCATTTAAGGGCTGCAATACATGTTCTGAAATATTTAAAAGGCACATCAGACCATAGAATTTTCTACGCAGCTCATACTAACTTTAATATACAATCTTACAGTGATTCTGATTGGGGGAGTTGCCAATTCTCTAGCAGGTCACTCAGTACATATGCTGTGTTTCTTGGATCAAATCTAGTATCTTGGAAAACCAACAAACAAGCCACTGTTAGTAGATCTTCAACAGAGGCCGAGTATAGAAGCCTATCAAATGCTGCCAGTGAGATAATTTGGCTAGATGAGCTTCTAAAGGATCTACAAATATCAACAGCTTTACCTATCTCTCTATACTGTGATAACACTTCTGCACAACATTTAGCTCGTCATCCTATGTATCATGAAAAGACAAAACATTTGAGAAGGGACATGCATTTTATTCGAGAACAAGTGGATAGTGGTTTTATTAGAGTTCAGCATGTTTCAGCTTAAGATCAAGTTGCAGATATACTAACAAAAGCTTTGCCTTCTTCAAAGCATGCTGAGTTATGTATCAAGCTAGGTCTTATACCTTGTCCTAGCTTGAGGGAAGGGTATAGGAATTAGTTTATTTTTAACTATGGTTAGTATTTAGTTAGTGAGTCAGTTAAACTCTCAAGTTGTCTATATATATATATACTGCTGTAGTTGTATTACATTCTATTCCTTCATTTTATGATATAATTTTTCCAATTACATATTTTACTCTCTCTCATTCTCAAAGCTCCACAGAATCTAAGCCAATTTTTTCTTACAAATCGGATCATATTAGAGTCGGATCCAAACTAAATTATTTTTCCTACAAATAACCTTGACTATGTACTTCAGCCATCAATTTAATTCATGTCCATTGCTACATACTGACACTTGAAGTAATTTTGATGTTGAAGGGTACGGATGATGTTGAAGCACCAACAATGACAATTAAGCGAGGAAAAGATAAGGAAAATGAGTGTAATAGTCATTTCAACACATCTAAGTCTCGAGATCCTATACTACACACTGACGTACATCTATCTTTATATTTTGCTCATTTAATATTATTTTTCTTAAATAGCCTATGTTATTATCATGGGTTTATAATCTCAATCCAATCCAATAATTATAATCCATTCTAATCCAATTCAATCCAACATAATCCATTCTAATCCAATCTAATTCAATTTAATTCAATTGATTCCAACTCATTTTCGTCCCTTCAATCAATTCATATTATTTTATGAAAGTAATTTTTTATATATCAAAAAAATAATTGTAACTGTTTTTACATTAGTAACACAAAAGAAACAACTCAAAATCATGAAATAAGAGTATGTTACGATGTGTTATGTAACATTTTTGCTACATATAATAATTTTTTTTTTGTTAGCATTATTGCTACGCAATAATCTAGATAAAATATTACTACTTAACTAGATTTATGAAATATAAAATCTTCTAATTTTGGATAAATTGAAGTATATCAACGAATTGCTTCAATTATTCTTGTACATCTCTTCCTCTTCGATGTGTAAGATCTCGATGTGTAATATATAATTTGTATAACTTTTTGTTATACATAGCTTAGGACATGTTTGGTTGCATGATTTTAGAATGGAATGGAATATATGTGATACTATTAATGAATAATATAGTGTTTGGTTGATTGGGGTATTGGGTATGGAACCTCATACCCAATGGTTTCTCAACACCATGATATCCATACTCACCCCCCCTATAAGTTTCTCATCCCCATATATACCATTCCATACCTAGAGGATTATCATTTCCATACCATTCCATTTTACGTTTTTTAACAAAACACCCCCTTAATATGCTACTCCTTAGTAATTAAAGTTTTATTGGGAAATGTGAAAAGGTAAATGTCACACTTATTTTGGGACGGAATGAATAATACAAATCTGAAGTAACAATACAATCCCAAAGAGAAGTAATAAATGATGAAATTCAACAATAGTACTCCCTCCGTTCCCATTTGTTTGTCCCATTTGGAATCGGGGAGGGAATTAAGAAAAAAGAATCTTTAATTAAGAGAAGTAATTAATATGGTATGATTCTTACTTGAAAAAAGAGTTATTGGTTTTTTTATTAATATTATGGGAAAATGTAATAATTTTGTATTGAAAAGTGAATTAATTTTGTGAAGTACTTTAGATAATGGTTAACCTTTTATTTAATGTAATGGTTGAAAAGCAATAAATATGGTTTATTTTACTATACAAGAGGTGAATGAAATTGGAGTTAAAAATAAAAAAGATTTTAAATAGGACAAACATTAAGGAATTTCATTCCAGGAAACATGACAAACAAATGGGAACGGAGGGAGTAGTACGATTAACTTGAACATTCAATTTTTCCCCCTTTTTAATTTTGGAAAATGATAACCATAGCCTTATATATATTATGGTTATATTTAAGGCGACAAAAGTAGAAGTATTTTTTCAATTTAAACATTAATTAATATTAGACCGATGTATCCGTGATTTTGTCTTGCATCCCCAAATTATTATCCCTTATAGAAGTATTTCCTCCATTTTTTAGATGCAACACATTTTTTTTCATGTGTATATCAAGAGAGAGGTTTAGGGGTGTAAATGACTAAGTCTTTCGATGAAATTTTAATACAAGCAAATATGAGATTATATATGACATGTATTAAAATTTTGTTGATTAATTTGCTCGTTTACATCGTTAAATTGCTTCCTTAGCTTGATATGCGTAAAAAAAATATTGTATCTAAAAAAACACGGAGGGGTACATCAAATGTTTATTTATAGACCTTTTATTTATTAATGTTTTTATTAATAGCAAAAAATGTGAAGCAAATTGTAGTTATTTCTCTTTTTTTTTTTTTATGTAAAATCACATTTGGATAATCATCACAAAGTGATAATGGAGAAACTATAGAAAAAATTATTTGTAAAGGTACCAACTATGGATGATTATGTTTTAAAGGTATCAATTATGTTTTATTCCCCACAAATATATATAAACTTTAAAGGGTCGCTTATTCCATACATAAACAAATAAAAATAAGCTTAATATTGATTACATAAAAGACATATAAGTATTCCAGTCAATATTATTTCGTATCATATGAAACTAGAATATAGTTTCATGCGTCATCTGGCTGCAATCATCTACCATTAATTAGTAATTCATCCGTTCCTCTCAATTTGTTAAATTTCTAATTTTGGAGTTAAAGTTTACAAAATTTTATCAAAAATACCAATTAAATAGAATAAATAAAATTGTCATGTGAAATCGTGTTAGATTTATTAAAACTTAAGCTATTATAATACTAGCCTTGTGTGCATGCGTTGCGTGTGATGATGTTTAAATGTATCTTTTAAAAAAACGAAGGTTGTTTGGTCGAATAATTGAAATATTTGTCAAATTCACCATCATTCACATAATCATAAATAAATTCTCTCTAATCTACTGGTCATTCCACGACAATGATCAAATAAAAGAAAAGGTTTATTTACGGATTGGTTATGAAATTTCTACAATAATCAATTGGTAAGATTTTTATGTGACAAATTATATCGAAACGGGTATCTATTTATAGAAAATTCAAAAATATGAATTTTGGTGTATTTATTTTATTTTTATGGATTATATATTTTTTAAAAAAATTTATATTAAAAAATAAAAAAATTTGAAATAACTTTCTTTGATAATTAAGAGTGATGCTAATTGAGTTTTTAGAAACTTTTTTTTTTGGGTTGAGGGGGAGGTAACATGTATTTTTCAGGGGGGCACCGTGGTTCTCCCTTGACTTATATAATAGAGATATATACTAGATTATATCAAAGAAAATGCTTGGTTCCTTTAATAAAATAAGGTAAGTATTTATATCTTAATTAAATCTTTCTATGCAAAAATTCTTAAAAAGTTATTGTAGATGAAAATTTTATTGAGGAAATTTATTTAAGTTATATTAGACAATTCAATAGAGAATAAGTAATACCGGAAATGTACATAATTTTCAAATTAATTCCTGCAAAAGATTTAAATTAGTTCATTAACTATAATTTTTTCTATAATCATTTCTAATTTGGATTGATATCAATCAAATTACATTGTTTTTATAAATTTTATGTCTTCTAGCGTTGATAATAATGCAATCTTCTACATTTTTTTTTTCTCAATATTATATACAGTTATTTCTTATAATATAAAATTGTGCTATTGTAAAAATAACTACAAAAAAGCTAGTCATGTATACAAGATTTCATTATCCAACTTGACCCTATCTATTGTCGAGTATATTCACATGAAAGCCATAAGCTGACACCATTATCTTTAATTTGTGTATGTTCTATTTCGTTTGTCTATTTTTACTCGCTATTACTATGTCATTTTTCACTATTTGTAGACATAATTTTAAACAGTATATAATATTTATACTCATGTATAAAAAGAAACTACGAGTATTCATTTAGAAGATACATATTAAACGAAAATTAAAAAAATATATCCCATTTCATGACTATGTTTTTCTGTGGGTATTATATACCAAAGTCAAGATTTTTACATTGAAGAATAGCTATGTAAAGAACGTAGCAATTAAAGAAAGACATGAAAAGTATACAATATCTCAATATAATGCACAATATACTCCCTCTATAGATTTACTATATAATTAAGGGTTTTGCTATTTATTGCCCTAAGGGCAATGCATAAGAATTAGCAAATGCATTAATTAATATGAAAAACACATTGGAATGTGAAATTATTTTCATATATTAAATACATATTTCAACTTTCTATGTAATATTTTCATATAATAAATAAATAAATAAAATATATTTATTTCACTTTTCAATAACTTTTTTACACATATTAAATGTAAATTTCAACTTTTAATGCATTTGTTAATTCTTATGCATTGTCCTTAGGGCAATGAATAGCAAAACCCTATAATTAAATGAAATGAGAGTGATTGAGTGACTCTAAGGATTATCAACCCTACCATATTGAATTTTTATTGGTACATAATACATTAAAATATTGAAGAGGGAGAATATATTAAAGTAATGTTTTAATGTATTATTGACTAATCACAATTGAGCATAAGAAGGGATGGAAATCCTTTACGGCCCGTTTGATAGTCAGGCATAAATAGTGGTAATTGGAATGAATTTATAACTAAATTTGGAAGTAAAATCAAAATCCATTCTCATAGTGGTGTTAGTTTAACTTCAATTTATTTAATTTTCTTCACAAATATCTATTCCCATCTAATACCACCCTCCCCATGGTAATGGACAGTAATAAAAAATTAGAAGAAAATTTGAGCTTAAGAATGAAAATATGTAGTCCATAGGGATTATAAAGTTCTTCCTCCACAAAATACACTTTAAATCCATTATCATTCCCACAATTTATTACCAACAACATACCAAATGGGCCGTTAAGGTGACTCAATCACTTCCCTAATTTACTTGTTATTGTTTGTTCACGTCTTTTCAAATACAAATTCAAGCATTGATATATTAATGCATTATGATAAAAAAAAAAAAAAAATTAGTATAAAAATTGTATATTTAAAAATCACATAAACTTTAGGATAATATTAACTTGACCATGGTTTTCCTAAAAAATATGTACTACATAATTAAACAATATTTAAAATTATATACGGTAGACCGTGTAAAAAGTCAAAATATAGCAAGTAAAGTGGATAAAAATCCATCTTTCGAAGAACATGAAAATCTACAAAAATTTAAGAGGATTGTGATGTGGGGAATAGGAGTAAGCAGAGAACAAAAATATGAAGATTGAAGGGTGCGTGGCCTGGTGTATACTAGTCAGTAAGTCTATAGCAGCACATAAAACGGGACCTCAGAGTTAAGGGACTCCATGCTTCAGAAAAGCAGGTTTTGTTGGAAACTGACCTTACAAACAAAACTGTCTCTCTCCCATATTTATCACATAACATAACATACATAACATAACATAACCCATTTACTGTACATTATTTATTTCTGTATCTTGAAAATGAGAGGTTTTCTTGGATTTATTTCTAATTATTCATTATGTCCACATTTAATTGCTCCATTTACTTTTGCATAGATGTATAACTTTAAATATTAATATTTCTAATTATATATAAGAAATAATTATAACAACTATATATTTGAAAAGTACGCTCTGAAACGAATCAAACAAGATCTCACATGATTATATTTTATATTACCTATATCAAATTAAACAAGGTCAAAGTAACAATGTAAATATTATCAAATTAAATTCGGAGCAATTAAATGTGGACAGAGGGAGGGAGGGAGTAATTAATTAAAAATATCATGAAAATCTCTTCCAATTCATTATATGCTCTCATCTTGATCAGAAAATGAGACAGATTATTGGGACCCACAAGAAATCCCTTTAATAGAAGTCTATCCAATGGGAATTCGAGTTTTAGGATCAACTTTATAATTCTAACCAATAAGATACGAGATAAGGCATTTTGGGTTGGTCCCCGTTTTTATTTTTGTAAAAAAAATTAAAGGCTATCCCACCATTTTTTTGTACGTTTAACAAAATGCGCTTTTCAAACTGTAAAAGCGCATAGTCTTTGGTCCCTACTCTTAAAAACAACAACCTCTTAAACCCTCCCAAAAGTCTTGCAATTATTGCACTCAACACTATTCCCGCTCTCACTCACGATATTCTTCCTACTATCTACTCCTTCAATTCCCCTTTTGATTTTAATTTCTTTGTGCTTCTATTCTATTCTATTCTATTCATAAGAGTTACCATGATATCTGATAAAAAAATAGCAACCGCTATGAGCGGTAAGACCGCACGGGCGTGCGACTGTTGCATACGGAAGCGCGCCCGTTGGTATTGTCCAGCGGACGATGCGTTTTTGTGCCAGTCGTGCGACGGGTCGGTCCACTCGGCCAATCCGTTGGCACGAAGGCACAAGCGAGTCCGTTTGAAGACGGCTTCCCTTGAACGGGCCGATGATTACAATCAGCAGCCCGATTTTCCATCGTGGCAACGTGGGCTGACCCGAAAACCCCGAACCCCACGGGGTGGGAAGGGTCAGCAGTCCAAATCCGAAGACCGAAACACGACCCACGTAGTCGTCCCCGAGCTCGACGCAACCTCGTCTCAGGACGGCGAGACAGAGGAGCAGCTACTTTACCAAGTACCCATATTCGACCCGTTCGTAGCATCCGAATTCCGGTCCCCGTCAACCGGGTACGACATCGATATCCATACCCGACCGTTGGAGGAGCTAGAGGGAGGCTCCGATGTGGGGAAGAACACCATGTTCATCACCTCAAAATCACCGATGGATGAATACATGCCGTCAGATATGGATCTAGAGGAATTCGCAGCAGATGTCGAGACTTTATTGGGTAAAGGGTTTGATGATGAGTCGTATGCAATTGAAGAGCTGGGATTACTGGGATGTAGTCCAAGCAAAAACAACAATGAATACATCATCAACGAGAATAATAATTACAGTAATAATATAAATGGGAAAGTAGTGAAGGAAGAAGATGAATTTGGTGTTAATGAAGGGGATATAATTAGAAGTTGTGAAATTGAGGGAGAAAGCAATAATAATAATAGTAATAATAATAATAATAATAATGTGGTGATGAAAGATCCATTATTATTTGACTTAACTTTTGAATACAATGATGATGAATATTCAGCAGCAGCAGCAGCAAAATGTAAAGAGCGACAGGAAGAAGAAGAAGAAGATGAACAGAAAAAAGCGATGATGATTGAGCCATGTATGGTGAATGAATTATGGAAGGTAAAAGAAGATGATGAAGATGAACAGATGAATAAAAGAAGAAAAATGTTATTAAGGCTTGATTATGAAGCTATAAGTGAAGCATGGGCTAGTCAAGGTTCACCTTGGATGAATGGCCAACGCCCTGAAATTAACCCTGATGATTGCTGGCCTCTTTGCATGGTAATTTTCTTATTTTTGTACTTTTGTTTTTTGTTTTTCACTTTTTTTTAAAAAAATTTGGAATATATATATACATGTTAATATGTTATGTAGGTGCTCGTACAAGTGCTGAACATAGATAGGCTATCAAAAGTATCTGTTTTTTTCAACTTATTTTTACTCATTTTAATCAGAAAAAAAAGTTTTGATAATAAAAAATACATTGAAAAGAATAAATTTATTGGCTAAAATAATTTCTGAAAAGTTCAGATAGGTAAAAATAAAAGAAAACCATGACATGCTAAAATTTATGGTTTGCCTCTTTACTTTGACTATAAATACTTTTTTATAAGGAGTATTTAAATTTCATAGTAAATATTGTTTGATGTATATATATATACTTTTCAACCCTTTGCCAAATATATATATATATATATATATATATATATATATATATATATATATATATATATATATATATATATATATATATATATATATATATACTTTTCAAATATATTGCTTTCTGCAATCTTTTGGGGAGATGTTGAAAATTGTGTTTCTATAACAATTAAAACAAAAAATACATATAGCAAATAAATTAGAAGAGATTGATTTATTTTTTCAACTATTCATCCCTCATCTACTTTATATATTTATCCCATTTGTTACCTTTCTTTCTTGTTATACGAAGTATTACTTATATATATCAGTAAAGTAATCGTCCCTACCACCTTCATTTTCATTTCCTAAAATCTTGAGCCATTTATCACTACAGCAAGTACAATAGTAGAAATGGAGTTTACGTGTGAATAAGGATGTCAACCTGACTAGTCTGATTTGAATCGGATTATGCATAAGTAATTTAACCATTGGTTGAATATTCGAATTCGACTCCGACCTGATTCTGGTCCAAGTCTAATACTTCCTCCGTTCTAAAAAAAAAAAGCAATAAATTTATTTGCACACATTTTAAGGAATAGATTTATTTAAAGGTCTAAACGATCAAATTAATATATGTAATTTTAAGACAAGTAACGTATAATATCATTCGTACTTGTGTTAAAATTATTTTGATTAATTTGCTCATTTACACCCTTAAATCACTTACTTAAAATGCGTGCAAAATGGTTTGTTGCGTTTTTTCGGAACGGAGGAAGTACAATTTCAATCCAACTCCGACAATTAATTTAACCATTATTCCATTACTAAAAAGAAATAAAAGTCTAATACAAGTTTTTTTTTTTTTTGTTTTTTTATGAAGGGAACAAAAGTCTAATATTATTACATTTTTAAATTATAACTCTTTCTTTGTGATTAAAAAAAAAAAAAAAAAAAAAAAAAAAAAAAAAAAAAAAAAAAAAAAACTCTTTTATATGGTTAACTAGTAATGTGGCTCGGGCGTTGCCCTGGCCCCCGGGTCTCAAACCAAAGAAATATAGTGAGTTTTGAAACTAAATACAATGAGAAAATATTATAGTCTTTTTAAGGAAGCTTAATATTATAAAAAAAAAAAAAAAAAAAAAAAAAAAAAAACGTATTGTTTGATGATGATGATATTGTTGTTTCCTTTGTTCTTGCCTCTAAAAATAAACAACAAAAGATATTATTGTGATGGTTGTAAAAATTTAACAATAATATCAATACTTCGTATATATATTTTTTCAAAGTTTAAATAGTTGATATGGAATAAAGCATTATCGTTGAATAGTAATATTTTTCTACTTATGTTAGTTCCTACAAAAATAAGGGACACAAGATTTTATCAAAATTATTGTTATACAATAAACCTAATAATTGTCTAAATCTGTGGTTAGAATCTAACTTGATTTGTCAAGAGGGGTCAAATAATTTGCATGGAAAGAAAGCATTTGAATGAAATTACTGAATTAAATGACATTTAGTGCACTCTAACAATTGAACAATATGACTTAAAAAGGTGAATGTTTAGATAATAAATAATGTTGGTTGAGTCGGTAAGGGTATATTACTTGTGTGATATGGTCTTGAGTTTGAACCTTTATATGAACATATTTTTTAATTGAACACCTAAACAATAATCCTACATGGCAATATTGCATATGTGGTGAACTCTAGTGAAAGAATCATGCTTGCATGTCGGCTTATGTGTCAGCTTACTTGTCGTGTAGATGGTGCTTCGCGCACCTTTTAATATATTGTATAGATGCATAATTAGATATTATAACTTAATCAAATTCATAATTAGCTCCAAATATTTTTAAAAATCCAATTTAAATATAACAAAATTTAGCGTAAGCAAATAGAAATTCGATAATATATTAGATTATGATTAATTTGTCAAATTTTTTCCAATTCCAACTGGAGGTTGAATTTATTTAAACAAAACCGAATGCAAAATTTTTATTTTTCAAATTTGAATCTGATTTATTCTTAATGGTCGGATTGGACAATCTGATTTATGCTAGATATGATTTATGAATGTCAATTATATTACTTTCAATTTGTTATCATATGTTTATATTACATGATAACTTATTTTTAATTTTTACGTACAGGGGACATGCGGAAAAGTACATAATAATCAAGGATATGGAGAAAACAATAAAAATGGAGGAATAATAATAGGAGGAGATGGAGGAAGAGAAGCAAGAGTATTGAGGTACAGAGAAAAGAGAAGAACAAGATTATTCTCGAAAAAAATAAGGTATGAAGTGAGAAAGTTGAATGCAGAGAAAAGGCCTAGAATGAAAGGAAGGTTTGTTAAGAGGTCTACCTTTGCAGCAACCACCCCTTCATAATTCAATTTTTGCCGACACTTCAATTCTTCTTCTGTTATTTAATTTTCATTATTACCTATTATTATTATTATTATGTTAATTAAAATTAATCCTTTAATTTTCTTCTTCTGTAATTATATCTAAGTATGAGCTGAGTGAGACTCTCCATCTGTCTTAATTAAAGAAGAATTTTGTATAAATTATCTTCTATATTTTAATAATTTGATTAAGATTCAATTTGGAAAAGCAAAAAAAAAAAAAAAAAAAAAAGGATAACCTTTAAAACGTTTTTTTAACACATTACGAATTTGTGGAATCTCATTTCATTTGCATTTCGGGAAAAAAATAAATATATATATTGCATCTATCTTTTATAATCTCAATTCATTTGTACATCCAAGTGTATAATAAAAAATCTAATTATCTTCTAGGTTGTTTGCTGCTTATTTTCAATTATATTGCATATATCTTTTATAATCTTGTGCTTGTGCAGCTATACATATTTAGCTGCATGCTAAGGTGCTAAGTGTTAACTACATTAATTATTAAATATCTCAGTATTTTTTTTATATATCGTTAGATCTTCCAATATTTAAATTTTAATTTATAAAAGTTAGGGGTATGTAAATAATTTTAATTCATGTCTTAAAAAAAATTGAAACATATTTTTTTTTTCTATTTTCACATATGAAATTTTATTGAGAAAAACTAAGCTTGTATTATTGTAAAAATTAAAGTACATTATTAAACAAATTTGTAAGTTTTATTCCATACTTTTTACTATTGCAAAAAACTTAATATACGGATTTTATAAGTGAATCGGGGGGGGGGGGATGATTAATAAAAGACAAATTTTATTAGTTATACTTCTAAATAACGTGTTTTTAATTACTATTTGTAACTACAACAATTTTTTCCATCGCAAAACGAATGTCAACTTAAAAAAGAGTTTTGGCTTTGATTTTATTTAGTACAAGCAAGTAACAATTAACCTTAAAATGAATCTCACACATAGCATGTAACGACCCGACTTTTCTAGGCTGTCGATTTACGGAGGAAATCGACATTTGGATCATTACTATCATAAAACTTAACAATAATAATATAAATAAAGTCTAAAATTCCTTTTATTGCTTAAAAGCTGAAATAATAATCCCAAAAGTCTCTAAACAAATACTTAAATGACATAATGAAAAGAAGTCTTTCCCAACAGGCTGGGAACAACTAACTAATGAATAAAAGAAATAACTCCAAATAACTACGGTTATTCTAATCAACTCTAAAACACACATCCCGAGCCATCGCAAACCCAATCTAAACCTCAGCATCGTCACCTGAAATGGGGGGGGGGTCCACCGTCAGTGGCGAGTAACTAGGCTGTCCCGCTTAAATGAGGGACCGTTATCCATATAATAGCATAGAATCAAACGAGGAAAACGTACAAAAATACATGCGTAATACGTACAAAAATACATACAAAATACGTACAAAAATACATACGAAATACGTACAAAAATACGTACAAAAATACGTATAAAAATACATACGAAATACGTACAAAGATACGTAGAAAAATACGTATAAAAATACATACGAAATATGTACAATGTATGTACAAAAATACGTATAAAATACGTATATAATACGTATACAATACCTGCAAAATACGGTTAGAAAATACATACAAAATACGTATACAATACAGATACAAATACGTACAACATACGAATACAAATACGTACAACATACATACACAGTATTACATAAATAAAATACGGACTTACCAGACGTACGCAGCGGAAGACTTAATATTACCAAATCATTGCATATATACACGAAAATACACATAAGCACATATCCCTTCCCGTGAAATACTTATTTACCATATTTTACCCTTAAACCCATCTTTTAACCTTCTTATCGGACCGGTCATATCGCTCGTAGTGGATCCCGTGTGCACCACAACTTTCCTAAAATATGCCGGGGTGAACTCGTGTATTCAGCCCATAGTGGATCCCGTGTGCACCACTAAGCCTAAGCTATGGCCATAACTCCTAAATAGTAGCTCGTGTACTACTACTTAGACGACTATATATTTTAAGACCCAGAACTGCCCGGGTGAACTCGTGTATTCATCCCATGGGGCAGTGGCATCGACTTAACCCGATCTAATGACTCGTGTATCATCAAAAAGGGCGTCCTTAAGTATCTTGTCTTTTCTAAGGCCATCGTGAGACCTCTAATTAACACGTCATATCATACAACATATCACATCTCATCATGTCTTAACATATCTTATCATGATCTTATCATATCTTATTCATATTGTTACTTTATATTATAACTTATCCTTTTTATTCCTTAAATCATATTAATTCCTGAAATTACTTCCTAATAATATTATAAGTCAAAAATTAAAATAAAATTGGTCAAAAGTCAATCTAATCACTCGAAATTTTTAGAAATAAAACAAATTCATATAACAGTCATATAACAATTATTTAAATTATCCGAATTAACAAATAAACATATAGTTCAATAATAATCATAAAAATTACACAAAACAAGATAAAAACTCCACCTTTCACAATTAAGACCACTCGACATTTTGTGTAAATAATACCAAATAAATTCAATCTTCAAATATTAATTAAATCAAATTAAATAATTAATTAAAATAACAACTAACAACAATAATTACCTAAAAACAAGATAAAAATACTATTCTTTATTCATCAAGCCACTCGACAACTTTGATATGAACAACCAAAAATCATGCTTTAATTTATTCAAATACAATAATTATCGATTAATCATAAAAACATAATATAACAATTTAAATTACACTATTTTACGCAGTCTGATTTTAAAGAATTAAATTAAGAACCACCGTTAAAAGGTCTTGAATAATCTGGAAATTTTGATGGAAGCTAGATGTAGGTTCAAGGTTTAAAGTGCATAAATTTCGTCCAAAAATAACGTCATTTACTATTTTTAAGAAATTTTATAACTAACAAATCAGATTAGGCTGTAATCAGTTTCCGATTTTTCTGCCATAGCAAAATAACTCTAAAAATTACCAAAATTTAACACAAGCTGTAAAACACTATTACTGACTTCTACCTAAAATTTCGTAGCCATCCGAATTGATTAAGTATCTTAATAAATTCGTAAACCAAATCTGGACAGTTTTACCGGTTTGAAAGATTAAATTATTATAAGCAAGAAAAGGACGAATTTTGCCACGAAATAAATCATGATTCATAATAAAATAGTAAAGAAACTCCCACGAAAAATTCATCCAGAAATAACAAGTTTTGATTAAGAAATAAATTCATACAAATAATTATTCAACAATTAAAGATTTCAAGAGACTACATAAAATGATCAAGAAAATTTTCATAATAATTCATCACGTGGTTCGAAATTCTTAACCTTAACATGATACTAATTCCTTTAATTTTCCTAACGGTTTTCATAATTTAATCCTAATTAACTATATAGAAAGCTTAACCAGATTCAAGAGGGTTAGTCTAATTACCTTAAATCGCTAAGAATTCCAAGAAAATCACCCTTTGGCGATTGAAAGCTCACGGCTAAGAGAAGGAAAATAAAAAGGAGATTTTTATTTGAGAAAATTAAAGTGTAGAAGATTTTGTAAAAGGAAATAATTTTAGGGTTAATTCCCCTATTTATAATATAAGAATACAAAAGAAATAATAAAAAAAATAAAAAAATAAAATAGAACAACCAAGGGGGGGCCGTGTGGTTGAGGAGTAATAGGGAGAGGAAGAGAGATTTTAGGGGAGCTTAGGATAATAGTTGGTTAGGGTTTTTACCAATTCCAATTAATTAATTAAAATATTATTAGTTAAATAAATAAATAATAAAATCAACAATTAAAATAAATTAAAAAGAAAATAAACCCTAAATAACTAATAGGAGGGTAAAGGGGTATTGGGCTTAATTATTAGGCTTAGAAAAAGGTAAGAACAAAAAGGGGGCCTAGAAGAAATAGTTAGGGTTAGTTTTACTAATTCAAAATAATTTAAAAATATTATTAATTAAATAAGTAATAAAATTAATAATTAAAATAAATTAAAAAGAAGATAAACCCTAATTGACTAATCAAGAGGGCCGGCTAAGAAAGGAGGAAAATTGGGTCATAGGCCCAATTTCGGGATCAGAAAAGAAATAAAATGAAACAGTCCAAATAAATGGGCCCTTTTGGACTCGGAAAGTTAAAATAATATAAATAACCCGCGAAATTTTCTGGCCCTAAATTTCGGGGTATTACATAGCATGTATAGAAGGTTTGTGAGTATTTATATTAAAAACACATTAATGATCGATTTTTCTGGTAACATGTTTTGTGATAATAACATTTCAGACCAATTTTTCCAACAAGGATTTTTAATTTCTAGCAAGGGTTTATTCGACCAACTTTTTCATCAATGATAAAATAAAAAATTTATAAACAGTATAATATATATACACAAATTATAAAATACCAATTTGAAATTATAAATTATAAAATAAGATAACCAAAATAAATATTTTGAAATTTTAGTTTAGTTCAGGTCCATTAAGTTCAATTTAGGTTTATTCATTTCCGTTCAAAATTATTGTAATGTAAATCAATAGACCTAGCTAGATTATCAGTTACATACGTACAAAAGACCATTTATCGCTTCCCATTAATGTGAGATCGAGATTATGAGCTGCAATAAGTATTAGTTGGACCTACCCAGGACCATCTTTCTAAATATGATTCTGGCAGCTCGCATCAGATTTAAAAAAAAAAAAAAACTACAAACTGTCTGATTATTAATATTTTTAGTTTCTTCTTCCATTTAAAAATTGCAACCCTCATTATTCTTTCCAAATATTGCCATAATTTTTTTCTTTTTTTAAAAAATTATCTGAATTCATCATACAAAAATCCATGAAAATGCCAAAAAAAAAGAGCAAAAGATGCATGCAGAAGTATAAGGAGAACATGAACAATGAATTTCCTTTTATCTTCTTCAACTTTATATTTTCATCATGAATTTATAGATATATTGTTTTTAATCTCTTGAATTTTGTATATAAAGAATAACGACATCAAAATATGACCAAAAAACTCTGAAAGTAATTTTCAACACATAAAGTACAATATTGATTGTTCCTGTTCTGGAACTTCTGTTGAATAGTCAACGATCTTTGGTGTATGACGTGTACTCTGGATGCTCCCTCGATGGGGCTGTAACCTGCAAAACGAACAGAGATTGCTACCCCGGGGGGTGGAACCCGGGAACGCCCCTCCGATGCCTAAGTCAGATACCGGAGGTAAGGAGTCAGAGTAACGTGATTGTGAATTATGAATTGCGTACCTGAAAAGGTGATAGGACTGATCCTTATATAGGCGTAGATTACCCAGTTAGGGCTCCTACTAGGCCGGTTAGGCTAGCGTATGGGCCGAGCCCATGGAGACCTGGTCAAAACTTGACATGTGGCAGCTCTTTATTGGCCAGAGAGCATCAGGCGTACACCTAGCCCTAACGGAATTAGGCCTAGGATTCGGGCTTACCAATACGGGCTTGGCTTCTTGGGCTGATAGCTCTGGGCTGGCAGCTCTAGGCCGGCGGCTACAGGCTGGAAGCTCTAGGCTGGCGGCTACAGGCTGACAGCTCTAGGCTGGCAGCTACAGGCTGACAGCTCTAGGCTGGCGGCTACAGGCTGGCAGCTCTAGGCTGGTCGCTCTAGGCTGGCAGCTCTAGGCTGGCGGCTACAGGCTCGCAGCTCTAGGCTGGCAGCTTTAGGCTGGCCAAGAATGCCAAGTCAGATGACACGTGGCGTCATCCTAGTTGTTGTAGAACATCTGATGTGGACCTAGCCCTATCAGAATCGGGCCTAGGATTTTGGGCCCACTAATACGGGTTTGACCTCCTGGGCAGGCCCGGAACAATTAGCCCCACGCTCGACGTGGAACGGGAAACTTTGGACGTTGGATGTCGAGTGGAACATCCTCAGAAAAACAAAGCTCCGAAACCCGTGCGTCCGTATGAAAACTTCGATGAGGGCACCCTCAATGGGAAGACCCTCGACCACCATGCTCCTGAGGGTTTCCACCCTATCCTCGATAGACATTGCCAAGCAAGAACGGTGTGAAGACTCGATCGAGGAAAACTCGATCGACCTGTTCTAAGGACCGCTTCTTCACCCTCGATGATCTAGCATATGGGAAGTCCCAAAAAGGCTCGATGAAGTCTTATCCAGATGGATCCTTCAATCGAGGTAACCCCGATCGAGGGACGGATTCCTCGTGTGCTGGGGATTATAGCGCCTTGTATCAGAACCCTGGTGGTGTATGCCTCCAGGGATCCCCAAGAAATACCGCGACGGGGTTCCCAAAGAGGAAACCTCGAGGATAAGAGGGGAGAACTTCGATCCAGGTGACCAATTTCCTAAGCCCCATGGGAGCTTCCAAAACGCCTCGATGAGGGGAGACTTGTGGTGATTCACACATTAAGCACAAACCTCGATCCATCAAGCCCAAGGAGGTCCCCTGAAAACCTCGATGAGGACCTGTGTGGGGGGGGGAAATCCTCGATGGACGCAGCCAACATGCCTCATTGGTACTTTTCCCCCTTTTGAATGTTTGCCTGAATTTTCGAAGTGTTGGCATCCGTCTTTGCTGCCGCGATCATTGTCCCCGTCGGTCGCGGTAGAAACGTTGACAGGGAGACCTCATAAAACCTCGATGAGATCTCCAGGGCAGATACCTCTTTTGACGCGATGATACTCCCTTACCGCGATGGGAGTGATACACTTCATGGCAAGGACTTATCATTAAACCTTATGAAAATTTGGTTAAGTGTATTTTTGCCGATTCTCCTTATTTGCCTCGATGATACCTTTACCTCGACGGTAAGGGTGTATCCATGAAAGGTGATGACTGAAATTGGTGGCCAATGAATCTCCCTATTTACCTCGATAAGCTCTCCTACCTCGAACGAGTTGAGTCGCACCATGCTGGATGGAGCTTTGGCCTAGGGTGGCCAACTTTCAGGGGCTAATGAGTCCCAAGGCATGGTTGGCACCTGTCTAGCCTTCCACCTTCTTTGGTGGTGCCTGTGTGGAGCAGGGCTTATTAATGATCCTTTGATGTTTTTTCAAAGACAAGGTTCTCCATCTACCTCGATGGATGCCCACATTGAGTGGGGCTTTGGCCTAAGGTGATCAACTGATATCTGAGGGCTAATGAGCCCCAGAATATGGGTGATACCTGTCCAGCCTCCCATCTGCCTTGATGGGTGCCTACCTTGAGCAGGGCTTAACCGTCGGCCTCAGGAGCTTTCTCCAAAGCCAAGGGCTAATCAGCCCCAATGACTTGGAGTGCCTGTCCAGTCACCCTGTTTCCCTCGATGAGGGCCTATGTAGAATAGGGCTTTTTGTCGTAGAGAGTTTGACCAAAAGTCAACGAATTAGTGAATACTGTTCATCTCTTGAACTCATAATTTGATGTCGTTTTGTCAGACTTTTTACCGTGATGAGGTAAAAACCCTTTTACCTTCTTTACCTCCTATAAATTGGTAAATCCTTAATCATTTTTCACCAATCATTTTCTCTCTCTTCAAATCTTCTCTCTCTGAAGTTCTAGCTTTCCTCGTTGGTATTCTTTCTGTCTCAGTTTAGGAAGCTTCAAAGTAGTTTCTCTGTCGAGGTAACAGTCTTCTCCTTTGTATTTAATTCAATAAGTGAGTCCTTGTCCTGTCTAGTAGCTTTCTTTTTTATTTGCTTGTCTTCAATAACTTAAGCATTAGACATGTCAAGTACTCCGCCCCTTCTTCCCCTAGAATGCACTGGGATCCTTCGGGTCGAGGGCGATGAAGGGATTGAATCCCAAAACATCCCTGAGGCCATCCCTCTACTATCTGACTCGGATGGGTCAGTGTCAGGGGGAGAAGAGGTAGAAATCCCCTATCCCTGGGAACCATCTGTAGCACACCCTAACATATATCACTCTATTTATGAAAAACGTGTAGGTATATTAAACATGAACCTCGATGGTCCATCTACCTCAGGCCAAGAGGAGAATGAAAACCTTGTTTACCCAAAAATTCCTCCTGAGAAAGGCCCAAAGTACTTTTTTATTTCCTCCACTCTCAACCATCGTCTAAAGCGAGACATTCGCTCCTTTGCTGCCCAATTTCATTTCCCTGAGTCTTATGTTGTTGTTCGACCCATTAACCTCCAAACAGTCCGTTCCCCCCCTGACGGATGTGTAGCTGTTTACAAACTAGCAATGGTCAGGGGGGTTAGGTTTCCTTTACACGATTTTGTTGTACAGCTACTGTGTGAATACAACTTGTCCTTAGCCTCTTTGGTGCCTAATTCTTGGGCCACCATTAACTCCTTCATTGGCATATGCAATATGCTTAGAATCCCCCCAACCCTTCGCCTTTGGAGAAACTTAACTAAGTTGGTGGAGAGCCGTAGTGTAGATCATGGGAAGGGTTGGTATAGCTTCCAAGCCAGGAGGGGCTATAGGTTCGTAAATAATGTGCCAACCAACCAAGAGGGATTTACGCACGAATTTTTCTTTGTCTTCACTAGTGAAGGATGGAAAATCCCCAGGGTGGTGGAAGATGAGCCAAACTTCCACCTTAACCGCCAAGTGCCACAAATGTCTGCTGAGGAAGCAGTGGTGGCCATATACTGTGAGCTCGATGCGAGGGAGGAGAAAGGGAGGACAGTGATGGTCCCCTTTAACTGGCTTCCTAGCACTGACGACTTGAAGCAAGACTTCTTTTTGTCTGTTATGGGGCTAAACCCAGCATATCCCGAGGGTAGGGGCACCTGACTATTAAGCATTGATTTCCTCATTTAGATTGCTTATGATTATTCTAACTCATCTTTTGTTGCATGGCTAGCACGGGACAAACTTGATCCAGCGATGGCTTCCCGCATGAGTGCTGCTGCTATTAAAGCTCGATTAGTAAAAGGAAAAATCGAGTCAAAAGAAGAATCCATCCCTCTTCCTCCTGAGGTAACTATTAACCGCGATAGCATCTTAGTTGCCCCCTTGTTTTGGCTCGATGATGACTTACCTTTTGTGTGACAGGATCCTAAGCATAAGAAGAAGCCCTCTGCTAGTGGGTCTGCTCGTATAAAAAGGGCGAGGGAGCACAATCCCTTTGCTGAGGGGCCCAAGGAGAAGAAGAAGAAAGAAAAAGGGGTAGAGCTACCTCAGTCGCCCCCTTCTGGTGAGGGTTTGTTTCAAAAGGACGCAGCGACTGAAGCTGCTCTTACGGATGCTGGGAAGGTCCTCAGGCCTTCCTCTTCGAGGGACACCCCTGCCGGGGCTGACAGGGACTTCACGGCCCTGACTCAGAAGGAACGCAACCGTCGCCTCAACACCGTGTTTAGGGCGATGTACTCTCCTTCAGACGAGGAGTACATTATGACAGGCGACAGGGAGGAGGTCTTCAATGATCTCCATAATGCTTGGATGGACGTAAGTGTCCGAATCTCGACCTTTTTATTTTTGTAAAACACATGACTAACGGTTGCTTTGTACAGATGTCCATTAGGATGCACTGTGCATCCAAATACATGCTGAACTACAAGGACCAGGGTCCTACTGCTGCTGATGTAGAGAAGCTGGAGGCAGCTCTGGAGAGGGAGAAAGAGGAACACAACGCCTCCAAAAATTCCTTGGGGGAGCAGTTAGATACTGCCAGGAATGACCTCTCCACTGCCCACGCTTCAATCACGGACCTGGAGGCAAAGCTGAGCACTGCCCACTCCAACCTGGAGGCTGCCAACCAGGCCAAAGACAAAGCGACCGAGGACTTGGCAAAAGCCAAGAAAGGCTTGAAAAAAGCTTATAAGGCTCGAGATCAAGCCCTCGAGTCGATGAAAAATAATGAACAGGCTCTGGTCAACAAATGGTTGAACTCTGAGCAGGGTGAGAGGTACAAAGCAGACCTTCGCCTAGATGGGGCTGCTGAGGGTGGAGGCATCCTTATTGCTGACACCCTTGGTAGGGCTAGACGGGTGATGGATGAATTAGTACCGGGGTTCTGGGAGTCCTTTGAGTCCAGGTACAACCAATTGGAACTGGAGGATGAGGACGTCCAAGAGCCCTCTACACATGCTGCCCCTCCTCAGCCAGAACAAAAACCCAACCTTCTATCCACGAGTTCAAGCGAGGGAGGCGGCCTCGAGAGTGTGGTGGGCAGAAGTGATGGTCGGCGTCAACAGCAGCAGCAGCTCCAACAACAACAGCCCATTCAACAACATCCCCCACGTTCAGAGGACCCTCGCCAGCTCTTAGAAGAGCTGAATATTGTTGTAGATTAGAATTTTTTTTTTTTTGTTATAGAACAAACGTATATATACAAACAACTTTTTGACTAAGTATTTGTTTTTCTTTACTGCTTTATTGTTGTTCATGTTGTTATTCCTTGCTCGATTATGCCCGGTAAGGGAAGCAATTAGCATTTGATCATTGCACAAAAACTCGATGAACCATCAATTAATCTAATAGAATGACAATTAAACTCGACCCTGTTTGGGCTTTATCGATAGAAAAAGATAATATTTATGGAATGTCTAAATTCCCTGCTAGGGACTCATTGAAAACAAAAATCCGAACTTGATGCCTGCTACAAAGCAACTCCCTGCTAGGGATTTATTGAATGAAGAATCCAAGCTCAATGCTTGTTACAAAGCAATTCCCTGCTAGGGATTTATTGAAAGTGAAAACCTGATGAAAAGAAAAGCTAAGTGTAGAATTTCCTTAGATGATCAGCATGCCAAGGCCTTGGCAATGGTTTTCCTTCTTGGTTGACGAGCCTGAATGTACCTGGCCTTATCATTGCTTGGACTCGATAGGGTCCTTCCCAGTTGGGACCTAATTTACCTCGAAGAGCAGTCTTCCCCGTAGCCTCGACCTTCCTCAACACCCAATCTCCAATTGCGATTGTCCGAGGTGATACTTTGCGGTTGAACTGCCTTGACATCTTTTGTTTGTAGGCAATAGACTTTAGCAGGGCGTCTCCTCTTGTCTCTGGCAGTAGGTCTAAGTTGATTGCCTTCTCTTCTTCATTCTGATTGTAATCGTAGAAAGCGATCCTTGGTGAGGGTATCCCTACTTCGACAGGCAGCACAGCCTCACTTCCGTAAACCAGTGAGAATGGAGTGTGTCCAGTTGCCTCCTTGACCGTTGTCCTAGCTGACCATAGGATTCCTGGAAGTTCATCCACCCAAGACCCCTTGACTGCCTCTATTTTCTTTTTGATGCCTTGCAATATGACCTTGTTGGCTGCTTCAGCTTGACCGTTTGATTGGGGCCTTGCCACGGATGTAAACCTGGTTTGTATATCAAATTGAGCACAATAGGCCTTTGTTGGTCCACTCTCAAATTGCCTGCCATTATCTGAAACCAACATCCTTGGGATGCCAAATCTGGTTATGATGTTTTTCCAGATGAACTCCTGGATCTGCTTATCAGAAATTCTCGATAGGGGTTCTGCCTCGACCCATTTGGTGAAATAGTCGATTCCTACAATGAGAAATTGCTTCTGTCCCACGGCAGGGGGAAAAGGCCCGAGTAGGTCCATTCCCCATCTGTCAAAAGGTAGGACCGCTTGAACAGCCGTTAAGGTACTCAACGGTTGCCTTGGAATGGGAGCATGAGTTTGACACTGCACACATTTCTTGACAAGCTCAATAGCATCTTTCTTAAGAGTAGGCCAGTAATATCCGGCTCGAAGGGCTTTTCCCGCGACCGTCCTTGCCCCTTGGTGGTTGCTGCAACATCCTTCATGAATCTCTCTTAGAATGTAATCTCCCTCTTCAGGGCTCACACATTTTAGCAGGGGATGTGTATATGACAACTTGTAGAGTTCCCCGTCATGCAAAGTGAACCATTTGGACTTCCTCTTGACTTCCTCAGCCTCTTTATCATCTATGGGAAGAGCCCCATGTTTCAGGTAGTGAATGATGGCGTCCTTCCACGTTTCTCCTCGAGTTAGAGTGTTTACATCAGACTCGTTGATACTTGGCTCTTTCAAGACTTGCCACTGAATAACTCGTGGCTCTTCTCCTTCTGTCGAACTTGCTAGCCTCGATAGAGCATCAGCTTGCTGGTTTATTGATCGAGGGATATGTTTAATGTTGAAAGATTCCAGCCTTGCAGTGAGTGTTTTCAACTTTTGAAGGTACATCTTCATGCTGTCTTCTTTTGCTTCAAATTCTCCTTTGAATTGCCCTACAACCAAATGTGAGTCAGCTTGGGCTCTTACATGCCTTGCTCCAGCAGCTATGCACATCTGAATTCCTAGGATGAGGGCTTCGTACTCTGCCTCATTGTTTGAGGCTGTAAAGCTGAATTTGATGGCATATTCTAGTCTATCGCCGTTGTCAGTCTTGATCAGTATCCCTGCTCCTCCTCCGTTCTGTGTGGCAGATCCATCAGTAGACAACTCCCAAATCTTGGAGCTAGCTGGATCTGAGGAGCTTGGCCTGTTAGTACACTCCACAATGAAATCAGCCAATGCCTGGGCTTTGATGGCTCGACGAGGTTCATACTCTAACCCAAAGTCTGACAATTGGTTTGCCCACTCAGTTATGCGGTTTGAATGATTTTTTCCCTCGATGATCTTTCTTATCGGTTGTCCGGTTAGGACTTTGATTGGATGTGCTTGAAAATATGGTCTCAGCTTTCGACTGGCCATGACCAAGGCAAAGATCAACTTCTCAGTCTCTGTATATCTGAACTCTGCCCCTCGAAACGCATGACTGATGAAGTAAACCGGGTGTTGTTGTCTCTCTCTTTCAGCGACTAGCACTGCACTCAGGGCATACTCAGATATGGCCAAGTATATATAAAGTGTCTCTCCGTGCAGGGGTGAGACAAGCTTTGGAACACCGGCAAGGTATTGTTTGAGCTGTATAAAAGCGTTTTCAGCTTCGTCGTCCCATTTGAACGTTGATCTTTTTAGCACTTGAAAGAAGGCTAGGCTCTTATCAGCAGATCGTGATAAGAACCGACCCAACGCCGCCATGCACCCTGTTAATCTTTGGACCTCCTTGACTGTCCTTGGGGATTGCATATTGATGACAGCTTGTATTTTGTCTGGGTTGGCTTCTATGCCCCGTTCATCGACCAGAAAACCAAGACACTTGCCCCCTTTTACTCCAAAAACACATTTCCTGGGGTTAAGCTTCATACCATATCTCCTTAAAGTCGATAGTGTTTCTCTGATGTCTTTAGGGTGGCCTTCTGCTTGCTTGCTCTTGATTATCATATCATCCACATAAACTTCCATATTTCGCCCTATTTGCTCGGCAAAGATGGTATTCACTAGTTTCTGATAGGTTGCTCCAGCATTCTTGAGACTAAAAGGCATCACACGATAGCAGTAGACTCCCTGATTAGTGATGAAGGCAGTGTGAGCTTGGTCCTTTTCTGCCATCGGTATTTGGTGGTAGCCAGCATTGGCGTCTATAAAGCTAAACATTGCATGTCCCGCGGTAGAGTCGACTAGGCTGTCGATTTTTGGTAGAGGATAGTCATCCTTGGGACAGGCCTTATTGAGATCAGTAAAATCAACGCACATTCTCCAAGTGCCATTTTGCTTTTTGACCAATACTACATTGGCCAACCAATCAGAGTATTGGCACTCTTTGATGAAACCATGCTCCAGTAACTTTTTTACCTCGGCAGCGGCTGCTGTATTTCTTTCTTCGCTTTGCCTACGCAACTTCTGTTTTACTCCTTTGAATCCTTCTTTAATATGTAATTCATGGCACATTACTGAAGGGTCAATACCGGGCATTTCTGAGACATCAAAAGCAAAGACGTCGCGGAATTCTCTGAGCAGCTGAACAATTGACCCCTTCATTGTGGAGTCCATATCAATGCCTGTTTTAACTGTGTGCGCAGGATTGTCATCGATGAGGATTTCTTCATGACCCTCGATAGGTCGAGGTCGAGCGTATTGTTTGCTATCTTGAGCTAGAAATACGTCTTCAGAAGGCTCGACTGACTCCTTTCTTTTGTGTCCTACCTCGACCGATGGTGATGCTGTCTTGATGTTGTTGATGTAGCACTGCTTGGCAGTTCTCTGATCACCATACAACTTCCCAACTTCCCCTTTATCTGTCTCATATTGCAACAAGAGCTGATATGTGGAGATGGCAGCTTTTATCTGATTGAGCAGTGGACGTCCAAGTATGATGTTATATGGAAGCTTAACGTCAACGACAGTAAAAGAGACTGGCAAGTTACGTCCTTCATTTTTCTCGCCAATCCTGACTGGGAGCTTGATGATCCCCAGAGGGAAAATGGGTCCACCTCCGAAGCCAAACAAGGGTTTTTCCAATGGGGTTAGATCAACTACCCCATATTTTAGCTGTTGTAAACAATCCAGAGTTATTATATCGGCGGAGCTTCCGCTGTCCACTAGCACTCTCTTCACCCTTGAGTTTGCTACTTTTACCTCGACCACTAGGGGGTCGTTGTGAGGAAAGCAGGTGGGTCGAAGAGGAGATGTGTTGAATACCATGGTTGGGCCTAATGGGGGTTGCTCGACCCTTCCCTCAATGATTTGGAAAGTCGAATTCCTGAGATTTCTCTTGAGCGCTTTATTCGAGGGGGCTTCTACCGAGAACCCACCTGCGATGACATTGATCAAGTTATCAGTGTCGTTGCTATCAGCGCGTTTTTGTCTCTTAGCCCCTTTGTCCTCTGCCATGTAGGGGTTGAGTTTACCCTGGTCTGCCAATTTACCCAGTGCTTTATTCAACTCCCTACACTCCTTTGTAGTATGCCCACACTCGTGGTGGTATTCACACCAGAGTTTTGGATTCCTCCTATTTATAGAGGTTCGTACTGGGGGTTGGTTTTGGGAGGATATTCTGGTCTTTGATATCCAAGAAAATCTCTCTCCTGTTGGTATTGAACCTGGAATCTTCCCCCCCATCTCGAGTGTCCTTTTTAGAAGAAGGCACCCTGCTAGGGCCACTCCTCTGGGGCTCTTTCCTTTTATTGTCCTTCTTATCAGACTTTTCCACCGGGTTGTTGATATCGGACGCCTGGACGTATTTGCGTGCCCTGTTCATTGCGTCGGTATATGAAGATACCTCATTCTCCAACAAGGAGAACTTAAATTTTCCCCTCTTCAAGCCGGACATGAATGCAGCGTAAGCTACCGAGTCTTCGACGTTCGGTATTTGCAATAATTCAGCGTTAAAACGCTTTAGATAATCTCCTAAGAGCTCATGCTCTCCTTGTTGACAAGCCATAAGATGAATGCTTGTCTTACGCTGTTTCTTTCCGGCCACAAAGTGGCTAAGGAACAATGTTTCCAACGCTGCAAAACTTGCCACCGACCCAGATGGGAGATCTGTAAACCAGGTAAGGGCCAAGCCCTTAAGAGTTGTAGGAAAATATTTACACCAGCTTGCTTCACAACCTGTCTGCACCGCCATCTGGGCTTTATAAGCGGCCATGTGTTCAGCGGGATCAGTCACCCCAGAGAAAGGCTCGATGGTGGGAGCTTTTACCTTTCTGGCGTCGGTTGTGTATAACAATCTCTGGCTGAAGGGAGTTTGGAAGATGACTCCTCCCGTTGGCCGTTCAGGCTCGATGACAAGGGGTTGTCTCCCGTCGTGATCCCGGTTAGGGACTGGAGAGTAGCGTGCCTCTTTACCGCGGGCGGAGGCAGCAACCGGTCTCTGATTCCTTGCGGTAGTGTCGTGAGATCTGTCTGGAGATCGTCGAGGCTGACTGTGGCTCACATGCGTCCTCTGATTTGTGACTTCCCTGGCTTTTGAGGCTGTTTGTGCCCGACGTGACTCGATGATAGTGCGGGCGTCTTCACGCCTGGAATTAATAATCCCACGTGCATCCCCAGGCCGTGAATCTTTCCGCGATCGTGCCCCTGCTGCCCGACTAGGGCAGGGGCCCTTGAATGGGTCAGCAGTAGGAGATTGAGGCCGCGGTTTCCCAATCATGGCGGGTATGCTATCCCGCAGTTCTTGCAGACTTCTTTGAAACCTATCGTTCATCGCCGTTACGATGTCCTGAAAGTCTTTCTGTGAAACCATTTTCTCCTCGCGGCGATGACGATCACTTGCCCTGTTGGACGAGTTATCGTCCGTGACATGCACTTCTTGCCGGTTAGGCGAATTTCGGGAATTTTCTTCTGGCTTGTTTGATCGAGATGCCCTCGCTCTAGTGTTAGCCATGACTTTTGTTTTCTGCTTTCCCCACAGACGGCGCCAATCTGTTCCTGTTCTGGAACTTCTGTTGAATAGTCAACGATCTTTGGTGTATGACGTGTACTCTGGATGCTCCCTCGATGGGGCTGTAACCTGCAAAACGAACAAAGATTGCTACCCCGGGGGGGTGGAACCCGGGAACGCCCCTCCGATGCCTAAGTCAGATACCGGAGGTAAGGAGTCAGAGTAACGTGATTGTGAATTATGAATTGCGTACCTGAAAAGGTGATAGGACTGATCCTTATATAGGCGTAGATTACCCAGTTAGGGCTCCTACTAGGCCGGTTAGGCTAGCGTATGGGCCGAGCCCATGGAGACCTGGTCAAAACTTGACATGTGGCAGCTCTTTATTGGCCAGAGAGCATCAGGCGTACACCTAGCCCTAACGGAATTAGGCCTAGGATTCGGGCTTACCAATACGGGCTTGGCTTCTTGGGCTGATAGCTCTGGGCTGGCAGCTCTAGGCCGGCGGCTACAGGCTGGCAGCTCTAGGCTGGCGGCTACAGGCTGACAGCTCTAGGCAGGCGGCTACAGGCTGACAGCTCTAGGCTGGCGGCTACAGGCTGGCGGCTACAGGCTGGCAGCTCTAGGCTGGCCACTCTAGGCTGGCAGCTCTAGGCTGGCAGCTTTAGGCTGGCCAAGAATGCCAAGTCAGATGACACGTGGCGTCATCCTAGTTGTTGTAGAACATCTGATGTGGACCTAGCCCTATCAGAATCGGGCCTAGGATTTTGGGCCCACTAATACGGGTTTGACCTCCTGGGCAGGCCCGGAACATTGATGATCAATTATTCACCAATTGATACGCAATATTCATGACACAAACTAATAAGCAACATTCAAAACTAAAATTACAATATTCATCAATAATATAAGTAATGTTCACGACTTAAACTATAATATTCATCGATTAATAAGCAATATTCACAACTTAAAGTATAATATTTACCAAGAAATAAACTATATTTAGGACTAAAAGTACAATATTTACAGGTAATAAATAATATTCACGACTCTAAGTACAATATTCACCAATTAATAAGCAATATTCACAACTCAAAGAATAATATTTACCAAGTAAAAAACAATCTGCAGGACTTACAGTCATTATAATATTCACAAAATAATAAGCAATATTTACAACTTAAAGTCCAATATTTACCAAATAATAAGCAATATTCACCACTTAAAGTACAATATTCACCAGTTAAAACACAATGTTCACCAACTAATGAACGATAGTATTCACCACTTAGACAACAATATTTACCAAGTAATAACAACTATCCAGGAATTCAAATACAATATTCACTAATAAATAAACAATAGCCAAAACTTAATATATATACAATATTCATCAAATAATAAGCAAAATTAACATCATAAAATGAAATATTCAGCATGTCAAAATAAACAATATTTGATAACTAATGTACAATGTTTAACATGTAATAGGAAATATTCACCACTTAAAGCACAAATATTCATCAACTAATAAACCATATTCACAACCTTGGATACAATATATGTATACAAAGTTACTGCAATATTAACAAATTACTACAATATTTACCATCTAATGAACAATATTCACAACATAATATCCAATATTCATTTATAACAATATAAAAGTTATCAATACAAAAATTTAGATATAACATCAATATTCGTATGCATCAAAACAGAAAATGAAAATGAAAATGAAAATATTCATCAAGATCAACAAAAATTATCAACACTTACAATTTCGTGGAACTTTATTATTAGATTTGCAAATTTCCAATGGATATCATTTGAAATAGCTGTAATTTCATCCATTTAATATAATAAAATGCAAATATTTTATTATAAAAAAAGATGAAAATGTTTAGCAAATTATTGGCTGGAAAAGAGAATGAGAGAATCAGGTTAGCACCGTTGATTGAATTTTAATTGTGTGATATTCAATTAAGATTCTTAATCCAAGGTGGATCATCAAGCGACGATTGGTTTTAAGTTATGGAAGATTATAACAGAACGTTTTTGCTACTATAATTTTTATCATAATTTTAAGCGAGAATAATTTCTAATTGTGATTTGCATGTCTTCTTTTAGAATTGAATCACATTTGGTTGTTTGTATAGTGCAAGCTTTGTATATAACTCTCAATTTTAAGATCACACTGTGAAATTGGATTGCTTTTAATTTGTAGGGTCCAGTGCTGATGCCCCTCCCACTCTAGATCAGGGACGGTGCATGCCACTTTTGTATAATATTGTTTTTTTTATACGATAATGTGTAGGATACTAGGTCTTAGAACCGGGCCCTACTGCAGGTCATTCGGTCCAATTTTAGCCAACACACGCATCTGTAAGGGGGATAATAAGGAATCCTCGCAAATGCGTGCGGTGAGAATCGAACCCAAGACCTTGTGCCTAGAATTCTGAAGCCCTAACCACTGTACTGGGTTATGACTTGATCCTCGTGTATAATGTTGAATTAAGTTGCCTTAGAAAACATCTTTAGGCTATGTATTTTTCGTTTGTATAGAAAGGGATCGGAATGTTGCTACTAGGGGTGGGCATAAAAATACATATCCGATTTTCGACGGTAACCGATTTTTTAATTCGAAAAAATCGGATGCCCGATCAAATTTTGAAAACCGGATACCGAATCGAATCCGGATCATGATTTTAAAAAAAGAAAACTGGATTATCTATTATCCGATTTTTTTTTTTTTTACGGACTTAACTTGTTAAGTTGTTAGTGAATAATGGGATATGTTGTAGCGTTGGCGGTGACTATAAGTAGAAGCTGGAGCACGGGTGAGGTAGAAGAAGCTAAAGCTAATAAGCTATGTTCAGACTTCAAAGGCATGCAACTAGCATTTTTTTTTTTTTTTGGCTACGGGCAAAAGCGATTATAGTTTTCTTAAATTAGTATTTTGAGCCTGTTCTACGAGGCATCGATCAACTTTAGAACAAATAACAAAAATGCAACTAGCATTTGAATGTGGCTAAAAGAGTGTCGATGTGGAGAGTGATTGTGCAAACTTGATTGCAAAAATAAAGAAAAAAGAGAAGGGCTTCTCTATAGTAGGGTGTCATAGTTGAGGATATTATTAGGCTTGCAGGAGAGTTCAATTTCTTTTCTTTTAACTATATTCGTACTTCGTAGGGATGACAATGGGATAGCTCATGCTATATATGACTAAGGCTAATTTTGATGTTTTATTGTCTCTGATTTTAGGTTGGTTGAAGGGTTTTACGACTAGTAAAAAAATCACTTATCGTAACCCCCTTATTGTAACTTGCCTTTACTTTGTTAGTTACAATAAGCGTTTTTATAACGGATATTTATACTGCCCGTTACAATAAGTCATTAATACTAAGAACCAACACCACTTGCCCGTTACAAATACATGATTTGTTGTAACAAGCAAATGTAAGCCCGTTACAATAAGTGCTAATATTTTGAACACCAAACATCACAACACTTATTGCAACTGGCTTTGACTATGCTCGTTACAATAACTCAAGTAAAAAAACATTCAAGAGCATTATTCTCTCATAACACTCATAGATTCCCTCAAAAAAAAAAAAAAACACTCAACATTCATCGGAAGTTTAAAACCCTAAGCATTCGTCGACACCCATCAACGCCATCAACCGACATCTGCAAGCAACTGCCTCCATCACTCGACACCACCAACCCTGGCCTTCATCTGAAGTTACTGCCCTGTTGCAGTTCGTTCTCCGTTGTCCTCTCGTTGTTCGTGTCTCTCTATCACCGCTCCAAGTTCGTCTCTCTCCACCGCCAGCAACAGACGACCACCACTGCAGCAACGAGCCATCTTCACGCTATCAATTCGGAGTTTAGAGGTATAAATTTCTTTCTTTTTTTCTTTTAATCTGTTTTTTTTTTTTTTTTTTATTTATTGTTTGAGGTTTTATTGTTGAGAAATACTTTTTTGGGGGCTGCGATTTTTTTAGTGCTCGCTGCAAATTTCATTTTTTAGGGTTGCAAATTTCATTTTCTAGGGTTGCGAATTTTTAGTGGAGCAAATTTCATTTTAAGGTTATTTTGTTCGATCTGCTAGTTAATCTACATGTTTGCCCAAATAATTCGAACTGGTCTTCCATCTTCATGTGAATTTTCTGATCGGATTATAAACAAACATTTTCATTACTGTGATTGTTGGAGTTTAATGATTGTTTTAGGTAATTGTGGGCATTCTGGGTTGGTATTGTGGTTGTAGTTACAGTTATTTTCTAGATTAAAAACTGTATTTTTTAGATTATATGGTATATCCAATATCCTGCAGTCTACCTTCAAGTTATTTTCTGTATTACAAATAGACCATTATTTCAACACTGAAAATGAAGAAAACATTAAAAAATAATAGTTCTAGATATAATTCCTTGCTACGAAATCAACTTCTTAACCTTTCTTGTAAAGTATGTTGTAGTATTAGTAAGAATTGGAGAGAATATACAGTGCATATATAACCTTACAAAAAATCAACATTTAATTATAGTGTTTTGTGTGTAGGGGGGCGGGGGTTATTATCTATTTCTGTGTCTATATAGGTTTACCTTGATAATGGGTGAATGATATCAAACTTTTGATACATGATATGGGCATTTCATTTTTTAGGCTTAAAAACACGTTTCCTCAGTTGAATTGTGTTTATGAATTAAACATTTATGAATTGTGTTTAGTTGTTTGATTGAAATAGTGTGTGAGTGTCTAATTTGAAACAATATCACCATAGTTGGGACGGTTTTTACTTCATAGATTGTTAGAAGCCTTAAAAGTGGATCATTAATGGTTGGGAACTTTGATTTAAAATTTTCCTTATTATTACTAAAAGTCTAAAATGTGATTGGAATATCTTCTTAGGTGGCTTAAAGAGATACTTGTACAGTTGCACTCTGAATAATGCTTACTCTATTTTCTTGTTATTGCAATATTTTTTTTTTCATATTTGCCAATCCGCGGACATGACCATTAATATCTTTATTTGCATATTAGTAATAGTAAAAATATTCTAAATATTATGCATTATTGAGTTCAAGTATCTTTAATGACTATGTTTTTCCTTTTGTATGTATCATAAAGATTTGTCAAAATGAGATGTATGAATGAATAGTTAGACCATATCCTCTCAATATTGTCCTCTCTCTTCCTTTAATAATAAACAAATGACTCTAATTGACCCTTGGTTGGTAATTCAATGATTAATTATCTGCCACTTCATGATAAAAGATTTAATGGTTATAGATGATTGGCAGCATTTTGCTCTTTCGTTTCCCCTACTGATTGGAAAAGAAGGCCCCATAGTGCTGCTTTATGTGCTCCAGTTGGTCGTGTAGTGTTTGCTGTGGAAGAAATGGCTTCTTGGTAGCTTTCAAAGAGTGGGTAAGAAGAGGAAGAAGGTAATGGAGGAAGTAGAAAAGGTGAAGAATAGTTTGAAGGGCTTTGCTATGAACCGGAAACTTCGAAGGATGGATTTGGAAAAATTGGAAGACCAAGCACAATAGGAAAATACAATAGCAGCAATGTGATGTGCGAGTGATAAAAAGGAGAATAAGATACAAAGTATATTTTTGACCAAGCACAATAGGAAAATACAATAGGAAAATAACCTAATTAAATTCTGAAAATAATAGAATTCAGAAATTAATTCTTTAATTACTTGATTCATTGCAGGCTTGAAAGAGAATAAGAGGAAGTATTCATCTGAGAAGAAATCCAAGAAAAGCAAGATGCTGGTATAAGTTACTATATGCTGCTGTTGATCATTCTTTCATGTTTGAAATTAATGTGGGTATCTCTCTCTTATTTGGGTTAAAGTTTTGTTAATTTCACTTTAAGCTTCAAATTTTCTACCTCTACTCTCTCTATATTCTTTTTTTTATGATGAATTTTGTTTTTACATCTTTCTTATAGTTTAACCAAGTTTTGCCTCATTTGTTACAATTGTTGTCATCTATCATTTGCCATGATACCTCAATTCTGATACTTGGGTGTTTTTCTTACTTAAATTAATGATATAACTCAACTCATGAAATTGTAAATTGAACTATCATTTTTTACTTGGAGTAGCGGTGGTGAATTTTCACAATTAGTTTTTGATTTTGCATTTTCTTTGTTATTGGTGTATTTAGGATATGATAGAATATTTTTGCCTTGATCGAGTAAGGAAGTTGGCCGACATTTGCATTGGTTTGGATAGATTTTTTTTTTTATTATTTTCATTATTGTTAGAGGTGGAATAGGCTTGAAAATCAATATTGGGATTTCAATCTATCCTTCTACATTTTTACTTATCTATCAAAGCATATCTCAAATTATCATGTTTCTCAAGTTACATAGTTTAATTTTTTTTTAATGATGGAGTCATGGTAAGACTAGCTAGAAGAAGAAAAAGTTGTATCGGGTTGGTAATTGTTTGTGTTGAGAGGAAGAAATGAAGAGTTATAGGCTTTTGTTCGTGTATTTTACCAAGTACAAAATCAAGATATTTACTGACCAAGTAGCAGAATTTTTGGTTTTTTATTTCCTTCTCTACTTATTTGTTCCATTTGTTGAACAGTTGAACCAAATGCCATTGTAATGTTTAGCCCTACTTACTATTCATGTCATTGTGCATTACCAAACCATTGGAAGCACTTCAAGAAATAAAGAGCTAATATCTTGTAGATATCCAATGGTGTATGTGTTGTGTAACTGTAACTGGGAGCACCATAACTTTGGTTTATGTTTTTTCAAAAAAAGATACAAAGTATGTTTTTGATTTGATTTGTCTTTTGCAGGTTATTTGGGAATGATGAGGAAATAAGTTCGTCTCACCGGCAAAAAACAACAGGCCCCTGAATAATAATAATAATAATAATAATAATAAACTGAATGAGGAAGGAAAATTTGAGAAAGTTGTGAAACTTTGGGGTCAATATGTAAACCAAAATTTCTTATCTTATTAGCACTATGCCTTTATTAAAACTTACTGTATGTAGCCTTCAATCCAATTTAAATCTAAATATATATTTATATTATGTCTAATAAAATGCTTTGGGGGCTGCAAGCGTTGGGTGAGGAGGGGGGCTGCAAGGGCAGTGGGTTGGGAGGGGGGCTGCAAGGGTGGGGGCGTGTGGTAGGGGGTGGTTGGGGAGGGGAATGTAGGAGTAGGGTTCAGGGAAGGGTGCCGGGGGGGGGGGGGGGTTGCAGGGGCAGTGGGTTGGGAGGGGGCTGCAGGGGCAGTGGGTTGGGAGGGGGCTGCAGGGGTGGGGGTGTGTGGAGGAAGTTGTAGGGGTGGAGAGGGGAATTTAGGAGTGGGGTTCAGGGAAGGGGGGGAGGGGTTGCAGGGGCAGTGGGTTGGGAGGGGGCTGCAGGGGTGGGGGTGTGTGGTAGGGGGTGGGGTGTGAGTATATTTTTTTTTTTTTAAAAAAACCACTTTTTGTAACGGGCGTATGCCATGCCCGTTACAATAAGTCCACTTATTGTAACAGGCATGGCACCTGCCCATTACAACAAATAGACTTTTTGTAACAGGCCTAAGTTATGCCCGTTACAAAAAGTGCACTTTTTGTAGAGCTGACAAAACTTGACCCAACCTGAACCCATCCCAATAATAATGGGTTGGGTTGAGTTTTTCAACCCGTTTAGTTAAATGGGTTGACCAACCCAACCCGTTTAGTTTAATGGGTTGGGTCGTGTTGAAATTCTCAATCCGATTTCAACCCGCTTAACCCATTAAGAATATACGTTGTAATAAAATTAGTTTCAAGTTCAATTGACGTAATAATCTATTATATTACTTTCATATTTTTATTTTTTTATTATGTTATAAATTCTTTATGAGTTATGTAGGTAGCTGTAATGTCTTAAAATCTAATGTTTTTTATCTTGAACATTAGAATTCAAAAGGTTGTTAGTTATTAATTAATACCGTGTTATAATGTGTAAATTATGGACAATATGACTTGTAAGTTGTAATATATATGACTATTGTGGGTTGTTGTTATAGTCCATATATAAGTATAGACATATAGTGGTATAATTTTATTTGATGCTAATGAAAAAGTGATAATATTATTAAACGGGTTATTGAGTCAATCCGTTTATTTATAAGGTTGGGTTGGGTTGAGAATCTCAACCCGTTTAACTAAATGGGTTGGGTTTGGGTTGGAGATTTCAACCCGTTTATATTAATGGGTCAATCCGAATCCAACCCAGGTCAACCCATTTACAGCTCTAACTTGTTGTAATGGTCACAGCCCGTTACAATAAATTTTACTTGTTGTAACGGGGGTAGTTGTAACGGCCAGTGACCGTTACAAAAAGCCCCTTTTGCCCTTTACAACAAGTCATTTTTCCACTAGTTCCTTGATTTTGCAATAGATTTTTGGCTAATTAGGACATGCTTACTATGGTATTTTATCATATTTGTAACATAATAGTATTGGTTAATTACTTAATTTAGTTCATTAATTTATTTGCTAAATAAAAAATTATAATTAAAATTGGATCCAGATATTTCGTTTCCAAATCTGAATTACCCGGATAAAAAAATCTGTGATCCGAAAATTCGGATATCCGATTTCGCCCACCCTTAGTTGCTACTAGTTATTTTCTTCATATACTTTTGCTACCATCCTAATTGCTGATAATTTGATAGGTTTGTCAACATGTGAAGTCCTCCTATGGATGTGTCAGTATCATCAAGGCCGTCTATGATATTTTAGGGTCAGAGAAACATGTAGCTTACTTTGAATATATAATTAAAAATATAATTTGTTTAGGTTTTTTTTTAAGGTACAAATTATTTGATAAATTAGATTAACCTTATTTATTTCATTAGTTTAATTTTTTTTAAGAATACTTTGATGTATATTAATCCATTCGTGAAAATTTATTTTTTACATTTTTTTTATGTAGTTTTGAAAACAAATTAATATTTATAAATATAAAATATAAAATCCAAAAAGACATATCAACACAAATTAAATAAAATTGTTTATCGCATATGACTATAAGTAATTTATAAACATAAATAAATCATATTATCATAAACTATAATTAAAAGAGGATAATTTTGAAGATAAAACTAAAATCTTAATTGTAACATAAAATATTTAGAAAAAAATTTAAAAACAAAATTGATGTGTTATACCTTAGAAAATAAAGAAGCACTTATAGATATATTCTTTTAAAAATAAAATTCAAAAAATAAAGTAATGAAAATTCTTAAAGTATATATGTTAAAGGTAGGGTATGGTATGCAGGTTTTCAATTTAAAAAACTAGTCGAATATAAGCTAATTTTTTTTGAAATTATCGGTGCAACTTATAAACCTCAAACTCTCATGGTTATAATTGAAAAAAATGCCGAATTTTGAAAAGAATAACTTAACATTTAAAAAAAAAAACATAACATAACATTTTTAATTGTTAAAGCACGGTTAATAATTCCATTAATTGGTGGTGCTACCAATTTTTTATCTAAAGATACTTGATATTAGGTAGTTTGATCTACAAAAAAAAAATGATATATAAGGTTATTCTACTAGGAAAAGAAATTGAATTTTAAATTTAGTTAATAGAATTATTATTAAGTATACATTAAATGGCAGGATTGACACACATTAGGTAGTTTTCGAAAAAATTTTCTAAATTTATATACAATTTTAAAATATGTTGAGTGAAAGAAAAATCACTTGTAGAGTCATTTAGTGAATAAAGGATCGATATTGATATTAAGAAAAATGATATATAGACTTTATAGAGTAATTGAAATAACATTCTATTTCAAAATGTAATGGGATGTTTGGTTTAACACTAGAGTAATGAATGGAATCACTTGTACAAAAAAATACCTTTTGATGCGGTTAAAATTGGGGTATTTGCTGCGGTTATTAACCGCAAAACATTGGGCAGCAGCAAATGAAGTTGTACTTATTTGTTGCGATCATAAACGCAGAAAATAAGGCTCCTACAAAATCAAAAAAAAAAAAATTGGAACGAAAAAAACATGTTCCAATTTTATTCATTTTGAATAATCTAAATTAAATTAAGCATACAATATAACTTTTAAAAATTCTAAACATACATTAGAAAAATTCAACTAAAATAAAAATAGATTTTTTAAAAATTCTAAACATACATCAGAAAAATCAACTAAAATCCACAAAATTGAACCTAAATAAAAAAGGTCTATGCTTCGTCAGTTCTGAATTATAGCAACCAGATGTCTTTTCTTCGTTAATTCTCTTATGGAAACCCTAAAATACAAGCAACTAGGAAAAAAAATTTGCAATGTAAAAAATCAAACCCCTAAAAACGAAATAAAAAAAATTTAAAAGAAAAAAAATGAGGAAGTCAATAAAAAGAAACAAAAATCGAACTTTCTGATGTATGTTCGAACCAAAATTCCACAAAAAAAAAACTCAAATCGAACTAAAAATATCAAAAACATTGAATAGATCTAGAAAAAAAACCCTAAGCGGAAACTAAAATAAAATTCTAAAAAATCCCCAAAAAAACCCTCACATTCGAACAAGAATAAACTTATTTGAATCCAAAAATCAAAAAAAATAAAAATGATTCGAACCCAATAATCGTAAAAAAAAAAATAAAATAAAAATCAAATTCGAACCCAAAATTTTGAACCAAAACCCACAAATTTTCGAGCCAAAGGCCCCAATATTTCAAACCAAAAAGCCCCAAAACATACAAAAGATCTAAAAAACAAAACCGTAAATGTAAACAACAATAGATAAAAAATATCCCCAAAGAAAACCTCAAATTTGAACCAACAAAATAAAAAAAAAAAAAACTCAAATTTCAACTTCAAAATCCCCCCGCCCCCCCGAAAAAAAAAAAAAAAAAACTCAAATTCAAACCCCCACAAAATTTTGAACAAAAACACGAAAATTTATTTCAAAAGAAGCAACCAACAAGAGCAATATTTTGTATCTACCAGGACAATTACAAGCAATCCTAAAGAACCTACAGACGCTACAATTATTCTCTTATAATTTTGTCATTTTTACACGTAGGGGCTACCATCATCAACTTTTTGACTACGTTAAACCCCAAATCTTCTTTCTATTTTTTTATTTTCTTTGTACGTTTGTGTCATTAATAATTTTTCTTCTCTCTTTTAATTTGTCTCCTTTAATAAGAGTATTTTGGAGTTGAGTTTTCTTCTCTTCCTTTATGGGATTTGATTTTAAAAGAATTAATTTAATTTGTTGATGAAGTATTATGTGCATGCATGTCAAATTTATCTGTATAATCAATAGGGTTAAGTTGTATTAAATTCAAAAACTACAATAGATTGCAAGATCCCCTTGTAGAAGGCTGCAAGCCTGCAAAGGACAACGATGTGAAAGACGAGGAAATTAATCAATGTCAAATCTCATCGACGATCATAGTTTTGCCAAATAAGAATTTTATTTACTTCAATTTGCTTTGTAAACTCCTCTGTAGATGTCGTATGACTCTTTTAAGTATCAATGAATTGATCTTATTACGTAGTAAAAAAAACCTATAAAGAGCCTATTAGTAGGTACAATGTTGTCGTTTATAGAGCTTTGAATTCCTTTAATCCCAATTTATTACATAGACAATCTCAGCCAAGAACATAAGGTATAATATTGTTTCTCGTATAGTAGTAGACCTACATTGCCTCCTTGCATATTCAAATTTTTCAATGAGCCCATCGACCTAACTCTTTGGAGCAAACCTAAAACCTTTGCACCAAACCTAAAGAGAAGAAAATGTGCCTAATTTTGTCCAATTTAGGGTGTGTTTTTTCAACTTATTAGACCTGAATTTATCTGAGCTTATCAAATCTGATTTAATTACTTATTATAACTTATTAGACCGACCTGATTGAAACTTATTAGACCTTATTGGAATTTATTAGACATTATTAGAACTTATTAAACATTTAAATCTGATTGAAAATAAAATAAATGAATAAATAAATAATAATAATAATCCAAAAAAACAATGTTCTATGCCTATGAACCTATGTTGGTATAAAATAAGAATGATAGAATAAAATTGATTTATGTTGTGTTCGAGTGAATTAAGTTAATTATTAATTTAAGGCAAAATTGACACCACCAGGCCTTACTATTTGCCATCTGCCCATATCAGTCCGAAGAATTGATTATCCTAGAGTAGACCCAACTATTACGCAAATTTGCCAAAAAGTCCGGCTTACATGTTAACCTATTTTAGCCAATAATCCACAACACGTGACCAACACATGACTTTTGGTGGGGGTTAATTGCTAATCAAATTATTTTTTTAAAAAATAATTAATTGATAATCAAATCATTTTTAGAAAATAATTAATCCAAAACACGTGACTAACACATGACTTTTAGTGGGGATTACCGGCTATAATAGGTCAACAGGTAAGCGGGACTGTTTTTGACATGTTTGTGTAATAGTTGGGCCTACTTTAGGATAATCAATTATTGAGACTGATATGAACAAATGACAAATAGTATGAACCGGTGGTGTTAATTTTACCTTAATTTAATTAATTTTATTTAATCAATAATTATAAAAAAGCTAGCCTTGAAACTTTTTTTTTTTGAGCAAAGCTAGCCTTGAAACTTATTAGGCCTAATTAAAATATATTAGCCTTGATATAATTTATTAGAACTTATATAAACTTATTATTTTATTTTTCTCAAATTTATTAGAACTTAGGTGAATGAGAATAATATAGAGGAAAATGTTTTTCTCAAATTTTCTTTTCCAATTTCAACCCTAAAAAATAAAAAAAAACAACCCTAGCGCAGCGGATTCCGTCTCTGTTTCTTTCACCATCTCCTCTGATCTCCTCTCCTCTCCTCTCCTCTCCTCTCCTCTGTCGAACTAACTGTGACTAGGTAGGGCGTGGTTTTTGTGGTGCCTTTTCTTCATTAAAGCAAGCAGAGCTTTTGAGGTAAGTTTGTTTTTCCCGTAGAATCAATTACACAAGGGGGTTGGGTTGGGGTAATTATATGTATAATATCAGGGAGGTTCATGCTGGGTAATTTATTTTATTGCCAGAAAGAGAATGAATTTCCAATCGAGTATTGTTGATAGATTATGTATGTGCTGTAGACTACAAAAGTGGAGGTTTTCTTCCTGGGCACAGGGCTGCCGCCCCTCTTGCCCTGGGTTAGGGTCGGGCCTGGTCAGTATTTGCGGTTGGTAACATGGATATTATGGATTAGTGGCCTTTTGTCTATAGAGTCAACTGTTTTAGATCTGTATCAAAATCTTGAAAAAAAAAAATCAAATTTGTGTTGTGCTATCTCTGGGTTAAATGATATCAATGAAATTGATTTCTAGTACCCTCTATTGCAAATAAAGGTTTTACAATTTCCTCAAAAACAATCCCTCTTTTACGTTGCAAGAAAAATTCATTTTGAAAGCAATCTTTTCTGTTTTTTTTTTTTTTACCCTCTTTCTATCCAACACAAACTAACATTTCACAACTACTCTAAAATTTGTATTTTGGGACTGATGGAGCCTAGTATTTATTATATTATCAGATATACTCCCTTTATTTATGTATTTCAAAGAAACAAACTTAAGGTTAAGATTAGTTTACTTTGGAAAGCTTTTTTTTTTTTTTTTTTGAAGGAAAAGGTAGGCTTGAATAAAATAGAAATAATCAGAAAATGACCGATCTTAAGATAACAGGTTCGAAAGCCACTTAGCCACGCAGGACTTTCGTCAAGCCAGACCTCATCACACAAACTAGAAATCGCCCATCGGGAAAGCCTATGGGCTACCATATTACATTTATGAAAGCAAATAGAAACCTACAAGAGTTAATAGACTTAGCTAAATAAAGCGCATCATCTAACAATAATTGGACTTCTCCCATTCTGCTGTGGGCGTTATTCAAAGCCTTTATCACCACTTGAGCATCATCTCAAAGCACACATGGTTCCAGCCCATTTCCATCACTGTCACTCTGAACTGCCAAAGCAGCTGCCACAGCCTCCGCTAGTTCTGGATCCCAGCTGTGCCAAACTGTTTTCGATCTAGCTAGAGTGCAAGTGCCAGCACTGTTGCGCACCACCACCCCTAAACTACATCTTCCTCTCTCTCTATCAACTGCAGCGTCAAAGTTGCATTTCAGCTCTCCATCGTTGGGGGGCACCCACTTGTCACAGCTTCTACCTGTTTTAGCACCTTGCTTTACCCCCCCCCCCCTTAGCCTGAAATTCCTCTAATAGGTTGCTAGCTCTCTGCCCAATCAAGGCAGGGCTTGACAAGGCCTTATTAAATAGGCTGTCATTCCTGCTAGACCATATTTGCCACGCTTTCATTACAAACAATTCTGCTGTTTTCTTTGAGCAATAAAACAGAATCCAAGTCATCCCTTCACGAAAATTAGAACATTCTCAAAGATCATTGTTTTATTTTGCGTGTGTTTGCAGTTTTCTTGATTTTTATTTTTTAAACTTTATACAACTTATAGCTTCTTTAAGTATTTAGTTGCTTGATTTAATTGCTATGAGATGTAGTTTAATCTTGTTTCTTTAAAATTTTCATGACTAAACAGTTTTCTTTAATATTTTTTTTCTTTGAATTTTCAATTACACAAAAATTAGGGTATGGCACTTGGCATATCTTATTGTATCTTATTTATTTTGTTTCAATTATTGTTTCAAGATACTGGGTTTCCACTTCATCTATGTAATTGGATTGGTTAGTATTGTTCATGTTCTGAATTACAAAAAATGAATTGGAACTTCACTTTGGCCTCTCGTGTATGTTAACCTTGGAAAGAGTTGATGCTATGACATACTTAAGGTATGGAGCACAGAGACAATACGATTTAGATTTCACCTCTTCTCGTGCATTCATGTGTGACAATATGGGAATGTGTTATTATCTGAAATAGCATATAAATTAGAAAGCGGCAAGGACTCAGGGAGAACAAGATGTCAGCAATGTATCTAGTGCCATTTCTGCTCTGATCTTAGGTTCAACATGTATTTGTACTCGTCTATATGACTATATATCTGTCTTATTACTGTTTTCAAGTTTTAAGAGCTAGAGGCGTAGAAGTTTACTGTATTGTGGGAATAGGTGTAAAACCTGTCTGATTTTAGCAATAGCGTTTATACTTCTGAAGGTTAGAGGGAGTTTCTTCTATATCCATAAAAAGTTAAGGGAGCTTAGCAACCTTCAATTGGAGCTAACAATACTGATCAAGGAAGTTCATGGGTTTGGCTCCATAATATAGGACAGGTGCAGTAAATACCAAAGTGATTTGTACATGCAAATTTGAAAGTTTATATTTTGAAAAAGCTGAGAAGCTTCACAAGGCAAGGCCAACCCAAACGTCAAACACCAAGTCCAAAAATAAGCAAAAGCAGCAAGCTAAACAAAATCAACTAAATCAGTTTCTAAACCATCTCAAATCAGAGCTACCAGTCTTCCTTATCATCAGCCTAGGCACTTTTATATGCACATTGCTCATTAGCTCCTTAGTCTCCCCTTTTTGGCTGCTTTTTTAAACTCCCAGACTGCAGAATTACACTGCTGCCGTAATAAGTGAACCAAGGAACTTTCACAGATTGGCATGATAACTCTCTTACATCTTCCTTGTACCCCTGCCAGCATACTATACTGAGTCGAAGAAGAGATGCTCCATTGTTATGCATGCAAGTTTCAGCATATTGCTTTTACAAAATAGGTTCAATCTTCATATGTTGGTATGCAGCGGGTTGAGCGAGTAATATTAGTGGGTCTTGAAGGGGAGATTTTTGTGTTATCAGGCTTTCCCTGATGTTTCCACCTGGAGGAACATAACGCTGATGAACTGGTTAACTCTTCCACATTTTCTGCTTTTCCAAGGACTGAAAAGAGGATATGGGTCAATGGGTCATTGTGTTGAAGAACTATAATTCAAAAAATAATATTTACTTATGACTTATGAGTACCGGAGGATTGCCTGAATCAGATTTTGGAGGATTGTGCATGTTTAAATGCAATGAATTATTGGTGATTGAAGTGGAGATGAAACAGTAAGGTATTGGTGCCATTTGGGAAGGTTGTTTGAGCAGGTGTCACAAACTTTTATACTTTGTATAAATTATTTGGACTAATGAATTGATTATTCCACTTTCTAACTTAACTTTTCTGGTGCAGCAAAGGTGTTTGTAGTTGCTATAGGCATTCCTTACCTAATCTCATTCTCAATTTTGGGTGATGAACTGCATGAGATGTTTAGAATTTGGAATTTGAATAATAGGATTTGGGGACTGCTGTTATGATTGTTTTTTTCTTCTTAGTTACTGCCTAGCTTTAATTTTTCCTTTTACTTTGTGCTCTTATCTGAGTGTCCTTCCCTGTTGGTTCTGCATTATGTTTAGCATGGCAGGAAGAAATCGTATGCCCCGCCATCCTGCTGATATTCATGGTTTTAGAGATGGCCCTAGGCCAATGCTAAACAGAGGGCCAGGACCTCTTCCTGTTTATCCTGTAGCTTTGGAGGAAGAAGTTGACTTTCAACACAGAGAAAACCAGAAGATTGCTGCTGAAAATCGGCATTTGCTTGATGAAAATGTGAATCTTGAAAGAGAGGTGGTTGCCGCTAAAGATGAAATCCAAAGATTGGAGGAGTTTATATCAAAACTTCGTGGTGACAATGATATTAAGTTTAGAAATTTGATTGAGAGGGGTTTGAAGCTGGAAGCTGATCTACGTGCTGCTGAGCCTCTTAGAGAAGAAGTGATGCATTTAAGAGCCGAAGCTAAGAAACTGAATGTTATGAGACAAGATTTGACGGGACAAGTTCAAAGTCTCAGTCAAGATGTATCCCGTTTGCGTTCTGAGAATAAGCAATTGAGTGCAATGAGAGCTGATGTAGACGGAATTCGCAAGGAGCTAACCGAAGCCAGGTTGACAATTTATTTAGTCATTCTTCTTTTCTTTTTTAATGCAAATTGGTAAGTTGGTTTAACACAAACCTAGGATTATCAATGTGCTTCGATAGGGTGATGTTTGGGACACTAATACATTACATACTGATATGTAATGATGTACGCCCTCTTTTAGATGCTTCGTCATACCCTATAAAACTTGTTGCCTTGTTGGCATAGCTCTTTAGAATTTTTAGCTGCTATTCACCAGAAATTTTGTCATGATGCTCGGACTCGTCTTTTACCCCTGCCATACTGTGTCATTCTGATTTGACTTGACGACGGACATGTTATATGTGTTGGGCACTTGGAATCTTCATAGAGAACTGGGGCAGACGATATCATTAATACATTGATGGAAGAGCTATAGGGTTTTTGAAGCCATAGGTTTAAGCTATAGCATGTTGAGACACTAAATCAGAAAATGAAGCATCAAAATATAGGAGAATGACAACGCAGGGCTTTAGATCTCCAATTGACCTGTATAAAGAGATAGATTGGTGGCTATAGGGAAGATGGTGCAGCAGTGGCAGATATAAGCCAATGTTCCTTTGTAATCAAATGTTTACAGGGGAATGAATTGGTAGAAAATTTTGGTGTCGCTAGGATTCAATCATATACCTTTCATTCCCTTCTTTATGGAGTTTTTAGATAGCAATAATAAAGGGAACAGGAGGGGATGCATTAAGAGAGGAGGGAGAGGAAAGGAAGGGTAGGTAGAAATTGAGTTTGGATTCTCCTTCCAAAACTCTCCAACAACAGAGGGATGTAATTTATCAAGGCGGGAGAGAAAACGCATCCCTCTTATCCAAAAGAAGAAGCTTATATTTAATTTAAATAACACTACTCCATGCTAGTTATTTTGCTACTCTCAATGAAAGAAACCTAGAGCTTGTATGGCTTAAAATGAAGCAAGAATTAATTTAGAATGAAGTTTTTAGTTTCACTTCATTTCCAGCTAGTAAGTACTGATAGTTCTCATATTTCTTTTTTGAATAGAAAACTAGAAAAGTAGCAAAACTATATTCTTGTAATAGACTAATTTTCTTTTTCGAATGGCCATGTTCCAGAATATAATTTGGACAATTACTAAAAGTTTCTTGTTTTCCTTGCCCAAGTCACGGAGCCAAACCTGAGTCCGAGCATCATTTGTAGATTTTTTATTGACCTATTGGTCTAAGGTTTTAGTTTGTCGTCCAAATATTCAGCATCTTGCAGTTATTAGAAGCCGATATCATTTAGAAGGTTTTTGTCTAGAGTTTGGCTCTACTTTAAGTATCTTTGCCAGTATTGATGGATCTCATTGACCTTATAGATACTTTGGATATGGTGCAGTTTCCGCATAGTTGAGACTGAAAATAAACAACTTTTTTAGTGGAGAGTGGGTTTAAGAATTGTGTAAATTCTAAATGTCACACGAGTCTCAGCCCTCACATATAGGTTGTGGACTGGCATCTCAGCTCTAATATCTAGGTTCTGGACTGTAGCTACTGGCTACTGATGTATAGTTAATATTCAATAATAAAAGGGCTGATAAATCTCCAAATCTCCTCTATTATCATTTTCTTCTCGTTTTAGGGGTAGAATTGGAGACCTTCCATCTTCTGCATGGAGGTCTGGTCTTTTTTTAGGGACAATGATCAAAGGCATCCGGCATAAGACACTTTTGACTTAGCAAGTTGGCTATGTGTCATGTCTATGGAACAGTATTTAGATTTAACAAGCGTGAACTGGATAATTTGTTTCTCGGGCTGATGGTCGATGATCGGCCTTATGGTTTTTTTAATAAAAAAATATTAATATTACTGAGCTCATCTTTTTGCTATATATAGGAGAGCTTTGGAATATGAAAAGAAAGCAAATGAGGAACAAATGGAGCAGAAGGAAGTTATGGAGAAAAATCTCATGTCAATGGCTCGTGAAATTGAAAAGCTTCGAGCAGAGCACGTGAGCATGGATAGGAGAGGACATGGACTTGGTAACCTGCTAAATTTTGATGTGTAGTATTAATATTACTTCTTTCATTTCGCAATACTTGTTACACTTATTTTTGGATATTTCAAATTGCATGTTATATTTTATCTTTTTCCCTTTTATTTATGTTAAACTTTTGAAATTAAAATATATATCGTATTAAATACTCACGGTCCCTTACACAATTAGAGGTGAAAAAAGTTATTAATGTGTTTGGGTCGAGGGGTTTGACCTGTTTAAGTACACAACTTGACATGACACGACGCTTTTATTAAATGGTATGGTTAGGGTTGAGGGGTTTCAAACCGTTTAAGTAAACATGTTGACATTAAACGACACGATTGCATCTATTTATCAACTTAATATACAAAAACTTACCACCAATCCAACACAAAACGACCCATTATTAAATTACTTGTTCACTCTCCTTTTATTTTGCTTTCCTTTTACATGCCCCACACACCATAATTAAATAACCAATCAAACCACTTAGTTTAGTTGTAAAAGGCACAAGGCGCACCAAGGCACAAATGATCCCTAGAGCTGAGGCGCATGTATTTAATATTTTTTTTCTTTGAAGTATTTAATAGTAGCATTAATTAAAAAGACCCCTAATACTTATAGTAATGATGTAAATAACGCTAAGGTAGTCTCAATTTGAAAAAAGTTCAAACATTCTTCAATTTATAACATGAAGCTTAGCTATTTTCCCTATGGTGTGCCTTACAAAAGTTGGTTGAGCCTCACGCCTTATGTAGTTGGTTGAGCCTCGCCTAACTAAAACGTATTTCTTAGAGCCTGTGGTGAGGCGCACTTTTTTAAACTAAGCCACTTAATACCCCAAACAAAAAATCACCCAGGGATCTGTTAATTTAAAAGTGTCTCATGTAATATGAAATGAAGTATAATGAGTGCTTGTGTAGGAACCTTCTGTTGATAATTGGAAGTTCGTGAAGCTCATATAGAAAGTTTTTTCCCTTCTTTTGGCAATATAGCCATTTGTTTGGCAAAGGAATCCAATATGTTTTCATATGTCGCTCGTGTTCCTTTGGTTCTTTTTTTTTTTTTTTTTTTTTTCCTTTGACTCTGTTTCATTACCCAAATACAGAGTGATGGAGTAGTACGTCGTTCTGCCTCTGACAAACACATTTACATGATGTTATATGGTTATTCATTCAGTTGTGGATGGGGATTGCAAGAATTCAAAAGCATTTTAGAACTTGATATCTGGGGATACCTGATTTTTTGTATTGGTAAAATTGCAGATTTTTTAAATGAATAACCATATAAATAGGAAAGGTTTTCTTGTCAAATGAATGCTGTTTGAATACAATGGAAGTAGAATCAAATTATAGATTTGATATGAAACGCACACTATTAAATCCGTATGTTGAACTTCCAGTACTTGCCACCTTTGCAAATTGCATCAATGTTGTGCATGAGAAGAGGCTTTGGTGAAAAAAAGGAGGATACGAGCACCTATTAGCATTGTGATAGAGGCATAGAGCCCAATAAGGTAGAGGTTCTCATTGACAGCCGTTAGTTTTAAAATTATGATTATTAGCCCTTATTCTTTTTTGTGTTGTTAAAAAGGGCTCTAGGCTTAAATTATACTGTTTTAATTTGATTATGAAGGAGGCAAAGTGTTAGTTTGGGTGAATTTCATTTTTTGTTTGATTTGGTAAACAAGCCATTAGATTTTTGCTATTATGAAGATTCAAATCTTTACCCTTTAAAATTATAGATAGAGGTGGAGCCGGAGCCAATGCTCCTTATCTCACTTTGATGGATGAATTTCATGGGTTAATCACTGCTTTTTAGTCTTTTCAATGGTTAAACCATAGGTGTCCCAAAATAGTTATCTAAGCCTAAAATTTTCATTGATATCATGGAAAGGAAAAACCCGTAACGCAAGGCTAAGGGGTAAATAAGAAATTCCAGTTTTTCTTTATTATTTGTTATCAAACTCTACGTATATACATGGGTCGGATAAAACAGATCATTCTCTCTCTTGCTGGAATGTATTCTCTTTCTATTGCGTTCCTTGTGTGCTTCCACAGTATTGCTACTGACAACGTTGCTTCATTGGTGTGTTTTGCAACTGAGGACTCAAATTCGTTCTGTCTACTAAGAGCTTTTTATGGTAATGTACAGTCTAAGGTTCCTTTTGTTTTTCTTTTCTGAGTTCTCCTCTGCTTTCTTTTAGGTGTTGCTGGGAGTAGTGGCTATGGAAGTGGTACTGGTGGCAGTGGCTACGGAAGTGGTATGGGTGGCAGTGGCTATGGAAGTGGTACAGTTGGCAGTGGCTACGGAAGTGGTACAGTTGGCAGTGCCAGTGGCTACGGAAGTAGTACAGGTGGCAGTGGATACGGAATGTACAGTAGCCTCAGTGAGATGAGGTATCCAGATGTGGGATCTCCTGCGGATGGGTATGGGGCATGGGGCCCATATAATAAGCGTTCTAGACGTTGACCTGAATTTTACTGGTAACAGTGGATATGGAATGCATTCTGCAGGAGATTTGATCACCACGGTACATCTATTCAGAGAAATGACTAAAACAAAAGGAGTATTAATATAACAATTGGATGTATCTATGTTATGTATTCTACTATTCGTGTTGTTCATTTCCAGAATGCATGTAATAGTTTCATAAATTAATTTAAAGGTCTTAATTAATCTTTGTATCATGACAATGGTTGAAGCTGTCTCTGTTCAGTGCAGGAAAGGACACACATTAACCATCTTTGTTGCATTTTTGTTTGCATACGAGTGCTCAACTAACTTTAATTTGTTAACGAAGTACTCCGTTTTTTTTCTCCGTTCAACCTAGCAATCTATTTTATATATTTTAACTGTTATTGTTGATGTTGCGGGTCTGGGCACTTGGGTGGGTTTGGATGGTGGAGGAGGGAAGATAAGGGACTCCACATCAGATTTTACGAAAAGAAACAGACAACTGTTGCCCTTTGATCAGTTAATGTAAGCCTTCAAAAAAAATGTTTTTGATTTTTTTTAATTTTTACAGTAGACTGGATTTTAATTTATAATTTCCTTTATTGGACTATCATGCTGGTATTGTTAAGGGTTTGAGATAGGGGCTTTGTTGCTGGTGAAAATAGAACATCGCATATGGAGGATTTGAAAGTAGGACTCCTTAATACCATTACTTTTGTATGTATTAATGGAGTTTGTCATCTGGTCTGATTGCATATGGAGTAGGAGAAAAAGGCTCTAAGAATGTCACATTATTAGCTAGAAGTAGAACTGGGGTTCTGTAATTTTATGTGCATCCTCTTATAGAAATCAACAATTTAATTTGATACACAGAATGCTCTTTAATACTCACTGTGGAGAAAATGTTGTTAATACATTAAGGTATTGCTTGGCTGTTATAGGAAGTAAATTCTTATAGAAATTTGACTGATAATTTACTTCCCATGTTATTCGCATGAATTTTCAATTCCTCCAATTCTTTTGATTCAACCTAATAACACCTAAGTGCCTTTCATAAGGAGTGAGGTGGCAGGACTTGAAAAAAGAAAATTGAACCTGGAAGAAGAGAATAAGATTCAAAAGCAAAATCTTAAAGGTAAGGTTCCAAAGAGCTAGAAAAAATGATAGGGTAATTGGCCAAGTTGTTTCTGCAATTGTGGTTTATTAATACTATATGCGTTTACTGTTACGGAAAAATGTCCCATGTAGTTTTGAAAATTCATCCATTTAATTAAGCCGGTTCGAGCAAGCTTCAAACAGGTGACCAATTTTTGTTACAAGATAATGTGTTGCCCAATTAGCCTCCGTATAGCAATGCTGAATTTCAAACCTATTAGTAAAAATTAATATATGCCAAAGATGGTTGTTGTCAATTGCAATGTTAAGTGCTTTAATCTAAATATGAGAATAATAGAAATTTGTGAAATAAAGAAAAGAAACAACAAAATGGTGGACGAAGAGGATGAATTCACTAATAAGAAAATGGAGGAACAATTCAAAGGAAGAAATTATAGTACTCCCACACACACAAATGGCTCTCAAGGAAATGCTCACAAAACTTAATCTCTCTAAACAATATAACTGATGTATTGTGTGATGATCTTTTGCTAAAACATGAGGCCATATTTATAAGACAAAAAACATTCCCAAAAGACATGATTAAAGTGGTTTTTGAATGCCCATTAAAGCAAAATACAAACAGCCACAAACAATAAGTAGAGAAATAAAAGCTGAAAACAGAAGGCCAAAAGATACGAAGAATAAAGAAAAAAAAAAACGAACAGCAGGGTGACTCGATCGGGTCAGCCCCAAATTTGCCCAAAAAACGCCTCTGACACTCGGACCTGATCGGGTTGGCCAACCCGATCATGCCACCCGATCGGGTCATGCAACCCACCCGGTCGGGTGATACCCGAATTTGTGCTTTATGCAACCGAGAGCCAAACACTTAGTTTATAATCTGGCCTGCAAGCTAGTAGCATAACAAGGATTAGCCGATGAATTAACTTTGTTACCTTAAAAAAGGATGTTCCTGTTTTGGAACTTCTCTTGAATAGTCAACGATCTTTTGGTGTAAGACGTGTACTCTGGATGATCCTCGGTTAATGCTGTGACCTGCAAAACAGTCAGAGATTGCTAACCCAGGGGGTGGAACCCGGGAACGCCCCTCCGATGCTTAAGTCAGATATCGGGAATAAGGATTCAGAGTATTTTGTGAGTTTGTGGACTATGAATTGCGTACCTGTAGAAGGGTAGGACTGATCCTTATATAGGCGCTAGATCCCTGGTTAGGGTTCTTGTTAGGCCGGTTAGGCTGGCGTATGGGCTGGGCCCATGGAAACTTGGTCAAAGCTTTACCAAGATGATTGACACGTGGCCACTCTCTATTTGCCATAGAATATCTGATATGTACCTAGCCCTACCAGAACTGGGCCTAGGATTTGGGCCCACTAATACGGGTTTGACCACCTGGGTGGACCCGAAACAAAGGACATTTTGTGAAAACCTCCCTAATGTTTACAACATTTTTGAGAAAAACCCCCCTTATTGTTTTTTTTTTTTAATTTTTAATTTTAAAAAATCCCTACCATTTTGAGATGTTATAAGATACAACTCCTAATGTTATAATACCGTCAAATATACAATTGGAACACTTAGTTTATGATTTCAGTTGAAATTTTTCATTCATTACCTAGTGATTTAAAAAGAATTTTGCCTTCAATTGATCTGGATTGAATTTTGATATATAGCTTGATTGAACTTTTAGAAACTTTAGGGGGCGCATATGATAATATTTGAAAACTTTAAGGGTGCAAATAATAATATTTGGAAACTTTAGGAGGTTTTATAAAATAAAAACTTTAAATTTAACGGAATAATGACATTAAGGGGTGCATTTTATAACATATTAAAATGGTAGGGGATTTTTTTCAAATGAAAAAAAAAACTTAGGGGGGTTTTCAAAAAATTTCCCTAAAATGACCCCAACTGAATGAGATTTTATGCCAGTACTATAAAGCTGAAGCAGATCAAATCTTGTTAGAAATATGTGTGGAAATTGTTGATGTAACCCTCCAAAGCGTGAAATCTACACTTTCCTTCTAAACTATTTTGTCCCTTTAGATCACCGAAAATCCACAAAATGTTTAGTGAGATACAATGGAGAAAATGTGTATACTCTATATGATCAATAAGAGTATACCTTAAAAGCACTTGTGTTTGTTTTAAGTTTATAACACACTTAACAAAATTTGCAACAGATTACTAAGTGCTAACAAGTTGTAGAAAGAAGTAAGAATTCAGAATTTTCTTGTAGCAAACCAATGAACTAACCATACCTATTTATAGACACAAACCCAGAGATGCCATTCACAAAGCTGAGTAAAAACCCCATTAAACCATCATAAAAGAATTGATGGTGATTAATATGGAGCAATTAACACCCTTGAAGACGCCATTCACAAGGCTACCTTCAAGCTTCTGATTTTATGCCTCATTAATCTTGGTTTAATACTGCAATGAAGCTTTAAAACAATGCTTAATACGTAAAAGCATCCTAGGCAAAGTATCCAAGAAATCGTATAATTGCATGATATTTTTCCAGAAACTTCCCGCGAGTCGCGATGAGCAGTTGCGATTCGCAACAACCCTGGGCCACTCGCGAGTCGAGAACCTAAGTCACTTGGTCACATTTCCTTCCAGAAACTTTCTGCGAGTCATGAGGTACCCTTAGACTTGTAGTTTCTATTTGCCTTATTCCTCTTTCCTTAGTTCATTGTACAAGCCCATTTAGTCATAAATGTTCCAAGAATCCTCCTCCCATTTATGACATAAATGTTGACAGGCTCAAAAACACAACTTGCAAAATAATAACACAAAATACATGTTCATGCATAAATAGAAATGTTGTAAAGATTGAATTTCTACTTAGTATATGTACACTTTACAACAATTCCAATTGTATTGATAGACTAAGCTTTGAATCAAACAATCACTACGAATTATTGAAGATACAATACACATAAACACTAACAAACATTCTTTTAACTCTCTACACTTATGTCGCCATGGTGTAAGTATCTATTCATGAGCGTTTCAAGCAAAGCCTAGACTTGATGAAGCAGCCAAACTTCTAGCCCACATAGGTAGATCTTTACGCACATGCTCCTGCAATTGAGACAATTACAAAGATCTATTAAGAATTGAAACAATTCAACCTCCTTTATCATGATAAAGTAGGTTTAGCACTTACCTCGGGATTTAATAATCTCAAGTGCTCACAACCTCAATTGAAAATCTATCCTCATTGAATTTGAGATCCAACGTTTTATTGGACGTCAAATTGAGTTTCATTTCATTAAGATTGTACAATAGGCTTTAAACCGATCCCTAAATTCATTTTGTTCAACAAGACTTTTGGCAACGGTTCAGTAAACGCATCCGCTAAATTTCCTTGTGACCGAACAAAATCAATGGTTATACAACCATCCTTAATCATCTCACGTACATAACAATGTCTAATCCCAATGTGCCTTGACTTGCCATTGTAGTCCAAAATGCGGAATCATGAGACTTCATAGCCTCACCAAAGGTTTTCGGATCCTCCTTCATATGTTAAATATACGAATATTGAGTCTTTATAGACTGCAATGGAGCTTTAAAATGATGCTTAATACGTATAAGCATCTTAGGCAAAATATCCAAAAAATCGTAGAATTCCACAATATTTTTCCAGAAACTTCCCGCGGATCAAAGTACTCCGTAGCATGAAAATTGTCATAACGCATTTCAAAATATAATAAAGCAAGATATGTATCAAATACCCAGAAAATATGAATGTGTAAGAAAAATGGATTACCCTTAACAGACTGTGTACACCGTCAGGGCGTCAAAGAAGTCAAGGTTAATTTTATGCAGACTTTTCATAGTCAAGAATGTCCCAATGCAGAATTTTATTTTATTTTTACTTTTTTGTCAACATCATGTACAGACTTTTCTTTGTCAAGTAGTAATGTTAATCAAAGCCCAATTTCTAATTAATTTAATACGGAGTAATTTATATTCAGTGATCGGAAAGGAAGAAAAAAAAAAAAATGGAAACTACCTACTAAGTTTATTTAGTGGGTTGTCTATCTACTTGCTACAACTAAATAAACTAATACAATTTTAAAATATTATTAAACATTAGTTTACTAATTGTGTCAACTAAATTTTTTCCGAAAATAATTGCCAACACTTAAACAATAGTATTAATTAGTCCCTAGTTCATCATAACACCTTATTAATTACACCCTTAGAGTCCGTTTATTAAAACGAAAAATGTTTTCTCTGAAAACAGTTTTCCTATGTTACATCATTTACTTTGGGTGAAAAAATAAAATGTAAAACTTTGAGTGAAAACTCACTTACACCATATTGGAAACATTTTCTTCTAAGGGTTCGTTTACTTGAATGTAAAACATTTTCAATGTAAAATGGTTTTCCAAGAAAACATTTTACCCTGGAAAACACTTTTTCATATAAAATTTTCAATGTTTAGTTGCACGGAAAATAGTTTTACTCCCAAATTTGGGGGAAAATGTTTCCAATAGGGTGTAAAATGAGTTTGCATCCCAAGTTTTACATTTTATTTTTTCTCCCAAAGGAAACAATGTAAAATAGGAAAACTGTTTTCAGGGAAATCATTTTTCGCTCTAGTAAACAGAGCCTAAACTTGGGAGTAAAACTTTTTTTCTGTGCAAGTAAACATTGGAAAATTTATATGAAAATGAGTTTTCCAACGTAAAATGCTTTTCATGGAAAATCATTTTACATTGAAAATGTTTTACACCAAAGTAAACGAACCCTTAGTCTACAAATCTAATTTATTACAAGGTACTGTTAAAATGAAGTAAATATTAAATAACTTATTACTGAAGGAAGATATTTATAATTAATTTAAATAAATTATGAAACTTTTGATCAATTTAGTCAAGTAGCATGAATATTTTTTGAATTCAACAAATATAAATTAGGAAAAAAAGTTGTTAAAATGAAAATTTATTGTCACAACGCATTTCAAAATATAATAAAGCAAGATATGTATCAAATACCCATAAAGGATATATGAATGTTGTACCCATACCCAATATGAGTAGATCTGACAATCAGAACGTTCGGATCGGATTCAGATCGGACCGATTTCGGATCAATTTACTTTCAGACTACTTTTGGGTCGGATCAACCCGTTTCGGATCATGTTCAGATCGTGTGCTATTCAGACCGGATCGGGTTTCAGATTGAAGTTTCAGACCAAAATCATTAAGGACTAATTCGGATCGGATCGTTTCAGATCGGATCATTCTTAGATCATGCCAATTCGGAGGCGCAGAACGTTTCAACTGTACTTGTTTAATTTTTCAAAAAGATTACTTTTATAGTTTTGTGTATAGTTTTCATTCATGCTTTACAAAAAAACAAAAACATTCAAATTCAACGATGTGTGATGACAAACATGCTAAAATTAAAGCAAAATAACTTTTGTATACAAACGATTCCTTTTATTGGTTACATATTTCGTTTCGAGTGATTAATTTTATTCTTTACATTCTAAATCTTTCGATTTATATAAATCAATTTTAATGGTATTTGATTGTAAACATTTAATATTGCAATTTACAACGTCATTATTAATTAATTCAATCCTGATTGCGATTTGAAAAAAATATTTATATGGCAGAATATTAATGTCGTCGTGGATGATATGCTTTTAATGAAATAATTTGTATTTTTCATGAATGATTTTGTTAGCTAGTAGCTATTGTATTACTAGCTATTCCCAACTAATATCTTACACCATGAAAAACATTTCCAACAAGCTACTATGTATAAAAGATTCAGTAAACAACGAAGATTTGCTTTGGATCTAACGAGTTCGGATCGGTTTCTTTTTAGATTAGATATTTTGGATCGGGTTGTTTTCGGATCGTAATGAGTTCGAAAAATGATATTCGGATTAGATTGGGATTCGGATCGGGACGAGTTCAAATTGAACCGGTTTGAATTCGGATGAGTTTTCAGACCACATAAGGTTCAAATCGGATTGAGATTGGGATCAACCTTGTTCAGATTCGAATGAGTTTTGGATCATGCATGTGAGGTTCGGATTGGATCGGGTTTTGGATTGTAGATTTGCTTTGTCAGGTCTAAGTACGAGTATGTAAGCAAAAAATGGATTAACCATGTACCTAATCTAACACCATTCGATTAAAGAAAGAAAAAGTATTGGGTCAAACAGTCTGACCCAAATACTTTGGTCGGACCACTAACCCAACACTCAATCACACACTTTTAATAAGGGTATTATTTCTGAAATCATCAAATCTTCTCTCTCCTACCCTCCATTTTCTCTCTCGTACTCAGTTGACCACTTAATAAAAATAGAAAGGAAATTGATTGCTGCTTAATGGTGCTTCTTCAAATCTGCATAAAGAGATTGCTGCTCTTACAAATCTCAGAGAAGAGGGAGGGTAGGAGAGAGATTAGAAGATTTACTCTCAATTATTTCTATTACTATTTCTGCATTGGGATTCTTCAAATTAAATATTGCTACTTAGTGGGGCTTCTGTCTCCTGCCCTCCCTCTTCTCTTCTTTTGAAATCAAATCTACATAAAGAGATTGTTGCTTCTTCAAATGTTGAGCATGTGATTTACTCCTCCTAAATTGATTCAACTAAGGAAAAGGCAACAGATGATTGATACCCAACAAGAAGTTGAGCGGAAGTATAAGCTGTAGTTTCAAGGCTATTAATTTTACCAATGCTCAATGCAAATTTTTTCAGTGTTTAATTTTGTCCAGGTTTAACCTTATTTTGTCAGGTTAATTAAATCTTATTTTATCCAAGTTAGTTTTTATTTTTTCCAGATCTAATTTTTTCAGGTCCAATTTTTTTCACGTGTTTTATTTTGTCCAGGTTTAATCCGGTGTTGTCCAAGTTTAATCTGATTTTGTCCAGGTTAAATCTTATTTTTTTCCAGATTAACTCTTATTTTGTCCAGGTCCAATTTTTCCAAGTCAAATTTTTTTAGTTGGGTCTTTTTTTCCAGGTGAGTTTTGTTTCTTTCCAAGACAACCATTTCTTTTCAGGTCAAAATTTTTAAAGTTTTTTTCATATCAACTTTTTATTTTTTTTCCAGGTTAATTTTCTATTTTTTCAGATCAAAATTTTCCAATTAGGTGTTGTTTTATTCCAAGTTAATTTTGTAATACCCCGAAATTTCGGGATATTTTAAATTTTTCTTAATTAATTAATTATTTAATTAATTATTATTTAATTAATTATTAAATTAGTTGTAGCAATCTAATTATTTTATCCTGGCCCAAACCTTTTCCCCTTGTCATGCTAAGACCCAAGCCCAATTTCTTTCCCCTTTCTCTACACCTCACGACCCCCTTGTTTCTTTTTCCCTTTAATTGATTTATTTAACTTATTTTCACCAATATTACTAACTTATATCTATTTTGACCTTTTCCTAAAAATCCTATTTTTATCCCAACTTCTCCTGCTTTGACTACTAGATTTTAGGAAGCTAATAACACCCATCCTCCTTATGATACCCCACGGCCCCTTACATTTTCCTTCAAATTATTTAATTCCTTTTCAAGCTAAAATAATAAATCATATCTATGTTTGACCAGATTCCAAAAATTTAATTTTTATCCTCCTACTTTCTCTACTAGATTTTAGGAGTTTGTTTTACTCCCTTGCCTAGTATTTCTACACGACCAACACACCACAAAAAGGGGAACCACTTTTATAATTCTTAATCTCTAAAAACTAAACTACAAATAAAAACTAAACTACAAATAAAAACTCCTCCTTTTCCCCACACAAATACTTCCTTCACTTCATCAATTCAAACACCTTCATCAAAGAAAGTTCAACCTTTAGCCTTTGAAGATCGAACCATTCACCATCAATATTAGATTATTAGGTAATTAGATTGCTTTATTTAATCAATAGGATAGATTAGTTATATAATTTTTAGAATAGGTTTGATCATGTTTAGAATAGGTTTAATCATGTATAGAATTGTTTAGAATTGCTTAGAATCATGCTGGATGAATTTTGAATTGTTTATTGATGATTAACCATGTTTGTCGAGTGCTCCTAATATTATTCCAAGATGTTTTGACAAGTATGAATGGCGAGTGGTATTAAGTAACAAAAAGAGGATTTTTATCATGTTTTAAGTGATATTTGTTGATAATTGTTAGTTTATATGATTATTTATTTATTTAATTGATTGATTGAATTGTTTATATGATTATTGTAAAGAATAGAATTAATTATTGTTTTGCTATTGGATATGTCGAGTGGTACAAGTCCTAGATTAGAGTTATGAGTCAAGTTAAGTTGGACTAGAATTGATCAGAAGTCAAGTTGTGTCATTAAAGGATTGAGTTGTGAACTAGAATTGAGAACAGAATTGTAATATGGAAAAGATGATTAATTATCACTAGTAAAAAAATCACTAATTGTAACCCCCTTATTGTAACTTGCCTAAAATGTGTTGGTTACAATAAGTCATTTTGTAACTGGCCTTATAAATGTTAGTTACAATAAGTCACTTATTGTAACTGGCCTAGCTATGCCAGTTACAATAAGTTTATTTATTGTAACTTGCGTAGCTAGGCCAGTTACAATAAGTGACTTATTGTAACTGGCGTAGCTACGCAAGTTACAATAAGTGCTTAGTTGTTCAATTTTTTTTTACTTATTGTAACTAACATTATAAGGCCAGTTACAATTACTCAAGGATAAAAAAAAAGAGGGATACTGATTTTCATTTCAAGCATATCTTTAACCCTTTAAAAAGTGGGAGTTACAGTTACTGTTCAAAATGAACAGTGAAAATCCAAGGGTGCATTTCCTACCCTTACATCCAACGACTTCCCTTTCTTCTCCTATTTACCCTACCCTCCTCTTTCTTCTTTCTCAGTAAACCCTCCGCCCACCAACCCATTGTTCACAACTCTCTTCTTCTAAAAAAAATGATGAATCCACTTCACTAATCTTCTTTAGTTAGCAGGTAAACATGTTAATTTTCTTTGAATTTTGTCATTGTTCAAGCGATATCATCAAACCCTTAGTATATCATATTTATCTTTGAAGTTTGATGTGCTGTCTTTTTTTTTCCCTTCATTTTCTATTTAGCTTTTGTTTATAAGATTTTTTTCCTCTTCATCAAACACAATCGTTGGATTTACATCTAAAGTTCAATTATTTATTTAATCTGATAATAGATTTGGCCTTTTAATCCTTATCACTTGATTTTTGATGTTTCTTATGTATTATGCTTATTTCGGTTTTCCCACCTTTGCCATTTTCTAATTAGAATTTTCAGTTCCCTTTTCAAACAGAGGTTGAAGGAGACCAAGATGATGCTAATTTTTGTTTCGAACTTTAAGAGGTATGTTTGTCTACATCTTTCTTTCTTGGTATAGGGTTTTTACTACATATTTTCCTATCTACTTAGGGGTTAAATTAATTTTGATTCAGATTTTTGATATTGTTTTTCTATGTTTTCCCCCTTTTCAAGGGTTTTTTAATATTTAGATTTTGATTATCAAAATTTAGTTTTTAGGCGTATTCTAGAGCAATTGTTGTTGTTGATTTAAATTTAGGTTTTGATCAAAGGGTTAGGGCTCGTTCACAGTTCCGATGTTTTAAGCAAGTGTTTTTTGTGCTTTTTTCCAATTTGCAATATAGAAAATATTTTTTCAGTGATTTGGAGGATATAATGACTTCAAATGGACGATTTTTTTTTAGCTGGCTATAAAATTAAATTGGATGGTTTGCTTAAATTGGAGCTTTTAAGCATATTTTAGCTACATTTTACTTTAATGGCAACTGTAAACTGTGCAATAATTTAAATTTATTGCCCAATGTAGTGAACTAAGAAAGATCGAGATTGTTTTGATATAACTATATGTACTCCCTCCGTAACATAAAGATTTCAACAATTATTTTTTCACGCATTTTGAGAAAGCGATTTGAGGGTGTAAACGACCAAATTAATCAAAATAATTTTGATATTAGTAATTTATAATCACATTCTTGCTTGTATTAAAACCATTTTGATTAATTTCGTCGTTTAGACCCTTAAATCGCTTCCACAAAATGCATGAAAAAAAAAATGTTGAAATCTATATGTTATGGAGGGAGTATATAATTAGATATGTGATAACCCTAAATCAATCAACTATGTAATGAAGACATATTCTTTTAACATATGGTATCTTACCGCAATTATGATTAATATTACAACAGCTCTACCTCAATAAGAGTTGTAGAAAAAACCTTCACGACATGACACTCATTAATTTTGTATTTTTTTTTCTATTAATTATTTTATTCAATATTTCAAATGAATACCTTAAAAGTGTGTCAACACAAGTCCAGTTCAATTTGATAAATATTTTGTGCATTATGGAGCAATGGAGTAATTTACTTGTGAATTTCAGTTTCAGTCTTGAAGGATTCAAATTCTTGTTATGTATTATCCTGGTTAGATCTTCCATTTCTGTCAATATTAATGTTTTTGAATCTCTTGAAGATAATAGGCAGACATGCATTCTTTTAGGTTCTTGAGGAGTACTTTGTGGATTTGAGGGAAACTCATTACAATGCATTGGAAAGGTGTTGCACACATGAGAGTTCCGAGTGGATTGAGAGATGTTGATGATTGAATTAAGAGGCATGAAGAGGGGGAGGGGTTAATCTATGTCTAATAATACTACATGTAATTTGTCAACTTAGTTTTCGTCCGCAAATGGAAGTCATTAAAATTGTTATAGGAAAAATAAGAGAGTGATTTTTTATAATTGACGATTGCCTTATCATATGTTTGTGAATGTATGTGTATATATGTAGTTATACTCACACTGATGCTGAAAATATTGAACTCATAGGTATAAAAAGTGTAATGTACTTACACATGGTAGCATCTGTCACAATTCTCAGTCATTTTCTATTATTGTCATTAGATATTGTAGGTGTCTTAGCTTCCTTTTTATGATGTTTTTGTCAATATAAACCTATGGCCCAACATATAAAATATGTAGCTTGCGAATCTTTTCATCAATTATGAGTAAACATTTGATGGTTCCCTTGTTAATTACATCACTTGTTATTTCATTGGTTTGAACTTTGTGAGGGTTATTGTTGTTAAGATATGTCATATATATTCCTCCCAATAACCATACAAAAAAATGACAGGAATAAATAAATAAAACAGATGACATATATGAGGATTCAAATGAGAGTATTGGATGAACTATCAATCTTTTTCATCAACCTTTTTTGAGTTTAAAACTAGGTAAAACTAGCGTTTCTATTTCTTTCTTTTTTTGAGTTTGTACTTATTTAGTACGGAGTACTAATTTGTTACTCTGTATTTTTTTATTGAATTCTTTAAGTAATGTGAGTTTTTAAGTTTTGGCATTAATTTTGTGGATTTACTTGCTTCTTCTATGCTTATCTATGACTTTTTTTCAATTTTTTTTGTTTGCTATTTGTTTGGTTATCAGACTTATCACTAAAAGTTAAATTGATTTCTACAGTTTCTTAGGTTCTTCAGAGTTGAAGTGATTTCTACTCCCCTCAAAGCCAGGAAGCAGTAAAGGAAAAGATATTGGGTAACTACATTTGATAGCTCTTAGGATAAGGTTGTGGCCAGTGGGTAAGCTCTGTTCCTCTTGTATCGGTCCTTAGGTTGTTCTTGATTCTTTAAATATTGACAATATTAGAGCCTTGATGAGTTGATATTGTAGAGATGATTGTAACCTATATAGTAACATAAATGTCAATCAATACAATGAATGTTGAACACATGATCCTGCTCCATGCTCAGGGAGTGGTTCTAACTTCTAATTATGCATTAGCCTTGTTTATTTTGCGTTATTGAGGATTCAAAAAAGGATATTTTCTATTTGATTGCTTTTTTATTTATAAATTTGTAAATTGATCACTTGAGCTATATTGAATAATAACTATAAAAAATTATAATGATGATTTGTGCAAAGGAACGTAGGGTAATTCAGGTGGAATTTAACACATATAAAAAGGATCATAATGGATGATAACATTTGACATTATATATTTGGATGATGAGGACACTCCGAGCAATGATGTTGAAGATGAAGATACATGGCGCATCTCAACATTACTAGGATGACTGATTACATAGAAGACTCACATCTGTCGATATACTAATAGAGTAATAGCTGATAGCTAAGAGGCGGACTGGGATTATATGAGATTGTAGACAATGGTGTTGATATGTAGTTTGTCCATGCTTCTTTGTTGATGATTAATCAAAAGTTGAATAAAACTCAATATAATAGCAACATTGTTTTATTGAAAGGGTTATCTCCTTTTTTTTCCAATATTGTATCAGAGTGGTAAGAAAGAATAAGATGAAATATAGTGTAAATGGTTGTGCACATGAACAAGGTAAGCTATTAAAATGATACATGCATGATTTTTACTGTAAGTGGTTCTAAATTAAGTAGTTGGTACTGATTTATTAATCCTGGAATTATTGCAGGTTCATTTTTACAGTTTTTGGATCAGTTTCTCTGAGTGTGCTGCTACTACTATGTGAAGCTACAACTTACAGGTACAGGTTTTACAAAAAAAAATTAGTTTGATTTTTGTTTTAGAGATTACCTTTACATACACAGGAGTATTAATTAATGATTTAATCCTCTTTATTGCAATTATTAACTTGTACTTTACTTGTATATTTTTAAGATATATACAAGGGATGGTACGATGAAATTATCAACATATTTTGATATTGTTTTCCCAAATTTGCCTAAGAAGTATTAAAATTTTCTTGGTGCACCTCGGGTGCATGGTGATAGTGTTAGTGATTATCATGCACCCGTGTATGAATATTCATATTATGCATTTAGAATCTTTACGCCATGCATTTAGATATTTTTGTTTTAGTTGTGATTAAAATGGAATAGTAAGGTATTGAATATAGCATGCAAGTTAGAGTGATAGACTGAAATAGTTTTGGCATAATTTTGGCTGTAGCATAAATTTCGGATATTCCTTGTCATATAAACATTTGAGTGAAAACATATTTTATTGGCTATTGCAGGCAAAAACTATAGCAGATCCATTTGCATATGGTTCCTATATTGAGCATCGTAAGAATGAGAAGTTGGAGCAGCGTAAGATCCGGGCAAACGCTATTGTCTTTTGTGATTTAGGCGCAACCTTATTCAATTGAGCTGCCTAAGAATGAGAAGTTGAAGCTTGATCGTACAACTTTGGGTGACAATACTGTTGTGCTTTTATTTTATGTGAATCTATTTGTAAATAAAACTACTAGAAGGTCAATTTTTTTTTTGTTCTATTAACTTGAAGTTTCTTTTGTCTAAACGAACACTATATTAAATATCTAAACAAATGAATTGTACCTTTTATTGTACCTTCTTTTTTTTAAATAAAAAACCTGCAGGGCTAGGGAGGGGGGCTGTAGGGGTAGGTAGGGGGAGGGGGCTGCAGGGGCGGGGGTAGTGAGGGTGCTGTGGGGTGGGGGGCTGCAGGGGTAGAAGGAGGGGGCTGCAAGGGCGGGGGTAGTGAGGGTGCTGCGGGGTGGGGGGCTGCAGGGGCAGGAGGAGGTGTTGGGGTTTGTAGGGGATGGGGATGGGGCTGCAGGGGTGGGTGTGGTACTGGTGAGGATGTTGCAGGGGCAGGGGTAAGGGGCTGGGGTTGTAAGGAAGGGGATGGGGGCTGTAGGAGGTAGGAATGGGGGTAGGGTTATTGTAATACCCCGAAGTTTAGGGCCAGAAAATTTCGCGGTTATTAGTTCTATTTATTTATTCTAAGTCCAAAAGGTCCGTTAAATTTGGACTGTTTTTATTTTATTAACCTCTCTTTAAACTCAAATTGGGCCAAGGACCCAATCTTTTCCTCTCTTTAAAGCTTGGCCAGTTCCCCCTTGTGTTTTTTGGCCAAGTATTATTATCCATTCTATTTAATTTGATTAATTAAATAAATTAATTTAATTAAATAATATTTTAATACCTAAACTATTTCAAACCTAGCCCAAATCCATCCTTTTGCTAGGTCCATTAATCCCCTCTATTTCCCCTTGTTCACGGCAGCCTAGGTTTTTCTCCTAGGGTTTGTTTTGCTCTCTTCCTTCTATATATATGCTTAACAATTGTTATTTGTTCCTAATTTTGCTAAAGCTTTAACTCCAAAAAAATATTCTTTCCTCTTCCCTCACAAAAGCCGAACTATATTCACCCAAAGTGGTGAATTTTTCCTTGGAAATTTAAGCGATTTAAGGTAACTATGCTATTTCGTTTAATTTCGGTACAAGTTAATCACATAGTTAATTAGGATTAAAACATGAAAATTGTTAGGAATTAGTGTCATGATCACCTAGAAAATTTCGAATCATATGATAGGATATTATGTAATTTTTCTTGATGATAATATGTAATCTTTATGAATTATTATGAAATTTTCTTGATTATTTTATGTAATTTCTTGAAATCTTTAATTGTTGAATAATTACTTGTATGAATTTATTTATTAATCAAATCTTGTTATTCCTTGATGAATTTTTCGTGACAGTTTCTTTACTGTTTGATTATGAATCATGATTTATTTCGTGGCAAAATTCGTCCTTTTATTGCTTATAATAATTTAATCTTTCAAACCGGTAAATCTGTCCAGATTTGGATTACGAATTTATTAAGCTACTTAATCAATTTGGATGGCTACGAAATTTTAGGTGGAAGTCATTCATATTGTTTTACAGATTGTGTAAAATTTTCGTAATTTTTAAAGATCATTTGATATGGCAGAAAAATCTGAAACTGAATTCAGCCCAATTTGATTTGTTAGTTATAAAATTCCTTAAAAATAGTAAAAGATGTTATTTTTGGACGAAATTTATGCACGTTAAACCATGAACCTACATCCAGCTCCCATCAAAATTTCCAGAGTATTCGAGACCTTTTAATAGTGGTTCTTAATTTGATACTTTAAAATCAGATTGTGTAAAATATGGTGTTTTAAGGATAATTTTAATGTTTATTATAAAGTTCGCTATGATTTATTGGTTATTGAATTTAATTAATTAAAGACGTAATTTTTGGTATTGTTGTTCATGATTTTCGAGTGGTATAAAATATGAAAGGTAGAATTTTTATCATGTTTTATGCAATTTTTGGTGATAATTATTAATTATTTGAATTATTGTTAATTGAACTGATTTTGTTAATTATTATGTTGATGAATTTATCTAATTAGTAAACTAACCCTAAAATGTCGAGTAGGTTAGTTATTGTTGACCAATTTTAGTTTAATTATTTTGGCTTATAATAATATTGGAACAATTTTGGGAATTAGTATTATTATTATAATTATTAATATTTATAATTAGGGATAAGTTATAATATGAAAGGGTAATAATAATACGATTAAAAGACTTAGTTATTTTGGACAATAAGTTGTATTTATTATTTTTATAAGGAAGTCAGTAGGGATAAGTTACAATAAGGAATTAAAGATAATAAGATATTATAGGGAAGGAAAGGAAACAGAGTAAAAGGGTAATTATTTGTTTCGATTTCTGGCTAGGAAAGACTTGGTATTTAAGGTGGCCAATATACGTGCCGCACCTCTCTTTCCTGGGACTTCGAACATTTATTCCCGATTACGGTCACCTAGTACTTCTAGTTATAGGAAAGATAATAAGTTAAGATCGCCCCTGCGATGACGCAAAGGTCATCAATCGGGTTAATAAGATAGGACGCCCTTTTTGATGATACACGAGTCATCAGATCGGGTTAAGTCGATGCCACTGCCCCATGGGATGAATACACGAGTTCACCCGGGCAGTTCTGGGTCTTAAAATATGTAGTCGTCTAAGTAGTAGTACACGAGCTGCTATTTAGGAGTTATGGCCATAGCTTAGGCTTAGTGGTGCACACGGGATCCACTACGGGCTGAATACACGAGTTCACCCCGGCATGTTTTAGGAAAGTTGTGGTGCACACGGGATCCACAACGAGCTATAATGACCGGTGGTCCGTTAAGAAGTGAAGATAAATGATATGATATGATGAATGATATGATATGAAGTTAAGATAATATAAGGTACATTATGATAATTAAAGTATAAGATTGTATATAGTATAAGTTAAGTATTAGGTGTAATGTAATATGGTTGGTATAAGTCTTCCGTTGTGTATGTCTGTGTTGACATATTCCTTTTATGTTTTGATGATGACATAAACCTCAAACTTAATTACTAATAAGTATCTTTAAGTTCTTGGAGAATTTTAGATCTTGAAGATAAATAAGCATTGAAGATTCAAGCATGAAGATTCAATCATTTGAAGAAACAAGATGGTAATTCAAGTGAAGGTTCGAATCATGAATCAAAGATGTTGCTGTCAAGTTTCTACAGAGAAATCAGAGAAGTTCCTGAAGAGAATTCAGCAAGGAACATGAGAAGAACTTCAAGTATTCCAACGAATTACTTGTTGAAGAGAAGAGAATCATCCATGAATGTTATAATGTAATGTTCTAGGGTAAATGTAAGTACATTAATGCATTTAAGTCTGGTTGGAACTTAGTCGTGTCTGTCAGAGGAACTTTGGGTCATGTTCCCAGAGGAACTTGTGTCGAATCTGTTAGTTATTTTAGTCCACGACTGTTGCTACTTTTTAGGGACTGTTTAAACAACTCCTTGACTGTTTTAACTTGTTTAAAATGGTCAAAGACTGACTGAATTAGTGCAGCTTAATTTTAGGAATAATGGGTAGGTGTTTTTGAATTAGTTAGTAGTCAAATTAGTCTCCTTAATTTTAGGATTTAGTTGGTTACTTTTTAATTCTGATTTCTTTTTATTTTATTAGTTTATTTTTGGTTTTAAAAATTAATTTAAAGTTTTAGAATTTTAAAAAAAAAGAGAAAAATTTCGGAAAAATAAAAAAAAAACCGGTTTTTATTTTTATTTTTAATTAATTAATTAATCTATTTTTTAGGTAAATTACTTAACTTATTATTTCTGATTTTTTAGGTCAATAATTAAGTTAGTGGGTTGTTTAAGTTAGTGAGTCAAAGTTAGTGGTGTGTGAGTGAGAGTGGTGGACGTGTAAATGGTGTTATGGGTGGTTAATTAGGCTTTTTCTCCAAGCAATTTTATAACCATTCATTTATATATATACACACATATAATTCTGATTTAGTACACACACAACAAGAGAGCATACTTTCAGATTTATATTTTGAGTCTTGTGTCAAAAAGTTCCAAAGTTCCAATCCAGTTTTACATGCATTTCAATATACTAGAGTTATTATCTAAGTTGTATTTGAGAAAAAGAAAAGAGAAGTGTGTGAGAACTTAGAGAGAATAGAGAAGAAAGAGTCGTGAGAAAGAGAAAGAAAAAGAAAGAGAGAAAGAGATTAGAATCGTAAGTTCCTACAGGAACTCACGAGGTCCAGAGAGAAATTTAGGATTGTAATAGTTTACAAGGCCTTTATATAAAAGTGGAGTTTTTCTTCCGTGGGCCAGGAAGTTTTTCTCGTTGAAATTTGTCTCTTTACATTTCGTTTTTCTCAAAGTTCCTTTAGGTTTTTAATTCTGACGAAAATTTGTGCTATAAGTTCCACACAGCAATTCACCCCCCCTCTTGCAGTGTTCCTACAGGAATAACAATTGGTATCAGAGCAGGAACTCAGACCGTTCAAGACACCTTGACGAGAGATCCGGGCAGTATGAACACTTGCGAGAAATTGGAAGAAGGGTACTCATCTCAGAGACCTCCCATGTTTAATGGGAAATTTTATGCATACTGGAAAAATCGCATGGAGATCTACATCAAAGCCGAAAATTATCAGGTATGGAGAGTCGTGGAAGTCGGTGACTATCAGGTAACCAAAACTAATGCTAATAATGAGATAGTCCCTAAGGAAATTTCTGAATATGAACGTGAAGACTTTGAAAAAATGGAAATTAATGCAAAGGCCATAAAATTGCTTCATTGTGGTCTTGGACCCCATGAACATAATCGTATTATGGGGTGCAAGAGCGCAAAACAAATTTGGGATTTACTACAGATAACTCACGAAGGTACTAATGAAGTTAAAAGGTCTAAAATTGATTTATTGATCTCTAAATATGAAAGATTCGAGATGATGCCTAAGGAATCTATTCAAGATATGCTTACTCGTTTCACTAACATCATAAATGAGCTTGTTTCCCTTGGAAGAGAAATACCCATTGATGAACAGGTTAGAAAGATCTTAAGGAGTCTACCACAAGACGATAGATGGAGATCTAAAGTAACAGCACTTATGGAATCAAAGGACATGACGAAGTTCAAATTGAACAATTAGCAGGTTCTTTGCTAACCCATGAACTACATCTGGGAACCAGCGGAGAAGGTTCCAATAACAAGGGGTTAGCATTAAAGGCAGAAGAGAGTGATACTGAAGAAGATGACGAGACTGCTATGCTCGTTAGAAGATTCAAAAGAGCCTTCAACAGAAACCGAAGTTCCTTCAGGAACTCTGGAAAGAAACTGACGAGTTCCAAAAAGGACTTTGGATGTCACAAGTGCGGCTCCACTGATCACTTCATCAAGGAATGTCCACAATGGGAAAATGAGAAAACCAAGTCCAAAGGGAAGGAATCATTTAAGGAAAAGAAGGATTACAACAAAGAAAAATACTACAAGCCTTCGTTTTCCAAAAATGATGTTCGAAAAGCGATGATAGCTGCATGGGGTGATTCTGAATCAGAAGAAGAGGTGGAGGAACAACCTGAAGAGGAAACGGCCCAATTGTGTTTAATGGCAAGATCTGATGTGCCATAGTTCCCACAGGAACTCGACGAGAAGGTAAGCCTAAATCCTTATTATTTAAATTCTCTGCCTAAACAAAAACTTGTTGATTTAGTTATTGATTTTCATAAGAACTGGATGACTGTTAAGAAAGAAAAGAATGAGTGTGAAAACGCACTCAAAGTAAGCAAGGAACATAGTGATTGGTTTAAGGGTAATAAAGTTGAAACTGAAAATAGATTCTTTGACCTATTTGATAAAAACAATGTTTTAATGACTAAGGTTAAAAATCTTGAAAAAGAATTAAGCCAAACAACAATGGAACTTAACTGCTATAAGTTGATTAATCTTAGTTTGAAATCTGAAAATTCGAATGAAAGTTCCTCTAGGGTTTCTGATCTGAAGGAACTCAAGACTGATCTAGAAAAAGTAAAATCTGATAATAAGAAATTGACAGAGGAACTTACTGAAATAAAAAGGGATAAAGATAATCAACGAGAAGTTCCACAATGGATTCTGAATGCCCAAGCAAAGAGGATCGAAGGTCTAGGTTTTAATTATAAACAAAAAGGGAGCAATCAGAAAAAGTATGTGGAACTTCCAAGCAGCAAAGTCTGTCTGTTTTGCGGGAACTCAGGTCACCTGAAAGACCAGTGTTTCAAGAGGAACAACAGCTTGAATCAGAATCATAGACATGTTAAATGGATTGAAAAAACTTATGAGGATATGTCTACAAAGGAACCCAAGGAAACCTGGGTTCCTCAACCTAACCATTAATTATTCTTGCAGGAACTAGTGAGGGGGAACACCACATGGTACCTCGACAGTGGATGTTCCAAGCACATGACTGGAGACAAATCAAACTTTCTCTCACTAGTAGCCTACTCAGGGTGAACTGTGACGTTCGGTGACAATAAGAAAGGTAATATTATTGCCGTAGGTAAGGTAGGTAAGTCAAGTTCCCATAGCATAGATAATGTCTTTCTTGTAGATGGTTTGAAGCACAACTTGTTTAGTATTTCGCAATTCTGTGATAAAGGAAACTCTGTACATTTTACTAATGAGTGTTGTAGAATCATCAACAATGACACTAATAAAATCATTCTTGAAGGGAAACGCAATGGGAACACATACACTGTGAACCTTGAAGCAATTCCCAAAACTACTCTTACTTGTCTGAGTGTCATTGAGGATGATCCACTACTTTGGCATAAACGAATGGGACATGCTAGCCTTTCTCTACTGGATAAATTGAGAACAAAAGAACTAGTTGTTGGTTTACCAAACATCAAGTTCCAATGTGATAAATTGTGTGATGCATGTGCTAAAGGCAAGCATGTTAGAAGTTCCTTTAAAAGCAAAAAGCTCGTGAGCACCACAAAACCATTGGAACTTATTCATATGGATTTGTGTGGGCCCATGAGAGTCCAAAGTAGAAGTGGAAAATTGTATGTCTTAGTCATAGTTGATGATTACTCAAGATTTACTTGGACAATGTTCCTTCATAGCAAAGATGAGACTTTTGAAGAATTTGTTTGCTTTGCTAAGAAGATACAAAAGTCGAGTGGTTGTCAACTAATTCACTTACGGTCTGACCATGGAACTGAATTTGAAAATCAAAAGTTTGATGAGTTTTGCAGGGAAAATGGCATGGATCATAACTTTTCCGCTCCTAGAACACCACAGCAAAATGGTGTTGTGGAGAGGAAAAACAGGACTTTAGAAGACATGGCAAGAACAATGCTCATTGCAAGTGGATTACCTAGGAACTTCTGGGCTGAAGCCGTTAATACGACATGTTATATAATCAATAGAATCATGTTAAGACCCATCACAAACAAAACTCCCTATGAACTAATGAAAGGAAGAAAACCTAACATTTCTCACTTGAGATCTTTTGGTTGTAAGTGCTTCGTGCACAATAATGGTAAAAGGAACTTAGGGAAGTTTGATGAGAGAAGTGATGAAGCCGTGTTCCTAGGATATGCCACTGATAGTAAAGCATATAGAGTTTATAACAAGAGGACATTAAGTGTCGAGGAAAGTGTACATATTTTGTTTGATGAAACTAACCCTTATGTAAATAGTGATACTAACTTTTTGCAGGAACTTGAGGACTTAGAGATAGGCTTGGTTAGAAAGGATCCAGATGAAGAAGAGTTAACATCCAATAATGAAGAAAGAGCAAATATCCCAGAAGAACGACCTCATGTTGAAAGACAAGAAGAGCTAGTTCCTGAAGGAACTCAGGGGGAAGTTCCAGAGACTGAGGGGAACTTAGAAGAAGAGATCAGAGTTCCTGAAGAGACTGTAGAAAGACCAGTTCCAATCAGAGACTTTGAACCAAAACCTTGGAAATATCAGAAGTACCACCCTCTTGATCTTATCATAAGTGATATAGGGAAAGGAACACAGACCAGAACTCAGATCAGGAACTTCTGTGCCCATAGTGTGTTCCTATCCATCATTGAGCCTCGAAATCACATAGAAGCACTTGAGGATGCAGATTGGATACTAGCCATGCAGGATGAACTCAATCAGTTTGAAAGGAACAAGGTATGTCACCTTGAACCAAAGCCCGAACACCAAAAGGTAATTGGATTGAAGTGGGTGTTCAGGAACAAGCTAGATGAACATGGCACGATCGTCAGGAACAAGGCCAGGTTAGTTGTAAAAGGATACAATCAACAAGAGGGAATAGATTATGAAGAAACATTTGCTCTGGTAGCAAGGTTAGAAGCTATTAGAATTTTAATTGCTATTGCTTCTTTCATGGGTTTTAAATTATATCAAATGGATGTTAAATGTGCTTTTTTAAATGGATTTTTAAATGAGGAAGTATATGTGGAACAACCTCCTGGTTTTGAAAACTCTAAATTTCCTAACCATATCTATAAGCTTGACAAGGCCCTTTATGGGTTGAAGCAAGCTCCTAGAGCATGGTATGAGAGGTTGTCCAAGTTCCTTTTGGAAAATGAATTTAAAAGAGGAAAAGTTGATAAAACCTTATTTTTAAAATCCAAAGGAACTGATCTTCTCATTGTCCAAATCTATGTAGATGATATAATATTTGGTGCTACTAACGAATCTTTGTGTTAGGAATTTGCAAATTTAATGAGCAAGGAATTCGAGATGAGCATGATGGGTGAGTTAAATTTCTTTCTCGGTTTGCAAATAAAGCAAACTGAAAAGGGAATTTATATTCATCAACAAAAATACATAAAGGAACTTCTAAAGAAATTTGGGATGGAAACATCCAAAATAAATCACACTCCTATGGAAACTAACACCAGATTGGATGAAGATCCCAAAGGAACTAGTGTGAGTGAAAAGCAATATAGAGGAATGATAGGTTCCTTATTGTATTTAACTGCTAGTAGACCAGATATTTCTTTTAGTGTTGGTGTATGTGCCAGGTTCCAAGCAAATCCAAAGGAGTCACATCTCACTGCAGTCAAGAGGATATTGAGATACTTGAAAAGGAACTGATGATCTAACACTGTTCTATCCTCACAATGACACGTTTGAACTCAAAGGATTTGCTGATGCGGATTATGCCGGTGATTTGGTGAATAGGAAAAGCACTTCAGGTATGGTTCAGTTCCTTGGAACGTGTTTAGTTTCTTGGAGTTCCAAGAAGCAAAACACAGTTGCTCTATCCACTGCAGAAGCCGAATATGTAGCAGCTGCTGCATGTTGTTCACAACTGCTTTGGATAAAACAACAACTAAGGGACTTTGGTATTAATTATAATTGTATTCCTATATATTGTGATAATACTAGTGCCATTTGTATATCAAAAGATCCAGTTCACCATTCACGTGTGAAACACATTCACATACGTCATCATTTTCTAAAGGAGAATGTAGAAAAAGGTCTGATAAAACTTGAATTTTGTCAAACTGAAGATCAAATTGCTGACATATTAACTAAGCCATTGAATAGAGAAAGATATGAGAAATTGCGGATGGAACTTGGGATGATCAAATTAAAGTAATTTGCTAAGAAGTTCCTCCAGGTACGTCAACTCAATTATTAAAGTTCCTAGAATAATTTTCATTGCAATTATGGTGCGAAAGCATGTTCCTGATGGAATTTGAGATTTATACTCGTAACTGTCTATCAATATTACTCTTATTTTCATGATTGCTATTTGGATGATGAATTAAATGTGTGCATCAATATGTTCCTATGGTTTTTATTTTATTTCTTTCTTCTTTTTATATAAATTAATTTATTCCTCAAATTAATTTATTTTCATTTTATTTTCCACAAATTAATTTATTTTTTCCACAAATTAATTTTATTTTCCACAAATTATTTTTCTTTTGTAGCCAAAGAAAACTACCCATTAAGTAAGTCCAATTAGAGTGTCACCATGTTTATGTATATATCCATATTTCAAAAAAAAAAAAAAAAAAAAAAGGGGAGCTCCACACGTGGGTTTCTACCCACTAACCCACTCAACATACCTCTACCAATTTCAAACTTCCCAATTACACCCAACTCCCTTTCCTCTCTCCTCAAACACGGCACCCCCTCCTCCTTCTTCTTCCCCAAAATTTCTTCTTCTACATTTCCAATCTCCACTCCTCTTCAACAATGGCTTCTCATACTTCCAACACCCAATCAACCAAAGACTCAAATGCATCCCCCACTCACCAATCTCCTCCCAAAATTCCACAATCTCAAACCCTAACTTCGAAAAAAAAGACCACGAAAAGAGGACGAAGGACCTTCCATTCTTGAAAGCTTGGAGATGGGAGAAGTTAGCAATGATATCCCCAAGGAACTCGACCAATTGGCTAGTCACTTCGTTCCCGTACTCGTTCTCAACCGTGAATGGTGTTCTAAAAATGGGTATGACCAACTTTTGCATGTTTTTCAATTTCAAAATTGGGATAAAATGATTAGTGATTATGTAGAGTTTATGTATCCAGAAGCTATGAAAGAATTTTGTGATAATTTTGATTCACAACAAAGGGTTATTAAGAGTCATGTGAATGGGATTGATATTGCGTTTGATGTGGATGTCTTGGCTAATGTTTTTGAGGTTCCAAATGATGGTTTTGATAAATATTTTAAGGGACCTTACAATTTGAATATTAATGGGGTAGATAAATTGGAAATATTGTTGAGTTTAAATGGTGAATCTAAGAAAAACAAGATTGAGCTTAACTCTCTTATGCCATTTCATAAAGTGTTGTTTAATCTTGTTTGGAGGACTTTAGTGCCACGGTCATCTAAAAGAAATGAGGCCAACTTGCATGATTGTTCTTTGATCTATTGCTTGTCAAATGATATCCCTATCAACTTCCCTAGTTTGATGATTTCTCATATGCTTGATACTATCCCAAGTGGCAAGAAAGTGGGATATGGAAATTTCATGACTAAAATCTTTAAGTACTTTAAAGTGCCACTTGAGGGATATGGGAAGTTAAGATTAAAGAAAGAACAATTCATTCAAGGAACTACACTTGCGGGTTGGCATGTGGGGGTATTAGATGGTCGTACTGCAACTCTTTCGGAAATTAAACAAGCAAATGAGGCTAAGAGGAAAGCCACGGCGGCGGAGGTCATGGTTGAAGGGAAAAGCACAGTTGGAGTGAAAGAGCCGGTGCGTAAAAGTAGGCGAATTTCATCCAAACCTAAGGTTCCGGGTGAAGTTCCACATGTGAATTTGGTTGATGATGAGGAGCTCAAGGATGATGGGAATGAGAACATGGATGCTAACACGGAAACCATTCTTCTTCATATTTTGAAGGAGATTCAACATTTTAGGGAAAGAATCGAAGTCTTGGAAGAACGAGCCACCGCCTCTCGACACGAGGTAGCTGAGCTACGGGCATCTACTGATCAGAATCACGTCGCGGTTATGTCACGGCTTGCGTCTCTTCAGAGCTCAGCATCTGTTCCTACGGGGATTCCTGTCCGAACTCGTGCCCCTAAACCTGCTGGAACTTCCTCTGCTGTTCCTAACGGAACTTCACTGGGCAACATTGCTGGCTTTTATAGTGATGCTCCTCAGGACAGCGATTGATCTTGTTCTTTTCTCTTTCATTCAAACATTTTCGATATGGTTGTACTATTTTAAACATGGTTTAGGTTTTCTTTTATTTTCTTCTTTGACATTTTCATTTCTTTCTTTTGAGTCTTAGTAGTCGGGTAGTCGCTACTTTCTATTTTTCTTTTGTCCTTGGAACATATATATGCTATATTTTGCTCATTTCATCCTGGATGCTATTATGATGACTAATATTGCTAGATTGCTACTTGAGTTGTTTTCTTATTCTAGAGATCAGGTATCTGCCATTACTGGTTTAATGGTGATGTGATGAAAAATGTTTATGGAATGATGATTTTGATTTTGATGATGTCAAAAGGGGGAAGAATACTTGGCAAACTAACTTTATTTTGTTTCGTCTTATTTTTCATCTTATTCTCATATGCAATGAAGTTCCCATCTTGTGAATAGTGGATAGTTTACTAACTTTCTTGATTCCATGTGGAGTTAAGATGTATATAACTTTGGTAGTATAATTTAGTTCTTAATTAGTTTAACTTGCATTAATTTAACAAAAAAAAAAACCACAAAAAAAATTAAAAATTAAACATTCCAAAACATTTAGTTTAATGGTTTTATGTTTTGTAAAATGGAAAAATCAAAAAAAATTAAAAAATCCTTTTTCAACGAGTATATTTGTTTTAGTTTTCAATTAAGTTTGCCTTGGTTTGTCATCATCAAAAAGGGGGAAATTGTTGACATATTCCTTTTATGTTTTGATGATGACATAAACCTCAAACTTAATTACTAATAAGTATCTTTGAGTTCTTGGAGAATTTTAGATCTTGAAAATAAATAAGCATTGAAGATTCAAGCATGAAGATTCAATCATTTGAAGAAACAAGATGGTAATTCAAGTGAAGGTTCGAATCATGAATCAAAGATGTTGCTGTCAAGTTTCTACAGAGAAATCAGAGAAGTTCCTGAAGAGAATTCAGCAAGGAACATGAGAAGAACTTCAAGTATTCCAACGAATTACTTGTTGAAGAGAAGAGAATCATCCATGAATGTTATAATGTAATGTTCTAGGGTAAATGTAAGTACATTAATGCATTTAAGTCTGGTTGGAACTTAGTCGTGTCTGTCAGAGGAACTTTGGGTCATGTTCCCAGAGGAACTTGTGTCGAATCTGTTAGTTATTTTAGTCCACGACTGTTGCTACTTTTTAGGGACTGTTTAAACAACTCCTTGACTGTTTTAACTTGTTTAAAATGGTCAAAGACTGACTGAATTAGTGCAGCTTAATTTTAGGAATAATGGGTAGGTGTTTTTGAATTAGTTAGTAGTCAAATTAGTCTCCTTAATTTTAGGATTTAGTTGGTTACTTTTTAATTCTGATTTCTTTTTATTTTATTAGTTTATTTTTGGTTTTAAAAATTAATTTAAAGTTTTAGAATTTTAAAAAAAAAGAGAAAAATTTCGGAAAAATAAAAAAAAAAACCGGTTTTTATTTTTATTTTTAATTAATTAATTAATCTATTTTTTAGGTAAATTACTTAACTTATTATTTCTGATTTTTTAGGTCAATAATTAAGTTAGTGGGTTGTTTAAGTTAGTGAGTCAAAGTTAGTGGTGTGTGAGTGAGAGTGGTGGACGTGTAAATGGTGTTATGGGTGGTTAATTAGGCTTTTTCTCCAAGCAATTTTATAACCATTCATTTATATATATACACACATATAATTCTGATTTAGTACACACACAACAAGAGAGCATACTTTCAGATTTATATTTTGAGTCTTGTGTCAAAAAGTTCCAAAGTTCCAATCCAGTTTTACATGCATTTCAATATACTAGAGTTATTATCTAAGTTGTATTTGAGAAAAAGAAAAGAGAAGTGTGTGAGAACTTAGAGAGAATAGAGAAGAAAGAGTCGTGAGAAAGAGAAAGAAAAAGAAAGAGAGAAAGAGATTAGAATCGTAAGTTCCTACAGGAACTCACGAGGTCCAGAGAGAAATTTAGGATTGTAATAGTTTACAAAGCCTTTATATAAAAGTGGAGTTTTTCTTCCGTGGGCCAGGAAGTTTTTCTCGTTGAAATTTGTCTCTTTACATTTCGTTTTTCTCAAAGTTCCTTTAGGTTTTTAATTCTGACGAAAATTTGTGCTATAAGTTCCACACAGCAATTCACCCCCCCCTCTTGCAGTGTTCCTACAGGAATAACAGTCTGTATATGTATAACTCTGGTATGTATAAATGTATTTCGTATGTATGTTTGTATTGTATACGTATTTAGTACGTATCTCTAACCGTATTTTGCAGGTATTATTATATGTATTGTATACATATTTTTATACGTATTTTGTACGTATTTTTATACGTACCTTGTATGAACATGTGTATGGAATATTATTTGTTTACATGTATTTTCGTGAGTTATCCTATGCTATTATGTGTTTAGCGGTCCCTTACTTAAACGGGACAGCCTAGTTACTCGCCACTGACGGTGGACCCCCCCTCAGTTTCAGGTGACGATGCAGCTGCTTAGAACGGGCTTCCGCTGGATGGGCTTTTGTGTGGATGAGTTTTATAGTTTTACCTTAGCACTTTTAGAGTTTCAATAAGACTTATTTTATTAAATTTCCCAGCATGTTGGGAAAGACATTATTCCAATTTATGTAACTTAAGTTTTTCGTCCTTTGTAGACTTTTGGGATTAATGTTGGATTTCTAAGTTAATAAAAGATGCCATTACTTTGAATATATAAATAAATGTTTAGTTTAATGTTTAAGTAATGATCCGCAAGTCGTTTTCCTTCGTCAAACGACAGCTTAAAAAGTCGGGTCGTTACAGTTATAATTTTTTTTTATAAAAAAAACTCAATTTTTTTTACAAGTCTTTTTTTTACTAGTGTATGAAGTGACCGCCTATCTAGTAGCTTAAGTTGCCATGAACATAGGTATAGTCGAAGCCACTGTCCCTATCCTCGGATTTGGGACAGTTCTTGATCCCAGTGCCGAGAAGTAGATCTTCGTGGTTGACCCGGCATGAGCAAGGAAAGTTGGGGAAGAATTAAGGTTTCCCCTACGAGCATATGACTGGTCACGGATTAGCACCTGAACTGAATAGAAATGAAGAGTCAATAGTGGTGTCAAGAAGTCTAGAACTGAATAATTTAGTATAGAAGGTCTTGGTTTATTGTGATGTTATGTTTGTTTCCGCTGCGTACTTGAACGATGATGTCTATGAATGATTTCCTGATGATTTGTTTTATTGTTTGGTTGACCTGTTCTGATTATTATGTTTCTAATTGTGTTCTACTGATTAAGTAGAACAATCTAATTACTCACCACTGACTGTGGACCCCAAAACCCTTTTCAGGTACAAGTGATGATTGATTGAGTTACGCAAGGGCTGGGATTGTGTGCGAGCTAGTTTAGCAGTTTATTTTTTTATTCTAATGTTCACCCCTAGCCTTTGTATTATTTTTAGTGGACTTTTCCTTATTTTGTATCATTGTTGGACTTTAGAAACGCATTTATTTTGGATTATTTAATGGTTTTAATGAATAATATGAACTAAGTTTAGAACTTCCGCTGTAATTAATGAATCTGATATTAAAGGTTTATAGATGTTAATGATCTGTATTGTTGTTTTCCCCGAAAACAACGCTGCTAAAATACGGGTCGTTACAAATTTTGTTTATACCCAGGTTAATTTTTTTTTTCAGGTCAATTTTTCAAGTATCTCGTCTGACCATTTGTATTGTGTCAGACAAGTCTGACACAATAACTTCTCCTAAATAAAATACATAACCAATGCAAATGGAGATTGGTTAAGACATGAGATTACACGGTCAAGGCGTCAAGCCGTCAACGAAGTCAAAGTTAATCCCATGCAGACTTTTGATAGTCAACAAAAATTATAAAAATTATATATTTGAAAAGTACGCTTCGAGACTAATCAAACGAGATCACACATAATTATATTTTTTATTACAGGTATCAAATTAAGCAAGGTCAAATTAACAACGTAAATAATATCAAAGTCAATTTGGAGCAATTAAATGTGGATAGAGGGAGTAGTAATTATTACACTAGTAGAAAAAATGCCTTTTGCTGCGCATAATTTGCTGCGGTTTTTTGGGCTTAACCCAATAACCGCAGCAAATAAGCAGGGGATATTTTTGCTGCTGCTTATTTACTGCGGTTATTGGGTTAAGGCTAAAAACCGCAGCAAATTGCATAAAAAAATACACTCCTTATAAGACGTTCATTAGAATCACTCTTCACTCCAAAAAAAAACCCTCAACCCTAAGCTGTGAAGTGCGAAGACGATTTTCGAAGCTTCTCACCTGCGAACCGGCCAGTCGACGACCACGAACCCAAGAAGCCGGTCGACAACACCACCCACCACCAACGCTGCGAACCCTACTGCTGCAGCCACGGTTCGAAGGAGTCAGTCGAAGACCACCAGCCACGGTTCGAAGGAATCAGTCGAACACCACCAACCACGGTGCTAACTTACTGATGTGAAGCCACGAAGCCCTACCTGCGTCGAAGACTCGAAGTTTCTGACTTCTTCCGGCCACCACCACCACGTCCAAGGTACGTAATCCTCTTCTTTTTTGAATTTTTTTTTCTGATTTTTTTAGCCCTAGATATATAAATGTATGAATGTGGTATTTGCCTTGTGTTAGTTACTAATTTTTCTATTTTTTTAAGTCTAAATCTTTGTTTATAAGCTTTTTTAGTTGATTGTTTGAAATGTTTTTGATTAATTTGATTTTTGTTAGCATTAGGGTTCATGAGTTCTTAAATCAAATTGGGGCTTTTGAGTTGATTGCTTGATATTGTTTAAAGGCTAAAAATCTAAGCATTCTTGTCCTAAAGGTTTGAAAATAAGTTGTGGTTTTGGATTTGGGCTTAAAAGTGTCTCCTTTGTAGCACGGTGAAGAATAGCAAGGTAGGAAATTGAATTTATTTATCAAGTATACAACAGTGAGCTTATGTTCATCCTAATACTTCAATTGTTTGAAAAACGTGAGCATGAGTTCGAATTGAATAAATTCAAGTTATGTGAGCCTTTTGTTGAAATATATGTTAGTTAAGCTTTGTTTGATTGAATAAATTCATCTGCTTTTGGATGTTTTAAACCAGTGGAATTTAAATTGGCGAAATTGTTATTAAAAATTGGACATTACTTGAAGATAAAGATAATTATATTGTTTGATTGGTCAAATTTCATGAAACTTGAATTTTTTTTTTTTTTCATAAGTGTAAGGAGAGACATTACTTCTTTCTTTTCAACATTATTGGAATGAACTATTGGCATAGAAAAATTTTGGATGTAAAATGTTTGTGATGTTTCATACACCAACTCTTCCTGTTATTCTGGACAGTCCTTCCCAAAAAACAACTCCTTCACCTCCCTTCTTTTATACAGTAATTCTCATCATTGTGTTTTTGTTCCAGGTATAATATATATTTATATATCTCTAGACTACGAATTTTCATACCAAATTAAAGCCTTGCATTAATCTCAAATTGCATAATATTTATGAAATGATGAGTGCTTTAATTTAGGATTCGAGGAATATGAATGGCTGTTAGTTTAGACATGCAAATTAAAAGGGTGTTTCTTTATTTCTCTACATTTATTTTGGGGGTTATATATGTATGTTAGTATTTTACTCTGTATATATATATGTGTGTGTGTGTGTGTGTGTGTGTGTGTGTGTGTGTGTGTGTGTGTGTGTGTGTGTGTGTGTGTGTGTGTGTGTGTGTGTGTGTGTGTGTGTGTGTGTGTGTGTGTGTTTATTCAATTATTTGTTGAAATTTGTAACCTCTGTTTATAATTCTAACCCTCTATTATTATTAGCAATAAAGCTTCATTTGCTTATTTAAGGTTGTAATGTAAAAAAATGAAGTATAACTCATAATTTTGGATGACCATAAAAATCATATCACATAATTAATTTTCTTAAGTTCAGATAAGTTGAAAAGAACAAAGTTTTTTTTAGGGTCTCTTAAAAAACATGAGCTAGGTTGATTAATGTGAAGATAGGATTGAAAACACCCAAAACGAGCCAAATAGGACCTATTTAGCCCGTTAATCACGCAAGTAAGTCATAGAATGTTTATTTGAATGTTATAGGACGTGTATGAACCTGAAAAATATGAGCTAGGTTGATTAGTGCGACGATGGGATTGAAAACACCCAAAACGAGCCAAAAATGACCAATTTGGCTCGTTTTTATTCCTAAACTCTCTAACTTTTCCCAAAATCACGCAAGTAAGTCATAGCATGTTTATTTGATTGTTATAGGACGTGTATGAACCTTAAAAACATGATCTAGGTTGATTAGTACGAAGATGGGATTGAAAACACCCAAAACAAACAAATAGGACCTATTTGGCTCGATTTTGTTCATAAACTCTCTAACTTTGCTTGAAATCACACAAGTAAGTAATAGAATATTTATTTGAATATTATAGGATGTGTATGAACCTTAAAACATAAGTCGGGTTGATTAGTACGAAGATGGGATTGAAAACACCCAAAACGAGCCAAATATGACCTATTTGGCTCTTTTGTTTCTAAATTCTCTAACTTTGCCCGAAATCACACAAGTCATAGAATGTTTATTTGAATTTTATAGGACGTGTATGAACCTTAAAAATATGAGCTAGGTTGATTAGTGCGATGATGGTATTGAAAACACCCAAAACGAGCCAAAATGACCTATTTGGCTCATTTTTGTTCCTAAACTCTTTAACTTTGCCCAAAATCACGCAAGTAAGTCATAAAATATTTATTTGAATGTTATAGGACGTGTATGAACCTTAAAAACATGAGGTAGGTCGATTAGTGCAAAGATGGATACTAATACAACAAAAAAACGAGCCAAATGATATTTATTTATCTTACTTTTTTTAGTATATAAATGTATTTATGTCTCTATGTGTTTGGGTTATATATATATATATATGTATATATATATATATATGTGTGTGTGTGTGTGTGTGTGTGTGTATCTGTATTTATTTTTCGAGCTCACCAAAATAAGTTAATTATATAATCCGACGATGTTTAATTTAATTTGTTTTCATTAGGTTTTATCTACAACATCATGGTTCAAGAAGGTTCATTCATCGCTGCAGAAATTGGCGAGGTTCGAGACAAGCTAAGCTTGCTAAATTTTTGTACACGCATTGTTCGTGATCGATATTTGTACACATAGTTTCTCAACTTTTGTAATTTATTAAAATTCAACATATAGTATTTATTTCTTATGAATAATTTTGAAAATTATTGTATTCTTGTACAATTGGTAAAATTCAGTTGTATGTATTCGGTTAGTACTTATAATTTTTATTTCCAAAGGTCCTAATTTACTATGATTTAATGTGATTTATATATTAATTGCAAAAACCAAAAAAATCCTCAAAAATAACACGCATTTTGCTGCGGTTATTTGACTAATGTGTTATGTTGTTACTAACCATTTGCTGCGGTTGTGTAGAAAATCTGCTGCAAAAAATACTCTATTTGCTGCGGTTGTTTAACAAAACCGCTGCAAAAAAATAAGCTATTTGCTGCGGTTTTGTGAAATAACCGCTGCAAATAGTGTGTTATTTGCTGCGGTTGAACCGCAGCAAATGACAAAGTTTGTTTTTGCTGCACCCTTGATTTGCTGCGGTTTATAACCGCAGCAAATACCCCTTGTATAACCGCAGCAAAAGGCTTTTTTTCCACTAGTGTTATAAGTAATCGAAGCCCAATTTCAAATTAATTCAATAATTAAATTTCAATGATTGGAAAGGGGAAAAAAATATGAAAAATGGACACTGCTACATTTATTAAGTGGGTCGTCTATCCACTTGCTACAACTAAATGAACTAATACTAAACATGTTAAGTTGGATTCCACTATCATTACTTATTATTCAATCTTTATTAGTGATGGATAATTTACTTATTTTGTCAACTAAGTTTTTTCCGAAAAGAATTGTCAACAACTTAAACAATAGTATTAATTACTCCATATAGTTCATAACACGTTATTACTCCCTTAGAGCACCATCAATGCTAAATCATCTACTTGTCCAAATTCACTTTTTTCATTTACTTGAGCAAGCCCTCCAATGTAGTGCTGCCCAAATATTGGGGATCGGAAGCACTAAAAGTTGGGCACCTCCCTAACCCATAAATATGCTAAAGTTCGTTTTTTTTAAAAAGGACTTTTTGTCCAAAACATCCTAAACTTTTGGACATTTTACAAAAAACTACCTTGCAAAAACGAAATTGTCCAAAACTACCTGAACAATACAAAACCGTTGTTGACTCATGTCCAAGTCGTTTGAAGAAAGTTTGACCCCAGTTTTCTACTCCAAAAATGCAAGTGTCGGTCACGTGGGGCGGTTTTTCACCCAAAAAAATCTCACATGACCCCTCCTCACATGCAATCTACCGTTATTCGTTGTCGGCCTTCAACTACCATTAACTGTGACGACCCGACTCGCTTAGATCGGCGCGGAAGAAACCGACGAGTCGAATAGTCAAAACTAACAACCAAAATACTCCAAAATTAAAACAAAACCTCAAGATATTATTATCATAACCCAAAAGTACAAATACCCACAAGTTTGTACATTACTAATCCAAAAGTCAAACTACAACTACTAACAAACGTAACTCCAAACACATGTCAGAGTTTGAAACCAATGTATACAAACATCACCACTAAAGTCCAATACTATCCAAAACCATAGAATAACGAAAATACAACTAAATCACAAAATCGGCGCTCGCCCAACCCAAAGCTAAGCAAGAACCTCATCATCAGAATTACCTGAAAAGTAAACAACAGTCCACCGTCAGTGGCGAGTAACATAACTGACTCACCCTAACGGGAATACACAAGAACATAGCATAAATCAAACATCCAAACCTTAACATCAAAACATGCGAAGATCATCCAAAATATACAGACTCGACTCAACTAACTTATCCAAACTTATCTTTGGCGCAATCATTCATAAACTAGACCGGACTACGCTCGTACGAACGCCTCTTACGCGATCGAACTTTCCAACTATGCCAGGATTGAGAATCTTACTCTCGCTCCCATGAAACCAATCTTACTGGAAATCCATATCAAAAGACGACATAGCGGTAATCACTATCCCAATACCGTAGTCAGGATAGGGGCAACGTCTTAACCCAAGCCTTAGAATCTTACTCTAAGGTTAGGCGTCTAGGTACGAAATCAAGCTAAATCTTACATTCTTTAACTTTAATCCGAAGTTTACTTACTTAGTTACTTCTTAAGTTGCATCTTACGCCTTGACTTAAGAAAATAACGCGTAAACAATCATCTTACAACATCTTAATGCTTTCTTTAACTCTTTCTTTAACTTTCTTTACTTAAAAGACTTAATTAAGAACTTACCAAGACTCATCAAGAACTCATCAAGAACTCAACCAAGATTCATAAAGAACTCATCCAAGATTCAAGATCTTCAACCAATAACTCAATCAAGATTCAAGAACTTCAATCAAGAACTCATCCAACATACACAATCCACACGCATAAATCAACATATAATCATGAAATTACCAACTTACTAGCATCCAAAATTCATCAAACTTTAACTTAATCAACATGATCTTAATACCAACATAATCAATCATAAAACTAATATATTCAATCACCAAAATCATCATAAACCGCATCAAAATCAGATTTACAACCATACATGAAATCATGATCAAACTTCAACATAAACTAATCTTAATCATTTAATTCATACTATGAATCATAGTACACCAATTAAGTTGAGAAAGCATGTTACCTTGTTGAAGATTAACAAGATAACACTCAAAAACTTGCTGCCCGGAACACTAATACACACGGCCAAGCAACACGGCACAACCACGCACGGCACGGTCCTTGCACACGAACACCACACGAGCAACACGACACAACCACGGCTGCCCAACACGGCTGCCTAGCATGAACCACACCACGAACCACCGTCTTCACACGGCCCTACTGCACGGCCACGGCACACGAACACCACTCTTGCACGGCTTCAACACGGCAGCCACACGGTCACCACTCGAACACCCACACGAACACGAACACGATCAAACCCAAACCCGAACTAATGACCTTGAATGCGAATCAAGAGATTTAGATTGTGTTTTGATACTTAAAGATCAATAGGATATGAATCTTTAAGTTTTGGGTTTAAGAAATTGATGAACAAATGTGATGGAATCAAAGTGCCAAAATGGCGTGTGGAAGGGAGAGCAAATGGAGGTGTTGTGTTTGAAATTTGATGGCAAGAGAATGAGATGGCAAAAGTGTTTAAGTGGGTAATTGAGCAAAAGGATCATCAAGCCTTACTAACTCATCTATTTATAGAGTTAGTTAAGGTGTGAACACAAGGCAAGTGGCAAAACTTGCCATGCACAAGGAGGAGGCCGGTTTTTGGCTTGCAACATGGGCCAAAATTGGGCTCTCGTGATCAATTGGGCTAATTTACAAAAACCGCATGACTAAACATGCTTAAATCGATTTAGCCCAAAATATTAATTAATTAATTAGAAAATTAAATAATAAAAATTCTAATTAATTAAATAATAATTAAAATAAATCATAATACCTGCAAATAAAATAATTCGAATTAAATCGAAATTATTCACATAAAATAAAATAAATAGTTCAAAAATAAATTTGAACTATACATAGCAACACATAAATACACATAAACTTATGGCAGAAATACCATAAAATCAGGGTCGTTACATTAACCATCGCAGTGGTTGGTTGGGTTCGATACCGTGGCTGGGGCATTAGGCGGTGGTGATGAGGAGGGGAAGTGGTTTGGGCGGAAAATGGGTTTTTTTGGGTGAAAAACCGCTCCACGTGACCGGCATGTGCATTTAAGGTGTTGAAAATCAGGTCAACTCTTCCTTCAAACCACTTGGGTATGAGTCAACAACGATTTTGTACAATTTAGGTAATTTTGGACAATTTTGTTTATGTAAGATAGTTTTTCACAAATTGTCTAAAAGTTTAGGTGATTTTGGACAAAAAATCCAAAATAAAAAATTCTGATGTGCTTGTGGGATGAAACCGACAGATTCATTTTGAAAAAAATTTAGGCTTTTACTTTTTTTTTTGACAAACGAAAGAATGACAACTACTACTGACAAGTAGGAGAGACCGAGAGAGTGTAGGTAGGGGTATTTAAAATGTAGGAGAAAAAATTAATTGGGCAACCCTTGCATTGTGGGAAGTAGTAAATGAATTGGGAGCGAGGGTAAAAAATGAAGAAAGAGAAAATGAGTTGGAAGAATGAAGATATGAGAGAGATTTTTTGGGTAAGCCCAACATTGCTGATACTCTTAGGCTCTGTTTGTTTTGATCTCTCTTTTTCCATTTTCCTTTGTTTGTTTTGGAAAGAGGTGGAAAATAATTTTCTTTAAGGTGGAAAAATGTCACTTTGGATTTGTGGAGAAGGAATGACACATTTCCCGTCTTACTTATCCCTTATTCACTCCTCCCATCCTTCATTTCTATTTCATTTTTTCTTTCCGTCATAAGTTTTTCTCTAATCAACAAACAAAAGAAAGTTTTTTTTGCATTTATGTTTTTATTGAAAATTATTTTCCTTAAAAAATGATTTTCCTTCGAAAATGATTTTCCATGAAAATATTTCGAAACAAACGGAGCTTAGTCTCCAAATCTTTACCTCATTTTCTTTTTTCAGTATTCTCAAAATCTTTGGTCATTTCCTTTAATTTCAAGGTACTTCCTCCGTTTTGAAAAAAACGCAACAAATTAGATGACATGGGTTCCCAGTCCATTTTTTATTTTGAGAGTAAAAATGATAGAGAGAGAAATTGGGTTATGTGATGATGTGCGAGATAAGAAAAAAAGACTTACAAAAATGGAAAAATTAATATAGTTACATTTATTTTGAAACTCTTTAAAATAAAAATTATTGCGTTTATTTCGAAATGGAGAAAATATTTTTTTTCTCCGGATTCTTTTTACATATTGTGGGGTCTAAATCGTTTATAATTTACTCAATTTTTTTTCTCTTTCTTTAGTTTGTGTTGTATTACCCTTGTAGATGTAAATTTCCTATTCCAATAAGCTATTTGTTGTGATATTACTCAGTTATCCTTACTAAATAAATTAACTAACACTTTAATACTAACCCAACAAATACTAATTACATGGGCTTTTTTATTACTTTATCCCCTTACTCATTTAAGTCTTAATATCTGTGCCACTTAGATATGTTCTACATGTGTCAATTTTTTACCCGACCTGAAAAATCCGAGTAACCCGACCCGTAAATAGCGGGTTTTGACATTTTTTTGAGATTTTTGACCAGTTTAAATCCGTCTTTTTAAACCAGCTAAAACCCGTTAATTTTCAACCCGGCCCAGTTCAACCCGGTGAGTTAAACACTTTTTAGTATCTTATGATATTTTGATAATTTCTATAACATTAGACTAATAATTCTTTACTATATATCAAATTTTTAAATTGTCATTTTGATCGTTTATTTGTTGAAAATGATTCTAAAAGACACTATTTATTAATTCTTGTTATTTGGGATACAAATTTAGACTTTTTTTTTTAATTTATAAATGAGGTTATAAATATTAGATTTATAACATAAAATAACACTGCGGCTATAAATTTCTAAACCCGTTGGGTCAACCCGAAACTGAAGGATCTTAATCACGAATAAAATATCTAAAGCCCAAACCCGATAATAACCCGCTTTGAGTAACCTGAAACTAGTGTCAAGTCAGCAGAACCCGACCCGACCCTTTTGACATATCTAATACGTTCCATCTAAACCAAAGGGAGGGAGTAGTTATTTTGAGTTCTATCTCAAATTTTCTAACTAATGTTGTCAAACAAAGAATTATAAATGAGTAGTACTAGTCACCAAGTAGTCAACAAGGAGGATAAAATAATAGCTTGGTGATAAGCTACTATATCTCTCACCCAGATAATAAAAGTTTAAACCGATAAGAAATTCCTTTTATCCCCACCCTTTATTGTAAGAGATTATCAATTTTATGAATTAGTAAACATTTACAAGTCATTAAACTAGTAGCTTCTCCCTTTGAAAATCAAAACAAACGAGTGGCGTGCTGTAATATTAAGCTAAATTGCTTGGAAACTTCGTAATGTGACCCATGTGTTTTTGTTTTCTTGGAGCCCAAGTCCATACTACTACTATATATACACTCGTAATCACATTCTCGTCTCATTTTAAAACCGCAATTGATATTTCATACCCTTTTATTTTAATTCTATTCATAAAATTAAAGTAAGCCTCAACTTTGTGTGTTTGTTTGTTTGTTTGTTTTTGTAATGGCACAAATTGGATCAAGTATGGCTGAAATCTATGTGTTGCGAAAGCTGGAAAAGCAGAAAACAAAAGATATGCGGAAAAGAGCGACACTTAGCAAAAGTAGAAGCATTGAGGATGATGAAAGTGCATATGAAAGTAGCACTAATTTACAAAATAATTGCTTCCCATGGTCCCAAAAGAAGATACACCCAAAGTCTTTGCCTCCTAAGAAACCCCAGTACTCATCCTAACAATCAGGGCTGTGCCGGTTGGGTGTGCAAGAAGACCGTACATGGCCCATTTTTCAAAGGGCCTGTATTTTTTTTTAAATACTCTTCTTGAATTATTGTTATATTTCTAGATAATATATCTTTATTTATAAAATAGACTTTGAAATATATATACATGTATTATCAAAATAGTATTGAATTTTAACATTTATTAAAATATAAAGGGTCTAGTTATATTTTAGCATAGGACCCTAAATATTTCCGAGACAGCCCCGCTAACAAAGTAACGATGTAAATGAGGGAGGGGTGCCTAACACATACACTCTAACCTAGGCATGGGCGCTCTGAAGCCTCTCACTAATCAAGGCTAAACTCATATATTTGTATGAATTACGCATTTACATATACAACTGTTAAATAAGGTTAAGGTTATACATAATAAAAACTTGATCGTTTAATTGAATGATCATTACCAAATTTAAGTATAGCAACTCTTTAGCATCATTATATAATCAGTTTAAACCAGTTAGTATTAGTTTTGATAAATCATTTTGATTTCATTTCAATTTAATTAAAATAGGTTTGGTTCCTTTTCAGTTCAGTTATAAATTTTTCGCTTTCTACCGTTAATTACAGTTCAGGTTATATTCAGTTCAATTTTGTTTCAAAAAAAAATTAAAAAAATTGTCAATTCAGTTTCAATTTTATAGTTAATTCAGCTTTTACAGTTCATTTTCAATTCAGACTACAGTTTTTACCCCCCAAAAATTACTTGTAAATAATAATGGTTCTTGCATGTCCCCAAACCTGAATGCATTGATATCTTTTGTAAACTACAGTTCATTTATTGTGCACCTGCTCGTTTGTGTTTCAAAGTGAATGCTTTGGTTTAAAGCAGATGGTCAGATGCTCTGTGTAAGTAGAATATGATATCTTTTTTTGTTTTTTTTTTAAACAAAGAATATGATATCTATAGTACTCTATTGATTAATAATGAGACGTGATTAGCCGTTTATGTTTGCTTGCTTTACACTCCTATTTTTGCTTTAAAGTACGACTAAATACTCCTAAATAAAATCAAGAAGCATAAAAAGCTGATTACAACAAGAAAAATAGAAAATCAAGGTTTCTTCTTCAAAGCTTTTGAAATATCTCGAATGGTTTCAGGCGTTGTCCTACAACAGCCACCAATGAGTTTAGCACCTGAATCACGCCATGTCAAAGCTAATGACCCAAATTCATTGTCCTTGGAACATTGGGGTGGCTGCATTGTTCAAGCAAATAACACAATGGAGTCAGTCATTCACAATCGGATTCTTACATATTTATAGCCACTTTTGCACTTACTAGTTACTACTTTCTGCGTAGAAATTTTGACATTAGGATTGAATTAATCTCAATTGAATTGAATTCAACAAAATCTTAAATTCATCAAGAGCTGAATCTCAATTGAATTGAATTACTTCCTCCGTTTTGATTTACTCGCAACATTAGGGTTTTTTACACGATTCAAAATCATGTATTGATTGCATTTTGTGATTTATACGTTAGAAATGATATAGTCATGTAGCATCTTGTTAGATTCGTCTCAAAAAGCACTTTATTAAAATCCACTTTTTATATTGTTTACAACAACAAAATTAAAGATATTGATATTCTAAATTGTGCATTGGCAACTGGCAAGCATGAAAATCCTTAATGTTGAGGAACATAAGAAGTATAATTTTGTGTGTGCGTGTGTTTAATGTTTGTGTGACAAAAGCGCCTACATAAAGAGCAACAACTGACAAAGAATTCCATGCAATACAGGAAACTCGTTTAAGATTAGAGGGAGCTTGTGACTCACCAGCCATATTTTTGCTTTGCCATCATAAATCTCACCACTGTTTGGATAAGCTACTATCATCTTATTTGTCAACTGTGAATTAGAAACGGAAGATCGTTAAAGTACTGAGAGTTTATACAACTCTGGCAAGACTATCAGCAGATGTTAATATGAAATTATGTGTAGTTTTACCTTGTTAAATTTGCGAATCAAACCATTAACATACTGTGGTGGTGCACAGTTTATTCCTGTCATTGCAACTTTCTCACTCTTATTGATGACGCTGAGACATTCTCCGAAGCCTTCTCCTGATGGAGCATGCACACCATCTACAGAACTAAAGCAGATCCATGATGGAATGTGGATGTTTTCTTCATCTAGCAGCTCAACAATGGCCTGTAAAACAATATTACAATTAAGGAGATAGTGAGATACCACAAAACAACCACCACCATAAAGTGGTTTATAAATAATTTCAGAACAAAAACGTGATCCCTGAATTGCTTTTGCAAACTTTCCATTAACAAAAATTGATTAAGTTTGTAGAAAACAAGGAATCTGTAACATAGAAGTCCAATCAGTGACAACCCAAGACCCACAATCACACAAGTTCTACATTGTACGTGTATCGGTGAATATCTCATAGGGTCTATTGTCTCATATAATCTGATGACAGAAGGATAGTGTAAAATCTTGTATTGTATACATTCCAAGCAGAGTAATTTCTTTGAAGGCAGGGTTCATATTGACTTCTGAGTGGGAGAATACTACTAAAAAGCTCTAATAGAAGAGTGCACAAGTCACAAAAAAACTTGTGTTCAAACAAGATGATTAAAGATAAAGAATGCATAGTCTCAAACTGAAGCAATTACAACCAGTTTAGGCAGAATGTAAAGGGAACGGGATCTTGAAATCGATGTCTTACAACCAGTTTACATATATTGAACAGCTTTCAAGATCAGCCAATCTAAAAATGCTTCAGGTTATGATATTCAATAAGCCATAAATCCATAATATATGTTGCTTATGGAAAAAATCTGCAACCTCAACTTAGGCTCCATTTACTAGAACGTAAAACAATTTCATGTAAAACTATTTTCCTCTACTTAACGATTTAACATTGTTTACTTTGCAAAGTAGCGTAAAACCATTTTCCCTAAGAGTAAAATATCTCTTACAATGATGGAATACTATTCTCCCTTCAAAATGAAGGGAAAAACTCTTTACCTTGTCTCCTTTGCCTTTCATTTTCCTTATGTTCCACCTTTTTCTTACATGATACTTTGTAGTTTGTAGTAAACAATGAATTTGTTTTTTAAATGTTTTACACTCAAGTAAATGAAGTCTTAACCTCTATTTCAGGGAGATGGACCATGAATTTAACACTAAAAAGCTGTTGGAACTAATGACACTTAACCGACACTACTTTTGCCAAGGGTGCAGAAAACGGCAACATGGATGAGATACTAAAACAGTAAAACTGCTCAAATCTAATGAATCAACAAGATACTCCATGTTTCAAAATATTTGTTATGTTTACTTTTTCACTGTTTCAATACACTAATTAAAACAGCAATATCTTCCAAGATGCTATATAAAAAAATAAAAAAAAGGATATTTATAAAACTGTACATCTATGGATATGTTTATTCTTATAATTAAAAAAAAATGATTAAATTTTTTCTCTCCTTGTACCCAAAATTCAAACGTAAACATTCTGAAATGGAGGGAGTACTACATATTTGTCCAAAAAGAGCAAACCTGAGTTTCAATTTTGTTGGGAATGGTTTCAAATGCAAGTATATCTGGACTAGCTCCTGCTAGAACTTGTAGCCTTCGCCTATGGAAATCCTTCAGCTCCGTCACACCAATATTTTGGCCATAAATTCCACTGCAATATAGGTCTAATTTAGTTCTGGACACTTAGCTAATAGGATATCATTAATACATAGACAAAGAAGATTTTCACCAGATATGCATCAAAGCTCATAAATTACACATTAAAAAAGAAAATTATAATAATTTACAATTAGCTGATGTTGATTGTTGTGAATTTGAGATCACCTGTATTCCGAGCCATCAGCAAGAAAAGCTCCATAGCTGCCAACAGATGCTGCTACCAAGGCCCTCTTATAACCATTTTCTGCTTTCTTAATAACAGCATTCCAGAACTCATCACGGGCATCAATGGCTAATCTAACACTCTTCTCAAGCAATGACTCCGCTTCTTGCATTGACAGGCCCCTCGAAAGAAATCCTGGAAGTGTTGCCTATAAAAGGTATAGATCTGGAGGTTAGGCATTTCATTGATTTCAATCAAAATGTCATTAATTTCCACTTAATCTTACATAGAAACATGTATAAAATAGTGTATTCGATATTGTCCAGGCATCATCATATTTTCACAGCACTAGAAAGTGGCCCTAATGACAAAAACTGTTTGGGAGATCGGAAAGGAAGATAGTACAAGGGTAAAGAGGACTAAAGGTATTGAGAAACAAAGAAGAGAAGACCAAAGAGAAAGATGGAAAAATACTTGCAATAGTTACATTTGTAAGTATAAGCTAAACTGTGAAAGCAAACATACAAAGAAAACTTATTTTGTTTATGGAGCTACTGCAACGCAAAAACCTAAAATATCTGGAAGCTAAAGAACAACAAACAACATTCTTCGCACTTCGGATGCTGTTTATAGAAAAATTAAAACAATAACCGTTAAAAAGTTTGAGCTCACTTGACTATGCTATGTAACTGCGATCTGGAAACAAGAATTTTTCTCAAGTGACTCAATCATGGCCTTGTTCTTTTCAAGATTTATACAATAGTAGAGCTGTAGAGATAGCAGCATACAACACAAATCAAAATAATGAAGATATGACCAGTAGCATATACTTTGGAGCATTATGAAACAAAAAAAAAAAAAAAAACTCATTTCAAATATAACTTGAAATGATATCTCAAAAGCCTTAGAAGTACATGTCACACACTCAGTTTATGATATCTCATTTCAAATATAGTTTTAGCAACAAATCATATCCTGCATTGGAAAACTATATCTCACACGACATTAGCAGATACATATGGCTGTTATCAAACAAAAATATGCAAAAACCATCATTCTAAGAGGTCAAAAGAGCATGATCAACACGAATACAAAGAAAATCTTGTACAGCATTTCTACAGAATACTTTCCTGTTCAATTCTTCATGCTCTTTAGGGTTGAATGTATACTGAGCCAAATAGGGTAAAAAAGATATTGGGATAAACTGTATGAAAATCATCTGGAATGACATACTTAACTGATCCCAAAGCTCAACAAGATACAGTGATCATTTGGAATGTCTCACTTGCATACTTGTGATGACCTAGTCTTCTAACAGAAACTAGTCTAATCCTTTTGCCAATATGGGGGAACACATAATACCTTTACTTTCTAAGGGCATTGTTGAGTGACAAATCCAAGGACGGCCTCTAAAGAGACGAGCTACATACACAAGCAAAACATCTACAGAAAAACTAATTAAGCGAAACTTAATCTCTCTTATAAATAGTCGAAGAAGTTTTATCAACCTAAGCAACTATGATAGAAGGACAAGGATCCATTCTGGAGCGAGAAATCAAACACAGCAGCCATAGTCAACTAGTCTAATCTTTTTGCCAATGTGCTACTTTTTGTTAAACTTGCCAGCTGTACAGTCATTCAGTCAATAGATAGGAGGTGATTTTCCAATGTTTTGTCTTAAACCCCAAAACAATATTTTTGTTGTGTTTGATAATTATCTTCCTCTAATGTTTTCTCAATCTCTATTACTGGGAGAAACTGTTTCTTTTGTCACTTACACTAATCTATCGAGACTTGCAAGCTTCAACCTAAATCGTAAAATCAATAGAAAAGATCAAACATTATCAAGGTTTAACCTTTTGCCCAAAAGAAGATGCATCTATTGCATCTCTAGTGATTTACTTTGTCTAGTGCATTGTGCTTGACCTAAAAGTAACACACCTAGCCTTTCCTGAGTTTTCTACTACTTAAGGATCACAAACATGTCTGAAACAAAATGCTCGAGTATGGAGAAAATAGTTCAGAGTTTGAACTGTTTTTCAACTAGGAGTATGAGCCTAGCAGTTTTTCAAGTAGCTGCAAAAGTATGCTGTGAACTGATCAAGAGTTTTTTAATCCACATCTTACCCTAAGGAACAGCAACTTATAGCAAACTACAGATGAGTGACAACAACACTTTCTAGCTGGGAAAGAAAAAAAAATGATCCACTTGAGAGGTTAAAATGAGCAGCTTAAATAATACTTGTCTCTTCCCCCCCCCCCCCCTGAAGCTGATAAACATATTGGAGCCTCTGTTATTTCAACAGAAACTCTTATGAAATTAAGCCCTGATAGGAAATAGTGAAGTGCGTCATGATTTACATAACTACTACTGCGGCAATGGTTATAACCAAAAGAGGCAGAGAGTTCAAGATCAATCCCTTTGGCCAAATTCCACCTTGAATGCTTTATCATTACTCAAACAAGAATGGAATACCAGCACCATCTCAAAAATTCTAGGGGCTCTGTTCTAAAACTGAAAATTATGACCTTGTAATATTAAAATTGATACACTATATATATATATATACATTTTTTAGGTAATAACCATTTTTTATTAGGAAATATTAGAAAAATGAAAATTTGAACAAAGAAACAATAAAAATAAATAATAACATGATCTCAAGAAAAATGCAAAGCTACAATGACAATGTAACCTGATAAGATGAAGTAACCAAAATATCTGCACCAGCTTCCAGAAATTCCAAGTGAACCTATAAACAGATAAAACACCATTACACCGCATAACATAAGGAGAATCACAATATATAATCTGTTGAGAGAAATTTCACAGGTTCTGTATACATGTTCCTAAATCCTAATTACAAGTTTTGAATTCTATTTTCCGCAGAAATTTGCACATTCCGATAAAACCGAAAAAAAAAACCTAAATTCATCCTTAATTAACAACTTCATTGTCAAACCTCCTGAAACTCATTTTATAGATCAAACAGTGACCAATGCAGCCATGTTCGATCATTCTTAGGTTTAGGAATGAAAATCGAAAAACCCAGGTACCTTTTTGATGAGAAGAGGATCTTTGATCAAGTAGACAGCACTCCAAAGAGGATCGTTAAATTCAGCGCCATGTTTCTCAAGCTGAGTAGCAAAACCACCATCAATTACACAACATCCACCAGCATTTTCGATAGTTTCTTCCAACAATGTCGTCGATTTCTCAATCCCCATTTTGTTTTTCCCTTCTCCCTCTCACTAAAATCTAAGATGAGATAGAAAGTTTAAAACAAAACCTTGCACTCTTGCAGAATTAAAGGCTTTGCAGTAACGCATTCTATAAGGTGTTTAATGGTAGGTGGTAATGTAATGTGCAAAATTGTAAACCTGGTCAATTTTATGTCCCTAATTCTTCATGTAGTCAGTCATACATGCCTGGTTCATTATTCTATGATAATTTCTAATGTCATTTGTCAACGTTTTACTTTAAAGGCCATATATAAAATGTCTAGTGGATTGGATTGGATATCTTTTGCTCTCTCTCAACTCGTTTTTATGTTTCCTCCTCTCATTTTTTTTTTCTACCAACTCGTTCTGTTTCTTTTACTCGTATTTAGTTTTTTTTGGGTACTATGACTCATTCTCTTCCTTGGAATTTTCTTTCGTTTCTTCAATAATAATTTATTTATAACGATTTTATATAATGTACATAGGAAAATTGTTAAATTGCTATGGAGGTAATGACCCTATTTGAAAACTGGTGTTTTGGCTGGTTTTGATTTTGGCTTTTCAATATGGTCAAACGGCTAAAAAATATGTTTGGTTATTGCCTTTTAAGTTGGCTGAAAATCTGACTTTTAAACCAAAATGAAAAAGATGTATGGTGCTATGAACCATTTACTCACTCCGTTTCATAAAAATGGCAACAAAGGGGTGTTTTACGGACTCCAATGCAATTTTTGTTAGGGGTATTAATTGTGTTGTAATTGTATGTAGGAGAGAGAAAAAAATGGTTTAATTATATAAGACCCATGTGACTTTTGGAGGGAAACATTAGAAAAAAAAAAGAACAAAATATTAGTGGGTCTATCGGCTGTCCCACGTGAGATGTAAAAGCAAAAAAAAAAAAAAAAGGAGAGGAAACTTTTCCATTTCATTAGTTTCATCAAATTTGGGATTCATATTTTTTCCCCTCCAAATTTTTCATTCATTATAAATACACCATTGCACTACTCCATTACCATTCATATCAGAAGTTTACTTTACAAAAAAAATTCAGAGGAGCTCCTCCATCAACACCACAATAATTACAGCAGAATCAGGTAAGTTTGTAGCAAAAAATTGCAGCATTAATTACACTGCACACACAGCATTACTGTTAGATTACATACACTTCACACACAGTGCACATTTTCATCTTCTCATAACAAAAAAAACAAAAAACAAAATGGAAGATGAGCTTGTAGATGGGTTCTACGATCTTGATCAGATATTGATGGAGGAGGGGCTCATTGCTTCTTCAGTCCCAAGAGCTAAAACATGGCAACAAAGATTGGTTACTCCTGAAATTAAAGATTTAACTGAAGCACAAAAAATCAGGGTGTGTAGGGGTCGTTTTTACTCGGCCGCCTACGTCACGAGTTGGTTTGAATGCTCGTTAACGCCGTACGTGAATACGGACTAGTAGGAGTCGCCACCGTGCGTTTATACGGTCCGCGAACACCGAAGAAGTACCGAAGCCAGGAGCAATCGGTCCCATGTGGTCGTGCACCAGAGTATGGGTTCGAGGACAGGTTATGAGCCAATCGTGCATTGGGCCCGCCCACCTGCAAGCGGTCTCTACTAGGTCTCTTTTGTAAGATCATTGTTCAATTTAAGAGCAACAGAGATAACTCAATTTTAGCCTTAATTCACAAATTACTAAGTCGGTTCAGGTTAATGCACAAATTAGCCTAAAATTGTTTTGTGACCACTTTGGAATTAATCAATATTATTATACTAAAATGAAGTCAAAAGTCCGGGATAAATCAAGGGTCAAATCACATAAATCACATAAAAAAATCAACACAGCGATGGCACGGAGAAAATGAAAATGAAAGTGCGAACGTACCTCGAATCCCGTGCAATCAAAATAAATAAATAAATAAAAAGCTAAACGGAAAGATGCGAATTAAAAAAAAAAGCATGGAAAATATACATGGAGACGACATGAAATATGCGAAAATTAAGGCATGACATGATTTACAAATTGCAGATAAAAAGAAAAAAAATACATGAATTAAAACATAGATCGGCATGAACGGAACAGGAAAAATCACATATTATCATGAATAACGCAAATCATAAATTAAAATGAAATTAAGCATATTGATATTGAATAGAAAAGGGTCTCAGAAATGTGTACCGAAATGTGCGGCGGTCGATTACGACCTCGAAACTAGTATGCCAAATGCCAGGATCAGTGATTGAAAATGCTTAGAATGTATTTTATATGTGCGTAATATTGATTTTGGCAGAGTTTTTTGAATGATTTTTAGAGAGAATATGTATAGTAGAGAGGGAAGTAGAAGTTAGAATGTTGTTTCGTGCCTTTATTGTCGTGGTCTCAAAGGTCGAATGAAGGGTCGTATTTATAGTCGAGCAAAGGAAAAAATTGTCCCGGAATGGCACTAGACCTGCGCCTAGGCGCAGGTCCAGTTACATGACCTGTGTCTAGACGCAGGTCAGTATTTGTGACCTGCGTCTAGGCGCAGGTCCTGTAATATGGACCTGCGTCTAGGCGCAGGTCCAGCTGTGTCCGGGTCGATTTTTTTTGCTTATTCTGCGCGTGAATCTCCGAGATATTATACGATTATGATACGATTACGGGAATCATACGTAATATTATCATAATATTTGAGATTCCGGGAGATTTCGCGAGGTTCCGGAATAATCCGGGCTAATTTGGACTGTTTTCGACTGTTTTCGGAATTTTCGGACAATTTTGAAAAATGTGCTAAAAATGCCAAAAATTATGGAAAAATATGGGAAAATTCTAGAAAAATATAAATGAGTGAAAAGTGGAGAAAAAGTTGACGATGCAGGTGTAAAATTACTAAAATGCCCCTAAGAATGGAAAATGTTTCAAAAATTAATAGAAAATAGATAAAAATTATGGAAAAATTATCAAAAATTCTAGAAAAATGTAATTAACCTAGAAAAACTATTTTATGCGATGTGAAGTGACTAAAATTCCCTTGGTAAATAAATATGCATGAAAAATAATGAAAATAAATTAATAAAAAATCCTAAAAATGTCCGAAAAATCCCAAAACGAGTCGTGAGCCTCTAAAACGCCTATAAATAGTTTGAGAGTGGTATGAGAGGGTTAAATATGTGGCATTTTGGCATACTAGATCAAGACCGGACCTGTGCAACAGAGTACATTCACCATAGACCGTTGGGAGCTAACTGAGGTGCCAGAATTAGGTGTCTACAGTTAGCCCCCCCTTTGACCGAGTCTGGAGAGACGAAGTCTTGTAAGACGAAGGTCAAAGGTGAGCTACGCGACTTATGTATGCTGATCCCAAAGGAAATAACTAATGAGCTATCCCCTTTGAGACCGGTGCAACTTGATGTAAAAGTGATGTTCAAAAGCCAATTGATTTGACAATCGAACGAGCATGCAACAAGTAAACACACAAACATGTAACCACGCAGCAAGAAATGCAGTGAAGCGTAAACAATGAGAAGTGTCGACGGTGAAGTGTCAGATGTGATTGAAAAGGAGTGGCAAGGTCAGAATTATGCCACGTAATCCTATGAAGGTCAGGTTTATCACAGGAAAAGAATTTGAGTCAGCGTCGGCGTCGGCGAGTGCGAAGGTCAGATTTATCGCACGAAAAAGAGTGGCAAGGTCAGATTTATGCCACGCAATCCTGTGAAGGTCAGGCTAATCACAGGTAAAGAGTCTGGGCCGGTGTCGGTGTCGGTGAGTGCGAAGGTCAGATTTATCGCACGAAAAAGAGTGGCAAGGTCAAATTTATGCCACGCAATCCTGTGAAAGTCATGTTTATCACAGGTAAAGAGTCTGGGTCGGTGTCTGTGTCTGTGTCGGTGTTTGAGTCGGTGAGTGCGAAGGTCGGGTTTATCGCACAAAGGAGTGGCAAGGTCAGATTTATGCCACGCAATCCTGTGAAGGTCAGGTTTATCATAGGAAAAGTAAACTGAGTCTGAGTTTGAAATGGAAATTGTAGTTGTATGAATTTTGACAGTGATCTGGGGTAGTAAGAGTACTTTGGTTCAGTGTAGGTCTGGGCAAGATTGACTTACAAAGGTCTGGGATTATTGCAAGTTAGGATGATGCCCATGCAAAGGAAGAGACTGGATAACTCAATGTCTTGTCACGGGGTGTTAATGGGAATGACATGAGGGTGACTTGTGATCAGAGGTTGTCCTAGACACGGTGTTTGACCTAGACACGAGGTTAGACTCGATTTGAACTGGATGTGAAGAAGACATGGGGTCCATGGACAGAGTTCCTTGATTTCAGCTTGATAAGATAGACCTGAGACGGTTTGATCATAGAGACAGAGGAGCCCCCCAAGTGAAAAATGAGGATGATGTTGTGAAGAGACAGGAGCAAGGAAAACATGGTGATGAGCCCCCAAATATAATGTACTAACCCTCAGTAGAGTTAGGTGGCTTTACCTCCTGGAGAGTTTAGTCAAAGAGTCTTTGAAGGTGTCCAAAGAATGGGATAGGGTTCGAAAAAATATAAAGGCCAAAATTTTTGTGACTTGAGGTTGAAAATGGATGTGGCTAAGATGTAGGTTTGGCTAGAAATGCGGGTTCAAGTTTGAGTCTATGCACGGTTCAAAGATTAGCAAATGTTATTGTCGAGCTCTTAGCAGGTAGAGTCACTTGGCAGCTAGGCTTCGTTTGATTTTTTATTAATGTGGTCGGACCTCAAGTAGAGGCTTCCTACGTATCCTTGTGGAATAAGACCATCGTAGTTCTGTGGGCCTGATTTTGAATTGACTTTTTTTTTGTCCTTTCTCTTTTTTTTGTCTTTGTTTTTTTTTATTATTTTCTTTTTGTTTTTTTTGCCTCGAATTTTTCTTGAATGAGGTTGTTGTCTTTTGTTTCTCTGGACAATGCTTTCAAATGATCTTTGGCATTTAACCCCCTTAGGTGCGAATGAGCCTTGATTATGAGTACTGCCATTTAATCACCTGTACTCCGTTATGAATTGTAATTGAGCTGGGCCTGGGCTTTGATTTGTTTATTTTGAGGCCATTGCACCGTTCTCCAAATATGACTTGTCATTGACCGTTTGAAAGCATGTCCTCATGAGGTCGTGTGTGAAAGTGATTGTTGATATTGCATGTGAGGTCAGTGTGTGGAATTGTAGTGAGATCAGTGTGTGAAGGTGTCAGTTTTATTAATTAATCAATCGAAGCCGTGTAAGTGACTGGACCTGCATAGAGTTGAAAATGACATTGGAGGATATGGAAATGTGGCGGGCCATTTAGTGGAAAGTGGAAAGGTCAAAGTGTGTGTGACATAGACTCGAGATGGGAAGTGAAAGGGTCAGTGGGCTAGGATGAAGACTCATTGATTTGACTCACAGGAAGGCTGCACGGTTCATTGAACCATGCTTTGGGATGACTCATAGGGTTGGAGATGGACTGGACTGGATGTTTAAGCTATTTGTATGTGGTGCTGGGCCTTTGTGATTGTGGTGCTCGGTCATTTTCCACTTGGGTCAAGGTGTCATTGATATTTTTTTTTGTGGCTATGGAAGATGATGAAGGGTTAATGGACATGGTCTTTTGTGATGTGGATGGATTTTGTGGAGATGGGCTTAAGACTTCTCATTGTTATTTGGGCCAATCGAAAAGGAGCTGACATTGGACTGAGACTGACATCGAACCGAGTCTGACTTTGTATAAACCTAAGTCCGGACCTAGATCTGTTTTAAGGTACTGACTTTTGGCGTGACTGACACTGAAGTGAGCTAAAGTGAACCTATGTCTAGTTAGGACCACTTGTGAACAGGACGGGTCTAAGTTGGGCCTTATGTCTAATTAGGACTATCTAGACTCTGAGACTGGACTGGGAGGAGACTGGTGGTGAACTGTGCTGAGACTGTGGGATGAACTGAACCTATGGCAAACTAAAGTGTGTTTGGACTCTGGAAAGTTGGACTGAGCTAGGACATGGACCCCATTTTGAGAATTGGACACAAGAGATGGCCTATATGGACTGTGAACTGAGGACTGGGTTGAAGAGATGAGACTGGTGGACTAGGATTGGTGATTTGGGCCGTAGACTTGACATTGAGTTATCGTTATGGTTGATAAGTGAAGTAAATTGGGTTGGGCCAATACGACTAGAATAACGGGCCGAATGCACACATAACACACTAGTCCTAGACTATGCAAATGATCAGTCTTCTAAGGTGGGTGGTCAAAATGTACCATGGCTAAAGAAAAATGAACCGATATGATCATTCTTCATTTTGAATGACACACGGTTAACATATTCCTTATTATGATCTCATCGGGCATGATGATCACGCGCCATGGCTGGGATGGGCCGGCTATGATGTGGTCGGGCACCACAAGTAACCATAATCAAACCCCCCGGGGTCGGTCTCGAGCATAAAACATGCTCATATGAGACATGGGCCTAAGTGTGACCTTATGCGGAAGGTCACTATGTCATATGCTCAAAAATTGAATAATGATCTTACGAGACTTTTCAAGTTTGTCCACACCACTAAGGAGTGATATTCCCCAGTGGAGTCGCCAAACTGTAGGGGTCATTTTTACCCGGCTGCCTATGTCACGAGTTGGATTGAATGCTCATTAACGCCGTACGTGCATACGGACTAGTAGGAGTCGCCACCGTGCGTTTATACGGTCCACGGACACCGAAGAAGTACCGAAGCCAGGAGCAATCGGTCCCATATGGTCGTGCACCAGAGTATGGGTTCGGGGATAAGTTACGAGCCAATCGTGCATTGGGCCCGTCCGCCTGCAAGCGGTCTCTACTAGGTCTCTTTTGTAAGATCATTGTTCAATTTAAGAGCAATAGAGATAACTTAATTTTAGCCCTAATTCGCAAATTACTAAGTCGGTTCAGATTAATGCAAAAATTAGCCTAAAATTGTTTTGTGACCACTTTGGAATTAATCAATATTCTTATACTAAAATGAAGTCAAAAGTCCGGGATAAATCAAGGGTCAAATCACATAAATCACATAAAAAAAGTTCAACACAACGATGGCACGGAGAAAATGAAAATAAAAGTGCGAACGTACCTCGAATCCCGTGCAATCAAAATAAATAAATAAATAAAAAGCTAAACGGAAAGATGCGAATTAAAAAAAAAAAAGCATGGAAAATATACATGGAGACGACATGAAATATGCGAAAATTAAGGCATGACATGATTTACGAATTGCAGATAAAAAGAAAAAAAAATACATGAATTAAAACATAGATCGACATGAACGGAACAGGAAAAATCACATATTATCATTAATAACGCAAATCATAAATTAAAATGAAATTAAGCATATTGATATTGAATAGAAAAGGGTCTCAGAAATGTGTACCAAAATGCGCGATGGACGATTACGGCCTCGAAACTAGTATGCCAAATGTCGGGATCAGTGATTGAAAATGCTTAGAATGTATTTTATATGTCCGTAATATTGATTTTGACAGAGTTTTTTGAATGATTTTTAGAGAGAATATGTATAATAGAGAGAGAAGTAGAAGTTAGAATGTTGTTTCGTGCCTTTATTGTCGTGGTCTCAAAGGTCGAATGAAGGGCCGTATTTATAGGCGAGCAGAGGAAAAAATTGTCCCGGAATGGCACCAGACTGCGCCTAGGCGCAGGTCCAGTTACATGACCTGCGTCTAGACGCAGGTCAGTATTTGTGACCTGCTTCTAGGCGCAGGTCCTGTAATATGGACCTGCGTCTAGGCGCAGGTCCAGCTGTGTCCGGGTCGATTTTTTTTGCTTACTCTACGCGTGAATCTCCGAGATATTATACGATTATGATACGATTACGGGAATCATACGTAATATTATCATAATATTTGAGATTCCGGGAGATTTCGTGAGGTTCCGGAATAATCCGGGCTAATTTGGACTGTTTTCGGGATTTTCGAACTATTTTGAAAAATGTGCTAAAAAATGCCAAAAATTATGGGAAAATATGGAAAAATTCTAGAAAAAAATAAATGAGTGGAAAGTGGAGAAAAAGTTGACGATGCAGGTGTAAAATTACTAAAATGCCCCTAAGAATGGAAAATGTTTCAAAAATTAATAGAAAATAGATAAAAACTCAGAAAATTATGGAAAAATTATCAAAAATTCTAGAAAAATTATTTGATGTGATGTGAAGTGACTAAAATGACCTTGGGAAATAAATATGCATGAAAAATAATGAAAATAAATTAATAAAAAATCCTAAAAATGTCCGAAAAATCCCAAAACGAGTCGTGAGCCTCTAAAACGCCTATAAATAGTGTGAGAGTGGTATGAGAGGGTTAAAGATGTGGTATTTTGGCATACTAGATCAAGACCGGACCTGTGCAACAGGGTACATTCATCATAGACCGTTGGGAGCTAACTGAGGTGCCAGAATTAGGTGTCTATAGGGTGGTATACCAGTTAGTGGGGTTGATAAAAGATGGTAAATTGCCAAGAGGTAGTCAAGCCAAAGTAGCCAGGGAGATGGGTGTTCATAGAAGCACAGTTTGCAAAGTATTTAACAAAGCAGAAAAACAAAAAGCTAGGGGGGACCCGTAGATGTCAGTAATAAGAAAAAAGGAAGGTCTGGTAGGAAACCATATTACACCAACAGTGAAGAATGACTTCAGTCAGCACCATTGCATTTAAGGGGCACTTATAGAGTATATGCTGGTGCTTTAAAGTGCTCACCCAGTCATGTGTTTAGATTATTAAAGAAGGGGTTACTAAGAGCACACACAAGTGCTAACCACCCATATGTAAGTGACAAGAACAAGATTGACAGAGTTAAGTGGGTTTTGTCACACATTGAACCCCCTACTGCAGAATGTAAAGCAAAATTTCAGACATGAAAATCACAATTCATATTGATGAGAAGTGGTTCTACTTGAACCCAACAACAAGAAGATTCTACTTGCTACCCAAGGAAATAAATCCTTATAGAACATCAAAATCAAAAAATTACAGCATTAAGGTAATGTTTATGGGGGTCACAGGTAGGCCAATCTACAATGATGATGGGGATTTGCTTTTTGATGGTAAGTTTGGGATTTTTCCCTTTGTGACTTATGAAAGGGCTAGAAAGAGGAGCAAAAACAGAGAAGCTGGTACAATGGAGACAAAAGCAATTCATAATGTCAACCAAAAAGTAACAAGAGACATGTTACTAAACAAAGTCCTCCCATATATCAAAGAAAAGTGGCCTGATTTTTTGTCAAAGCACATTGAGATACAACAGGATAATGCCAGACCTCATATTAAAGATTTTGATCCAGATTTTAGGGCAACAGCTAGTGCAGATGGGTTCAACATACACTTAATCAATCAACCAACACAATCACCAGATTTTAATGTTCTAGACCTAAGTCTTTTTAGGGCACTACAAAGTCTACAATATCAGTCTTTTCCAAAGAATGTGGATGAATTGATTAAGAGGGTGAATGAAGCATATGATGAGTTTTCCCCAACTCTAATAAAATATGCATGGATATCATTGCAACTAGTTATGGTAGAGGCATTAAAAGTTAAAGGCTCAAACAATTACAAGCTTCCACACATAGGAAAGAAGAAGCTGGAAAGATTAGGTCAACTACCTGAAGTTATTGAAGTGGACCAGGGAGTAATTAATGATGCTCTTACCTACCTTAATGAGCTAAATGCATCACAACAAGAAGGGGCTCAGAATGTAGAGATGGAGACAAATGCTGAAGAATTATCATCACAGTATATTGATGATTATTTATTTGAAGAGCAACAATTTAGTGCATATCTTGATGCAAGCAACCAAATGGACAGTGATGAAGAAGAAGCATTAGTGGATAGCATGATGTAAAAATTAGACAAAGGGGATTTTTGGATTGCCTCAAGTAACCAAATGCATAGAACTAACAACAACTTTTTGTATAGTGTGTAAATATAGTCAACCATTTGGTTACATGATAATGTAGTGAATTTTTTGTACTAAGGCAGTCAAAACACCAATATAGTGGTGATGAATTTAATCAAAGTTATGTGACTTTTGTTTTTTGGAAGTTTATATGAAATGAAAGGTTTATTTAATGCTCTTAGTAACCCTACACCCTAACCATCAGGGATGATGGAAGTCACATATTGCTCAACATTGTGATGAAACTTCTATAGTGAGGTCCTTTACTAAAAAAAGACTTCACTAGAGCAACAAACACAAAGAAGAGCGCATGTGAACATGAGTCCGTTCATCATCTGGCTCACAGGGTGCATAGAAAAACAAGGGGGACTTATGAGAAGCACACAAACACACATGGCACTCACATAACACTCTTATTTACAGAGTGCTCTAAATCCCTCTAATATTTCATTGGGATGTTATTGGTAATCTACCCATCAAATACAAAAGAAAATTTTTTAACATCATCCATCATCATTGAAATTCCCCCCTAAAATACAAAGGGGCTCATAAATAGGACAGAATTAAAATCCAGAGGATACTGTGTCACCAAAACAACACATACAACACACTCCATAAATATTAATGAAACCATTGACTGCATAGATAACAATAGGTTAGTAAATCACAAAAAGATCAAAAGCAAATAGCATAGATGCATATTAGCAAAAATACAAAATCACAATAACTTAATATCACATTAGTCACAAAATAATGAAATACATGCACACAAAAAAATCACCAAAATCATAGCAGAACAGATTAAAATGAACAAAATAATAAAATACAAATGCACTAATAAAAACAAAATAGTTAAACCATAAATGAAAATTATCACCAAAATGATCAAAAACATGCAAATGCCAAACACATCAGGAAAATCAGAATACCAAACAGAAGTAAAACACCAAGAACTCCAAAAATCAAGAGTCACAGTATATACCCAAAAAAATTAAAAACATGGAAACAACAAAAATATGAGGAAAATTTGAATCAGAACAGAACATACTCACCAAAATCAACAAAATAACAAAAAATCACCAAAAATCAACAAAATCACCAAAAATCACCATGGATCACCAGTATCACCAAAAATCAGCAAAATATCAGAAAAAAAAAAAACTCAAAATTTAAAACAAAATTGAACAGTATACTTATCGGGGCTTTGTTTAGACTCAACAAAGCGATCAACTAGCTCTTGAGGAACGTCTTTCATCTGATCGAACAAGATCTCGTTCATTAACTGAACCCATGGAGAGGCAAGTAGATCTGCCTCGTCGTCTTCATCATCAGAAATGGTGAGGTCAATCACAGGTATGGGACTCTTACCATTTTCCACCTCATTTTTCTCCATCTTCCCCTTTTTTTCACTGATTTTCACCGTCTTAGCCTCAGTCATACCAATTTCACACCTACCCTCATCTTCATCACATATCTTCACTCCCTTTCCCCTCATCCTTCGAATCTCATTAATGCTTACTTTTTTTTTGTAATGGTAAGGACTCAACAACAGCTTTTCCTTTTCCCTTTACATCTGTAGATCTCTTTCTAGAACTCTTCGTCTCTTTCTTGTCTCTCGAAACACAGGGTAAACAACATACGAGAGACCATTCACTAACCTTGTTCTTATCCTTTTCCTCTTTCGATCTTTGAAAAACCGACTCAACAGACGCCATTACAGGGGGACTCATGTCGGCGTTTTTATCAGATTTAGGGTCGGCCATTTTTGAGAGGAGTGGAGTTTTTACAAAGATGAATCAAGAGCAACAACAGAGAGAGTGAAAGAGAAGAGAGAGAAACGTAGATCTAGGGTTTTGGGATGGTGGAGGCAGACTGAGAGAGGAGAGAGAAGAGCAATAAAATATAGAGGTGAATTAGGGTTTGACAGTGAATGGGTAGATTGAGGAGTAATTGTTAGGGTTCATAACAATGAATGGGGTAGATGGAAGGTTGGTCGTTGATGTTGTTGTTAATGTTTGGTTTTAAATGTGAATGAGTAGTTAAAATAAAGAGTTTTTAATTTGGGTGGTTGATTTTTGGTGGGAATGATTAAATGTGTAATGAATTGATTAAATTATAATGAGATGTTATTAAATGAAAGTGGGTATTAAGTAATGGCAAAGTGGTAAATAAGTAAACATTTTTTTTTTGCCATTTTAGGAAATATGTAAGTTTGTTGCCATTTTTTTGATACACCCAAATATAGTAAATGTGGATTGAATGCGGGCAAACAAATACAATTTGCCATTTTTATGAAACGGAGGGAGTACTTATAATAATAATGACATTCTTGTAATTTGTTGTATTTTAGTTAGTAAGGGTAGTTTAGTCTTTTAATAATTGTTTGTAGGTGGTTTGTTAGTTTGTAGTTGTCATTAGTCTATAAATAAGGCATTAGTGAGTGTAATTCTTTTAGGTTGGAATTAATAAAAATAAGCAGTAGTTTGGAGTGCTCTGTCCACTCGAAAGGTAGTTTTAGGAGAGAACTTGGCCTCTCGAAAGCCAAGAACCACCAGCTACGAGGTGGCAGCGTGGGGGATCGTAGCATTTGGTATCAGAGCCGGTGGTCCTCGTGGTGGCCATGGCTGCTCCGACAGATTTTCAGCGACTCGATCAACTGGAAGGCAACCTCGCTGGCTTGCACGAATTCCTAATTAAGGAGATTAATGGCGTCGTTGAGAGGGTCGTTACTTCTCTGCAACAACAATTGGCAAATCAGATTTTCACGGGTCTGGATAAAGCAATTAGGGTTATTCAAACAGAAGGGAAGATGGTGTCAGAGAAATTGGAGGAAGAATATAAAAATAAGCAAGGTAATTGGGCGGCTCATTTGGAGGAATTTCGAATAAATCAAGAAGGCTTTCAAGTCAAGTTCCGGCAAGAAATCGAGGCAGCCACCGCAAGAGAAGCCGGCAAGGGGGAAAGTCTCGGGAAAAAGAAGCAAGAAGAATTAGGGTTTCAAATTCAAGAACTTCGAACAAACCAAGAAATCGTCCAAGAAGAAGTTCGGTCCTCCTTGAGCAAGGTCGGTGGTGACCCAGACAGTTTTGCGATGGGACGGGGTGGCGCGTCAGGAGGCGCTTGGAGATTTGAGAGAATCGCAACCCTAGAAGAGACCCGAGAGGAATTTGGGTCAGAAACTAGGGTTTTGAGAGAGAGATTTCAGCTCGACCTCGAGTCGCGAGCTAGATCCTTGGTCGGTGGCAGCAGCAACAATCCTGGCGACGACGGTGAAAGATGTGGTGGTGACCGTACGAGTGGGGAGATGAGTGAAGAAGCTTGTGAGAAAACCCTAGAAGTGGAAGGGTATGGAGGAAGTCTTGCTGATTTCTTTGTTACTTTGGAGAAGAAGAATTCTGTGGAAAAAGACAAAAGCCTCCAAGTTGAAGCCTTTGACCTAATTGTGTTGGGGGTAGTAAGGCTAGATTTTGGGCCTAACCATCTTAAGCCCAATATGTTGTTGTTTAAAGAAGGGGGAAATATTTTTGAACCCATTATTTCAAATCCACAAAATTTCAGCCTCCTTACAAAAGCCCATAACCTCATTCTAATTTTCTCAATTCTTTCCAAGACCCATCCACTTACTCCAAAACAAGAAACCCACCCCCAAGACATTACCTAGGCCCACGTAATTACCAGCCAAGCTCCAACTCCTTAACCATCGTCGTTTACTGAATAGCTTTTTTTTGTTGGTTTTTGGCTTGTTGGCCAAAATAAGTTTTACTCACAGATTTGGAGGAAAATGTTTCCATTGACCAATATGGTGTAAAATGAGTTTTCACAAAAAGTTTTACATTTTATTTTTTCATCCAAATAAACAATGTAAAATAGAAAAAATGTTTTCAGGTAAAACATTTTTCACTCAGTAAACGGACCCTAACTAAGTGTATTGTGTATATCTTCGTCGCTTATTCAATAATGTAGGTTTTTGACAACTAAAATCAACTTTAATTCTTACCAACCAAAAGGAACAATTTGTTAACACTAATAAAAGTCAATCTCCAACCCTCACTAGATTACTAATTTTCTACCATTTTTTTTGCACGGTTTTCAAGACCCACAATTCCTCCATTTATTTTTGCACGATTTTCAACATCCACTTTTAACCACATATATCTCTAATATGTACTCCATCTGTCCTAAATTACTTGCTACAATTTCCTTATTTGAATGTCTCGAAATACTTGCTACATTTTCTTTTATAGTCTATGGACCCCACATATACTTTACATTTTTACCCTTTTTTTGTCATTTTTATCCTCTTTAAGCCAATCAATTTCTTCCACTTAACTTTACCAATGATGGACCCACATTAAAATTGATTTGCATAAAAATTTGTTCCAAAATGCAATGTAGCATATAAAATGGGACGGACGGAGTATCAAAGTGTGTATACATTTTTGTGTAATTGACATTACATGTTGTAACTATTCAAATGATGATATCATTTAGTCTATGGGGGACATAAACATTCTACCATAATCAACAGGTCTTATTCCTCTATCATGTTATTTCCTTGATTTTAAGGAAAGGTAGTATTTATTATCTCACTGAAAAAGAATAAACGGAATTCCTTGCCTAATAAAAAAGGAAATTCTCCCGAACTAAGAAGGTTACGCATCTTTTTGTGAGAAACTACTCAGGTTAATAAATTAATGATAAATTAATGATCGTTGTCAAAAAAAAAATTAATGATAAAACTACTTAAATTAGGAATAAACTTGTTGACCAATCACTACAAAAAATGTGTTCAATAAGGACAATTAAAATTGCCCTATTTGATATAAAATTTGTCTTCTTAAGTTATAATGACAATTTTAGTATTGCCCTCATGTTGCTCTTGTAACCCCGTTGTATTAGGTTTTAAAGGCAATTTTAGATGTTTTGCCCTCTTTGATTCAATTCAAAAAGGGCAAACAAAATTGTCTTCATTGATCATCAACAAAGGCAATACATTCTGCTTTCCTTGATTTAAAACACTTTATTTATTGTCAAATAGGGCAAAGTTTCAAAATTCTAAGGGGGCAAAATAATCATATTGTCTTCATTGTTAATATCAATGAGTGCAAAAATAATTGCCCTTGTAGGCATCATTAAGTAAAACAATACTCATATTGCCCTCTTTAATCATGATAAGTTGCCCTCGTTGTGTGAGTTTTTTGTAGTGATACCTTATATTAAAATTCAGCATTGAGTGCTAAATTTCGACGACCACCACAGCCATTCGAACCCTAAATCGCACCACCCCGACTAATCGAACACCACCAAAACCATTCGAACACAAATTTCGCACTATTCACACCACTTCACGCCCAAAATGCGAACTATAAATCTTACAATTCGAGCCCAAAAAAAAAGAACCAACCCTAAATGAAACCCTAAATGACTGGAATTTAGTAGTCAACGTCGAATTTTAATTTAATGTAGCACTTAACAAGACTTTTCCTAATTTAGATAATTTTATCATAGATTTTCTAACCTATAACTAATTTCTCACAGAAAAATGCGTAACCTAAATTGTTTTGAACAAATTTTTCTCAAAAATAAGGATGAGAACCCATTTGACAATGTTATGTCTCATAAATTAAAGAAAATTAATAGGGAGTAGTAAAGATTATAAAAGTTTAACTCCAAAAAAGAATATTATACAAAAGTTAAGGTAGGGAGGGAGTATTGCAAGTCCATGTCTAACAAGGACCAAACCGTGTTGATATAAACCGAAAAAAGCATCAACTTATTGAATAAGAATGGATAGGTAGAAGAAGTCAACATCCCAAACACTCCAAAGCAATTAACTAAGCAAGAAGAGCAATTAATACGTGAAAGCCATGATGCACCAATTCTCCGTTCCTAAGCCCCACCCCCCAATCCAAATAGGAGTGCTAATCGTGCTGAGCAGCTCGAAATCGACTATCCCCCAATGCGACACAGATAATAGTTCAATAGGATTTATGTCATCACCAATCCTTTGGAAGTGGAATTGGACTCTCATCCTCAACAGTTCAAACCTCTAATCCCGTCAAGCAATCCTGGTATTCCTACACGGGTTGGGGCCCAGTGTGTGTACCAGTTTGTTAAAAATTGTACGAGTACCATTTTTGTTCAATAAAATACTTTTGTTTTAATTATATACAGTACTTGTTATTATTGATATAAAAATATTAGCTTAATAAACAAGCATTATGTAATTGCACAAATAAGTAGGTTCGAATCCTATGTGGGTTATATAAAGATTAATTATATTGATCTAAATTAAAGATGATAACTTTTTCATCAAATTAAATTGTGGTAATGGTAATGGATTTATAGTGTAATTTGTGAAGGAAAAACTTCATAATCTCCGTGGAAAACATATTTTTCTTTCCCAAATTTAAAATTTCTTCTTATTTTATATTACCATTCATTACTATAGGGGAGGGTAGTATTAGATAGGAATAGATATTTGCGAAGAAAATTAAATAAATCAATGTTAAACTAGCACCACCTTGCGAATGAATTTTGATTTTCCTTCCAAATTTAGTTATAAATTTATTTCCATTACCACCATTTATGAGTGACTACCAAACGGACTGTTAATCTATAAAATAATAGATATAGTAAGGAGTTGGGCTTCTAGAGACTTGAGCTATGCAGAAAGGGTCCGATTGGTTAAGTTTGTGCTTCAAGGTGTTCATAATTTTTAGATTAAAATCTTTATCTTATCAAAATAAATCTATACAATATATTAAAAGGTGCGCAAAGCACCAGTTATGCGACACGTAAGCTGGCACATAGCCGACACACAAGCATCATCTCTCACCTGAGTTCCGCCACATATGCAATATTTCCATGTAGGATTTTAGTTTGGGTGTTTAATTATTTAAAAAATGTTCATAGTGATGGGGTTCGAACTCGAGACTATAACACATTAATAGTATACACTTACCAACTCACCCAACATTCATTATTATCTCAAATTCCACTATTTTAAAACTTATTGTTTTATTGTTCGAGTACACTTAATGTTAGTTTATTATCTAACAATAAATTTAATAAATTTCTAGATCCCTTATTTTTTTGGCGCAAACAAAAGAGACAATATTACTATTAATAAGGCAAAAGTTGGGCGTTGGATAAGATTTAATAATAATACTTACCTTCCATGATAACTATTTGACAAAATAGTTAAATTTAAATCACTAATCCATATATATACTAATTATTCATATTATTGTTCGTATTAAAAAATATTAATATTATTGTTACAAGTTTTACCATCATTATCAAATATCTTTTGTCATATTTAAATCAAGGGAAACAATGGTAGTAAGAACAACAACACCAATAACAATACTTTTTTTATTTTACAAATATTTTTTAAATTCAAAAGACTCGCACAAATTTTCTTCAAAAGGAAAAATGATGTGCATTTTTTTCATTTCAAATATTCTGTAATTACCCGCCACAATGTAACGTTACAATTATTAATTATGTCATGTAATCTATACTCTTCTTCTAAAACGCATCTTCTAAGTATACTTGAACCCATAATCCCTTAAGTACAAAAGCCTTAAGTACAAAAGTTACAACTTAACCACTAATCCATATTAATTTCATTATCAATTATTCCATAAAGAAGTATTATAAATTTCATTGTTAAAAATTTTTGTTGCCTTTGTTTTCTGGACTTGAGTCTCAAACTAAAAAACGTAGTGTATCATTCGATCAAATTAATGATGATGATATTCCTCTGTTTCATTTTAAACGCATGAAAGGGGTATTTTCTTTGAAATATAAAATATTCGTTTGTTGTGTTGAAAACGAAACGGAGGAAGCCATGATGATGATGATAACCAATTTTCAATACGTTAGTGAAAGTATCAAGTTCCATATTGTACTATCTTTCAAAATTTCGTTCGGTATTTTACAACCCTCATTATACTATATTACTTTCAAATCATAAAAAAAATATTGAAGATGATGAAAAAATATATGACCCGGGGCAACGCCCGGGCCTAAATACTAGTTTTAAAGGAAATCCGAACAAGATTTGTTTGCCCTTAGCAACTAGACAAGGTCGTGGCGCACAAATTCGGGATCGTATGCAATTCTTTAAAATGGGCCCATTAATATATATAAAAAAAAGGCATGATATCCTAATTTTATTTTAATGTGAGGGAAAATAATAAAGGGAGAAAAAATAGCTCGATCTTTGATGCAATTAAAATAAATTGAAAATTAAGACATTTATGAAAAATAAAAAGTTGATTCTTCCTTAGTATTGATGGATTTGAAGAAAAAAATAAAATGAAAGAAGAATTTGGATTTGAAGTAGGCTTGCTTGAAGAAGATGAAGCACGGTGATGGACGGACTTTGGAAGAAAAGTTGACATGTGTAGACACGGCCCTGCAACTAGAGTTATAGTAATTATTATTATTAACATGGGGAAATAGAACACGGCTGCAATACTAAATTCTTTTGGGCTTTGGCTAACAAGAAGGACAAGCTGTGGATGAAATGGGTTAATGTGTTTTATGAACAGGAGGGATATTTGGCATTGATATATCACTTACACTTATATACCTTTGGGGCTTTGGCCATACTTGGAATTTGAAGAAAATTATGCAAAGTAGAGATTATTTGGATAGTATGCACGCTTTATGATAGAAATTTCTGGACGCACGTGGAAGTTTTGATGGAACTGTAATTTTGTCTGATGGAATTGTATTTTTATTGATTATAATTAGTTGATTACAACACTTTTTTTTCTTGAGAATTTATGTCTCTCATTCTCACTCTAACTTGGTAGAACCGCTGTTTCCATCCTTCTTGCTATTGTGTGAGAGCTCTCTTAATAATTTTTGCTCTGTTTATGACTCTGTTTTTGGCTCATGCACAAAAAACCTATTTATAATGGGTGTTTACATAAATTTAGAATATTCTAAACTAATACAATACTAGAAAGTTCTACTAACTGATATTTCTGGATATTTTCCATTATATTGTATTTTACATGACTCATCTAGAATTTGCTAGATTAATCTCTATCACTTTAGAATACAAAGCATATCCTTCCTATATTTGTTTATAGTTCACTAATTCTGGGAAAGATGCCGAGATTTTAAATTTGTATATGAAAAATGTTTGAGTAGGAATCATTGAAGTAAATGGAAATTCATATTTATATATAGTAATCCTTAGATCATAATTTTGGGTATGAATACTAGGATTAACCCAAAACTTGTAATTAATAGTGTAAAACATCGATTTTTCTGTTGAGACTTTATTCTATCTTTATGGATTTCCTGCGAATTTTTTTCATGAAGATTTTTTATAGCATTTATAACGGCTTTCGTTGAGGTGGGCAGCCCGATAAACAAATATCCATGGCAATTACTTATCGATCCCTCAAACCATACTATAAGAATTTGTATTGAACAAAATATCCATTTTTAAAATCTCAAATTTCATAACAGTTTTATTTCTCATCAAAATTAAACATATTACCTACCATTCAAAAGCTCTTAAAGTCTACTTTTCAACAAAGTTGAAATCATATCAATCCCATTAGTAAATAAAAAGCTATGGCCATAATAATAGAGTGCACTTTTCCACTTTTTACTCCAACACATTCGTCATCCATGGAAAAATAAGATTCTTCAACGTCAACGTTGGGAAAATTAGAGCGCGGGCGGAAGAAAATTGATATTGAGAAATAAAATAGATGACAAAAGATGGACAAGAAAAGTAGAAAAAATAACACAATATAACATGGGAAAAACCCTCAAATGAAGTAAAAAATCCACTAACGACGAGCACTTTATTATCCAATAATATATGAAAAAGGTATCAGAGTAAAACCCCGAAGGGTACAAGTGTAACACCCCCAAATTAACCTCTATTAATAAATATTATAAATACGGTTTAGAGAGTAACTCGGGAGTATTACTGCCACGTGATTACGTAAGGCGAAACAGAGTTTTGCAGCGGAAAACATACTTATACTTTTATTTATTAAATAAAATAGTAACGTAATAGTTTTTTAATACATAATTGAAATAAGAACTTAAAACAAATGCATAAAATTTAAACTTAGACTAGGTGAATTATCGCCCTTCGCCCCAATGCAGCACTTAGAACACATCGTGACCATCATCACCTGTCTACTTATCATAAGTGATAAGTTGGGCCAAGCCAAAACAAAAGAGAAATACCGGTTAGCGAAAACGCTAAGTACATACAAATGCTAAATGTGTAAAATCAACTTAATTAAGCAAACATGCTTTCACAAATCATTTATGCTTTGCCAACCATAAATATTCAAATAATCCATAAATAAGAATTCCGTAAATTGGAAATGTAAACCAAACCAATAACTCTCAAAAATATAATTGAATGATAATATGCAATTCATTTTCATAATTCATTTTCCACCCAAATGTGCACACCCCCAAGCTAGTAACTCCTTTATATAGCCTATACTTGGGGAAAGACTAGATCATATAAAGTTCATAGTCTTATCAATTTATCTCCAACATAATGGGAGTCAAGATACCCAGTCTCCACGTAGCGGGAGTAAAGAAATCTCCACATAGTGGGAGCCAAGAACCCACTCTCCACATAACGGGAGTAAATAAACCAATCTCCACATAATGGGAGTAAAGAAAACCAAAAGTGTCCGATGAAACGGACTTCTGAATTCCCGTATAAGGGATATCCATAGCCCATTCACTATGATAGTAACCTGTTTAAATTTATTTTGTAATATACTTAATTTGCAAATTGATTTAGAATTGATTTTAACAATGTTAATGTTAGACGAACAAACTTCCAAAATCCCGTATATAGGATGTCTAGCAATTTGTAACGGTAACATTTATAATCATTTTTAAAATGATTATTAGTTAGTAAATCGTTTTCAAAATCCTTTTCGAAACATTTTATAATGAATCATTTTATAAATAATATTTTAAATACAATTATAAATAACCTTTTTAAAAAATGAAATATTCACAAATATGTAACACACAACATTTTCACCATTTAACACCTTAAACATATTTACATGAAAAATCATGTTATAAAAGATCTAGCCACTTGTACGTACCTCGATCCTTGCTCTTAAACACGAAAATCCTAGTTACGAGCTTAGAATCCCGAATCACGAACTTGGAAATTCCTCCTAAAATAACCAAATAGTCCTAATCAAACCTTTGATCTATAACATAAGAATACTAATATTAACCCTTGACTAGTTGTGCATGAACAATTATTTTAACTCTTTTTATCAATTGAACTAAATGAGAATTCTTTAAAACTTTATAAAATTTAAAGTTGGAAAACAATTTAAGTCTTAATGAAATAATAGGAATAGTATAATTGTTAATGGCAATAACCACAATAAAAACAATAATAATAATAATAAAGTAATATAATAATAATAATAATAATAATAATAATAATAATAGTAAAGCAATATAAATATTATAATTATAATAATAATAATTAAAGCAATATAATAGTAATAATAATAATAGTAATAAAGCAATATAGATATTATAATAATAATAATAAAGCAATATAAATATTATAGTAATGATAATAATAATAATATAGCAATACAAATAATAATAATAATAAGATTAGTCATAAAATTCATAATGTTAGTAAAAATAATAAACAACTTTAGTATTAATATTAGTGATAGTCGTTTATCAAATTTTAGTTTTTATTGTTAGTGTTATAATTATAAGGTTTTGTCCAAATGGGTCCAAAAGTCCAATTAAATAATTGTCCAAACTTACTCTTTGTTAAATGGGCCAAATAAGGGGTTTTATTTGGGATTGAGAATAAAAGACCAAAATTTGGTCTTATAAAAAAAAAGAAAGCAGGGGCAAGGAAGCAGAGCAGGGGAAGAAGGAGAAATTGATGGCTGGGCTGACCTGGGCCTGACGGCGGCCAGGTCTCGACGGCAGCAATGGAGGTGGGTGGTGGTGCTGCGGTGGGAGAAGAGAGAGAGGCGGTGGGCAGAGTGGAGAGAGAGAGAAAAGAGTGCTGTGGTGGTGAGGGAGGACTGTTGGCTGTTGTGTGGTCGCGGTGGGAGGTGGTAGGCCGTCGGTTGTGGCGGCAGAGGGGTCGGCTAGGCGGCTAGCAGCAGGTGGTGGTGGTGGTTGTTTATGGAGGAAAAGAAGAGGAAAGGAAAATTTGGGGATTTTTGCTTGAATTTCAATGGAGATTGGGGTTTATTTGTGATTCAATTCAGAAAGAATTTTGGTATAAATAGGTGAATTAGGTATGGTTGATTGAGTGTGGTGAAGGTGTGTAGAGGAAGGATTGGGCAAAGGTTGAAGATGAAGGGCATGGGGTACAACCGTACAAATGTACCCCCATATGTGATTCTGATTTTTTTTTTTTTTGGGTCATTAGCTTGGTATAGAATTGGGCTTGAAATTTATATGGGCTAAGCAAGTTGATGAAATCCAAAATAATTGTGCCATTGATTTGGAAAATAAGTAATTTTAGGGTATAAGAAGTAAAAAAAATAGAAATTAAACTCTACAAGTATGAAAGTAAAAAAAAAAATAAGGGAGGGGAGGGAGTTGGGGCTATCAGGTAGGTAAGGCCGTGTGGGTGGGGAGGAGTGATAGGGGGAGGACATTTTTGTGCGAGAAGTGTAACAAGAAGGGTATTTTCATAATTTTGCTTAATAAATGAAAAAAAGTTTTTTTTTTTTTTTTGTTAAGCAAAGGTTTTGTAATTTCGTTAGATATCATTGTTAGTTATTTCACTTAGGCCCGTTTTTTAGGACTTTTATTAACTTAACTTAATTTAAGTTAATTTTATTTAAGTTTAGTTCATTTTTTTTCATTTAAATTCAGATAATTTAAGTTTAGTTCATTATTTTATTATTATTATTATTATTATTATTATTATTATTATTATTATTATTATTATTATTATTATTATTATTATTATTATCATTATTATTAATAATTTCGGGCATTGTTTTTTCGCACAACATTTTCCGACGACGGTTTTAGGACTAACTGCGGTGATCATTAGGCCGACTTTTCCGATGATGATTTTCAGGTCGAGTTTTTTGGCGACGGTTTTTGGAACGACTTTTTTCGACGACGGTTTTCGGACTGATTTTTCCGGCGGTGATTATTCGGCCGACTTTTCCGGCGACGATTTTTAGGTCTAGTTTATCGGCGACGGTTTTCGGGACGACTTTTCCGACGACGGTTTTCAGACTGACTTTTTCGGCGATGACTATTCAGTCGAATTTTCCGGACACCGATTTTAAGGCCGAGTTTTTGGGCGACGGTTTTTGGGACGACTTCTCTGGCGACGGTTTTGTGCCAAGTTTCCCGGCGACTGTTTCCCAGGCGAATTTTCCGGCAATGTTTTTCCGCTCGACTTTTTCTCCGATTTTTCGCTACCTACTTTTTCGGCGACGATTTTTCGGCCGACTCCCGGACCAACTTTCTGACCAACTTTTCCGACCAAATTATTATTATCATTATTATTATTGTTTTCCGACATCTTTTTTCCGCTGGACATTTTTCGACATTGCTTTTATTTTCGAGGTTTTTTTCGCCCGATTTTTTCGACGACGATTTTCAAGTTGATTTCCCCGGCCCTGCTTGTTTGGTTGACTTTTCTGGTGACGATTTGGTCGAATTTTCCGGCGATGGTTTTCAGACCGATTTTTGACCGACTTTTCCGACGTCGGTTTACGGGGGCGACTTTTCCGGCGGTCTATTTTCGACCGACTTTTTCGGCAATTATTTTCGGCCGACTTTTCCGGCGGTCTTTTTCGGCGACAAAAATAAAAATAAAAAATTAAAATTAAAATATAAATATAAATAAAAAATAAGAAATAAAAAGTAAAAAATAAATATAAGAAGTATAAATATTTTTTTCTCAGTTAATTTAAGTTCAGTTCATTTCATTTAAGTTTAGTTAATTTAAGTTCAGTTCATTTCATTTAAGTTCAATTCATTTCATTTAAGTTCATATTTTTTCTCAATCCTATAAAACGGGGCCTTAGTCTCTGGCATAACCAGCCACATGGATCTTATCTGTGTGGCTTTCAGTTAGTAAAAAAAGAAACTGCGCGTTGCAAATTTGTACTCTACAACAAATACACGCTCTTTCGCTTTTTTCAAATCCTACCAGGGTGCAGGAAAGAAAAAATATATAATTTGTTATTTTTTTTTTCAAATGCATATATTACAAAAAATACAACTCCAAAAAATAAAATAAAAATACCAAAATTTATATTTTTTAATTCTCTACAAATAGAGACTCATATTGATATAATTTATAACATTAAATTTTTAGCCCCTTTTAAAACACGTAGTAACCCCATAAAGTACTTAATTAGTAATTCAATACAAATACTTGGTAACCCTTATAAACATATATAGTTAGTAACCCAATATAAATATTTGGTAGTTACGTATAATTAATTTAGTAACAGTATAAAAAATTAATCGAGAACCCATAATAAGTAACCCCAAATGACTTATACTTAGTAACCACATTAACTATTTAACTTAATCCTAGTAATTATGATGACTTACACTTAATAATTTTACTGACTCATAGTTGGTAACTCCTCTAAACTAGAGCTGGTCAAAAGCAGACCGGCCCGCGGGCCTAGCCCGATCCGGACCGATTTTTTGCGGGCTTTGGGCATGAAAAGTAGACCCGAATTCGGGCCCTGCCCGGCCCGTTTTTTTATTTTTTAGTGCGGGCTTTTGGCACTAAAAATTAGGCTTTTATTTAATTTTTTAGGCCCGGTCCGAAAAAGCCTAAAAAGCGCGCCAAGCCCGCACTAATTTTTCGGGCTTTGGCCAAGAAATTTGAGCCCGAACCCGGTCCGCCATATGGGCTTTATTTTGTGCATTGAGCCCGGCCCGACCCAGCCCATGATCACCTCTATTCTAAACCATGATGGTATCCCCACTTATTATTAGTAACCCACTCATTTAGTAATTAACATGTTTATACCATATTAGTTACCTCTTTATACCACACTACTGACTACATTGACTCTTAGTAACCCCACTCATTTAGAATTAGTAAACACTCTAAACCATACTAGTAACCCCACTGACTCAATTTGGTAACCCCACTGATTCAGGCCTAACAACCCTATCGAGTCCCACATAGTAATTCCACTGACTCAAAGTTAGTAACCCCTCTAAATCATAATAGTAACCCCAATATAAATAATTAGTATCCCCATATATATACTTAATGACCTCTATAAAATACTTAGTAACCCCTATATGAATATTTAGTAACCCCGTATAAATACTTAGTAACCCCTATAAAATACTCCCTCCGTTTTATTTAATTATTATTTTACTATCTTTTTTTTTGTTTGGTATTGTTGATGGAAACCATTATAATTGTATTACTATGATACTTTGTCTTAATATTATATGATGTCTTGTTTTTATAGTATAATTTAATGATTGAACAGTGTGATGTATTGCCTATATAGTATGATGATGGTGTTATATATTATTAGATTAAAAATTGTATGCATTATTGTATATGACTAGAATATCCTCAAACCTCAAATCTCTAACGCATATCACATATTATTAACTTTAAATTAGATTAAAAATAGGCTCAAATCTTATTATTGTTCTTCTTATTGATATTGTTAATTTGTTACTATTATTATTGTCATTATATTATTCGTATATATCAATCACCATCATCATCGTTATCATTAGTATCATCATCAATTCATTGTTGTTGTTGCTGCTAATTGCTACTCATCATTATTGTTATGATCGTTGTTATTGCCAATTCAATATCACCCATCATCATCTTGACTATCATTTACATTCAATATTAATACTCAATACACACCTACACATTTACACCTAATATTAGTACAAGGATAAATTGGTCTAAATATAAATTGATACATAATAAATAATATTAACATGCACCTTAACTACCCTAAAAAAAAACATGCACCTTAACTAAATAAACAAATAAATTAACCCATTGTAAGACCAAATACTTCAAAGGTTAAGCTGAATACGATCTGACCATATTATTTGGGGGAATAACACAAGAAAGTTTGGGTAAACCCAATAATACTTGATATCTCCCTCAATCAAAACCATTAAAGATGTCCTTACAAAACTAAAAATAACTATAATGTAACTGAATATAATCATTTAAAATTAACTGATAATAATTGAAATCGTACGCATAGAACTGTATTCAACCATAACGTAAACTGAATACAATTGGAACCAATATATCAACCGTTCACAATGAACTAACATCAATTGAAATCGTACGGGTAAAACCGAAGACCAACCATAACGTAAACTGAATACAATCGGAACTGTTATGTCAATCGTTCACAATGAACTGACAACAACTGAAATTGTATGGGTAAAACCATAACTGAACTGATTTAAACTAAAAATAAAAATAACTTAAATGTTAAAACCAAATTGGTTAATCTGAAAAAAATTAATTGAAGTCAACTAAATTGAAGTCAACCAAACCATTTGGGTTCAACCATAACAAAACTGATTAATTGAACTGACATCTCTACGTATGTTGATGTCTTTCGAGATAACTTATAAGAACCGTTATTTTAATCATCAAGTCTCGTAAGATCCTGAAAGAATTCAACCGATCTCATAATATTTCATCCTCTCATAAATTTATCAAGATAGCTTATAAGATGATATTTGATCACCATCGTCATTTATAAAGTTCAAAGTGTATTTTTTCAAAAAAAAAAAGTTCAAAGTATATTGGTTTTTTCTCTTAAGAACAAAAAACTATATCTTAAGAACAAAGAATCATATTAAAGCAAAGAATAATATCTTATGAACAATTAATCATATATAAAAAACAAATACTCATATCTTAAAAACACCTAATTATATCTTAAAAACAATGAATCATATATAAAGAAAAAAGAGTTATTTCTTCTCAAAAAATAATCATATCTTACGAACAAATAATCATATCTTACCAACAAAGTTTGATATCATATGAACTAATAATCATATCGTAAAAACATATAATCATACCGTAAAACCAAATAATCATATGGTAAAAACTTAGTATCATATTTGAAGGACTGAAGGAAAAAAACTCATTTCTTAAAAACAAGCTATCATATCTGAAAACAAAGAATTATATCTGAATAACTAACAATCATATCTTAAGAACTAACAATCATATCTAAAATTACCAAAATATTTGCTAAACAAAAAAAAAAACCTCTTTTTATCACCAAGCAAAATTACAAAAATACCCCTTCTTGTTACACTCCCTGCATAGATCTGTCTTCCCCTTATACTTCCTCGTGGGTTGGGGGGGGGGGGGTAGGGGACCACGTGGATGAGGGGGGAGGGGAAGATGTTGGGTGTGTGTAATACACAAAGGGGAAGGGGAGGTAGGAGTTAGGTAAATGGGGGAGGGGTAGTATAGGAAATTAAAGTAAAAATACAGGCGGTATTTAACAATTCAGTAGTTTTATAGCATTTTTATTAATAAATTTATGAAAATAGACTTTTTAGTTTAATTATTTGAAATACTTAATAAACTGTTTATAAATTAAATTATTATTTGATAAAATAACTTGCCAATATTTTAGATAAATGTTAAAGAAAATAATATTTTAAGATTAATAAACATAATTAAATGAATAAACTTGGTTAAAAATACGGGGTATTACAACAAGAGTATGGTACGACTCACAAGATTATATTAGATCTAATTCTCAAAGAGATCTAATAAACTCGCATATATAGGAGTAGAAATTGAAATTATCTCTATGAGCATATATTGTGAATTTGTAGTGTGGTGTTATTGTATTTGGTAAAACAAGTGAGCATGATGGGTATTTATAATACTACAAGAGGTAGATTGGAGACCAAGTAAAAAAAATAACATCATAAGCCTTAATGGGGAAGGGTCTTAGAGGTCAAGAATCTTCATGACATCATAAACCTTAGCTTGGAAGCCAAGAGTCTTGGAGCCCAAGAGTTAACTTGTAGTAGTAATTTAATTTGTGACATTTACTCAACATTCTCCATCTTGACACAAATTCCATAAGTTTGTATTCATAGTAAGAAACCCGAAGGGTATTAGGCGGATATGCCACAGGCTAAACAAGAATGATATTCTGTCTTAGGAAGAGAAATTGACATGCTTGAACTTGCTTGACATGGACACCAATGCCAAATCGGAGTATGGTATGATGAAGCTGGGATTGTAGAACCTTGAAGTACATAGAGATTTTTATATTTAATGGCCTTCATAATTTCATGTGCATCTTTGGAGACTTTTGAGAACTCCACACCTTGAGCATGCACCCCTTATAATTATGAGTGCCCATTGAGATTAGATCCTATTTCATAGAAGGAACATGTCAAACATTAGTTAATGTTCAAATTTTCCCATCACTTGTCTTGATTCGAACAGAGCCAACTCCATGAATTTTGCAATGAGAACTGTTGCCCATAAAAAACAGATTCATTCTTTATTGATTGATAATCAACAAAGTTATCCCGTTCAAAACAAACATGGTAAGCACAACCAGAATCAAGTAGCCAATTTGAATTTCTACTTCTATAATGAGAAGTATCCAAAAGAACAACTTTAGAATCAGAATCAACAACATTAACTTCGGACGTTTCCTTTTCGTTTTCTTCTTTTTCGAGCTTTCTCATAAGCTTGCAACACTCCGGAACATCATGCCTATGCATCTTACAACATTTGTAGCATTTGTTGGAATAGTGTCCCTTCACTACTAGAAAAGATACTATTTGCAACGGGAATTCCTGTCGCAAAAATGTGATCCCGTCGTAGAAAAGATGGATCGCAAATGAATTTTCCCGTCGTAAAAACATGAGCCCGTCGCAGAAAATGGAGGTTGCAAATGATTTTTTCCGTTGCAATCTCGTCGCAAATGAGTCAATTTTAATAGAGTTTGGGTTAAGTATTAGGTGAATTTTAGTGACGGACTCAAAAACCGTCATAAAAGATCTACATTTGCAACGGAATTTAGGCCTGTCATTAATGTATTCCCGTCCTTAATGGACAATTTTTTTGTAGCGCTTTGATTTGGACTGATTTTTGTTACTTGAAGTACTACCCACATCATACAACCCTTCTCATGATTTGTCCTCACTTTTAAGGTCGTATTTTTCTATTGATAAGAGATAAGATTTAACATCCTCATATGACAACGTTTCGTTGTTGTCACAGAGCTTGATGATTTCCTTGAAGTGTTTAAACGCTTTGGGTAGTGAGAAAACCAAAAAAGCCGCTTTATCTTTATCATCAATTTCAACATCTAAATTCCTAGATCAATTAAAATATAAGTAAACTCATTAAGATAAGTTTGGATCGGAGTACCCGGTCTTCTGCCATGTGAATTGTGTACAATCACTCTTTGAGGCGCAATTTGTTGGCGAGACTCTTGGTCATGTATAATGAATCAAGCTTTAACCATAAAACTTGTCGCCGACGTTTCTTGAATGACTTCACGAAGTACCTCCTTGGATAAACAAAGTTGAATAGCAGATAAGGCTTTCTCATCTAACTCTTCCCATTGCTCATCGGTCATAGTAGATGTTTTTTTTTATATTAATTCTAAACATTTAATGCCTTTTTTAGTCCGCTCCGAGTGATTGAGAATGACCTTCATTTGGATCTTCCAAATGCTAAAACTAATCTTGTCATCAAATTTCTCAATTATTTCAAAATTTGTCACCAAGGACATCTTTAGAAGATAGAAAGAACTCTAAATTAAACCTTTGGTTTGGATACCACTTGATGGAAAAATTAGAGGGTGAGTGGAAGCAAATTGATATTGAGAAATAAAATAGATGATAAAAGATGAACAAGAAAAGTAGAAAAAATTACACACTAACAAGATATCAGAGTACTTGATTATCCAATATATGAAAAAGGTATCAGAGTACAACCCCGAATGGTACAAGAGTATGGTACGAACCTCTAGATTATATTGGATCTAATTCTCAAAGAGAGCTAATAAACTTGCATAAGATGAATAGAAATTGGAATTCTCTCTATGAGCATGTATTGTGAATTTGTAGTGTGGTGTTATTGTATATAGTAAAACAAGTGAGCATGGTGAGTACTTATAATACTACGTACATGAGGTAGATTTGGCATTGGGGACCAGGCAAAAAAAGTGACATCATAAGCCTTAGAGGCCAAGACTCTTCATGACATCCTAAACCTTGGAGGCCAAGGGTCTTGATGTCTAAGAGTTAACTTGTAGTGATTATTTTAATTTGTGACATTTATCCAACAAACAATTCCCGCATACTAAAAAGTCTGCTCATTTAATTTCTTTCTGATTGGAAAAAAAAAACCTGTTTTTTTTTTTTAAATTTTTGTTTAGGTGAAAAACTGAACATAATAACCTCATTCCATGATTTTGTGCATAATTTAGATTGGGGATTCTCATATAATTTTGAGAACTTTACAATGTTGTATGCTGACATCTTATAGAAATTTGTAATGTAAATATCTATACTTAAATATTTAAAACAAGAAATTTTTTGCCACATGTCATCTTTCTAAGATAATTGTGTTTTTTTTCTTTTTCCTTAAACCATATTAATTGTAGCCTTTTTGGTCAACCCTTCATCAATTATCATTAATTTTAATCTTATCAAGTTCATTCAAATTATTTCCATTAACATAAGTTGTACAAAAAAAAAATATATTTATTAAATCATATTTCATTACAATTACATGTTCTTTGAATTGGGAAAAAGACTATTGTCAAAGTAACAATGAACGGGAAAAATATTAAATTTATTGGATCATATTTAAAACAGGAAACTTTTTTTGCTAAGTGTTATCTTTTTAATAAAATTATTTTTTAACCCTTTTCTTTTTCCTTGAATTGATTGATTTGATACAAGCATTAGAAAATAAAATACAATAATAGAATTCTATATTATTTTCTAAAATTAATTTTAATTTTTAATATTTTTCTTAAAAATATCCCGTGCCTTGCACAGGATCAAACACTAGTTGAATTTAGTTCTAAGCGTTTCACATTAGTCACAACTCAAATCGAATGAATTGAAAGTATTGGAGAAGAGAAAGGGAAGCAAGAAAAGAAAATTTTAAAAGAAAAATAATCATGGTGTGTTTGGATACAAGCATTCATTTGGAATGACGGCGGAGTTGGGTCAAATACTTAACAAAATCATGTTATTTCAAATTCTAAAAATAATCCAAACAACTAATTGGTTTTGAATAGTCACATTTTAATTTCAAAATTTAATAATTCAAAAATTGAATTCATCAATTTGAAATGAATTTCATATATCCATCCAAACGCTACCCAAAGGCATTAAAATTCGGTTATTTGTAATGACATTTTGAAAAAAAAATCCAAATAAACCTAGGAAAATCTCAAATCACTCAATAATCACAGGGGTATTCTGGGAATTAAGCTTGTTCTGGGCCCACCCAGGTGGTCAAACCCGTATTAGTGGGCCCAAATCCTAGGCCCAGTTCCGGTAGGGCTAGGTACATATCGGATATTCTATGGCGAATAGAGAGTTGCCACGTGTCAATCATCTTGGTAAAGCTTTGACCAGGTTTCCATGGGCCCGGCCCATACGCCAGCCTAACCGGCCCAGCAAGAACCCTAACCATGGATTTAATGCCTATATAAGGATCAGTCCAACCATTCTACAGGTACGAAATTCATAGCTCACAAACTCACAAACTACTCTGAATCCTTATTTTCCGATATCTGACTTAAGCATCGGAGGGGCGTTCCCGGGTTCCACCCCTCGGGTTAGCAACCTTTGCCTGTTTTGCAGGTCATAGCTTCATTGAGGATCATCCAAAATACACGTCATACACCAAAAGATCGTTGACTATTCACGAGAAGTTCCAGAACAGGAACAGATTGGCGACGTCTGTGGGGAAAGTAACAAAAACATGACAAACACCCGAGCAAAGACGACTCGATCTAATCAGCCCGAAGAAAATCCCCGTGAATCGCCTAACCGGCAAGAAGCACATGTCACTGACGACAATTCGTCCAATAGGGCGAGCGACCGTCGCCGTCGCGAAGAACAGATGGTCTCACGTAAGGACTTCGAAGACATCGTGACAGCGATGAACACCAAGTTCCAACAGAGCCTACAGGAGCTGAGAGATAGCGTACCCGCTATGATTGGGCAACAGAGGCCTCCATCTCAGGCCGTAGGTCCATCTAGGGGCCCCAACCCTAGCCGGGCAACAGGGGCGCGTTCACAGAGAGGCTCTCAGCCTGGGGACGCTCGAGGAATCATCAATTCTAGATGCGATGATGCTCGAAATATCATCGAGTCGCGACGGACACGAACGGCCTCAAATGTCAAGGAGGTCACAAGGCAGGAGACTCGAGGCCAGCCAAGGAGATCACCAGAGAGATCTCACCATACTACTGCTAGGAATCAAAGATCAGCTGCCATTCCAAACCTAGGGGAAGGCGTACGTTGTTCCCCAGTGGCTGTTCCTAACCGGGATGACAACAGAAGAAGCTCTCCAGTGGTCGAGCCAGGGCCACCAGCAGGGGAAGTCGTCTTTCAAACTCCATTCAGCCAAAGGCTTCTGTACACCACTGACACAAGGAAAGTAAAAGCTCCCACCATCGAGCCCTTCTCTGGGGCGACTGATCTCGCTGAACATATGGCTGTCTACAAAGCCCAAATGGTAGTGAAGATAAGCTGTGAGGCAAGCTGGTGTAGGTATTTCCCTACCACTCTCAAGGGCCTGGCCCTCACCTGGTTTACAGATCTCCCTTCCGGGTCGGTCGTTAGTTTTGCAACATTGGAGGCAATGTTCCTTATACACTTTGTGGCTGGGAAGAAACAGCGTAAGACAAGCATTCATCTCATGGCTTGTCAGCAGGGGGAACATGAGCTCTTGGGAGATTATCTCAAGCGTTTCAACGCTGAACTACTGCAAATACCTAATGTGGAAGACTCAGTAGCCTATGCTGCGTTCATGTCAGGACTAAAGAGGGGCAAATTCAAGTTCTCCTTGCTGGAAAACGAAGTGTCTTCATACACCGACGCGATGGACAGGACTCGAAAGTACGTCCAGGCCTCGGATATCAATAACCCCATCGAAAAGTCCGACAAAAAGAAAGACAATAAGAGGAAAGAATCTCAACGAGGTGGTCCTAGCCGGACATCCACTTCTAAGAAAGACACTCGGGATGGGGGAGAAGACTCCAGGTTCAATGTTAATAGGCGGGAGATATTCTTGGACATCAAAGGCTAAGAAATCCTTCCAAAGCCAACCCCTGTTCGCACATCGGTCAACAGAAGGAATCCCAAACTCTGGTGCGAATACCACCACGAGTGCGGACATATCACGAAAGAATGCAGGGAGTTGAAAAAGGCGCTTGATAAGTTGGCGGATCAAGGCAAGCTCAACCCTTACATGTCAAAAGAGAATGGGGCTAAGAAGCAGAAACGCAGTACCAACGACGAGACTGATGGTCTGATCAATGTCATCGCTGGAGGATATTCAATAGAAGCACCATCAAACAAAGCACTGAAGAGGGATCTCAGGAACTCAACTTTTCAGATTGCTGAAGGGGCTATCGAACCACCCCCATCAGGTCCGACGATGGTATTTAATACATCTCCTCTTCGACCTACCTGCTTCCCTCACAACGACCCCCTCGTGGTCGAGGTAAAAGTAGTAAAATCTAGGGTCAAGAGGGTATTCGTGGACAGTGGGAGTTCAGCTGATGTAATGACCCTTGAATGCCTACGACAATTGAAGTATGGCGAAGCTGATCTAACCCCGTTGGAGAAACCTTTGTTTGGCTTTGGGGGACGACCTGTCTTCCTATTGGGGATCATTAAGCTTCCTATTCGACTCGGAGAAAAGGGGGAAGGACGTAACTTACCGGTCACGTTCATCGTCGTAGACATTAAACTCCCCTACAACATCATCCTGGGAAGACCTTTGTTGAACAAAATAAAGGCTGCCATCTCTACATACCAGCTCTTATTGCAGTATGAGACAGATAAAGGGGAGGTTGGAAAGTTGTATGGTGATCAGATAACAACCAAGCAGTGCTACATCAATAGCATCAAGACAGCCTCACCATCGATTGAGTTAGGTGACAAGAAAAAGGAGCCGGTCGAGTCTTTTGAGGCTGTGTTTCTAGCTGAGGATACCAAACATTACGATCGACCAAGACCCATCGAGGGCCACGAAGAGGTCCTCATTGATGACAATCCTGAGCACACAGTCAAAATTGGCATTGACATGGATCCCACCCTCAGGGAGTCAATCACTTAGCTACTCAGAGAATTTCGAGATGTCTTTGCCTTCAACGTTTCGGAAATGCTAGGCATTGATCCTTCGGTTATGTGTCACGAGCTCAACATTCGTGAAGGGTTCAAAGGCGTAAAACAAAAATTGAGACGGCAGAGTGAGGAAAGAAACAAGGCAGCTGCGGCTGAGGTCAAGAAGCTGCTAGAGCATGGGTTTATCAAGGAGTGCCAATACTCTGATTGGCTGGCCAACGTTGTTTTGGTCAAAAAGCTTAACGGTACATGGAGAATGTGTGCAGATTTTACTGATCTGAATAAGGCCTGCCCCAAAGACGACTATCCTCTCCCAAAGATAGATAGTTTGGTTGATTCTACCGCCGGACATGCAATGTTCAGCTTCATGGATGCCAATGCTGGCTACCATCAGATACTAATGGCTGAAAAAGATCAGGCACATACTGCTTTCATCACCAACTAGGGGGTCTACTGCTATCGAGTAATGCCTTTTGGACTCAAGAACGCTGGGGCTACCTATCAAAAGCTAGTGAACACAATCTTTTCCGAGCAGATTGGCCGCAATGTTGAGGCTTATGTTGATGACATGATAATCAAAAGCAAACATGCAGGTGATCATCCCAAGGATATAAGGGAGACCTTATCAACACTGAGGAAGTTTGGTATGAAACTCAACCCCAAGAAATGTGTTTTTGGGGTTAAGGGGGGCAAATGTCTTGGTTTCTTGGTCGATGAAAGGGGTATCGAGGCAAACCCTGATAAAATTCAAGCCGTCATCAACATGCAATCTCCAAGGACGGTTAAGGAGGTGCAACGACTAACAGGGTGCATGGCTGCATTGGGCCGTTTCTTATCACGATCAGCTGACAAGAGCCTCGCCTTCTTTCAGTTGTTGAAGCGAGCCACATTCAAGTGGGACGAGGAGGATGAGAAGGCATTCATACAGTTAAAAGAGTACCTTACCGGTATCCCAAAGCTTGTTTCACCCTTGCTTGGGGAGACATTGTATATCTACTTGGCAATATCTGAATATGCTTTAAATGCAGTGCTAGTAGCTGAGAGAGATAAGCAGCAACACCCGGTTTACTTCATCAGTCATGCGTTTCGAGGGGCAGAGTCTAGATATACAGAGGCTGAGAAGATGATCTTTGCCTTAGTCATGGCTACTCGAAAATTGAGGCCATATTTTCAAGCTCACCCAATTAAGGTCCTAACCGGGCAACCAATAAGGAAGATCATAGAGGGAAAGAATCATTCAAATCGCATAACTGAATGGGCAAACCAACTGTCTGACTTTGGGTTAGAATATGAACCCCGTCGAGCTATTAAAGCTCAAGCATTGGCTGAATTTATAGTGGAATGCACCAAAAAGCCAAACTCTTCTAATCCAGATAGTTCTAAGGTATGGGAGTTGTTTACTGATGGATCTTCTACTCAGAGTGGAGGAGGAGCAGGAATATTGATCAAGACTGATAATGGGGATCGACTGGAATATGCCATTAAGTTCAGCTTTGTGGCATCGAACAACGAGGCAGAGTACGAGGATCTGATCTTAGGGATTCAAATGTGCCTGACTGCTGGGGCAAGGCATGTTAAAGCCCAAGCTGACTCACAGTTGGTCGTGGGACAATTCAAAGGGGAATTTGAGGCAAATGAAGATAGCATGAAGATGTACCTCCAGAAACTGAGGACCCTCGCTGGAAAAGTGGAGTCTTTTGACATTCAACATGTCCCTCGATCTGAAGAGGAGCCACGAGTCATTCAGTGGCAGGTCTTGAAAGAACCAAGTATCAACGAATCTGAAGTCAACACTCTGGCTCGAGGTGAAACATGGAAGGATGCTATCATCCACTATCTGAAACATGGGGCTCTGCCCATGGATGACAAGGAAGCTGAAGAAATCAAAAGGAAGTCCAAATGGTTCACATTGCATGATGGAGAGCTTTACAAGCTGTCTTACACACATCCCCTCCTGAAATGTGTGACCCCTGAAGAAGGAGACTACATTCTGAAAGAAATTCATGAGGGATGTTGTAGCCATCATCAAGGGGCAAGAACGATCGCGGGCAAGGCCCTTCGAGCTGGGTATTATTGGCCTACACTCAAGGAGGATGCCATCGAGCTTGTAAAGAAGTGTGTGCAATGCCAAACTCATGCTGCCATCCCTAGGCAGCCTTTTAGTACTCTAACGGCAGTTCAGGCAGTCCTACCCTTTGATAGGTGGGGAATGGACCTACTTGGGCCCTTTCCCCCGGTTGTGGGGCAGAAGAAATTTCTTATTGTTGGGATCGACTACTTCACCAAATGGGTCAAGGCTGAACCCCTATCGAGGATCTCTGATAAGTAAGTACAAGAGTTCATTTGGAAGAATATCATCACCAGATTTGGCATTCCAAGAATGTTAATTTCAGATAATGGCAGCCAGTTTAAGAGTGGCCCTACAAAGGCATATTGTGCTCAGTTTGACATACAAACAAGGTTCACATCTGTAGCAAGGCCTCAATCAAATGGACAAGCTGAAGCAGCCAACAAGGTCATACTTCAAGGCATCAAGAAGAAGATAGAAGCAGTCAAGGGATCTTGGGTAGATGAGCTTCCAGGAATCTTATGGTCAACTAGGACAACGATCAAGGAGGCAACTGGGCATACTCCATTCTCACTTGTTTATGGAAGTGAAGCTGTATTACCTGTCGAGGTAGGAATACCCTCGCCAAGAATCACCTTCTATGACTACAATCAGAACGAGGAAGAAAAAGCTATCAACCTAGACCTATTGCCAGAAACAAGGGGAAATGCATTGCTCCAATCCATTGCCTACAAGCAAAAGATGACAAGGTACTTCAATCGCAAAGTGTCACCTCAAACGATAACAATTGGAGGCTGGGTACTGAGGAAGATCGAGGCTACTGGAAAGACTGCTCTTCGAGGTAAATTGGGTCCCAACTGGGATGGACCCTATCGAGTCAAAGAGATGGTGAGGCCAGGAACTTATAGACTTGTCAATCAAGAAGGAAAGCCCTTGCCTCGACCATGGCATGCTGATCATCTGAAGAAGTTTTATGCTTAGTTTTCACCCTACTGGGTTAGTTAGGATTTAATAAAGCCCCTAACAGGGCATTGTTCTATTTGAACTTTTGTGGTTTTACCAGCCCTTGTCGGGTCAAATTAATAAATTTGGATATTTATTGTTTCAATAAAGCCCTAACAGGGTCAAGTTTTTTTCACTTACTTCTAAAAACCCTAACAGGGTCGAGTTCAAGGTTGATTATTATTTGTCCTTTGCATAATAACATGAAGCCCTTACCGGGTCAAGTTTTTCTTTTATTATTTCATCTTTTGCTTATAGACATGAGCATATATGATTGAGCAATAAAATTAATGAAAGCAGTAAATGAAAGCAATAAATGAGGCAAAGATAGTCAAAAAAGGTTGTTTCTCATTAATATTATAGAGATTGTTACAACCTATGCTAAGTACAATGAAAAAAAAAGAAAGAAAAGAAAAATCTAAGTACAAAAACCTAATCTATACAAATGTTAAGCTCATCTAAGAGCTGATCAGGATCCCCCTGCTGCTGCTGTTGGCTGCCTTGCCCACCACTCTTGCCAATCACTCCATCAAGGTCACCTCCCTCACTCGAGCTCAAAGAGAGGAGGTTGGTCTATTGTTCACCCTGGAGAGGGGCAACCTTTTCTTTGGGCTCCTTTTCCTCAGGGGCAACCTCTTGCCCCTGAGCATCTTCCTCCAGTTACAGTGCTTGGTACCTGGATTCAAAGGAAGCCCATTGCCATGGGTACAACTCCTCCATCACCTTCCTGGCCCTGCTAAGGGTATCAGCAATGAGAATGCCAGCACCCTCAGCAGCACCATTCAGGTGAAGGCCTGACTTGTACCTCTCCCCAGCCTCTGAATCAAGCCACCTGTTGACGATGGCTTCCTCCTCATTCTTCATCGCGTCGAGGGCTTGGTCCCTGGCCTTTTGAGCTTTTTTCAAGCTCTTCTTGGCCTTCGACAAGTCCTCGAGGGCTTTGTTTTTGGCGCGGTTCCCTGAGTCGCGCTGGGAGATGGCATTGGCCAGTTTTTTCTCCAGGTCAGTGATGGAGGTGTTGGCCGTGGCAAGGTCGGCTCTTGCAGTCTCTAGCTGACCTTCCAAGGAGGTCACAGTCTTCTTGGTGGTGGCGTGGTCCACCTTCTCCTGGGCCAAGTCAGCCTTGACCTTTTCAGCATCAGCAAGGGACAAGCCCTTACCTTTGTTGGTCAGCATGTACTTGGATGCAGCATGCATCCGGATAGACATCTGCACAAACAAAGAAAGTTAGTAACAAAGAGATAAGAGAATAGAAAAATAAAAAGAGGGGTGCATAAGTCCTCACATCCAGCCAAGAGTTATGGAGCTCATTGAAGACCTCCTCTCCATCGCCTCCCATGACGTACTCTTCGTAAGAGGGTGAGTACATGACCCTGAAAGCTCCATGGAGGAGACGGTTGTGCTCCTTCTGGGTCAGCGCTTTGAAGTGTCTATCACTCCCAACATGAACCTCCTTCGAAGAGGAAGGCCTAATGACCTTCCCAGCAGCAACAAGGGCAGCCTTTGTGATTGCATCCTTTTGGAAAATGCCCTCTTCAGGCAATGATGGCTGATCCCCCTCCACCACCTTTTGCTTCTTCTTTTTATCCTTTTGCTCTTCAGCAAAAGGATTGGTTTCCCTGGTCCTCTTGATTCGAGGCACCCCGCTGGTCGAGGTTTTCTTTTTGTGCTTGGGGTTCTATCGAGGTAATAAACATGTTAGCATCATCGAGTCAAAGGAAGGGGGCAACATAAATATCATTGAGGTCAATGATTACCTCAGGAGGATTGGGAATTGTTTCTTCCTTCGAATCGATCTTGCCTTTTACAGCAAGAGCTTTTATGTCAGCTGTAGTCATGAGGGAGGCCATTTTGGGATCTAGTTTGTCTCTTGCTACCCCTGCAATAAAAAGAGCAAATAAGTTAGAATATCAGGAAGAATAAAAAATATGAGGTTAGTGCTTAACAGGTAAGAGTCCCTACCCTCAGGATATGCTGGGTTTAGCCCCATAGCAGACAAGAAAAAGTCTTGCTTTAAGTCGTCCGTGCTGGGAAGCCAGTTAAAGGGGACCATCACTGTCTTTCCCTTTTCCTCTTTCGCTTCGAGCTCGCATTAGATGGCCACCACTGCTTCCTCAGCAGACATCTTGGGCACTTGGCGGTTGAGGTGTAAGTTTGGTTCATCTTCAACCACCCTAGGGATTTTCCACCCCTCGCTATTGAAAACAAAGAAGAATTCGTGCTTGAATCCTTCCTGGTTGGTGGGCACTTTATTTACAAACCTATAGCCCTTTCTAACCTGAAAGCTATACCAACCCTTCTCATTATCGACACTACGGCTTTCTACTAATTTAGCCAAATTACGCCATAGGCGAAGGGTTGAGCCAATAAAAGAATTGATTGAGGCCCAAGAGTTAGGCACTAATGAAGCTAGGGATAAGTTATATTCACAAAGAAGCTGTACAACAAAATTGTGTAATGGAAATCTAAGCCCCCTGACCATGACAAGTTTATACACAGCTACACATCCGTCAGGGGGGGGGGGGAACGTGATGTGTTCAGTTTGTATTAATCAATTAGCTCATTTTGATGTATAGTTTGTAATAGTTTAGAACGTGTTTTGTGATATTATTTAACTTTAAGCTTAAACGAAAGTTTATGTCTTGAAATTTAATTTAATATTGCATTTCATAATTTAATTGCTTTTTAGGACTTAGTTTATTTTTGTTGTTTCAGGCTCGTGTTTCTTTCCATATTTTGTCTGTATTTGGGAAGACTGAGACTTATTCGGGACTTGGAAAAAGTGTGATAAAGTCTTGAAGAATGTAGGGCGCCCCCAGCGCCTGTATGATCAAGGAAAAATAGAGAAAGTGGCCAAAGAAGAAGGCGCTCCCCGCGCCTATGGGGCGCTGCCCGCGCCCATATCACAGTAGCATTTCACAGGGGAGCGCTCCCCGCGCCTTTGAGGGCGCTGCCAGCGCCCATTCCACAGAACATTACTTCCAAGGAGGGGCGCGCCCCGCGCCTATGGGGCGCTGCCAGCGCCCATGTTACAGTAGTTCTTCCAAGGAGGGGCGCGCCCCGCGCCTTCGAGGGCGCTGCCAGCGCCCGTCTGCTCTGTTCTGCACGCGGCTTCATCCACTTGATTTCTAGGTTATAATTTAGTTTAGTATAAATAGAAAAGTGGATTCTCATTGTAAGAGGATCTAGTTTTTCATGTTCAAATAGTTCCTTAGCTTAAATTCTCTCTAGTTTCTCCTTAGATTACATAAAAACTATTAAATCTTTAGTTTGTAATTTTGATATTTAATCATGGAATCAATGAAGAATCTTTGTTCATCAATGGAAATGGTAGCTTAAACTTGTTCTTGGGATTGGTTTCAATGATTCCAAAAGGCTCCTTGTGAGGATTCTCTAACTCTAAACTATTTCTTTACTTCAATTATTTACTTGCTCTTATATGAATTGTTATTGGTTTTGTTGAATGTTTTAGCTTGATCTTTGTCTTGTTATTATATTTTACAAAATCATTACTAGGGTTTGAACACAATCGATTATTGTGTTCAACCTCGAGTAGCAACTATCTTGTTCATGCTTAAGCGTATTCTTATTGTGAACAATTTAGTAGAGCTTGTTTAAACGTTAATTGTTTATTGCGTATTCTCTAAACAATTGCGTTCTTATTGTGTCTCCGTTCTTAAAGCTTTTGTTCACTGCGTGTTCTTTGAACATTAAGGGTTTTAGGCAATTTACGATTTATCTTGTCTAGCTAATTAAGGGGACTACAAGAGTTTACTCTTGTCAATAATTAATTGAGTATTGAAATGGTTTGGTAATTGAGAGTCTAATTCAATTAGCCGAGTCAGAGTCGTTGTAACCGAATCCTAAGATTCTTTAAAACTAGAATTTTCCCGTAATCAATTAGTTGTTAGTTTATTTTATCACTAAAATCTCCAATTTTCCCCCCTTGTTACCAATATCACTAAGGAATTAGTGATTCTCCCCTTTAATAATCCAAATATATATTAACACAATTAAATCAACATAAATCCGTTCTCTGTGGATACGAACCTTACTTGCCCTTTACACTAGTTGTAATTGGAGAGTAGGAGAAATTTACTTTTGATAAGTCTTTTATTTTAAACGACATAAAAGGCCTACCAGAACGGATGGTCTAAAGGTTAATGGGTCTAACTACTACGTATGGCTCTGAAAATTGGAATTGGGCAGCAAAGGAACGAATGTCTCGCTTGAGACGATGGTTGAAAGTTGGGGCTAGAAAGAAATATTTAGGACCCTTCTCAGGGGGAATTTTTGGGTACATGATGTTCTCTGTCTCCTCTTGACTAGAGGTGGATTGTAACGACCCGACTCGCTTAAATCGGCGCGGAAGAAACCGACGAGTCGAATTGTTATAAACTATAACTCGGAAACTTAAAAATTAAAAACTAATTCCTCGAAACATTATTAATAAACCACAAAAGTACAAATACCCACAAGTTTGTACATAACTAGTCCCAAAAGTCAAACTAAAAGTACTAAAATATGGATAACTCTAACCACACGTTAGAGTCCAAACATAACGTATATTATTCCATACAATAGTCCAACACTATCTAAAAACGACAGAAATAGAAAATACATCCAAAACAGAAAACAATAAACGTCGCTCGCCCAACCCAAAGCTAAGCAAGTACATCGACATCAGTATTACCTGTAAAACAGACAACAGTCCACCATCAGTGGCGAGTAACATAACTGACTCACCCTAATGGGAATACACATGAACATAGTATAAACCAAATAATCAACATCAATAATCAAAGTACGAGAACAACCCAAAACGTGAACTCGACTCAAAACATCCTAACCAACTATCTTTGGCGCAATCATTCACATACTAGACCGGACTGTGCTCGTACGAACGCATCTTACGCGATCGAACTTTCTACTATGCTCGGATTTGAGAATCTTACTCCCAAACCCCATGAAACCAATCTTACTGGAAATCCATGTCATGTGAAACCAATCTTACTGGAAATTCAAAGGATCACATAGTATGACTCCAACTATCCCAATACCGCGGATGGAATAGGGGCAACGTCTTAACCCAAAAACAAAGAATCTTACTCTAAGTTTAGGGCGTCTAGAAATGAAATCAAGCTAACTTTATTAATTAATCATTTAATCATTTTATTAACTCAACCTAACTAAATTATATTCAAGAATTGCCTCTGTAATGACCCAGATTTTATTGGTATTTTTGCCGATAATTATGTGTGTTTATGTGCATTTTTGGTGTTAGTTCAAATTTATTTTGAACTATTTATTTTTATTTTATGTGAATAATTTCGATTTAACTCGAAATAATTATTTCTCAGTTTTTATTATTTATGTTAATTATTATTTAATTGATTAGAATTTTATTATTTAATTTTCTAATTAATTATCTAATATTTTGGGCCAAATCGATTATTGCATGATTAGTCATGCGGTTTTTGCAAATTAACCCAATTAATCACGAGAGCCCATTTTTAGGCCCATTTTACTCTCTTGGCCGGTTTCTTAAGTGGCATGGCAAGGCTTGCCACTTGCATTGTGTTCACACCTTGACTAACTCTATTAAAAGGAGAGTTAGTAAGGCCCTTTGCTCATTTTGCCAACATAAGCTTTTGCCATCAAAGTTCAATCACCAAAACTCCCTCCCATTTGCTCTAACTCCACGCCATTTTTGGGCACTTTGATCCCATCAAAGTGTTCATCATCTTTCTTAACCCAAAACTTAAAGATTCATACCCCATTGATCTTTAGGTATTCAAACACATTCCTAAACACATTCATTTCAATCAAGATCACTAGTTCAGATTGGATTTGGGTTCGTGTTCGTGTGGGTTCGTGTGGTGGTGGTGTCCGAGTGGTGCAGCAGGGCCGTGTGGTGGTGCCGTGCTCGTGGTGGTGCAGCAGGCCGTGTGGTGAAGCCGTGTGTGCTGTGGTGCCGAGTTGAAGACGTGGTGCTCGTGTGTGTGTGCCGTGTCTAGGGGCCGTGTTTGACGTGTTTTCCGGGCTGCATTCTTGTGTTGTTTTAGTGTGTAATCTTCAATAAGGTAACATACTTTCTCAACTTTTTGGTATACTATGTTTATAGTATAGATTAAATGCATGTTTGGGTTGATTGTTGATGAATATCTATGATTTCATGTATGATTTCTAAATCTGATTTTTATGTGCTTATATGGTGTTTTGATGATGATTTTTCATGATATTATGATTGATTATATGTTGTTTTATGATCATGAATATTATGTTAAAGTTTGATGAATTTTGGATGAGTAAAAGTTGGTAAATATCGAAAAGATGATGATGATATGCGTGTGGTATGTATGATTGGATGAGTTCTTGGTTGAGTTCTTGAATCTTGATTGAGTTCTTGATTGAAGATCTTGAATCTTGAATGAGTTCTTTATGAGTTCTTTGAGTTCTTTATGAGTTCTTGATGAGTCTTTACGAGTTCTTGGTTGAATCTTGAAAATTAAAGAAAGTTAAAGAAAGTGTCTAATATGATTAAAGAATGATTATAGAATGATGAATTATGATTGGTTAGACTCAAGATTAAGGCTAGAGGCAGTTCTTGAGAATAACTTCAATGATTTAACTAGTTAATTTCGAGAATCAAGGCTAGAGGCAATTCTTGAACTTAATTTAGTTATGTTGGGATATAAAATGAATAATATGAATAAGATGATTAAAAGATTTAATTAATTAATTAGCTTGATTTCATTTTTAGACGCCTGATACTTTGAGTAAGATTCATTGTATTCGGGTTAAGACGTTGCCCCTATTCCATCCGCGGTATTGGGATAGTTGGAGTCATACTATGTGATCTTAGTGAATTTCCAGTAAGATTGGTTTCACGGGACATGGATTTCCAGTAAGATTGGTTTCATGGGGTTTGGGAGTAAGATTCTCAAATCCGAGCATAGTAGAAAGTTCGGATGCGTAAGATGCGTCCGTACGAGCACAGTCCGGTCTAGAATGTGAATGATTGCGCCAAAGATAGTTGATTAGGATGATTCGAGTCGAGTTCACGTTTGCGTTGATCTTGTACTTTGACTATTGATTTGATATTGTTTATTTGATTTATGCTATGTGCATGTGTATTACCATTGGGGTGAGTCAGTTATGTTACTCGCCACTGATGGTGGACTGTTGTATATTTTCCAGGTATTTCTGATCATGATCTTGCTTAGCTTTGGGTCGGGCGAGCGACGTTGTTGTTTCTATTGTCTGTTGTATTTACTGATACTGTTGTTTTTAGATAGTATTGGAGTATTGTATGGACTCTTTTACGTTGTTTATAACTCTGACATGTAGTTGGAGTTTACTCGTATTTTTAGTATTTTTAGTTTGACTTTTGGGATTAGTATGTACAAACTTGTGGGTATTTGTACGTTTGTGGTTTATTAATAATAATTCGAGGAATTAGTTTTAATTTCTTAGGTTTCGAGTTGTAGTTTCTAACTACTCGACTCGTCGGTTTCTTCCGCGCCGGTTTAAGCGAGTCGGGTCGTTACAGTCTCAATGCCTTGATTCTTGAAAATAACTAGTTAAAATACCGAAGTTATACTCAAGATTGCCTTTGCGCCTTGATCTTGAGCCTAACCAACCTTAACCCATTATTTATCAACTATTCTTTAATCATATTAGACACAAACTTTAACTTTCTTTATCTTTTAAACCACTTTCTTTAACTTCCAAGATTCAACCAAGAACTCATAAAGACTCATCAAGAATTCATAAAGAACTCAAAGAACTCATAAAGAACTCATTCAAGAATCAAGATCTTCAATCAAGAACTTAATCAAGATTCAAGAACTCGACCAAGAACTCATCCAACCATACACCACACGCATATCATCATCATCAAATCATTCGAAAATTACCATCAAACTTATCCAAAATTCATTAAACTTTAACACAATAATCATGATCATATAACAACATATAATCAATCATGAAATCATGAAAACCTTTATCAAAACATCACATAAACACATAAAAATTCAGAATATAAACCATACATAAAATCATGGATATTCATCATCAAACAACCCAAACATGCATTTAATCTATACTATAAACATAGTATACCAACAAGGTTGAGAAAGCATGTTACCTTAATCACGATTAACCCCAAAACGTACCAAGAACTTGCTGCCCGGAACGACACACACATGGCCAAGCAACACGGTTTCATTTGCACACGAGCACGGCAACCAAGATGCCACCACGAGCCAACCACCACGCTGCCCGTGTCTGCACCACGTCCACCACAATCAGCCACCACTGCACGCCCCACAGCAGCACCCATACGGCCTCCCACAACAGCACACACACGGCTGCCCAGCAGGCTCTTGCACGGCCACACCAACAGCCACGAGCACCTCCACTTGAAGCACGAACACGAACCCAAAACCACCCCGAACTAGTGATCTTGAATGAAATTGTTGGGGTTTAAATTATGTTTTAATACTTAAAGATCAATGGATGAAGGATCTTTAAGTATGGGTTTAGAAAAGATGATGAACAATTTTGGTGTTCATCAATCCCAAAATGGCGTGAGACAAGGGTAATTGGAGGGAGTGTTTGCCTTTTAAAAGAGATGGCAAGAGATGAGCAAATGGCAAAAAGGATCATCATGCCTTACTAATACTTCTATTTATAGAAGTTAGTTAAGGTGTGAATGCAAGGCAAGTGGCACAATTAGGCCACTTAATCATAGGGGCCGGTTATGGTTAAGAAGAATGGGCTTCCAAGTTCAATTGGGCCATTTGCAATAATTCATGACTAATCATGATCAATTTTGCACTTGGCCAAAAACTAATTAATTAATTAGAAAATTAAATAATAAAATTCTAATTAATTAAAATAAAATAAAATTAAGAAATATCAAACCATTAAATAAAATGGTTACACATACGCAATTAAAATAGCCTAAATAAATTTTAGACCATGCATCGGAACAAACTAATTACAAGAAAGTAAACACGAAAATAGCCCAAAATCTGGGGTGTTACATAGATGGACCATCGAGGTTCATGTTTAGTATACCTACAAGTTTTTCATATGTGGAATGATAAATGTTAGGATGTGCTACAGATGGCTCCCAGGGGTAGGGGGTTTCTACCTCTTCTCCCCCAGACACTGACCCATCCGAGTCAGAAAGTAGAGGGATGGCCTCAGGGATGTTTTGGGATTCAATCCCTTCATCACCCTCGACCCGAAGGACCCCAATGCACTCTAGGGGAAGAATGGGTGGAGTACTTGACATGTCCTATACCTAAGTTATTGAAAAATCACCCTCGACCCGAAGGACCCCAATGCACTCTAGGGGAAGAATGGGTGGAGTACTTGACATGTCCTATACCTAAGTTATTGAAAATAAACTAAGGAAAATAAAGGTACTCGACAGGACAAGGACTCACTTATTCAAATAAATACAAAGAAGGGGAAGACGGTTACCTTGACAAAGAAACTACTCTGAGGCTGCCTAGACACAAGCTGAGAGAAGACCTTCGAGGAGATTAGAGAACTCTAGAGAGAGAAAATTTGAAGAGTGAGAGAATGATTTTGAGGAAATGATTAAGGGGTTGAATATATAGGAGGTAAAGAATGTGAAACAGTTTTTACCTCATTATGGTAAAAATCAGATAAAACGACATCAAATTATGAGTTTAGAAGGTGAACAGTGTTCACTAATTCGTTGACTTTTGGTCAAACCCTCCACGTCATCAAGTAACAAAAAGCCCTATTCAACATAGGCATCCATTGAGGAGAATGGGATGGCTGGATAGGCATTTAGAGTCACTGGGGCTCATTAGCCCCTTGGCTCTGGAAAGAGCTCCTTATGCCAATGATTAAGCCCTGCTCAAGGTAGGCACCCATCAAAGAAGATGGGAGGTTGGATAGGTATCACACTTATCTTGGGGCTCATTAGCCCCTAAGGATCAGTTGATCACCTTAGGCCAAGGTCCCACTCAATGTGGGCACCCATCGAGGCTGATGGGTAGCTAAGACATCTTTCCCTAACACGCGAGGTACAGGGAGACCCTCGAGGTCATCAGGGCCTTTTCATCTTCTACCTCTATCATAGTCGAGGTAATGGACACCCTCGAGGTCATTAGGGAAGGTGGTCTAACACTTAGTCTCTGGGGCTCATTAGCCCCTTGGCTTTGGGAAAGCTCCTAAGACTTACAACAAGCCCTACTCAAGATAGGCACCCATCAAGGGAGATGGGAGGCTGGATAGGTGTAAACCATGTCTTGGGGCTCATTAGCCCCTAAAGGGATAGTTGGCCTCCTTAGGCCAAAGCCCCACTCAATGTGGGCACAACAAAGGTGTGTTAACAAACAAAACATCTCCTGGACTGCCCTGTCACACTCGAGGTAATAGGAGGACCCTCGAAGTTACCAGGGTAAACCTTACCTTGCACCTCTATCACGGTCGAGGTAGGTAAGACCCTCGAGGTCATTAGGAAGGCTGTCCCAGAGTATGTCATTTCTAACCCTTAAGGAAAAAGGGGCAACCCATCGAGGTAAAGATCAGGGTAAAAAGGGAGACCCTCGAGGTGGAAAAGGGGTCTAGAAAACATCAACACTTAGAAAAATTATAAGGGTTTCAAGGAGTGAAGATCAGGGGAAGAGGCCCTTCACTCAGTCGAGGTAATTACCTACAAGTCACCACCATCACGACACGTTGAACACGTGGATCGAGGGAGAAACCCTCGAGGTGGAGAAGGAGGAGGACCTAGGTAGACATATGGGTCGAGGTCACCTCGAGACACGAACAAAAGGGGGAAAGCCTTGCAGGCATTACTACCTCAATCGAGGGTCCTTCCTCACACGATCGAGGTTCCCTCGATCGAGAAGACCATCCCCCTTGGGAACACACCCTCGAAGTTATATAGGAGAGGGAGGCCTTACAAGCCTATGGATCAAGATCACCTCAATCAACATCTTTTCCTCACGTTCGAGGTTCCCTCGATCGAGGGTTGCCTCGATCGAGGCAGGCATCTTCAAGTCATCCTCAACGAACCACACATCATGTTCTTCTTTGCATTCTGGAAGACCCTCGAGGAAAATATGGGGAATTAAGGTTAGTGCCACCTCGATCGAGGGACTCTTCCCTCACGATCGAGGCTACCTCGATCGAGGCCCCCTCCTGAGAGACCCCATCAAGGCTTTTCTTGGGCCTCCATAGGGCTTAGGTGATAGAGGTTGTAAGGAACCTCTGCAAACCCCATGCTCGAGGATACCTCGATCGAGGTTCCACACGATCGATGGATGTTACCTCGATCGAGGCAACCTCCCTATTGGAGACCCCATCGAGGTCATTTCCATACCTCCCTGGGGCCACCTCGATCGAGGGGCTTTTCCCTCACGATCGAGGCCCCCTCCTAGGAGACCCCATTGAGGCTTTTCTTGGGCCTCCATGGGGCTGGGGTGATCCAGGATGCCTCGATCGAGGTTCCACACGATCGAGGTCTCCCCCTCACGGTCGAGGTAACCTCGATCGAGGTGCCTTCTTTGGGGCATCCTCGTGATCGTAAGAGGTCTGAATTTTTTTTTTTCCGGAGTATTCCGCTCGGCATCCAACGTCCATGGATTCCCGTTCCACGCCGAGCGTGGGGCTAATTGTTCCGGGCCCACGCAGGTGGTCAAACCCGTATTAGTGGGCCCAAATCCTAGGCCCAATTCCGGTAGGGCTAGGTACATATCAGATATTCTATGGCGAATAGAGAGTTGCCACGTGTCAATCATCTTGGTAAAGCTTTGACCAGGTTTCCATGGGCCCGACCCATACGCCAGCCTAACCGGCCCAGCAAGAACCCTAACCAGGGATCTAATGCCTATATAAGGATCAGTCCAACCATTCTACAGGTATGAAATTCATAGCTCACAAACTCACAAACTACTCTGAATCCTTATTTTCCGATATCTGACTTAAGCATCGGAGGGGCGTTCCCGGGTTCCACCCCCCGGGTTAGCAATCTTTGACTGTTTTGCAGGTCATAGCTTCATTGAGGATCATCCAAAATACACGTCATACACCAAAAGATTGTTGACTATTCACGAGAAGTTCCAGAACAGGAACAAAGCTAAACATCAGAGGTACTACTTGAGCGAATTAAGCATACGTTTGGCCCCTAACGTTTGGTTTTTTTAATCAATTACCCACTAACGTTTCAAACCTTAACATTCACCCCTAACGTTTGTTTTTGCTAACCATGGTTAATTATGAATGCTTAATAACTACCCGTAATAAATATAGTTAAGTTTGTAATTTGTTTTACATCTCAAAAACTTCAGATCATTTTCTTCAATTTCAATTGTAATTTATTCAAATACAAAAAATAAAATAAAATGTGACTACACCATGGCTTGATAGAACCAAATGGGAAAAATTGTGACTTGGTCATAATAAGAACATTAATACTAAGGAAAAATTATCCTAAACAAAAACTAATGTAATTTTTTTGTTATCATCCCAAAACTAAAAAAATAAAATAGTTCAATGCCTTCCATTTCTCAATTGAAGCCTTGAAAAAAATGAAATAACAACGTTGTCTGGATTCTTGGAATGGCAAGAGACAGAGTGACGAAAGTGAAGGGGAAAGGTGAATGCCTAACTGGAACAGAAGAGTCTAAAATCCTCCAAAATTAAATAATTAATTTTTTAAATGATGTAATTAGTTGTCAAGCAATAAAATTTAACCATGGTTGATTGAGTTAACTAAATATTAGGGGGTGAATGTTAAGGTTTGAAACGTTAGTAGGTAAACGGTTAAAAAAATCAAACGTTAGGGGCCAACTGTATGCTTAACTCCTACTTGAGCCTTGGAGCTTAAAAAAGAAGTGTACTTGTAACATATAACGTGTCATGTTTAGCTTTTGTAAGATAGTGAACATGAAAATGCGTCCAAAAAGAAGTTATTACGAGGGCATGGATTTCTAATTTTCTTAAAAACAATTAAAACAAGTTTGTCCATACGTTATTATAACATGCATATATATATATATAGTACCGTACCTTCAAATTGATTAATGGGGTTGGACCAACAAGTCCTTTAATTAATGTATGATGACAATTGCATGGCATGAATGAATGAATGCAATTTACGTTACCATTACCATTAATGCGAGTGCCACATTATTTTACTGAAAAACTACTACTATCTGGGTTATCATCTTCATATTGGGGACCTCAATTATACATATCTTACACATTGAAATAGCAAAAAAAAAAAAAAAAAAAAAAAAAAAAAGTGAATAAGGAGAGTAGTATATGCATGTGTTTGTTTATTACATTGATCTTCTGTCAATGCATTATTCAAAAGTTGCATGTTTCAGTAAATAAGTAATGGCTAAGTGCAGAGTCAGAAGCCATCCGTCGTTCAATATTGGAATATATATAAAGCAAGTCCCTTTTTTGTTGGAAAAAAAAATCAATGATTTACCACCTATATATCATTACAAGAATCATTAGCCATTACATGATTCAACATGTTATGATTTTCTCTATCTATCTATCTCATTTCTACTCTATCTTACATTTATGACAAATTTCCTCATGCACTCATACTATTATCAATACCATCATATTACTTTTAGGGCACTGACTAAAACTATGTTTATTTCATCTTATTTAAGTATGATTACTTTGGTACTTTTGCGTATTAGTTTTAAATCTTTGTTCCATATAGAGAAAATACACACAGCAAAGAAAAAAGAAAATGGTATTGAGAAATTGTATGAATGTTAGTGCGAGCCCCATCATGTATGTGTAAAAGTAGAGACAAAAAATTAATTATGTACTTCAAAGAAAATGTAGAAAAAAAAAAAAAAAAACCAACCAAAAAAGAAAATCGAGGCATGCAAAAAAAATTTGGGAACGCATGAGGTATTTTCATGGGAAAAAATTTAAGTTAGACCGAATCTGAAAAAATCCAAATCACATTTTCTTTTCTTTTATTTAACACAAAATATCTTTAATTGTGTAATAAAATAACTTACTAAGGTTACATACTAGTTAAGAACTAGTACAAATCATCAACTTGAATATAATGATTTCTTCTCATTTGATAGTTTTTCTTCCATTATAAGAGTTAATATATACATACAGTTAATTTTTATTTATTTATTTTTAAATAAAAAAAGATCAAAAATATACTTCCTCCGTTTTCAAAAGGTTGCAACAAGTATGTATTATTTATGAGATATATAAAAATTTTTTTGGTGCATTCTTTCAAAAACGGATGAAGTATAAAAATTAAGACTTCATCGATCCCATCATATTAGAATAGTTCAAAATTGCTGAGAATGTTTGAATACAATTAGAACTGTTTAGATTAGATCAGACTAACTAAACATATATAGCCTAACTCCAACTAGGTCACTCTTTTGATGAGCTATATATGGTTTTTATGAATAATATAAACTAATATGTACTGTTATTAATGGACCAATTTTTTATAGTTTTTTTTTTAAATTTTTTTTTTTAAATTTTACGGAAGTTTGCAAACTTGATCCACCAATAACATCATATAAAAATAAGGAAAAATTACCAAGAATAAACTAACCTTTGGCCGATCTTCTACAATTAAGCCAACCTTTTGAAAATCCAGAAATAAGCTAACTTTGTTATCATTTAAGCCAAAAATAGGTTAAACGATTATTTAATGTATTAGTTATTTGTTGTTTCAAGTTACTGTTATCATTTAAAGCAAAAAATAGGTTGAATGATTGTAAAATAGTGATAAAAAACAATAGAAAATAACATGTTAAATAATCATTTGACTTATTTTTGGCTTAAATGATAACAATGTTAGCTTATTTCTGGATTTGTAAAAGGTTGGCTTATTTATGAAAGATCGCCCAAAGGTTGACTTGTTCTTGGCAATTTTTCCTAAAAATAAAGGCGTATAGATCATCATCATCATCATCATCAGCACCACCACCACCACCATCATCATTATTATTATTATTATGGGGAAAAGAATACACAAAATATTCAGATTTACAAAAAGTTAGTGGGAAGCCGAGATACAATCTGGGCCCCCACTCCTCTAGCTATAGAGAAACCTATTCTTGTGAAGATGTGAACAGCCGCACGCGCTCCAACATCCGCAGTCCGTGAGAAACTCTGAATCCGCTTCAACAAGACAACATCATCTCCTTCCAATTCCCCAAATGCAGAGAAGGAGAAAGGAAGGAACCCATAACCTAATACTGAATGAGCGTCAACGGATCTACATAAGTTTTAATGCTATAGTTTTGATCTTAAGCCACGCCTATGACCCAGTCACATAATCATGCAATTTTCTTCTCTAAAATAACATCCAACCTTCCAAGTTACGCACTTGATTCGCCAGCATTCTTTTATTAATGGTGATTTATTGCTTATATCTAGGACACGAGGTAACTTCAGAGCGAGGATTGTTTCTTTCTCCAACCTCTCAATTTCATAAATAATGCCTTACTATTAATCAATATATAACTCCAAGGTGGTACGTACTAGGGTCATCTCGGCGACCCTCTCGGGATCGTGCAAATCGAAAGGTGTCAAACATGGCATTAAATTAAGTTTGCATCACCGCATCGATTGTGACCGCATTATTGTAAAGATTATTTTAGAGCTTAATGCGGCTGAGATATTAGGTCGCAATAGCCACGAAGCATCTGCATTACCTGCGAATGTGCTTCTGCGCCCGCGATCACGACCGAAACCGATATTTTTAAAAATAGAAATATAAATCTGATAAATCAAATATTTGTTGTCTCGAAATACGTGTGATTTTGACATACATTATTAGTAAATTACAGCCCGAGGGTTGAACATTACCCTTTCAAGAAATCCCCTTTGATGTTTAAGTCAATTAGGGACCAATATTGAAGTAGTGAGAGAAATTCTGAAAGTGACTTTGATAAGTACTGTACTATTAATTACTATTGGTCCTTGAATAATATTCCATGTTTATAGACTTGGATAAACTACTGTACTTTGTCTAGATGTATCTAAGTCATGTAAAAAATAAGTGACATATATCATGAGCCAAACAAGGAAAATGTTTAATCTAGAGCATTATAGAAGGTTAACCAATTCACTGTATAAAAGATTGAACAAAACCAAGAAAAATTTAAGAAAAAAAATGTAAACAAGACCAAAAAAAACCAAGGGTAATACTTTATATAACTTGTTCGTGAACAATTTGATTAAGGCTCAGTTAACACTTGGTTAGAGTTCGGCTCGATCTAGGTTAAACTCGACAATTATTGAGTCCGGTTTGAGCTTTAGAAAACATAAAAACAAGTTGACCTTAGCAGAGTTCGGTCGGGACTCAGCCGGTAATCACTAGTGCCATATATACACCTAAAAATACTATACTGTACTATAAACTATAATGTTTGCCGCTTGACAAAAAAATTCTTGTTAAGTTTGTCTAGGAATTTTTGTTACAATACAGAAAATAATACTATATACTATACTATAATCTTTGCATACTTTACATTTATATCTTTACAGGAGTCTCATAAGATAATAATAAGCTTTAAGGAGAATTGGTTACACCAAATATTATATTCATCAACTTAAAGACTAATAATTAATAATAATAATAATAATAATAATAATAATAATAAAACTTTTAAAAGATATATAAATAGTTTTAACCAAGGACCTCAACGAGTAAAAAATTCATGGGTAAAAAAAGAGTCTTCTAAGACCCTGTTATTTTGGAATGAATTAACTGAATTGAAGCGAATTTGTGTGAACATAACTTAACTGAAAACGCTAAATTCTAGACTCATAGGTCCTGATGAGCTGGAATGAATTGAACTAAACCAGATTTGTCTAAATTAAACCGAACTAAAATTTAAAAAATTACGTCTAAAAGAACATGGCGTGAGACTAGTAGTAGTGTATATGCTTAAACCATATTCACCTCTAATTTGAACAAAAAAGAGTCAAAAAAAAAAAAAATCAAAACGTTGAGATTGAGAGTGTTATATTGAAAAGTGGGTCTGATACGCACAGAATTTGGTAAATTTAGCATTTTCATGGATGTAGAATAAGACATATTTTTAGGTGCAATTTAATGGAACAAGGCCTTATATTTACTTATTTTGCATACATTCTATTTTTGGTTGTTTGGTCCTGTATGGCCCAGAGGCCCATTTAGATATTTTGTTTTCTGTTTTTTGTCTGCTAGTGTGGTCTCCTAGGATCATGTGCTAGGGCTTTTGTACAAGCTGGTATTTAACGCAATGTGCCCCCAGCTGATGAAGGATATACAAAAACACAAAAAGAAATAGTTTTGATTTTTGGCAGAAAAACAAATCAACCTGAAATCAATGAAATATGAATGATTGAATGATTTAAAATGTTTTCATGGTATCAGAGCATTCCAGGTACGATGCACGTTTCTATTAATTTTTTCTACTTAAGCATTCATACAGTAGATGAGGATGGACCTTGTGTAGTCTAGGTGTTTTGCATTTTTTTCATTCTGAGTTACAACCATGGCTGCTTCAAGCATCATTGACTCTACCAATCCCCTGTATTTGCACCCATCAGATGGGACAAATTCTGTTAGTGTTGAGAAGTTAGTAGGACCTTCAAACTACATGTCTTGGAAAAGATCAATGGAAATAAGCTTGAGTGCAAAAAGGAAACTTGGGTTTGTAAATGGAGGAGTGAAAAGGGATGCTAGTGATGTTGTTAAACAAGAACATTGGGATACATATAACAATATGGTTATCTCATGGATTCTATCAAATGTGAGTGATCCTATAAGGAAATTTGTAATGTTCATCAAAGATGGTGCAACTATATGGAATCAGTTGGAAGCTAGATTCACAGTCTCTAATGGGTCAAGGAAATATAGACTCAACAAGGAGGTATATGAGACTAAACAAAAGGGAAGAAGCATAGATGAGTATTACACAGAATTAAAAGGTTTGTGGGAAGAACTGGAGACCATAAATGCTTTACCAACCATTACTACAGTGAGCCCTAATATCACAATATTTGTGGCTGCACTGCACAAACTTTAGGAGGAGCAAAAACTATTCCAGTTCCTAAATGGATTGGACGAGGTATATGCCCCACAGAGAAGCAACCTGTTGATGCTGGCAACTTTGCCTACTGTGGAACAGGCCTGCAGCACCCTTCAACAAGAAGAGATGCAAAGAGAAACCCTGAAAAAAGGGAAGGAATAAGAAGAGCCCCTTGCCATGAACACCAAAGTCAGTGAATCACTCTCATGTACACCATGGGGAAAGGTTGGACATGTAAGAGAAAAGTGTTGGACCATCATTGGGTACCCAGATAGTCACCCTAAGAATCAACCAAGTAGAGCAAGAGACGCTGGAGGATTCAGGGGTGGAAGAAGAGGCAAGGGAAAATCAGGAAGAGGGGGAGGTAGAATGGCTGGAAATGCTCAGATTAAAGCAGAAAAAGGAGAAGGCTCTAGTGCTACTTACTCAGGAGCAACACTCTCACCTCAACAAGTAGAACAACTCATGAAGATGTTCTCCTCAGCTCCTAAAACAGGAGGATCAGAGTCTGATAATGAGAATGATCAGAGATTTGCTTGCATGGTAAGCTGTCATTTTGCCAAGGAAAGAATTTCTGAATGGATCATTGACTCAAGTGCAAGTGATCACATGACAGGACACACATTGGGACTCACAGATGTCATCAAAAGAAAGGAGAATGCAAAGATTAACTTACCAACAGGACAAACAACAGACATAATTGGATATGGAGAGGTAAACTTAAAGAATGGAATGAAGTTGACAAATGTGATGAGTGTGCCATCTTTCAGGCATAACTTGCTCTCAGTGCAGAGACTGGTTTAAGAACAAGGATACAGAGTGGAATTCTTTAAAGAAGGAGCATCATTAAAGAAGAAAAGTCAGGTGAGTTGAAAGGAATAGGCAGAGCTGTCAATGGCCTCTATTATTTGTCAAATGAATCCCTGGACAGAACCCTGATGAGGTTAAATCAGCCATCTAGAAAAGGAAAAGAAGTAGTGAAGTCTGAAAAGAAAGCAAGTGTAATGACAGCTGAAACAGAAATGGTGATTCCAAAACAAATTGGTGATATGAAGCATTACACAGAAGGTACTCTTTGGCATCTGAGGTTGGGACATATCCCCTACAGAAAACTCAAAAACATGAGTGAATTTGGGAATATGAAACATGACAGTAATGAAGTATGTCTCATATGTCCTCAAGCAAAAATGACAAAAAGACCATTTCAATTCAGCAAATCTAAAGCTCAGGAGCCTTTTGAGCTCATACACTTTGATACTTGGGGGCCTTACAATGTTCAAACCAAAGAGGGATATAGGTATTTTCTCACCCTTGTAGATGATAATTCTAGAATGACATGGGTGCATCTCATGAAGCACAAGGATGAAGCATTTGAAGTCATTGAAAAGTTCACAAACATGGAAAAGAATCAATTTGGCAAAGCAGTGAAGAAAATGAGGTCCGATAATGCATATGAGTATGATGATGTGAAATGTAGAACCTTTTTTCGAAAGTTGGGCATTATCCATCAAACCACCTGTGTAGACACACCTCAACAAAATGCAAGAGCTGAGAGGAAACACAGAAATATTCTGGAAATGGCAAGAGCCTTGAGGCTTCAAGCAAACCTGCCCAGGAACATGTGGGGGGAGTGTGTGCAAACTTCTGTTCATCTCATCAACAGAACACCATCAAAGATTCTGGAAAACAAGACTCCCTATGAGGTAATATAAAAATCCAATCCTAGTTATGCATATATGAAAGTCTTTGGGTGCTTAGCTATGGGGTACAATCCAAATAGAATCAAAGATAAACTGGAAAATAAGGGTGTGCCTTGTGTTTTTCTTGGATACCCTGCTGAAAAAAGAGGATACAAATTATTAAATCTCACTAATAATTCAAAATTAGTGAGTAGGGATGTAGTGTTTTTTGAGAGTATATTCCCTTATAAATTATTCCAATAAAAAACCAACGAAAAAATTAAACTCTCAAATGTTGAAATAAGAAATTAGCATAATGGAAGTGAGATGGGATATGAAGAAAATGAAGATATAGGAGTGAATGAAATTCAAGGTGAGAATAGAGAAACTGGTGATGAAATTGAATTAGAAGAGGAGAGAATTGAAACTGCTGAACCACTCCAACTGAGGAGGTCTGACAGGGCTATTAGAAAGCCAGGTTGGCATAATGACTATGAGATAGCCTACAAACCAAGAGATAAAGATGCTGTGAGATTGAATATGATAACACAAAACCAAACCACTCATAAATACAACTGTTTTTTGTCCAAACTTGTTGCAAACTCAGATCCCACACACTATAACCAAGCAGTAAAACACAAACACTGAGTGAACTCCATGAATGAAGAACTTGATGCCTTGGAAAAAAATCAAACTTGGAAGATAGTGAACCTTCCAGAGGGTAAAAAACCCATAGGGTGCAAATGGTCATTTAGAACCAAATTCAATCCAGATGGAACCATTAATAAGTACAAGTCTAGGCTTTTGGTTTTTGGAAATAGACAAAAATATGGAGTGGATTTTGAAGAGAATTTTGCTCCTGTGGCCAAAATGACCACAGTTAGAGCCCTACTTGTTGTTGCCTCTCTTGAGAAATGGTATGTGCATCACATGGATGTTAAAAATGCCTTCTTGCATGGTGATTTGCAGGAATGTGTGTACATGAGTCTTCCCCCAGGTTATGAGAAGGAAGAAGACAGAATCACTGTTGAAACCCAAGAAAATTACAGGTGGGAAAGGAAGAAAAGCACAAAAGTATGCAAATTGATCAAGTCCTTGTATGGATTGAAACAAGCACCACGACAATAGTTTGCAAAATTGAATCACACTCTAAAAGAATATGGGTACACTCAGTCTAAGTCAGACTACTCACTCTTCACAAAACAAGAAAATGGAAACTTCATAGCCGTTCTTGTTTATGTGGATGACTTAATTATTGCAAGCAATAAAATGGAAGAAGTCAAAGCTGCAAAACATTTTCTGCCTTAAGAGTTTCATATGAAAGATATGGGTATTCTAAGATACTTCTTGGGGATACAGGTTGACAGAACTGAAGATGGAATTTTCCTTTCTCAAAAGAAATATACTTTGAATCTTTTATCTGAACAAGGTCTTGACAAGTGCAGAACAGTCCAACTACCCATGGACACCCATGTTAAACTCAACTCTGATCAAGGAACAAGGCTGCCCAATCCAGAGCCATATCAGCACTTGATAGGAAAGCTCATCTACTTAACCATCACACGTCCTGACATTGCCTACAGTGTGCATATTCTGAGCAAGTTTATGCAAGCTCCCACCTGCATTCATATGCAAGCTGCCAAGAGGATTTTGAGGTATTTGGCAGGGTTAATAGGTCATGGCATTCTTCTTGCCTCTAACTCAAGTGCAAAGCTCCAAGCATACTGTGACAGTGACTGGGGGGGCTGTCCCAACACTCAAAAATCAACATCAGGGTACTGCATTCTGTTAGGAAGCTCTCCAGTCTCTTGGAAATCCAAAAGGCAATCAATTGTTGCTCGTAGCACTGCAGAAGCAGAATACAGGTCCATGGCCTACATGGTATGTGAAGTGATGTGGTTACAACAATTATTCAAAGACCTGGGCCTGAAGTCCTCTGACTCCATTCCACTCCACTGTGACAACCAAGCTGCCATTTCCATAGCAACAAACCCAGTCTATCATGAGAGGTCCAAGCACATTGATATAGACTGTCATTTCATTCAAGAGAAGACTGAAGCTGGAACAATTCAACCTGTGTACACTCCTACCACAGAACAACTTGCTGATGTGTTTACCAAACAACTGAGCATTCGTCAACAACAGAAATTGCTGAGCAAACTGGGAGTTCACAAGCCTCCTCACTCCTAGTTTGAGGGGGAGTAATGGAACAAGGCCTTGTATTTACTTATTTTGCATACATTCTATTTTTGGTTGTTTGGTCCTGTATGGCCCAGAGGCCCATTTAGATATTTTGTTTTCTGTTTTTTGTCTGCTAGTGTGGTCTCCTAGGATCACGTGCTAGGGCTTTTGTGCAAGCTGGTATTTAAGGCAATGTGCCCCCAGCTGATGAAGGATATACAAAAACAAATCAACCTGAAATCAATGAAATATGAATGATTGAATGATTTAAAATGTTTTCACAATTTGTATGCTTTGTTCAATAATTTTGTCCTCCTTGTGCTCCACCGTCCCAATTTAGCTGTTATATTCATTTTTTCAAATCTCACGAGACACAGCTTTAAATAGAATCTTGAACTACATATAATGAAAAAATATAAAAATTATACAGTATATTTGAGTACATGTTAAGAAGAATCAAACTAGATCGCTCATAACTATATTTTTCTTTATGCTTACAAAACTAGAAGCAGTTAAAGACCACATGCGAACAGTGCTACAGGTCAAAATATAACAACTATAAATTAGCACGGAGGAAGTATGTGTTAGGACTTAGGAGCATTTTTAAGCAAAGCCTGAGAATGAAACAACTAACAAGCTAGGGGAACAAAGGTTGTGTCACATCCACATGAAGGGATTTGTGAATGGAATGAAGCACAATTCCAACATCATCACCAACTCATTTTCATCCTATCCTCGGTGTTAGAATATACAAGTTCAAGGTATCATTGAGGTTTGGGCTTAAGAAAATTTTCTATGGGATTGAATAAGTGGTATAATTACATAATGAAGAATAATAATTTGATGTTAATGGGAACTTGTATATGAAGCATATAAAGCTTGGAGGTGCAAGTTGGAGAACATAAATTAATTAGTAGATCACAAGAAAATAAAACAAGCATGGGCAAGTATTATATACTATAATTATTTAATTTTTCTAGCTATTTGTATCATAATAAATGATACATTTTTTAAATTACGGACGCGTAATTTTTATTTTAATTTTAAAAGTTTGGTGTATTGAGTATATTGATATGCATAGTTCTATTGTTTGAGGCGTTATGTAAAAAGAAGGCAGCATAAAGAAAGAGCGGAAATGTATTTTTTAATTGTGTTGGGCCATGAGTATTTAATATGATCAGGCCCGACCCTGAGCAGGGGCGAGCAGGGCTGCCGCCCAGGGCCCAAGATTTTAAGATTTCCCTTAATTGGTTGTAATACAATATAATTAAAATAGTTGGCTATGTTATTAGTTGCCTAACGTGGCTCAGCGGTTAACAGAATAACAGCTAGATCATGAGTGTACTTTCTGTAGGTTTCAGGGTGAAATCCCATTATCCTCCACTTTCTCAATTTTTTTTCCCGGTTGTGTTCATTTCTATGTTTGGGATGAAATCCTTCATCTAGTTCTCTTCCTTTTTTTCTTTCTTTCTTTGTTTTTTCCTTCCTTTTTTGGCAATGGTACTAGTTTTCTCTTTTAATTTTAATTTCTGTTTTTAATCAGTCTCTTTTGTGTTTTTTTCCTCTTCCTTTTTCACACTTTTCCACCCCATTTACCATGAACTATAAAAGAAACAATTTTTTAAAGTAAAATCTCAAAATAATCTCAACACAATTTTTTAAAGTAAAATCTCAAAATAATCTCAACACTTATTTTCTTTAAATGGGTCTCGTTATCCAAATTCGACCCATTTTAAGAAGATAACTTACTATTGTTAATAGATGAGATTTTTTTAAGAAAATAAACGTAAAAGGTGAGATTATTTTGAGATTAATTGAATGTGATATTATTTCGAGATTGATTAAAGGTGATATTATTTTGAGATTAATTAAATGTGATATTATTTTGAGATTAATTAAAGTGAGATTAATTAAAAGTGAGATTATTTTGAGCAGACCATCAAAATGTGAGATCATTAGAATCAAATTGTCCTTTTATAAACTGTATTACTCACGTTTTTCTTCTTAGCTCTTACCCATTAGATCAATATTTTCGTTACTAATATTTATAATTATTTTGCTACATTAAATATTTAAATCTTATTCTCTGTAATTCGTAACTGGGTAGTTTATTTCTAATTAACTATCACTTATTCACTTTCTATTGTTATTGAAGCTAAAAGCTTAGATGTTTAAAAGTATCCTCCATTCTATTATTTTTATATCATTTTTTACCTAAGGAAATCTTATTCAAATGTGGGTCCACATGGCAAATTTAAATGGAAAATAGCGAGTGTGGCCCCAAACAAATCATCATTTTTACCAAGTACAAGTATTTTTTTTAAAAAATAATAAATATTTAATAGTTCTAAACGACCTGAATATGATAAAAAAAAAAAGTTTACAAAATAATTTTCAATTGCTTACTTAATTTTATAAAATAATTGTATCAAAGGTAAATAAGATTGTTCCGAATGCATAGCATAAATGTTTTAAATGTATAGCATAAATGTTCAATTTTAAAAGCATATGCATGATGATTGTTATCCACCTGGATATAGAGAGAAAATTTCAGTTTCTTATAGCTTTAAAATAAGATTGTGTGTAGATACCCTATAGCAAATTACAATGGCACATTACGTACTTGTGTATAATAAAAATCCTACCATATCCCTAAAATTACCAAAGTGCCATTTGACAAAAAATTGCCAATCAAGGAGATTAACGGGGGACTTTTCCTAATAATCTCTGTCTAAGTAATTGACTGATAATGCTGTGTTGTATATGCTGCAATTTATCTACATATGTGAAAGCAAATGGGTCTATCACTCTATCACACTGCCTGGAGTAGAGTAACAATATTCTCAGATTCCAATTTCCAAACGTGTATGTAAATTGATGAATTATATATTTTAATCTTTATAATGAATGCTGAGAGCCAACAAAGAATTGAGAGGTAAATGATTTTACCACTTCCTAATTTGATTTTGGCACTTTTTTCCCTCTCACATGAATAGTAACCTTGAGGAGTGCTAAAATTAAATTGGGGAGTGCCAAAATTACTCCCCGAATTGAGAGTATACCCATTAGTGCACGCATGCATTAAGGGTGCAACCGTGCAAGTCCAAGAAGCAGATTCACTATCTAAGAAAGGCAAAAGCAGTTACACTTAATGCTTTCTTTTTTTTTTTTTTTAATAAATAAATTGTAATAATAGTAATGAATTTAAAATGTACTTTTCTTTAAAAAAATAACTTATAATTCTCATGGAAAACATATTTTCATTCCCAAACTTGAATTTTCTTCTTAGTTTTTATTATTATTCATTACCATTGGGGAGAGAATTATTAGATAGGAATGTGAATATTTTGTAAGAAAAAGTAAATAAATTGAAGTTCAACTAACACTGCCATGAGAATGACCGGAATATTAGTTCCAGGCTTCCTACTAATTGTATTAATGTAAACTCTCTTTTGGAGAATACGTTTTTAGGCACTTCAAGGGCTTGTTTACTTCAGATTAAATTCAATTCAGTTCAGTTCAGTTCAGTTCATCTCTATTAAGTTCAGTTCAGGTTTTTTCAATAATTATTTTACTCATTATTTTCTATTATATTATTTAAGTAATAATAATGATAATGATAACTAGAGGTGGAAAAAATTGATACGACCCGCTAACCAAACACGAAATTGACCAGTTATTAACGTGTTTGGGTTGAGGAGTTTGACCCGTTTAAATAAGCGAGTCAACCCAACACGACCCATTCATTAAATGGGTCAGGATAGGGTCAAAGAATTAAACCCGTTTATGTAAAAAGGTTGACACGAACCCAACCCGATTCAATTTTCAACTCTAATGATAACAATGATAATAGTAAAAATGATAATAATAATAATAATAATAATAATAATAATAATGATAAAAATATTGATGATAATAATAATAATAATAATAATAATAATAATGATAAAAATATTGATGATAATAACAATAATAATAACTTCATCATCATCAACAACAACAACAACAACAACAACAATAATAATCCAAAAGTGAGAAATCATTATTTTTCCTTTAAAATCATTCATCCAAAAGTTAAATATTTATTTAATAAATTATTTAAAATTTATTACAAAAAATTAAGGAGAGAATTAAAATATCAAATTAATTATTATTTAAAATCATTAATTCAAAAGTTAAATGTTTATAATTCAGTTCAGTTCAGTTCATTTCTATTCAGCTAAAGTAAACGAGCCCGTAGTGCACCCTTCTATCAGCTTACTGAGGGGGTTACAATAAGTTAATTAATGTCTAACTCCTTCATACTAGGAAAAAAACTAAGGGAAAGTAGTGAATTTATTACCACATATATTGACGGACAATTCATACTACATCATTAGTGTTTTGCTTTAGGTGCCATTTGGTTGACGTAGGAAGTAATTTACTACAAGAATTTTCAATTCATTTCCATTGTAAATTTTCTAGAAAATATATGTGTTTGATTAACATATGGCTGCGAATTTATAATTTCATAGGAAATGAAGTTTACTAAGGGGTCATTGTGAGTGATTTTCTACATTTTGAAGAATTAAATTCATGTGAGAATTTGAAATTGCTATGAAAGTGTAAACCAAACACATCATCTTAATTGCATTTCGTAGAAAATTAATTAGATTTTACATGGAAATCTCTTCCAACCAAACAACACCTTAAAAGGCAAATTGAACACTATATATATAGCTCTGTTCTTTATTATAATCACAACATTTTGACTTTTACAATGATTAAGTGATAATGTTAATTATTAATTAAAGTTTGTAACTGTATATTATATGAAATTAAAAAAAAAATGACGTATAATGAAAATGTATGTTTAGAATAATCCAACAACATATCAAATGATGAATTTTGATTTTTAAAATAATTTTTAAAAACTATGGTCAAAATTAGTGTGAAAATGTATGTTTAGAATAATCCAACAACATATCAAATGATGAATTTTGATTTTTTAAATAATTTTTAAAAACTATAGTCAAAATTAGTGTGGGAATATATAATATAGGCCAACTTGTTTCAATCCTTCAAGTAAGGAGCTAGAAAGTATCCTCAATTTTTGTTGAAATGAAAAGGACACCCTCTTACCAACAATTTTTTTTTCTTCATAAAAACAATCTTATAAGTTTGTTTGATTAGAAACAGAGTTCTATTAGTTTTAAATTTATTATTAACCGCAATATATATTTTATTCAATTCATGGTGATAGTTATTCTTTTTTCACTTTAAAATAATTTAGCGTATTTGTTGTTATTTTATTATTCTAACGTTTTCGTTATTTAAAAGTCTGGTAATAATTGCAACATCACTAAATTTGTCTATTTTTTCTCTCTATTTAGGGAGGATTTTTTTTCTTATCTTATTTTTTTTTTAATTTTTTTTTATTACATAGGTCCACTCACTTTTCTGTTTGTATGTCAAAGTAACTAGTGTCAAACAATTGAAGTAAGCTAAGGAAGTGTTTTAACATGATATGTTGTTCACGTTCACTAAGACATTGACATAGAAGAAGAAAATAATACGGAATACTCCATCAATTCCACATTGGTTTGTGCATAAAGTGTTTTTTTTTTTTTTTCTTCATTTGAGACATTATACACTTACTAATTTTCTTATAATGAAGGAGCCTATTAATAATTAAAGGGCCCAAACTTTTCTATTTACATATTTTCTCCAATTCATTTCTTTTTGAACTCAACTCCATTTTAATACTATAATTAATTACTTGGTTTCTACCCAAATATTGTAATGGCAGAAGTACTTCATATTTCTCCATTTGTAATATAATTTCCAAATTAGTGTTGACATATAATAATATTTTGTATTATTATAGATACGATTATAGAGTTTGAGCGTGACAATATATATGGATAATACCCCCTCCAATACCTAAATAAATCTTAGCTAGAAGTACACAGATTAATTATAGGACAACAAATTTGCATAGAGTGGATGGAAATTAGGTTTTATGTAACTCAATAGTATTTCCTCTCTGATGGCATTTCAGGTACGTAGATGATGCAACCACAAAATAAGTTTCAGAGTGCGCTACCGATAAGCAACAAGCGGAATGAAAAGCCCTATGATTTGGAATCAATCAAGCCCTCAGTGAAGGAATATTCCATATCAATATTTATTTTAATTCATTGAGGTCTTATGATGCTCTAACAACAACAAGGACCTTAAGGCCCTACGATAGGAACATCGAACTGTTACTCTAATCAAGGAATCATTTCCAAACTTTCACTATGATGTACTATGTTATCAGCACCCAGTTAAGGGAGGTGGTATTTACGTCTTTCAAAAAAAAAAAGCTAGTAATTATAGGATTAAGTCTACTTTTAGTGTTCTATACTTATTAGTTTATGATTCCAAATGTATTTTTAATAATGCCTCTATTAATTTTGAGTAACGGTAATAACATTACTTTTTTTTTTTCTCTCTTACCCTTGTACATACCATTTATTGTTTTATAGCTTTTTTGATAATCTTATGAAAATCAAGTGAACAAATTAGAAAAAAAATCGAATGAAGTTAACAATATTTATTGAAAACAATCACAGTTTCTTACTGATTCCTTTGCTTGTACGTATTATATGTCTAGCCACCTCATCATTTAGTAATGCCCCATGAGCGTTTCATTAACTGTAATAATCGAAGTATTGCACACTATCCAATAAATCCTAGCTACTTAGCTAGCTAGTAATTACATTAACAAATAGAAGCATACTTCGTATTTTAAAGGAAATTAACCCAAATATGTAAGAAACTGTCTGTATATATAACTCTCATACTTGAGGATGAAATCACACGCATTTGTAAGGGGATAACAAGGAATCCTTGCAAATGCGTGCGGTGAGAATCGAACCCAGCACCTCTTGCCTGAAATTCTAAAAACCTATCCACTGGTTATGATTTCAACCTCAACAAACAATTTGAAATGGACAGAGTATAATATATTGAAATCAGTGCAGCAGAAGTGACGACGAATACGGTTTGAATATCATTCTCATTATCCAATAAATCCAATCTCAAGCATCATTTCTTTAGACTTTTGCACTGAATTCATAGCCGCACAAAATCACCACAACTAAAATCAAAAACAGAAAGCAAGTAACTAAATTAAACTCAACATATTATCCAATATTATACTACATATTGTACGACTAGCTAGTATCTTCATTTTAGTTTAAAATTAAACTCAACATCATGTACTGGAATCACGTACTGGAATTACACAGACCACCTTAATAAACCTTAATTTAATTAATATATATAAGTAACTAAAAACATAAAATAATAAAGTAATTAATTAGAGCTTAACAACATCAGGAATATGAACAGGGTACTTATGAATACAATCAGCCCATGGACTATCCTGATTATTAGTCGTCGTATTATTATTAACCTCTCTTAAACACTTCCAAACCGCGCTATTACACTTGAATCCACTCCCAAACGCTATTTGCCACACTCTGTCTCCCTTGTTCATTTTCCCTTTGGCCTCAATATAAGCCAGCTCGTACCATAGCGACGACGACGAAGTGTTCCCGAATCTGTGGAGCGTCATTCTAGAAGCTTCCACGTGCTCGCTCGACAGCTGCAGATTCTTCTGCAGCTCGTCGATCACCGCCCTACCCCCGGCATGAATACAGAAATGCTCGAAAGCAAGTTTGAAGTCGGGAATGTAAGGTTTCCATTTGGGGTTAATCAGCTTCCTCCCAATCAACGACGCTACAAACAGCAGCTGTTCAGAGGTTGGCAGCACTAACGGCCCTATCGTTGTTATGTTTGATTTCAATGCTTCAGCGGCAATACTCATTAGATTCTTATTCAGTGAAATTCCGACATTACCCTCCCCATCCTCCACCTCGAACACGCACGTGTACGCCTTGTCGTCCGACCCCTTGTGTGTCCGTACCACGTGCTGCAGCCTGTACTTTGCTGTTTTTCTGGACGACTTTTTGTTGGACATGAGTATGGCGGCGCCGCCCATACGGAACAGGCAGTTAGGGAGTAGCATGGCGCGCTCGTTCCCGCGGTAGTAGTTGGGAGTGAGGATCTCGGTGCTGACCACCACCGCGTTGGAGTTGACACGTGTACGGAGGAGATCTTTTGCTAAGTTGACCGAGATCAGCCCCGCGCTACACCCCATCCCGGAGAGGTTGTAGCTCTGGATGTTGCTTCTCATCTTGTACTTGTTCACCACCATCGCCGACAGAGACGGCGTTGGGGAGAACAAGCTACAATTCACTATTAAAAAATCAACGTCCTTGGGGGTTACCCCCGTGGTAGCAAAGAGCTTGTCGAGGGAGCTGAAGATGACGGCTTCAGCTTCCTGGCGAGCAGCCGACATAGTCGGCTGTGGGGGGATGTAATGGATGGCTGGGGGTAAAGAGGTCTCTTCACCTAACCCGGAACGTTCTAGAATCTTCATCTGAAAGTCTACGCTCTTTTGGTCTTTGACGATTAGTCTAGAATGTTCCATGAAGGTTGAGAATGGAACTCGGTAGATGGAAGGGGGTTTGTAACAAGCGTAGTCAACTAAGTACACGGGCCGTGGCCGTGAGATGTAGTACACGGTTGATAAAACCGTGAGTAGAGTAGAGCATAAAAGGATCTCTAAAAAGGTAAAGTTTTGAATTGATTTGAAAAGATAGTGGATAATATGATCATCATGAGTTGAGTAACCATTTAGGAGTAGTTGGAGTGTGAAACTGAGTATGATAGGAATGATGAGAAGAGTTAAGAAATGGTTAACTAAGAATTGGTAAGCTAGTTTCAGGTATTTAAGCTTCTGTGAGCTTAAGAAGTGAGGATATGGTAGTTTTGGGAACATTATTATTTTGTTTGGTTGTGTTTGTTTGTGTATGTAATGTAATATAAGGGGGCCGGGTGAATATAATTATATATATAATAATAATAATTATTATTATTATAATAATGTATAATAGTAATGAAGAAAAAGGGTAAGAAAGATGGAGAAAAAAGGAAGAAAGAAGAAGGGGGGGATTTAAAGGGAAAATGGGAGGGAAAGAAAAGGGGCCGGGGGAGCAATGAATGAGACAGATGAAGAAATTAAATGAAGTAAGAACGTCACTCAACGCTCTAACTTGTTTGTTTGTTAAAAAGGGTTGAATGCGTGTATTAATTCTTTCTTCTTCCAACCCAACCCAACCCAAACCAATACCAAAACCTACGTTTGGTTCTGCTGCACCTGCATGCTTTGTACACTCCTGAATAGTTTTTATTTATCATACTAGTAATTTGCACCGAGCATCATGTGCACGGTGTCCCAAAGTGGACACGGAGTGGTTTGGCTATATATATAGTTTCAAGCATTTTAATACTCTATTTTCACTTATATATGTATTAAAAAGTATAATAAGAATGAGCACGACACCGTAGCAAATGAAACAAAACCAAACTGTTAGAGGATCTTCTCAATCAAAAGTTTAAGCTGATAGTTGAGGCTCAAGAATATGTTTTATACTCTATTATGCACTCCCCCTGCTCGTGACTTCTTTGTCACATTGACTATGATACCATGTTAGAGAACCATCTTAACCAAAAGCTTAATCTGATAGTTGAAGTCCAGGAATATATTTTATACAGACGATTAGAGGCCATTGACAAAAATGATGGTGTAAAAAGTTAGAAAGATGGATAATCATCATAGAAGGGAAATAATAAATGCACACCCTTAATTAAATTGATATAGTCACACCTTAACTCATTGTAAGACCACATCTTCCTATGCTCCTCACACAAAAGGCATGCTCATATTAATTTTAGTTGTGCCAATATCAATCCCCATCATAGAAGCTACATACTAGAACTGATCACAATGATCAATTAAAGTAAATGTCATTGAAAAAAAATACTATTTTTTTAAAATCAAAAATCAAAACAAATTAAAAAGAGATCTTATATGACCATACTTTCTTTTCTTCTGCATATATAATTAAAAAGAGTCAACGTTAAGAATCGACATTGGCCCAAACTTCTTTTCTCCTCTTTTCTCTTGCTCCATTGGTGTCTTTGAAGGGCTTCCATCGATTTAATCGGTGGAAACCCCCAATTTAATTCTAATTTCTTATTTTCTTTATTTTCTTTTAGTTTTTTAATCCCTCAATAATTACTCTCCATCTCTAATAATGGCTTTTGGTCTACTATTTTTTTCTCCCATCTTGTGTGAGTTCTAATTTCCCATCTTGTGTGGGTTGTTATTTCTTATCTCGTATGAGTTGTTATTTTTCCTTTGTTGTAGGTTGTTATTTTCTATAGTATGTGGGTTATTTTTACTCAAATGAGTTACATCCAATCATTGGGTTGGAGAGTTATGGATATCGTCAACAAAGATTTAGGGCTTCGTTCAAATATATATATTCTTCCTTATATCTATACAGAAGGTGGTTGAAGTTGGACAAAATATATTGAAGTCAAACAAAAATACTAGGTGATTCTGCAATCGAGCGTGGAAGTGAAGCAATTAGTGAGGTTGAAGTTAAAATATGTATTGTTGTTTTGAATCTATTATCTTTGGAGAGATTATGGATTTGTAAGTTCTGTTTGACTTTTTATTAATATTTATATAAAAAAAATTAACGTTGATATATGAATAATGTGTTTAGTCAAAATAGAATAAATAAATTGAGATGGAAGGAGTATATTAAGAGTTTCATAATCACAACACAAATACTCAACCTAAAAGGAATTGAGAAAGAGAATGTGAAAAGAGGAGCAAAATTTGTATAATTTGGGGAAAAAAAGGAAGGGCAAAAGTGGCACAATATTATTCACATGAATAGTTCCTCCATCACCATCTTTTAACATGCAAGGACAAGTATATAAGTTCTATTTAGATGCAACACTCTACTTTTTACGCATGTCAAGAAACATCAAGAAATAACTTTAAGGGCTCGTTTACTTTAGCTGAATATAGCTGAATTGAACTGAATACATCTGAAAGTAATATTTTATAAGTGAAAGAAATTGAGAGCTGAACTGAACTTAATAGAGCTGAACTGAACTGACCCTGAACTGAACTGAATTTAAGCTGAACTAAACAAGCCTTACCCTGAACTAAACCAGACTGTTAGAGGATTATTTCAACCAACCCTTAAGCTGATAGTTGAGGCTCATCAACAATATGTTTTATACTGTATCACATACTCCCCCTACCTGTGACCTCTGTGTTACATTATGATACCATGTTAAACTACCATCTCGACTAAAAGCTTAATTTGATGGTTGAGGTCCACGAATAGTAAATTTTATTTATGTTGATAATTTTTTATTAATGCTAACTTTTAATGTTTTTAATTATCAATATAAATTAAAAGATTATCAATATAAATTAAATCTACTATTTACTTTTAATGTTTTTAATTATCAATATAAGTTAACATTAAAAGTAAATACTAAATTTTAATATAAACAAAATATTTATATCGTATTTAATGTCAACTTTAAATTATTCTTTTTTTTTTATATAAATGATGTTTTTGTTAAATAAAAAATTATAATTATAATTTCACATTTTTTAATCTAACAAAAAAATCTTATCCCCAAGAGGGATTTTTTGTTAGAATAATTTTTTAAAATTTTATCAATGTTGAGAAAATAATAATGAAAACATTGGGAAGCGCCGAATTAGGTTGGTATTATAGAAATTGTATACCCCTAAAAAGCTAAGAGTTGGATATTCTAATTTTCACTACTTTATTTGCTATTAATGCAGTGCTCGCCATGTGCATTGCACGATTTATATATATAGGTTTTTTAAGGAAACATTACAATTTATAACAAATTAAAGTAGTCAATTTTCAAATTATAGTATATAGGCATTGAAAAACAATCATATGTTTGCAATTTAAGTAATACAAAACTTCAAATAATTGTAATTTATAAAAAATTTGTACTTGTAACTTGAAATTAACTACTCCCTCCGTAACACAAAAATGTAAACTTTGTAGAAAACACGGACTCCCATGTAAAAGTTTTATGCGGGTTAATTGTGTTGTAATTGTGTAGAGAAGAGAGAAATAAATAAGAAAACACGGACTCCCATGTAAAATTAAGGGCAAATGTGTAAATTGTATGAAGTTTTTTTTGCCATATATAGAAAGTTTTGTAAAAGTTGATATTTTTATGTTACATTCATATTTAGCAAAAGTTTACATTTTTGTGTTACGGAGGAAGTACTTCACTTTTATTTTAATTTTTTTGGGAAAAAAAGTGCGGTTATAATTCATAGGGAAACATTTATTCTTTAATTTTCAAACTTGAGATGAGTAATAATAATTAATGAAAACAAACGATGTATCATCATTTATTTTTGAAGAGAAATTTTTTCATCAAAGCTTGACATATGACAGTAGGTGACATAAGTAAGTTTTATTTTAGTATAGATTATAAATAGATAGATATATATATATATATATATATATATATATATATATATAGTATAGATTGTAGACATACAGCTTGACATATATATATATATACCTTAATAATCATAGAAACCCTAGTCCTAGATAGTTATATATACTATAGAATATTCCATAATATAAAATATTTACACAGTATATGGAAGAACATTTTGCTATATTCTCTAGCTATCATTCCTATTTAGAATCTTGATATATACTATTTATAAGATATGAGAATTTTCTAAATTATTCTCATTAATATATAAAATATAATATAGACATGTGGGGTCTTGTTTGATTCATGTCAATGAGTAAGTGTTGACTCTCATATGGTGCACTAATAAGTGTCCCACATCGGATGATGAGAAGACACTAAACTAAGTTATAAGTTTAGGAGATACTCCTACTATGACAAATTGCTTTTAGGAAGGAACCTCCTATATCTTGTAAGTGACCTGATACGTTTATGCAAAGTCATAACAGCACAAATAAATGGTATAGATTAAGATAAGTTGGAAAATAATACACCAATACAAAAAAAAAATTCCTATTCTCTCATTTTTGTTTGTTAGTTTAGCAAGTAGAGGAGGACATTCCATTTTGGTGGCACCACGTAATGGGCGTTAGCCAAATTTGTTACGAGTGAAAATTTTATAGGAAGTTGGTGCGACTGGTATGACGAACATAGTTTATCTTTTAATTGACGGAAACAAATTTGTTCGGGCAGCTAGTAGATGACAATATAAGAAGCGATCGAATTGAACCTTAGAATTCATGTTCTAATCCATGAATGAGATTTGAAAATGTTTTCTCTATTCTAAAACTAAAGGCTTTCCCTGTTTTGGTGGAAAAAACAAACTTTGTTTTTAACTTGGTTGTTAGTTGGCATTGATTGTTTTATCATATAAGCAACTCTGTATCATTGCTTGGAGTTATTACCTAGTTAATTAGCATTCTAGCAGGCTATACTAGTCCCAACAAACTAAAATACTAATTCTATAAGGTTCCACCACATAATAACCGAACAAATAAACAACTAGTTCATTTGTCTCAACTTCATTTTGTGCTGTTTGAAATTTAGAGGTTTTGAGGGAAAAAGAGAAGTTTGACCAATTTAAAAAGATATTTTAGGTATTTGGTAGTTAGACGTTTGGAATAGGGTTTTGGGGTGAAAATTTCTTGTTGAAAAAGTTCATATGAGGAGGTTTTTGAATTTTTTTATATTTTTTAAGTTTGTTTTACTCTGAAACATCTAACAGCTAGCCGTTATTTACTACAATAAATAGTTTTACACAAACCTAATATAATCAGTTAGTTGAATCAACTATCACAATCAACTAGTCAAAGTAGTATATGAAATCTATCTATATCTATACGACTATGCTATATACTAAAACAAAACATGCTTATGTCATCTATTGCTACATGTCAAACTTAATTAGCTTTCATGAAAAATTTTCCCTCCAAAATAAATGATGATGATGTCATCATTTTTCTCATTAATTACTGCTCTTTTGTTTGAAAATCAAATAATAAATGTTTCCTTATGAATAAAAAAAAAATTATAACTACACTTATTTTCCAAAAAAGGAAAAAAAAAAAAACTCGTTTTTAAACGAAAAACAAAAATGCAATAGTTAATTATCAAATTGCAAGCACTTTTTTTTTTGGCAATTTTCGATTTTAGCAAAATTGACTACTTTATTTGGCTGTAAATTGTAATGCTTCCTTAACAAAAACTATATTAAAAACTAAACTATATAAAACCGTGTAACGCATGAGGCTAATTATATCTATTCATTATATGAAGTAATATTGCATTAATAGAAAATAAAGTACACAAAATTAGAACCCAACTTTTGACCTCTTAATGAGTGTATGTGATTCATATAATACCAACAAAGTTCAACGCTTCCCAATGTTTTTGTTATTAAAAAAGTATTCTAACAAAAAAATCTTGGCCTATTAGGGCATATGATAATTTCACATTTTTTATACTAACAAAAAAAATCATTATATAAAATAATTGAATGATGAAAAGTTAATATTAAATCATGATACATTTAAACATTAATAATATAAATTAAATTTACTAATTAATTTGTTAAAACCATGCATCGCACAGGTAAAACAAAATAAATGAACCACGTAGAAATAAGCGCAAAACATGAGCCATCTAGAAAAAAAAGAGCAATTTGAAAAAAAAAAAGAGTAATTTGAGAAAATGAGCAACCTGGAATGAAGAAAATAAGCAATATGAAAACAACTCTTTTTTATTATTTGCAAATAAGTCATTGGTTACATATACTGATATACACCTTGGTAGATGATTATAATATAAATTGTAACGTATTTGGCAATATTAAGCAAAACATAAAAAGGAAGCTATAAACAAATAAGAAGCAAATGATCAATCACGATACGAGTCAAGATATTTTCCATTCTTATATGTATTGGAGAGTTTATTTCCTAAATCGATGTTGGTGGATGTATATACTAAGGGGAAAAGTAGGGGCTTTTGAAATTTTTATTTTAATTCCAAATTAGGTGTCTTTTTTAGGATAGGAAATATATACAAAGAAATGGAGAGGATCCTAGTCGTCTGCAGTATGGTAAGTCAACACGGGAAAATTTTCTTATATTATTAATGGAGCAGCAGATCCACTTGTAAAAAGTTGTATTGAGATAACGATTCGATAATGCACCGAATTGTTAAATCTTGATTCTTATACTTCGTCCGTTCAAAATTAAACACAACAACTCATTTTACACGCTTTTTAAAAAGAGATTTAAGGATGTAAATTGGAAAATTAATCAAAATAATTTTAATACAACATACAATCTCATTATTCTTGCTTGTATTAAAATTATTTTAATTTATTTGCTCATTTAAACACTGAAATTTCTTCCTTAAAATACGTGCAAAATGATTTGTTGCATTTAATTTGAAATGAAGGAAGTATTTTTGTAGTTATGTTAAAAAAAAATTATTATATTGTTTCATTTTAATAGATCTATTTTCGATGTTATTAAAGACTTATTGTAAATGTGGGCATGGGCGAAGCCGAAATGAGGGTCAAACAGGCATGATAGGGTTTGGGCTCGGCCCAAAATGAGCTTGCTAGTGGCATGACACAACACGAGAGGCACGCTAATGGGTTTAGCCCATGTATGGTTAACATCTTCAAAATTTGGCACGGGCATGACGGGCCAGTCCGCTAAACAACATGCTAATTAATCATGAGCAAATATCCCCAAAACATACAAAAATATAAGGCACGACACAATTCGACCCGACACAAAACGTGGAATGGATTGGGCATTAGCTCTTTTTATATATATATATATATAAAAACTTAGTATGAGCCCAGCATGATACAACTTTGTCTTGATTTGCTCTAGACATGACCTGCCAGAGCATAAGGCACACAAGTCCAGCACAGCCCGTGTTCACGTTTAACAATGTGTGTATTGAGTAAAGATCAGGTTACCTAAGGGCCGCAGTTCCAAAATCACAAAGGTATTTTTAAAATTTCATCAAACTTAGGGCCTGTTCACTTAAACTGAATCTGGCTGAACTGAACTGAACTGAACTGAACTGAACTGAACTGAACTGAACTGAACTGAACTGAACTGAATTGAACTGAACAAAACTGAACAAAACAAAACTGAACTGAACTGAACTGAACTGAACTGAACTGAACTGAACTGAATAAATAGAGTGATTTAAGATTTGGATTAGTGATTTGTAATATTAATTAGTATTATTTGTAGGTTAATTAAGTAATGGGTAATGAATTAATTATTATATATCTTAAAATAATAATGATTAATGGTAGTTACTACTGTCAACGTTCATTTTGTTATTTTTTTTTTTAAACTTGTTTTTGTAGGGTAATTTTGTATTGTTACTTGTGGATTTGACTATTCAACCCTTTTTACCTAATTAATGTTTCAAAAAAAAAAACAAATATTAATAATAATAATAACTTCTTACCTAAAATCTCATCACATATCCTCATTTGGCCGCCTCCTCTCACATCCTCATCTCTCTTTCTTGCTTTTTTTTTAAAAAAAAAATAAATTAATAAATTAAGATTTCAAAAAAAAAAATAGAACATCGGAGAATAAATAGATCGGTGACATCATCGGAGGATAATCAATTCGGCGGCATCATCGAAGGCGGATAATCAAATCGTATTCAACCCATCTTCTTCCAAGCAAATACAGGTAAATTTCTAGAACTTTTATGTTTCAATCTTCTGATTTTATCTTGTTCAATTTTTGTTGGTTAGTCGAATTTTCTGAATTTTTTTTGTTCAAATTATTTTGTTCAATTTGCTTAATTTTTGCTGGTTACTCGAATTGAGTCGATTTTTTTTTTATTTTTTTAATTATGACTTCAGTCGATTTTTTTTCAGAACTTTTTTTTCCTATTTTGTCGATTGTTGTTGGGCAGGGGCGGACCCAGTAAGGAACAACCGGGTACAGTTGTACCCCATTTTTAAAAAAGAAAAATCAAGTTTGAAAAAATTTACCGTCCGCTTGGCGCTCGGTAAATTATTTTTATTTAAAAAAAAAGTTCAGGCGCTGAGCAACTTGAAAAGAGAAAGAATTGTAAGCCCAGGCCCAAAAAAACCCTAATCCCAATTTCACTCTCACTCTCTCTCTCTCAGTACTCACTCTTTGACCATCACTCCCAATCTCCCATTTGCTCCTGTGTTCCACGACTCCTCGACTCCAGCTCCGACGTCGGCACCGCGACCAGTGCCACCGCCCTCGTCGTTCGCCACTGCACTACACTACTGCAGTCAGATCAGCCAGAGGCCTTAGACGAATCGACGACAGGTCGACAGCCTCGCCACGACGCCATCTGCACGACTGCACCGCACTCCTCAGGTCGGGTCCTCCGTCCTCATCCAGCGGCAGTCACTCAGTCAGCCTTCTCCCTCGCCGACTCGCAGCTCGCCGCTTTCCCTGTCCGCCACTGAGACCGAAGCCGCGCGGTATGCTTCTCAGTTCTCAGTTCTCAGCTTCTGTATTCTTTAATTTGGTTGTTTGTTTGTAAATTATAATGTTTAATTGTTTGTTTCAATTGTTTAATTGTTTGTTTGTTTAATTGTTTATTTCATAATTTTCATTGTTTGTCATGTGTTTAAATGTTTAATTGATAATTTGTTTTATTGTTTATGTTGTTTTTATTTCTAATTTTCTGTATTCTTTAATTTGGTTGTGTTTTGTGTTTGTTTATTTGAACATTGGAATTGTTTTTTTAGTTTAGTATTTTATGTGATTTTATTCTAATTTTAGTTTGATAATTGATAATTTGATATAACCTTAGTCATAAGTCCTTAGTGAGTAATACTAAGTATTGAATAATAGTGCTTAAATGACTTATAAATAATTAAACAATATAATTTAAATTTTTTTTTTTGGTTGGTACTTTCTAATGTAAAACTACATTTTGGAATTTCTCATGTAAAAGTTTAAGTATTAAACAATATGTATTGTTGTGATTGCTTTATAAAGATTTTATCTTAATGTTCGATTGTTCGGCTTCGTACCCCCATTTTTAAAATCCTGGGTCCGCCACTGTTGTTGGGACTTTCAACAGTTAATTGTCTGAGAGAATATTTGTCATTAAATCGACCTTATGCAGTCTTTGTTGTTAAATTGTTGTTGCTGAATGTATGTTGTTTGAGTGGAGATGAAACTAAGTCATCATTTTGTTCAATGTCTAGCTTCATTTGGTTGTTTGCAATGGCACAACGGGTACATTTCACCACAGACGTTAAATTGGTACTTTTTTCAATCCTGCCTGACCATGTTAGCCCCTCTGGGTCGAAAATTGAGTGGCCTATTGTTGCTGAAACGTTAAATACACGAAAAGGAATGGATATTCCATGGCTTTCGATTAAGAATTGGTACGCATATGCAAAAGAAAAACACAAAGCTTGGAATGAATTAAAACAATGGACTGGTATTGGATGGAAACAAAATGGTTGTCCTGATGTTGATGTTACCAGTGAAAAATGGAAAGCCTTTCATAAGGTACTTGGTGACTGCCTTTTATTTTTATTCAATTGTTCCATTATGTGTGAAAGTAGTATATTGTTTTTGAAACTTCATTTTATTGCAGCGATATAAAGCCATAGCTAAAGGGTTTCTTAAAAATCCATTAGAATTTGAGGAAGAATGGGATAAGATTTTGCGTAGTGGTTATGCAACGGGTGAAAAATCTTATACTCCATCATCGGTACCAGAGAAACAAAAAGAAGCTGAAACTGTTGCTGAAGGGGAACGTGAAGAATCTGCTGACTCTGATGATGTGCAAGAAGTGCAAGAACTGACAACACAAAACAAAGAAGTTGCCCGCACCGAGCCAAAAAAGCGTACGAGTGTTGAAACAAAATCGCAGCCCTCTAAAAAAAGTTCTAGAAGTTCTAGGGAGGAGGACATTGATACATGTCTCCATCAAATGAAGAAATCTTCCGCGAGTCAATCTTCAAAACAATTTAATTCATTTGATGAAGTTCAAGATAAGTTGGAGTCCATGGGGATTGTGGAGAAGTACGGGGATGAATTTGTGGTGGATATCCTAGATAGCTTTCGCCGTACTCTGGGGGCCGTTGATCTTTTTAACTCTCTTCGTTCTGATGCTGGCAGACTTCATTTCTTGAGGAAGCACTGTATGCTTGATGACGAAGTTTATAGGCCACTAATGCCTATGGATGAAGATGAAGGTGCTTTTAATGGCTAAAACGAATCTGTTGTTCCAACTGTAACGAATCTGTTGTTTGAAATTGTGTTTCTTTATTAGTTACTTAATGTTTATGTATTTGGATTTTAGTTGAGCATTTGAGTTTCATGTGTTGTTTGTTGTGGATTTGAGTTGCAGCAGTAGTTTCTTGTGGATTTAGATCTGTGTTTGAAGTATTGTTATGTATTTGGATTTGTTGTTTCAACTGTTGTTTCTTGTCGATTGAACTAATGTTATGTATGAGCTTTCTTGTGTTTCTATGAGCTTTCATTAAGATTATGTATGAGCTTTGTGTGCTTGTGTAGAATGGATGATGAGTTGCAGGAAAGTTTGACACGTGTAGCGTTGCATGAGCTAAGGAGATTGACAACTGGAGTTCAACGGTTGCCTCTTCATTGTGGTGGTGAATCAGGTCATCAGTTCATACATAGGATGCTCACAGGCCATCACAACTTGTGCAAAGAACAACTTCGGCTAAGTAGAGAAGTGTTCATAAATCTTGCTAATGTCCTTAGAGAACAGCAATTGCTGAAAGATGGTAATGGTAAACATATGGGAACTGAAGAGCAACTTGGGATGAGTGTGTACATGCTAGCCAAACCTGCTTCTGTTCGTGACAGTGCAGAAAGATTTCAACACTCGGTAAGCACCGTTTCAAAGTATTTCCATGAGGTATTAGGTGCTTTAGAGACATTGTCGACTCAAATAATTCGACCATATCAAAGTTTGAATGAAACTCCTCATGAAATTCAGAACAGCAGCAGATTATGGCCTTTCTTCAAGGTACTTTCAATGTCATTTTTAATATTACTTAACAATAACTTTCTAATTTTATATTAATGTGTAACTAACATTTTTGTGTCAGGATTGTGTTGGTGCCATTGATGGTACCCATATACCTGCAGTTGTTGCGGATGCTCAAAGCAAAGCCTTCAGAGATCGTCATGGGAACAAATCATGGAATGTGTTGGCAGTGTGTTCACTAAACATGTTGTTCACTCACATCAATGTAGGCTACGAAGGAAGTGCACATGATTCAACCGTATGGAGGCGAAGCTTAGGAAATGCAAAAATGGGCTTCCCTCATCCCCCGTCTGGTACAAAATAAGCTTAATTACCTGTATAAAATGTGCAAAGAACATCACTTTGATAAACTAACATCCATTCTGTTGTATAGGAAAATACTATGTAGTCGATTCGGCGTATCCAAACACAGTCGGGTACTTGAGTCCACATGTAGGACATGGGACGAGATATCATTTGCCTGATTTCAGACGCGGGACTCCACCACAAGGAAAGTATGAGCAATTCAATTACCGACATTCTTCGTGTCGAAATGTAATTGAGAGGATCTTTGCGGTTCTAAAAAATAGGTGGAAGGTCCTACAACCTAAGGGGATGCCACAGATGACTTTGGATTATCAATTGCAAATTATCGTCGCTTGTTGTACTCTACACAACTTCACTCGTTTACATGATCTAGGCATTCCTTTCACACACCAAATTGAAATGATTGAACCAAGTGAAGATCATTCTATGTACGATGATACACGAAAACAAACTATGAACATTGTACGAGAACAAATAACTAATCAAATATGGGAGTCAATTCAGGCAAATATCCCGGAACCGGAGGATGTTGATGGAGAAGACCAAGATGATGATGATGAACTAACCGACTATGAAGACTAGTAAATATAAAAAATTAGTCGATGTAATAAAATTAGTAGATTATGGAGACTAGTAGATGTAAAAAAAATATTATTGTAAATCTTATTAGAATCATATTAATATCAATATTATTATTATTAGTTTTATTATAATTATTATTACTATCATTAAAATTATTATTATTACTATTCTTGTAGCTTATAGTTACAATAAATTTTATTATTCTTAATTATTATTTTCTCGCAAATTTTAATGATAAAATGTGAATATTAAATATTATAACACAATATTAGAACACAATAAATATTAGAGTTACAAAATAAATATTAAATATTAATACAATGTCAACATTGTAACTTGTAGCTTAGTTTGTGCAAAGAATAGAAAACAAAATTAACAAAATTAACAAACTAATTAACATAATGAAGGAAAATGTCAGAACTGAACTGAACTGAACTGAACTGAACTGAACAAAACAAAATTGAACTGAACTGAACTGAACTGAACTGAACTGAACTTATGATAAGTTTAAGTGAACAGGCCCTTAGCTTAAGGGTATCTCTCAAGAAATTTCCCAAAAATATACTGCTATATGGTTAATTAAGCTCTCTTGAATCTTGAAGTGCTAAATGCAAATGATTTATTCGGCCCATTTAACTCACTTGCACATAATTATAGTTAGTCCTCTATCACAAGTGCGAGAAATAATAATGACACACTCAAAATTGATATGGGCACACCTCATTATGACAGCATATATCTACATATGCTCCTCTCACAAAAGGGTGTTTCCATATCAATTTTTGGTGTGCCAATATCAATCCTTCACAAGCGCTCTTGGAATATTTGATACAAAGAGTGAAAATTTGCTCTGCCCATCATTCCGTTAATTGAGTAAATTACCTTTTGAATATTGAGTTACAAGATGAAAGAATTTTTAAAGTAAAATACTTTCCCCGTATCGCAATACTTGCTACATAAGTAGATGTCACAGAATCCTAGGCAAAAAAGAATTTAAGGAGAGAGATAGAGTGAAAAATGAATAATTAATTGGGCCCACAACAAAAGTAAACTTAAAAAAATAATAAAAAAGCAACACATGGGTAACTTTTATACTAAATACAGTAAAAAAATATTTGTTGCAAGTATTATGTTCCATCCTAAAATGGTAAAAGTTGTGAGTATTGTGATACGGAGGTAGTTTTACTTAGCGATGATATATAAGGAAAAAAACATGGATTATTCCCATTGGTATACCTGAGAATTTGCGTATTCCCAGTGGTATACCTAAGTTTTAAAAAATCTCAATGGTATACCTAAATAAATAATGAAATTCAATAATCACATTTAAAGACTGTTTCAAGCCATTAAATACCACTAATTCGACCATAAACATACTTAGGTTAACTATAGTTGGGTTTTTTGGGTAACCACTGTTGACTAAATAAAAAGAAAAAACTAATTTTATGGTTGTTAATGTCCTAAAAACAACCTTTAAAAGTGATTATTGAATTCCATTAATTATGTAGGTATACCACTGAGATTTTTTAAAACCCAAGTATACCACTGGGAATATGCAAATTCCCAGGTATACCAATGGGAATAATCCAAAAAACATTCATATATGATCTCGTTGGATTCATCTAAATGTGTATATAATTTTCTAATGTTCAAGTTTTATAATTATTTATTAATTGTACTTTATGATATTAATATTTAACAAATGTATTGGAAACAATTAAGTAGAGGCTTAGCTATCTATCTGACTATGCTTTACTTAATTTTTTTTCAAAATTATATTATGATTGGTAAAGTTGGTGATATCAAGCCTTGAGCCGTGATCTACGTAAGCTACTTAATCAATTTAGCCGATACATGCATATGAAAAAGAGAATAATGAATCCTCCCATATATTTTCGGTGATTTGAGAGGCGTTCTAAAGACTCGTGTCATTGCCGCACAAACCACTGCCTCTTGAGTATGCTTGAATAATGGACTAACCTAATAATGTACATAAATATTTGAGGGTAGCTAGGAGATGATAGGAAGGGAACCACGATTACGGCATCATATTCATGAATGAAAGATAATTTGAAAAGCGTTATCATTTGTCATTCAAGAATTCGTAATCGGTGGACACCATGTTTTAATTTGAATACATTGAGGTCAGCATGGTAGCAACGCCAGCAAGTATGATAAATCGAGGATGAAGTTACAGCCCAGTAGTTAGGGCTTCAGAATTCCAGGCACGAGGTCCTGGGTTCGATTCTCACTGCACACATTTGTGAGGGTTCCTTATTATCCCCCCTTACAGATGCGTGTGTTGACTAAAATTGAGCCGAGTGACTTGCAATAGGGCCAGTTCCAAAACCTAATATTAAAAAAAAAAAAAGCAAGTGTGATCAATCTATATACTATAATGACATATATATGCTTTCATTCCTTAATCAATAATACTCCTTTCTTTTCTATTATTATGTATAGATATAGACACATTATTCTCACTAATAAATATGATGAGGAGATCGTTTTCTAATTAGGATTGATGTCATTCCTCCACTAATAGGATTAGATCAGAGTTCATGTCTTGTCCATTTGTGCCTCTGTTTAACAAAATTTAAATATAAATTGAAATGAAACCGACAAGTTTCTATTGTGCAACATAAATCCTTTTATTAGAATGTTTGAACAACAAAATGAACTTTACTGGTGCACTTTAATCCTCACAATCCCCACCCAAAAGTTAAAACAACAATTTTTTTTTTTTTTTTGTCAAACTGTCTCATGATCCGATAGAATAACTTCATGCTTACAAATTGTAACTTATAAATATAAAACAAAAAAGATTAAATAAAATTTAATTAGTTACGTAAAGAGTTAAAAGATTTGCAAGAGGAATTTTAATTCTCAATCTGAAACGCATGTAATGTCACCTTCACGACATTACAAAAGAGTAACCAGGCCATACAAGAAACATCCCAATTGATGGGGTGATGGTTTAGGTATTTTATTTTATTTATAATCCTTTAACCTTTTCATTTACTCTTACTGCAGTTTATGGTAGTCCAAAGTTTAGCATTAGGAAAGCTTTGTGGCATGATTTTATTGCTTTTGCTGAATCAATTACTATGCTTTGGGCTGTCTTAGGGGATTTTAATGAAATTTTGAGATGTGATGATAAATTTGGTGGCAATCCCCCAAGCCCATCCAGGGCCGTTCCTGAGGGTTTGGGCTGTCTTAAGCGTATTTATGATTCAAATAATTATTTATTTAAAAAATAATCTCATATTTATTTACGGCGAAAAAAACACATGTATAAATATGAAAACATTATTTAATGTTGAAAAATATCTTATTTTTTTAGATAAAAAATTATTTAAAGATAAATAATACTATACTCTGTACATTATAATTCATACGGAGTATAATACTTTAAGAATGTATTGAAATCTTATTATAATTCATACGGAGTATAATACTTTAAGAATGTATTGAAATCTTATTATAATTCATACGGAGTATAATACTTTAAGAATGTATTGAAATCTTACAAAAATAATTATAATGTAATTCAAATGAAGTGTATTAAATTCATACATAATACGAGCGATATGTATTTCATTTCAATTTTTGTAATTGGGAAAAAAAAAATTATATATTAGGTGTACAAACTGCGTGTAAAAATTTACAAAAGATATGTTAACAAAAAACAGATATAAGTAGTATATATTTTTACAACACGTCAATTTATGTAAAAAATTGACTATAAGTGGCAAAACAAATTTTGGACATAGTAGATACTTATATTTTAGGAATAAAAAAATTGTGATTAATTATATTGAATAAATGTAAACAAAGAAAAATTTATTGGTAAAATTATTTTAAAAGTTTGTATTGATGAATAGAGATTTAATGTGAAAGAAAAGTTACAAAGAAACTTAATAAGATTATAGGACTTTTCAAATTCTCATGCATGTAAATGAAAATGCAATATATGAAGAATTGAAAAGAAAAAAAAAAAAATGCTCATCATGGGAATTGAACCCATGACATTTCACTCTCAAACAAAAACACGCTCCAACACATTTTCACCGATGAGCCATGCTGTAACGACCCGTAATTTAGCAGCGTTGTTTTCGGAGAAAACAACAATCACAGATCATTAACTTCTAAAACTCCAAAGTTAGGTTCATAAACTACAGCGGAAGCTCTAAAACTTAATCATATTATTCATTAAAAACTGTTAGATAATCCCAAAATAAATATCAAACCAATATCCTTTACTATTACAAAAATAAAGAATAAACTACTAAATCAAATAAACATAATCTAAACTAGTCATCGGGTCACTTCTAAGCTGGCTAGCTCACAATCCCAGCCCATACGTAGCCTAAACTCAAGCACCACCTGTACCTGAAATAGAATGGGGGGGTCCACAGTCAGTGGTGAGTAATTAGATTGTTCTACTTAATCAGTAGAATACAATTAGAAACATAATAATCAGAACAGATCATCTGAACTGTCGAACAAGTCATCATGCAAAGAAGTCAACAAGCAATCACATCAAGTACGCAGCGGAAAACACTCATACAAGTCATCCTTAACAAGACCTTCAGCTCAGCTCAACCAAATCTAGACTTCTAATCCTCATCAACGACTCTTCTTTTCTGTTCTTTCCTAATCAGGTGCTAATCCGTGACCAGTCATATGCTCGTAAGAGGTCAACCACGAAGATCTACCCCCCCCCCCCAACTTTCCTTGCTCATGCCGGGTCAACCACAAGGATCTACTCCCCAAGCACTGGGATCAAGAACTGTCCCCAATCCGAAGATAGGACAGTGGCTTCGACTATACCTATGTTCATGGCACATGAGTCACTAGATAGGTGGTCACTTCATAGTTAATCATCTTTTCAATTCAATTCAATTCTGTTCTGTTCTATTCCAATCCTCAATTCAATTCCTTATCGTCATAGCTTAACTTCTAATCCAATCTTGTTCATCTTAACTTGACTCAAACTCCAAACTAAACTTATACCACTCGAAAACGACCAACATCATGCGGAAAAATAATGCAGAAATACTTGGAAATACGTACAAAAATACATACGAAATGCGTACGAAAATACGTACAAAATACATACGAAATACGTACAAAAATACATACGGAATACGTACAAAAATACATACGGAATACGTACAAAATTACATATGGAATACGTACGGAATACGTACAAAGTACGTATAACAATACGTATACAATACGTATAAAATACCTGCAAAATATGGTTAGAAATACATACAATATACGTATACCATACAGTCACAAATACACGAAATTCATACTATACACATATACAAAGGAAACCTTCCCCTGAAATACTTATCTTGTCATATTTTACCCATAACCATTCCTTTATTCATATTATTACTTTCCTTCATATTGCGACTTATCCCTATTAATTCCTTTTAATGGTAATAATTATGTTGTTACTTTCCTTCGTATTGCAACTTATCCCTATTAATTCCTTTAATTATAATAATTATAATACTTCCTAAAATTACCTTTTAATAATATTGTAAGTCAAAAATTAAATTAAAATGGATCAAATAAAATATGAGACCACACGACAATTAGGCCTTCTTAACAACATCAAGAACAATTTCAAGAATTGAAAAATAACATGTTTTAATAATTTAATCACACTATTTTACACAACCTGATTTAAAGAATTAAATTAAGATCGACCGTCTAAAGGTATCAAATAATCTGGAAATTTTGATGGGAGTTAAACATGGGTTCAAGATTTAAAGTGCATAAATTTCGTCCAAAAATAACGTCATTTACTATTTTTAAGGGATTTTATAACTAACAAATCAGATTAGGCTGTAATCAGTTTCAGATTTTTCTTCCATAGCAAAAGAACTTTAAAAATTACGAAAATTTAACACAAGCTGTAAAACACTATTACTGACTTCCACCTAAAATTTCGTATCCATCCTAATTGATTAAGTATCTTAATAAATTCGTAAACTAAATCTGGACAGTTTTACCGGTTTGAAAGATTAAATTATTCAAGCAAGAAAAAGGACGAATTTTGCCACGAAATAAATCATGATTCATAATGAAACAGTAAAGAAACTCCCTAAAGTTATTCTAAGTGACTCGACAATTTAGAACAACAAGAACAAAAATGTTCTTTTTAATTTAAGACTTTAATTAATAATTTAAATAATTAAGATTCATCAAATTTACATAAAGAAATCCAGAAAATAACATCATAATATTCATCATATCATTCGAAAAATTTCAATCCTAAATATGATACTAATTCTAAGCAATCCTACATTGTTCTAAACAATTCCAAACCATATTCTAAAAACTATGAAACTAATCTATCCTAAAGATTAAGTAAAAACAATCCAATTACCTTTGATTTGGAGAGAAATGGTTCTTGCAAGCTAAAATATCACGGCTTCTTTGGGGTTCTTTAAGCTTCTTGGTGCAATCTTGATGATTGAATGAATAGTAAAGAATTTAGGATTTTTCTTGTGATTGTGTTTGGAAGGAAAAGGTAATATGTTAAATTGTTATTGTTGTTCCTTTTATTCTTCTTGATGCCGTGTGAAAAGAGGGGTAATAGGGGGTTTTAGTTTCCTATAATTTAGTAGGGAGAATAGGTAAGCAAAGGTTCAATTTTTTAGATTGGTCAAAATAGATATAGATTAGTAATATTGGTGGAGATAAGTTAAATAAATCAATTAAAGGGGAAAGAAATAAGGAGGGGGTCGTGAGGTAGGGTAAAGAGGAGGGATCAGTTGGGCTTGGGTTTTGGCAAGATGAGATTACAGTTCGGGCCAGGATTAGATTGCTACACAAATTTAATAATTAATTAAATAATAATCAATTAAATGATTAATTAATTAAATATTTAATTAATTAAGAAAAATTTAAAATATCCCGAAATTTCGGGGTGTTACACATGCATTCTCGCATTCCATAATTAACATTTCTAATATATATATATTGTGAATTTGGCGGAAGTCTGATTTATGGGCCCTGGGCTTGGGCCCCGCTCGCCCCGTCCCAAGGTCGGCCCTGGCCCCATCGTATGCATTTATTTGGTTCATGTTAAATTATTGTAATCTTATAGACTTTGGCTTTGTTGGGCAAAAATACACTTGGACTTATATAAAAGAAAGCATCGCCCAATTTGAGAAAGAATTGATAGGGGTTTTGTAACCTTGATTGACTCCATGAGTTTCTCCAGACCCAATTCTCCTCCATACCTCGCTCCTCCTTCCAATTCTCTTAATCATGGGCTTCCCAGTTCAAATGTGAGTCTATATGGTGTCTTAATTTGTCCTTTGACAACTTGATTAAAAATGAATGATCCTCTTCTTCTATTCTCCCCTCCTTTCCCCATAAGGATTTCCAACCTTATTCCTCTTATTTTTTCCACGGATAAAAATTCTTTTGGCTCTCGATAAGTAAGGAAAGGGGAAATGCCTAACATCTCAATTTGAGATGTTAGAAAAGATCTAAAATGACATTTTTGTAAATATTTAATGACATTATCATAAATAAGTCAAAAAATTTGTTTGACTTATTTACGACAATGCCACTAAAAAGTTTGATTTATTTACCAAAGTGTCATTTTAGATGTTTATAAACAGTGGACATGAAATTCCCCTACAACATCATCCTGGGAAGACCTTTGTTGAACAAAGTAAAGGCTGCCATCTCTACATACCAGCTCTTATTGCAGTATGAGACAGATAAGGGGGAGGTTGGAAAGTTGTATGGTGATCAGAGAACCGCCAAGCAGTGCTACATCAATAGCATCAAAACAGCCTCACCGTCGATTGAGGTAGGTGACAAGAAAAAGGAGCCGGTCGAGTCTTCTGAGACTGTGTTTCTAGCTGAGGATGCCAAACATTACGCTCGACCAAGACCCATCGAGGGTCACAAAGAGGTCCTCATCGATGACAATCTTGAGCACATAGTCAAAATTGACATTGACATGGATCCCACACTCAGGGAGTCAATCACTCAGTTATTAAGAGAATTTCGAGATGTCTTTGCCTTCGACGTCTCGGAAATGCCAGGCATTGATCCTTCGGTTATGTGTCACGAGCTCAACATTCGTGAAGGATTCAAAGGCGTAAAGCAAAAGTTATGAAGACAGAGTGAAGAAAGAAACAAGGCAGCTGCGGCTGAAGTAAAAAAGCTGCTAGAACATGGGTTTATCAAAGAGTGCCAATACTCTGATTGGCTGGCCAACGTTGTTTTGGTCAAAAAGCCTAACGGTACATGGAGAAGGTGTGTAGATTTTACTGATCTGAATAAGGCCTGCCCCAAAGACGACTATCCTCTCCCAAAGATAGATAGTTTGGTTGATTCTACTGCCGGACATGCAATGTTCAGCTTCATGGATGCCAATGCTGGCTACCATCAGATACCAATGGCTGAAAAAGATCAGGCACATACTGCTTTCATCACCAACCAGGGGGTCTACTGCTATCGATAATGCCTTTTGGACTCAAGAACGCTGGGGCTACCTATCAAAAACTAGTGAACACAATCTTTGCCGAGCAGATTGGCCGCAATGTTGAGGCTTATGTTGATGACATGATAATCAAAAGCAAACAGGCAGGTGATCATCCCAAGGATATAAGGGAGACCTTATCAACACTGAGGAAGTTTGGTATGAAACTCAACCCCAAGAAATGTGTTTTTGGGGTTAAGGGGGGCAAATGTCTTGGTTTCTTGGTCGATGAAAGGGGCATCGAGGCAAACCCTGATAAAATTCAAGCCGTCATCAACATGCAATCTCCAAGGACGGTGAAAGAGGTGCACCGACTAACAGGGTGCATGGCTGCATTGGGCCGTTTCTTATCACGATTAGCAGACAAGAGCCTCACCTTCTTTCAGGTGTTGAAGCGGGCAACATTCAAGTGGGATAAGGAGGCTGAGAAGGCATTCATACAGTTGAAGGAGTACCTTGCTGGTATCACCAAGCTCGTTTCACCTTTATCAGGGGAGACATTGTATATCTACTTAGCCATATCTAAATATGCATTAAGTGTAGTGCTAGTAGCTGAGAGAGATAAGCAGCAATACCCGGTTTACTTCATCAGTCATGCATTTCGAGGGGCAGAATCCAGATATACAGAGGCTGAGAAGATAATCTTTGCCTTAGTCATGGCTAGTCGAAAATTAAGGCCATATTTTCAAGATCACCCAATTAAGGTCCTAACCGGGCAACCAATAAGGAAGATCATCGAGGGAAAGAATCATTCAAACCGCATAACTGAATGGGCAAACCAATTGTCTGATTTTGGGTTAGAGTATGAACCCCGTCGAGCCATTAAAGCTCAAAGCACTGGCTGACTTCATAGTGGAATGCACCAACAGGCCAAACTCTTCTAATCCAGATAGTTCTAAGGTCTGGGAGTTGTCTACTGATGGATCTTCTACTCAGAGTGGAGGAGGAGCAGGAATATTGATTAAGACTGATAATGGGGATCGACTGGAATATGCCGTTAAGTTCAGCTTTGTGGCATCAAACAACGAGGCAGAGTACGAGGCTCTGATCTTAGGGATTCAAATGTGCCTCACTGCTGGGGCAAGGCATGTTAAACCCAAGGCTGACTCACAGTTGGTCGTGGGACAGTTCAAGGGAGAATTTGAGGCAAAGGAAGATAGCATGAAGATGTACCTCCGGAAACTGAGGACCCTCGCTGGGAAATTGGAGTCCTTTGACATTCAACATGTCCCTCGATCTGGAAATCAACAGGTTGATCCTCTGTCGAGGTTGGCAAGCTCCGCAGAAGAAGATGAGCCACGAGTCATTCAGTGGCAGGTCTTGAAAGAACCAAGTATCAATGAATCTGAAATCAACACTCTGGATCGTGGTAAAACATGGAAGGATGCTATCATCCACTACCTGAAACATGGGGCTCTGCCCATGGATGACAAGGAAGCTGAAGAAATCAAAAGGAATTCTAAGTGGTTCACATTGCATGATGGAGAGCTGTACAAGCTATCTTACACACATCCCCTCCTGAAATGTGTGACCCCTGAAGAAGGGGACTATATTCTGAAGGAAATTCTTGAGGGATGTTGTAGCAACCATCAAGGGGCAAGAACGATCGCGGGCAAGGCCCTTCGAGCTGGGTATTATTGGCCTACATTAAAGGAGGATGCCATCGAACTTGTAAAGAAGTGTGTGCAATGCCACACTCATGTTGCCATCCCTAGGCAGTCTTCTAGTACTCTAACAGCAGTTCAGGCAGTCCTACCCTTTGATAGATGGGGAATGGACCTACTTGGGCCCTTTCCCCGAGCTGTGGGGCAGAAGAAATTTCTTATTGTTGGGATTGACTACTTCACCAAATGGGTTGAGGCTGAACCCCTATCGAGGATCTATGATAAGCAGATACAAGAGTTCATTTGGAAGAATATCATCACCAGATTTGGCATTCCAAGAATGTTAATTTCAGATAATGGCAGGCAATTTGAGAGTGGCCCTACAAAGGCATATTGTGCTCAGTTTGACATACAAACAAGGTTCACATCTGTGGCAAGGCCTCAATCAAATGGACAAGCTGAAGCAGCCAACAAGGTCATACTTCAAGGCATCAAGAAGAAGATAGAAGCAGTCAAGGGATCTTGGGTAGATGAGCTTCCAAGAATCTTATGGTCAACCAGAACTACGGTCAAGGAGGCAACTGGGCATACTCCATTCTCTCTTGTTTATGGAAGTGAAGCTATATTACCTGTCGAGGTGGGAATACCCTCACCAAGAATCACCTTCTATGACTACAATCAGAACGAAGAAGGAAAAGCTGTCAGCCTAGACCTATTGCCAGAAACAAGGGGAAATGCATTGCTCAAATCCATTGCCTACAAGCAAAGGATGACAAGGTACTTCAATTGCAAAGTGTCACCTCGAATGATAACAATTGGAGACTGGGTACTGAGGAAGGTCGAGGCTACTGGAAAGACCGCTCTTCGAGGTAAACTGGGTCCCAACTGGGAAGGACCCTATCGAGTCAAAGAGATGGTGAGGCCAGGAACCTACAAACTTGTCAATCAAGAAGGAAAGCCCTTGCCTCGACCATGGCATGCTGACCATCTGAGGAAGTTTTATGCTTAGTTTTTATCCCTACTGGGTTAGTTACGTTTTAATAAAGCCCCTAACAGGGCGTTGTTCTATTTCTGAAACTATGTGTTTTTACCAGCCCTTGCCGGGTTCTACTTATTAAGTTTGGATGCTTTTGTGAATAAATCCCTAACAGGGTCCAAGTTTTCACTTACTTTTAAAGCCCTAATAGGGTCGAGTTTAGTGTTTATTATCATTCTTTGCAATATAAGATAAGTGCCCTAACAGGGTCGAGTTCTACTAACTTATAGAAACCTTAACAGGGTCGAGTTCAAGGTTGATTATTTGTCCTTTGCATAATAACATAAAGCCCTTACTAGGCCAATTTTTTTCATTATTTCTTCTTTTGCTTATAGACATGAGAATATATGATTAAGCAATAAAATTAATGAAAGCAGTGAATGAAAGCAATAAATGAGGCAAAAATAGTCAAAAAAGGTTGTTTCTCATTAATATTGATAGAGTTGTTACAACCTATGCTAAGTACAATGAAGAAAAAGAAAAAGGAAAGAAAAACCTAATCTATACAAATGTTGAGCTCATCTAAGAGTTGATCAGGATCCCCCTGCTGCTGCTGCTGCTAATGACTGCCCTGACCGCCACTCCTGCCAACCACTCCATCAAGGTCACCTCCCTCACTCGAGCTCGAAGAGAGAAGGTTAGTCTCTTGTTCACCATGGAGAGGGGCAACCTCTTCCTTGGACTCTTTTTCCTCAGGAGCTACCTCTTGCCCCTGAGCCTCTTCCTCCAGTTCCAATGCCTGGTACCTGGATTCAAAGGAAGCCCATTCCCCTGGATGCAACTCCTCCAACACCTTCCTGGCCCTGCCAAGGGTGTCAGCAATAAGAATGCCAGCACCCTCAGCAGCACCATTCAGGCGAAGGCCTGACTTGTACCTCTCCCCAACCTCTGACTTAAGCCACCTGTTGACGATGGCTTCCTCCTCATTCTTCATCGCCTCGAGGGCTTGCTCTCTAGCCTTTTGAGCTTTTTTCAAGCTCTTCTTGGCCTTGAACAAGTCCTCGAGGGACTTGTTTTTGGCGCGGTTTACGGAGTCGCGCTGGGAGATGGCATTGGCCAGTTTTACCTCCAGGTCAGTGATGGAGGTGTTAGCAGTGGCAAGATCGACTCTTGCAGTTTCCAGCTGACCTTCCAAAGAGGTCAAAGTCTTCTTGGTGGCGGCATGGTCCACCTTCTTCTGGGCCAAGTCAGCCTTGACCTTTTTAGCATCAGCAAGGGACAAGCCCTTGCTTTTGTTGGTCAGCATGTACTTGGATGCAGCATGCATCCGGATAGACATCTGCACAAACATAGAAATTTAGTCACAAAGAAGGACAAAGGATAAGCATTTAAACGAGTGATTAGATACTCACATCCAGCCAGGCGTTGTGGAGCTCATTGAAGACCTCCTCCCCATCGCCTCCCATGATGTACTCTTCGTCAGAGGGTGAGTACATGACCCTAAAAGCTCCATGGAGGCGACGGTTGTGCTCTTTCTGGGTCAGCGCTTTGAAATGTTTATCGCAGCCAGTAGGAACCTCCTTCGAAGAGGAAGGCCTAATGACCTTCCCAGCAGCAACAAGGGCAGCCTCTGTGGCTGCATCCTTCTGAAAAATGCCTTCCTCAGGCAATGATGGCTGATCTTCCTCAACCACCTTTTGTTTTTTCTTTTTATCCTTTTGCTCTTCAGCAAAAGGATTGGTTTCCCTGGTCCTCTTGAATCGAGGCACCCCGCTGGTCGAAATTATCTTCTTGTGCTTGGGGTCCTATCGAGGTAATAAAAAGGTTAGCATCATCGAGTCAAAGGAAGGGGGAAACATAAGTATCATCGAGGTTAATAATTACCTCAGGAGGATTGGGAATTGTTTCTTCCTTCAAATCGATCTTGCCTTTTACAGCAAGAGCTTTTATGGCAGCTGTAGTCATGAGGGAGGCCATCTTTGGATCTAGTTTATCTCTTGCTACCCCTGCAATAAAAGAGCAAATAAGTTAGAATATCAGGAAGAATCAAAAATATGAGGATAGTGCTTAATAGATAAGAGCCCCTACCCTCAGGATATGCTGGGTTTAGCCCCATAGCAGACAAGAAAAAGTCTTGCTTTAAGTCGTCCGTGATGGGAAGCCAGTTAAAGGGGACCATCACTGTCTTTCCCTTTTCCTCTTTCGCTTCGAGCTCGCAGTAGATGGCCACCACTGCTTCCTCAGCAGACATCTTGGGCACTTGGCGGTTGAGGTTGAAGTTTGGCTCATCTTCAACCACCCTAGGGATTTTCCACCCCTCGCTATTGAAAACAAAGAAGAATTCGTGCCTGAATCCTTCCTGGTTGGTGGGCACATTATTTACAAACCTATAGCCCTTTCTAACCTGAAAACTATACCAACCCTTCCCATGGTCGACACAACAACTTTCTACTAACTTAGCCAAATTACGCCATAGACGAAGAGTTGGGGTAATCCTAAGCATTGTACATATGCCAATAAATGAATCGATTGAGGCCCAAGAGTTAGGCACTAATGAAGCTAGGGATAAGTTATATTCACAAAGAAGTTGTACAACAAAATTATGTAATGGAAATTTAAGCCCCCTGACCATGGCTAGTTTATACACAGCTACACATCCGTCAGGGGGGAACAGATGGTCTGAAGGTTAATGGGTCGAACCACTACGTATGGCTCTGAAAATTGGAATTGGGCAGCAAAGGAACGAATGTCTCGTTTGAGACAATGGTTGAAAGTTGGGGCTAGGAAGAAGTATTTAGGACCCTTATCAGGGGGAATTTTTGGGTACACGATGTTCTCTGTCTCCTCTTGACCAGAGGTGGATGGACCATCGAGGTTCATGTTTAGTATACCTACAAGTTTTTCATATGTGGAATGGTAAATGTTAGGATGTGCTACAGATGGCTCCCAGGGGTAGGGGGTTTCTACCTCTTCTCGCCCAGATACTGACCCATCCGAGTCAGAGAGTAGAGGGATGGCCTCAGGGATGTTTTGGGATTCAATCCCTTCATCACCCTCGACCCGAAGGACCGCGGTGCACTCTAAGGGAAGAAAGGGTGGAGTACTTGACATGTCCAATACCTAAGTTATTGAAAATAAACTAAGGAAAATAAAGGTACTCGACAGGACAAGGACTCACTTATTCAAATAAATACAAAGAAGGGGAAGACGGTTACCTTGACAAAGAAACTACTCCGAGGCTGCCTAGACACAAGCTGAGAGAAGACCTTCGAGGAGATTAGAGAACTCTAGAGGGAGAAAATTTGAAGAGTGAGAGAATGATTTTGAGGAAATGATTAAGGGGTTGAATATATAGGAGGTAAAGAATGTGAAACGGTTTTTACCTCATTATGGTAAAAATCAGCTAAAACGACATCAAATTATGAGTTTAGAAGGTGAATAGTGTTCACTAATTCGTTGACTTTTGGTCAAACCCTCCACGTCATCAAGTGACAAAAGGCCCTATTCAACATAGGCATCCATTGAGGTGAATGGAATGGCTGGACAGACATTCAGAGTCACTAGGGCTCATTAGCCCCTTGGCTTTGGAAAGAGCTCCTTAGGCCAATGATTAAGCCCTGCTCAAGGTAGGCACCCATCAAAGAAGATGGGAGGTTGGATGGGTATCACACTAATCTTTGGGGCTCATTAGCCCCAAAGGATCAGTTGATCACCTTAGGCCAAGGTCCCACTCAATGTGGGCATCCATTGAGGCTGATGGGTAGCTAAGACGTCTTTCCCTAACACTCGAGGTATAAGGAGACCCTTGAGGTCATCAGGGCCTTTTCATCTTCTACCTCTATCATGGTCGAGGTAATAGACACCCTCGAGGTCATTAGAGAAGGTGACTGACACTTAGTCTCTGGGGCTCATTAGCCCCTTGGCTTTGGGAAAGCTCCTAAGACTTACAACAAGCCCTACTCAAAGATAGGCACCCATCAAGGGAGATGGGAGGCTGGATAGGTGTCAACCATGTCTGGGGCTCATTAGCCCCTAAAGAGATAGTTGGCCACCTTAGGCCAAAGCCCCACTCAATGTGGGCACAACAAAGGTGTATTAACAAACAAAACGTCTCTTAGACTGCACTGTCACACTCGAGGTAATAGGAGGACCCTCGAGGTTACCAGGGTAAATCTTACCTTGCACCTCTATCACGGTCGAGGTAGGTAAGACCCTCGAGGTCATTAGGAAGGTTCTCCCAGAGCATGTCATTTCTAACCCTTGAAGGAAAAGGGGCAACCCATCGAGGTAAAAATCAGGGTAAAAAGGAAGACCCTCGAGGTGGAAAAGGGGTCTAGGAAACATTAACACTTAGGAAAATTATAAGGGTTTCAAGGAGTGAAGATCAAGGGAAGAGGCCCCTCACTCAGTCGAGGTTATTACTTATTAGACACCACCATCGAGACATGTTGAACACGTGGATCGAGGGAGACACCCTCGAGGTGGAGAGGGAAGAGGACCTAGCTAGACATGTGGGTCGAGGTTACCTCGACACACGAACAAAAGGGAAAGCCTTGCAGGCATTACTACCTCGATCGAGGTTCCCTCGATCGAGGAGACCTTCCCCCTTAGGAAAAGACCCTTGAAGTTTATGGGAGAATAGCGCCTTACAAGCCTATGGATCAAGGTCACCTCAATCAACAACTTTCCCTCACGATCGAGGCTACCTCGATCGAGGCCCCCTCCTGAGAAACCCCATCGAAGCTTTTCTTGGGCCTCCATGGGGCTTAGGTCACCTCGATCGAGGCCCCCTCCTGGGAAACCCCATCGAGGCTTTTCTTGGGCCTCCATGGGGCTTAGGTCACCTCGATCGAGGCCCCCTCCTGGGAAACCCCATCAAGGCTTTTCTTAGGCCTCCATGGGGCTTAGGTTACCTCGATCGAGGTTCCACACGATCGAGGTTGCCTCGATCGAGGTTCAACACGATCGAGGTTGCCTCGATCGAGGCCTTTCCCTTATTGGAGACCCCATCGAGGCTTTTCTTGGGCCTCCATAGGGCTTAAGTGATAGAGGTCATGAAGAACCTCTACAAACCCCATGATTGAGGAAACCTCGATCGAGGCAGCCTCCCTATTGGAGACCCCATCGAGGTCATTTCCATACCTCCCTGAGGCCACCTCGATCGAGGGACTTTTCCCTCACGATCAAGGTTACCCCGATCGAGGCCCCTTCCTGGGGGAGCCCATCGAGGCTTTTTTGGGGTTCTTGATGGGGCTTGGGGATCGAGGATGCCTCGATCGAGATTCCACACGATCGAGGTAGCCTCGATCGTGGTCTCCCCCTCACGGTCGAAGTAACCTCGATCGAGGTGCCTTCTTTGAGGCATCCTCGTGATCATAAGAGGTCTGAAGATTTGTTTTTTTTCGGAGTATTCCGCTCGGCATCCAACGTCCATGGATTCCAGTTCCACGCCGAGCGTGGGGCTAATTGTTTCGGGCCCACCCAGGTGGTCAAACTCGTATTAGTGGGCCCAAATCCTTGGCCCAGTTCTGGTAGGGCTAGGTACATATTACATACTCTATGACAAATAGAGAGTTGTCACGTGTCAGTCATCTGGGTAAAGCTTTGACCAGGTTTCTGTGGGCCCGGCCCATACGCCAGCCTAACCGGCCCAGCAAGAACCCTAGCCAGGGATCTAGTGCCTATATAAGGATCAGTCCTACCATTCTACAGGTACGCAATTCACAGTCCACAAACTCACCAAATACTTTGACTCCTTATTTCCGATATCTGACTTAAGCATCGGAGGGGCGTTCCCGGGTTCCAACCCCCGGGTTAGTAATCTCTGACTGTTTTGCAGGTCACAGCTTAATTTAGGATCGTCCAGAGTACACGTCATACACCAAAAGATCGTTGACTATTCACGAGAAGTTCCAGGACAGGAACACAATCTTTATAAAAGGGTTTCACAATGTAAGTTCTCAAAACAAATCCAACAGTATCAATCAAACACATATAAAATAACTGTACAGGTTTAGTAAGAAATCTTACCTTGTCAGCAACAAAATATAAATCAACCTCAAATGTTAAGTCAAAAAGGTTCCTCTACAAACCCGCGATCTACAACATAATAATAGTGTATAAGTCACTTGACTTACAAATTACCTATATTTGCTACACTACAAAAGTCATTATAAGTCAACTATACATCTATCCAAACTAATCGGAATTTGCTCATACATCAACCAAATATCACATTATCACTAGATACTACCAACCTATAACCCAAAATTATAATAATGGTACTTGACAATTAATTCATACATCACAATCAAACACTAGTTACTACTATTCAATTAAAATCAATCTACTTATATACTAACAACACTTGTATACTAACAACACTAATATACGCAACACTTATATACTAACAACACTAATATGCAAACAACACTAGTATACAAAACACTTATATACTAACAACACTAATATACACAACACTTATATACTAACAACACTAATATACAAACAACACTAGTATAAGTTGTATATCGAATAATAATATATTGACTATATTAAAATCACAATCAACAATAAACATACTAAAATAGTTTTAAGTATAATTTCCCCCAAATTTAGGGTACCACATAACATCAAGAACACTCAAACAACTATAAGAATAAACTAACAATTATACTAACTACATAAGTCAATACTTACATATAAATCAACTAAAACATGACATAATCCAATTTCTCCAATTCAATTACTCATAAACTCTAACTTAACAAAACCCTCAACTAAAACAACAAATAAACAAACAAATTTGAAACAAAACTTTAGATCACAACATACTTGAATAAGGGAGGTAAAATTACTCAACAAAAGCTAAAAATTATACTCTTGAAATCTGATTTTTAACCCAAACCCTAGGGTTCCAAACTCAATGTTATTATCTTTAATCACTAGTAAACTAGGAAAAGATGAAGTAGATTTAGATTGAAGTGGTGATAAAAGGAAAGAAAAAAAAAGAAAAGAAAAGATGAGGAAGAAACAAACTTGTGCTGCTGCGGCAGAGAAGAAGACCCAAGGGTTATTTGCAAAAGGATTCTACTTTAAGTTTCCCCCCTTTTCCCCTTTTTTTGTTTGTTTTTTTTTTTTCCTTTTTCCTTTTTTTTTATTGTTATATATATATATATATATTTAAATATCTTTTTATTTTATTTATTTAACTTCCTTACTACCTAGGGACTTAATTAGAAATCTAATAGCTATTGGTCACTTATAAAGTTAAAGTAGAAAAATATTTTTAATAAAATGGGGTATAAAATTACTTTCGTAAAATTATTTAAAGTAATAATAACTAAATAAATAATATAAAAATATGGGGTGTTACAAAGGCTGGGAAAGCCTGTTTAATTGATTCAGTCTAGCCTCACAACTATTTTGATCCTTCTTATTTCATTCGTTGTCTCCAACTTCACAACTCCATCATTAAGGAAATTAATTCCATTGTTGCAAAACTCTTGTGGTATTTCTCTAAAGACAAAAAGGTCTCCATTTTATAAGTTGGGATAGAGTATGTACTCCTAAATGGACGGGTGGGCTTAGGATTAGAAACCTCCACGTTACTAATAATATATTCCTTGCTAAACTTTGGTGGAGGCAATCTTCTTTTCCTAATGCTCTTGACTCTGATCGGATTCAAAGTAATTACATCATCCACGGAGAACAACCTCACACTTTCAAACAAGGGTTCTACATATGAAAGAGCATGGGTATAGGATAAATAGCTCTGTCTCTCAACCCCTGGGGATCTTGTTGGTGGTCCTCTTACCCAATCTGTTAAAGACTTGTGTGTGTCAGACATTCTTCAGGATGGGATGCCAAACCCCAACCTCCTTAATTATCCCCTCCCTTCCTCAGTTGAAAACCTATTTTTCTCTACTCATATCTCCTCCTTCCCTTGTCCTGATAGGCTGGCCTATTTCTCTGTATGTATATAAGGGGAGTTTCTCCACTAGACTTGCCTATGTTGACCATTATTTCACTCTCTTCACGAATCTTCTACTTTTGTGGATCTCATTTAATTTGGAGAGCTTGTGGTTATTTTTTATGGCAACTTAGGTCACAATCCCTCCCCACAATTTCAAAACCTGACTATTTGAGGAATGACTAGTTCTAGGAATTGCACCTTTTATTCTTCTTCCCAACAAGACTTATTACAACACCTTGTTAGGAATAATTGTGCTAGAGCCTCTGAACTGTGGAACCTGACCGTTTCCATCCCCCTCATAATAACTCTTAAAACTTGCTCTTCTACACCTAGTTCTACAACAATATCACCTCCAAAGCCAAATTCAGAGGTCTGCAATAGAATACTATTTTTTCCATCATCCTTTGGCACCTGTGGAGGAGGAAAAACTCATGGATTTTTAGGTTAAAGAACGCCGTGTTTCCCGTGGCCACTTCTTGCTTTCATAATGTGATCTGGGCAACCTCAGAGTTCCTAGTCTATAAACCCCTTCACTGCTCCAAACGCACCATTCTCGACCATGCCAATTTCCATAATCAAACAACCATATAACAATCCAGTTTTTTGGGTGCCCCCCACCATGCCTAACTATATTTAATACCGATGTTGTTAATTGGGACTAGGATACTTATGTTGCCTCTTTAGTAGGTGTTTTCAGGGACTACACAAGTACTTGGATCATGGGATTTAAAAAGTTCTGGTTCGCTAGATCAAGTTTGATGGAACAACTGCAAGCAATAGAATTGGCCAAGGAAATCTCCCATAATAGAGAATGGCAGAAAGAGAATGAAACTAAATATACACTAATATCATTATAAAATAGATATATAAGTCGTGCATCGCATGGGTCCTATACTAGTTGTAACGAATATTTCAATCATACTCGTACGTAATTAAGCTCTAAAAAATTGAGTCAATCATCAAAATCATCATAATTGACATAACATATTACGAGGCTATTACTGACCTATCAAAAATAACCTAGCAACTCTAACTAATATAGATAGGGAAGTAGGGTCGAATCCATATGGAGGTACATATTTTTTCTTAATTCTAAAAAGTTCAAATTATATAAGAGAATTGATGTGGATGTAAAGATTGATAATCTAAAGAAAATAAATAAATATGAATAAAAACCAAAACTTTAGAGGCATAGGGTTTAGGTTTCACTATAATTAACATTCTGAATTGATTAAATATCAAAGCTTTAATCAAGATCTAACAGGCTCTCGCAATTAATTAGATCTACAGAATTAATCTAACAGGCCAACACAATTTACTACATTAATTTCACCTAAAATCTTAAGTCTATATGAAATTTTCACATCTCGGCTACCGACTTGATATTTACTCAATTTTATATGATAAATATCAGATTTTAGGAAGTTCAAAGCAAATAATGGATTAAAGAACAAAGAAAATCAATCAACACATTCAATCAATCAAAGATCCCTAAACCCTAGAGGGAATGAGATATAATCAAAGAAAATAATAAAGAATAAATCAAAAGGCATAAATATTAAATCAAACATGAAAAAAGGAAAAGGGTGAAGAAATTACCGAATTGAATAAGGAAATATTCAATCTTGAATTAAAGATTAAAGAAACTAATTAACAAAAAAAAAAAAACGAAAATAAAGGTTAAACCCTACAACTAAAACAGGAAAACAATAATGTTCCAAAGATAATTTACAAGGGATTACAGTGTATTTATAAGGAAAATAATAGGAGCATTTTCAGTAGGCCCGTGGCGGTTTCTCAGGCCCATATCTGACCAACAACTTCAAATGGTCATAACTCCTTCGTTACAAATCCGAATTGAGCTTGTGACCTACCGCGGGAAAGGTCTTTGAATCTAGTTTCCAATTCCACTAGAATCACATTAATCCGATGTGTATAACTAAGGTTATGTCCAAAATAGTGACAAGTGGTCAAAATCCTTCGAACTAAATCGAACAACTTCAAGCCAATAATACTTCACTAATTGTCTTTACAACCTCTCCGACACTCATTGTCACATTCCAATGATTCTCCAGCACCTAGTTTGGCCTAATTTGATAGTTTTGTCCCATTTAGAGCATCTTTTATCTAAATCCTGTCAAAAATATGAAAAAAACACAAAACACTACAAACCGATTATTAGCGGTAAAATGGCTTCTAAGTGCATATGTAGCATAATAAAACCATACAAAAATTAGGGAGAAAAACATGTATAGAATCATATTATAAGCATACTAGTTTTCCACTGCATCTCTCATAATACTTGGAACCTCTCTCCCATCCCATTGTTTTTTATCTTTCCCATCACTTATTGCTTAGGATTCTTGCTTGTCCTATCCCTTGGAATCACCATCCTGACACCCATTTCTCTAAATTCATCCTCATAGGCAAATTTTCTGTTAAAAAGGCTTACAATTTAATTTTATAGGGTTTATGGATTGTATTCTATTGGGGTTTATGAAAAACAAGGAACGCTTAGACTTTAATTTTTGATAAGAAATTTATCACAGCTCAAAACTGCCTCAATCAAGCCATTAGCTATGCTGGGGATTTTTTGAACAGTTCTGGATCCCTTCCTAGGCATACCCTTCATCTGGTCCCCTAGACAATCACCCCACTAACACCCGCACTGATCCTACTGTTTTTTATTTCCCCTCTACAATTAATATTTATGTTGATGATTCTTGGAAAAAGTAAACTTGGCAGGGGAGCACAACTTGTGCAATTTGCAATGATAGGAAACATTGGATACCAGGTTCCTGGAAAAAAATCTTTGCGGATTCATCTCTATTAGCTGAACTTTTGGCTTTAAGGGATGAATTGTATTGGATTACAAAGCAATTGGAACACTTGTAATGTGTCCACAGATTGTCAGAATGTTGTTGATTGTCTAACATCATGGCTGACTGTAGGAAGGTTCTCGCTCAATTCTCACAGATTCACCTTCAATTCGTGGGTAGGAACCACGACAAACTGGCAGATAGGATGACCCATTTTGCAGCAAAAAACTTACAGGACTTCTGGACACCTTTTGAACTTTGGAGCCCTCCTTAAAGTATTAGAGATGTTGTTGTTATTCCTTCCAATTGTTTTTTTATTAGTTACGATGACAATGGCCAGTGTATTCTTTGCTAATCCTCAACTTTATGTCATGTTTATGCTCTCTTTAATCTAATCGTACCACTATTTCCAAAAAAAAAAAGAAGGTAAAAGATGGTAATAACAACCTCAAGCCAGGTAAAAAGCCTCCTTAGCTTGCATATAATTTCGTACTACCATGATTCGAATTGGGAACGTCGGAATTCAATCCAATTACTAGGTTTAGACGAAAATGCACAAGTCATGAACTCTAATTAACACGCTAATAATGAGAAAATGTAATGATCTCCTCGTATAGAACCTCGTTAGTAAGGATGGGTTGATATCTACACATATATTAGAAAAAGATGGGAGTATTATTGCTTAGGGAAAGCATATTTAATTTCATTATCATATCTAGTTTTGATCACACTTTCTGTTTACATGATATAAAGTACATACACACTACTTTTTCCCAAAAAAATGATACATACACTAGCTTGAATATAGTAGCATGCTGACTTCAATAAATATAGCCATTGAACCATTATAACAAACAAACAAACAAACAAGTAACACCGTTGAGTAACCTTGTAACTTCATTAAATTTTCTCATCTGTCTCATTCAATTCATTGCTACACTTTCAATTCTTCCCCTCCCGGCCCATTCCCCTTTAAATCTCTCTTCTTCTTTCTTCAAAATTCTTCATCTTTCTTAGCTTATACATAATTCATCCACTTCAAACAAAAAAAAAAATAAATGTTCCCCCTAAAGCTAAAATATGTGAAACTAGGTTACCAATATGTAGTTAACCATTTCTTAACTCTCCTCCTTATTTCTATCATGCTTAGCATCACACTCAAATTAGTCCAACAAGGTTATTCAACCCATTATGATCATATTATCCACTATTTTTTCAAAACAATTAAAAACTTCACCTTTTTGAATATCCTATTATGTTGTACGCTAGTAATAGTTTTGTCAGCCGTGTACTACATGTCACGGCCACCGCCCGTGTACTTAGTAGACTACACGTGTTACAAACCCCCTTCCACCTACCGAATGATATTCTCAACGTTCATGGAACATGCTAGACTAATTGTAAAAGAACAAAAGAGCACTGAATTTCTTATGAAGATTCTAGAACGTTCCGGGTTAGGGGAAGAGACTGCTTTACCCCCAGCAGTCCATTGCATCCCCCCTAACCCGACTATCTCAGCTTGTCGCGAGGAAGCTGAAGTCGTCATCTTCAGCTCCCTCGACAAGCTCTTTTCTAACACGGGGCTATGCCCTAAAGACGTTGACTTTTTAATAGTGAATTGTAGCTTGTTCTCTCCAACGCCGTCTCTGTCGGCGATGGTGGTGAACAAGTACAAGATGAGAAGCAGCGTCCAGAGCTACAACCTCTCCGGGATGGGGTGTAGCGCGGGGCTGATCTCGGTCAACTTAGCAAAAGATCTCCTCCGTACACGTGTCAACTCCAACGCGGTGGTGGTCAGCACCGAGATCCTCACTTCCAACTACTACCGCGGGAACGAGCGCGCCATGCTACTCCCTAACTGCCTGTTCCGTATGGGCGGCGCCGCCATACTCATGTCCAACAAAAAGTCGTCCAGAAAAACAGCAAAGTACAGGCTGCAGCACGTGGTACGGACACACAAGGGGTCGGACGACAAGGCGTACACGTGCGTGTTCGAGGTGGAGGATGGGGAGGGTAATGTCGGAATTTCACTGAATAAGAATCTAATGAGTATTGCCGCTGAAGCATTGAAATCAAACATAACAACGATAGGGCCGTTAGTGCTGCCAACCTCTGAACAGCTGCTGTTTGTAGCGTCGTTGATTGGGAGGAAGCTGATTAACCCCAAATGGAAACCTTACATTCCCGACTTCAAACTTGCTTTCGAACATTTCTGTATTCATGCCGGGGGTAGGGCGGTGATCGATGAGCTGCAGAAGAATCTGCAGCTGTCGAGCGAGCACGTGGAAGCTTCTAGAATGACGCTCCACAGATTCGGGAACACGTCTTCGTCGTCGCTATGGTACGAGCTGGCTTACATTGAGGCCAAAGGGAAAATGAACAAGGGAGACAGAGTGTGGCAAATAGCGTTTGGGAGTGGATTCAAGTGTAATAGCGCGGTTTGGAAGTGTTTAAGAGAGGTTAATAATAATACGACGACTAATAATCAGGATAGTCCATGGGCTGATTGTATTCATAAGTACCCTGTTCATATTCCTGATGTTGTTAAGCTCTAATTAATTACTTTATAATTATTTTTTTGTTACTTTTTTTAATTAAGGTTTACTAAGGTGGTATGTAATTCTAGTACGTACTAGTTAAGTTTAAATTTGTGATGTTTTGTCTTGAGTTATTTGTTTTCATTTTTCTTCTCATGATTTTTTGTTGCTATGATTAGACCTTCATTAGCATAATGGCACATGTTTCTACCTGTTGATGATAAATAATGAGCAATGATATCTGATATCAATTAAGTTTGTTGATATCATGACATTTTGGTAAATAAACTGAACTTTTTGTTGTTTACTTTACACGTGGCAAAGCCACAAACAAAAGAGACATGGGACTTTGCCCTTATTTTTATCATAAATTACATCATGTGTCATGGTATCAACAAACTTAATTGATATCAGGTATCCACTAGCACTTTCTCATAATGAATAGTTAATAATTTTCTTACGAGTAAATAAAATAGTAGGGATAGATGTACAAATGCATGCATGTCAAATTAGTAGTGATCTATGAGACACGAGTGACAATAATGTACAATCGTCCAAATAAAATATGATCTAGCATTATGCAGTATATATATAGAAAACCAAAAAGAGAAGAATTAGAAAAGACCAACCAATGAATGACACCTAGCGTACAATAAGTATTATTACCACCGTGCTATATGTAATATTGCTATGCCTATAGATGCCATCCACCCATTAATGGAGAAAAACATTCTCACTCTCTATATTATTCAAGCAACTCCAATGGTTGTAACTTGAAATGCTACATCATATTTTCCCGCTACTCCTTTTTTTTTCTTTAGAATGGTCCCACACATGTTATTGTTGCTCCAACGAGCTAACTTCGAGAAATCTTTGTTTGCTTTACATAAAGCTATGACGAGACTAAGACATGTGGAGACTTAGCTAGTAGATTTGTCTAGCATGTACGTACATACACCAGAGCAACCAACGCTCAAAACACTAGATTTGGCTAAGCAAGGATCGGCCAAGCCATGAAATCAAATGGGGATAATATATATGGTTATATTTTCAGGGCCACTTTTAGATCAGGCCAAATAATTTTGAATTCGGATTTTGTTCAGATTACCATGGATAGGATTAGTTTTCGATCAAATCAAGGGTTTCAACCGAAGTTGGATTAGATAGAATGTTTGATGAAATTGATAAAGTTGGAATTTTGAAAAAGTTGCGTTTTTTTTTTTTTTGCTAAAAATTTAAATCCATCACGTTTTCCATTACAAATTTTACCTAATATTAATTTTTGGTTGTTTTGAGTTTGTTTTAGACTTTTAGCAATGTTTGATGAACGAAATTGTTAGAATATATTATGTTCTAACACAAATTCATCAAGATGAGTCAAGTTATTTAGGTGGCTAGCAGTTAGCCATATTAATTAGCGAAGATATCTAAGTCATTACTAGCACATGCCATCTTATATCCTATGAAATAAATGACGTAACTTAGATGGTTCACTATTAAAGTTCTTTCAACCATTCACACAAAAGTACACGTACTGTGCATGCATGGTTTTTATGACAGACCTACTCTTGTTAAACTATTACGTATAAATATACTTTTTGTTAAAATTAAAAAATTAAAAAGATGTTCAAATGCCAAGATCATGAGTTCATGACATTATATTCCTAACCAGTCTACAAATGATGGATTATTTATATAAAGACCACAAGGATGAATAATCAATCAGCAATTCTTCCAAGAACAAATTAAAGCGCCACGACCTGTATCAAAATGCCTGAATACTGTGTGACTGGAGGCACAGGATTCATAGCATCATATCTTGTAAAATCGTTGCTCGAACAAGGATATATTGTACGTACCACAGTCCGAAATCCAGGTTAATTCATAACCCTGATTTTAAACGTATGATATATTTTTATTTCATATGCTTTTCTGATCAAGATAGATGCAATTACGTGTTTTATACGATTTGCTTAATTAAATTAAATTAAATTTTATAATATAATGAATGCTTTTTAACGAGATCTTCATAAATGAAGCAGAAAATGCAGAAAAGGTAGGATTTTTATGGGAAATGAAGGGAGCTAAGGAGAGACTTAAAATCATGAAAGCTGATTTGATGGAGGAAGGAAGCTTTGATGAAGCCGTCCAAGGTGTTGATGGTGTTTTTCACACTGCTGCTCCTGTGCTTGTCCCATACGATGAAAATGTCTATGTATTCGTCTGATCTCATTTCACTCTCTTTAAGGGTCCGTTTGGTAGGATATAAAACTTTTTTTTCTTGAAAGTGGTTTTCCTATTTTATATTATTTGCTTTGGGCTCCGTTTACTAGAGCGTAAAATGTTTTTCTTGAAAATAGTTTTCCCATTTTACATCGTTTACTTTGGGTGAAAAAATAAAATGTAAATTTTGGAGTGAAAACTCATTTTACACCATAGTAGAAATATTTTCCCCCAAATTTGGGAGTATTCCATGCAAGTAAACATTGGAAAATTTCTATGAAAATGAGTTTTCCAAGGTAAAATGTTTTTCATGGAAAATGATATTACATCGAAAACGTTTTACACCCAAATAAACGGACCCTTAGTGTAAAATATTAAAATGTAATTTAAAACTGGGGTGGAAAATTATTTTTCATATTATCGAAAACATTTTCAATTCCTCCCATATTGAAAGGAAAACATTTTACATCAGAATTTAAAGGAAAACATTTTCCGTCACAATTGAAGTGATTCGTTTTCAGTTCAACCAAACAATAAAAAATGATTAAAATGAAAATCATTTTACATGCAAACAAATATGGCAAAATCTTAGTGAAAATGAAGTTTCCAAATGTAAAAGACTTTTCGACTTCGTTTGTTTCGACTGAAAACTATTTTCAATGGAAGGATTGAAGTAGATAACAAAATAAAAGTAAAATAGAAAATAGAAGCAAAAAAGAGTGGTAATAGGAGTAGAGAAGAAAGCAAAAGTAGTAGATAAAGTGGAAAATGTGGCATGCCTTTTTTAGAGAAAGGAAAATGATTTTTCTCTCCAAAGAGAAAATCTGCACCTTTGATAAAATCATTTTTCTCCCCTTACCTAATAAAACAAAGGAAGATGAATAGATGGATGAAGGAAAATGTTTTCCTCCAAAACAAACGGAGCCTTCATGGAAAACCAATTTTATATGAAAACGTTTTACACCCTACCAAACGGACTATTTGTGTGTGTATGTGATGATGAAACAAGCTAAGGCAATTTAGTGTGACGAATTATAGTGTAATGTGTTGCAGGAAAATCTGATAGAACCAAGTATAAAAGGAAGCTTGAATGTTCTAAAATCATGCATAAAAGCAACAACTAGTATAAAAAGGGTTGTATACACCTCTTCATGTTCTGCAATAAGATACCGTCCTGATATCGACCAGATTTCTCCTCTGAATGAGTCACACTGGAGTGATCCTGACTACTGTAAGCAAAATAATGTAAGAAAGCATGTATATATATCTTACTCCTTTTCTCAGTAATTAAATTAAATTAAATTAAATCAACTGAAAAACCAAACAAAAGAAAATATTTAATTTCATCCATACATTATATAAAAGCTAATTTAAGTAGCCAACATTATTATTCCTAAATGTTTACTGTTTCTTTGATTGGAATATATGCAAGCTTTGGTATGCATACGCAAAGACATTAGCTGAGCAATCGGCATGGGAAATCGCCACGAAAAACGGTCTTGATATGGTGGTGGTGAACCCATCATTTGTCATTGGTCCTGTGCTCGGACCGCAGCCCACCAGCACACTACTGCTACTGCTCGGAATAATTAAAGGTAAAATTTTATATACCCTAATATTTCATTTGTTTTTTTAAAATATTGGTTACGTCTAGAATATTAGGTATTATATTCATGTGGAATCTCTTTAAATTCATCAAAATCCATAGTTTTATTATTATTTGTAATTTTTTTATAAAGTACTTTAAAATATATTTATTTTTAAACATGTGTATTGAAAAATCAGCAAAAAAAAAAAACAAACGTATGTGATAAACGTTCCAAAATTAATTGATGGGGTACTACGAATGCGTTTGATTCATCTGAATTTTTCTGATCGTAGTTATTATTATAGTTATAATTATTTTTGTTATCTGATCTGAATTTTTTTGAAAATAAGCACAAGGGTACGGTGCTTATCTAAGTTGAATCAAATCCACCCTAAATGTTTGAGTGAGCAAGGGAAATTAGATTATTCGTTAGATCGATGTATATATATATATATATATATGTCTTAAGCTCATTTTACTGGTTACATGTTTCTTTTAAAAGAAATCCCAATCCCCTATATATTTATCAAAGAGCTTTTTTCTAATGCATGGAGAGGGTATGTATGTTAATTATGTAGGGGCAATAGGTGAATATCCGAACCAGGAAATAGGGTTTGTGCACATAGATGATGTAGTAGCAGCACATATCCTAGCCATGGAAGAAAGCCAGGCATCTGGGAGGCTTATTTGCTCTAGCTCAGTGGCTCACTGGTCACACATCATCCAAATGCTTAATGACAAATACCAATCCTACCCATACGAAAAAAAGTGAGCACATATCAAATCATCTTGCACAACTTTTAATAAGTCGTGCATATAATTAAAAAGTTACAGTTTTATGCTAAAAAGTTTGAAACTGTTATTTTTTTTAAAGTTACAATATTTTGAAAAGTGTTATGCCATATTCTGTAGTCAGATGGTATAATGGGAAATTTGCTAATACAAATAATGGTTTACTTTTTTACAAATGATGCAGGTGTGGGGCTAAGAAGGGAGATGACAAGCCTCACAGTATGGATACCAGAAAGATTGAACAGTTGGGATTTCCTGGGTTTAAAACAATTCCTCGGATGTTTGATGATTGCATCAAAAGCTTCCAAGACAAAGGCTTCCTTTAATTTAATATAGCTAGCTTAGCTTCTTCAGATCAATTATTTTAAATGTCTCAGATACTTAATTGTTCAGTTTAGTTTTTTTTATACTATTATTCCGAATATACATACAATGCAAGTTCAACAAAATCATGCATCTACCGTTTGTTTGGTTTTTATATTTTTTTTATTTTTATTTTTTATTAAAAGGTGCATAAGCTTAGATTAATAATAAGAAAGTTTGGCCAAGACCAAACAGAGTAAACATCCATAATACAAATTAACCCGCATCATCGAAAACATAAGTATGTCCTTGAAGAGAGCATAAGTCCATAATACAGTTTGGTGGGTAATTAAGCCTAAACACATAGAATGTCTATAATAAAGAAGTAGTTGCAAAATTTGTCATTCTATCCGATCCGCCACTTGATTGTTGTTCCTAGCCACGTACTGAAGGTGAATCCCTGAATTCCATTCCAGAGCTTCCCTACATATCAGTATATCACATTTGCAAGATTATTAAAAGCATGATCGAGCACGTGTAGTAGTATTAGCTTCAACAATGGGCTGTACAACAAGATGATCTACCGTTTGTTTAATGTATTATTATTGTTGTTCCAATAATATCCTACAACTCTGATCTATATATGTATGTATGTTCAATAATGTAGATCGTATATACATTTACCGATTGTTTATTAATGCTACTTCTTCATCACACAACTAGATGAGACTAAAACAAAAGCTATTTATTAGCTAGGGTTTGTTAGTTTTATCATAGATTAACTTGTTTAGAGATCGAAACTTAGGGGTCTTCTTACGTCTACTGAATTCGGGGCCGCATGCACTGCAAAATTCAGTCGTCCATTGAAGAGAGATTAGGGTTTGTCCGCAGTTTAGACATGTCTTGACTTGATCTTCTTCTTCAGGCTGCTTCGTCTCACTGCCGCTACTTCCAACGCCAACAACTATGCCCTTTTTATTATTATTATTGTTGTTGTTGTTATTGTCTACTGATGTTTTATTGGACTCAGCTGATTTTCCCTTACTATCATCCATGCTCGCCCTTCTTCAATGCAACAACTGCATACAAATCACAAACTAGCTTAATTAATTAGGACTTTAATTTGCACTCATAAATCAAAATTAGTGCACAAGATAAATTAATTAATTAATTAATTGCATCTAGGATAGGACTGTTGGGGTTTGCAATCCTAAGATAATTTAGGATTTTTTTTTTTTTTTGTAATTATGAAAACCAAGCTTATTGTTGGTCGTAAAGAGTTGGAAAATATAAGTACGTAATAAGCTAGGTTCGAACCCTACATGTGAATCTCCAAATATCTCCTTGTTTTTATACAGTCATGTTAAAAGATGTCAACTCATTTACTCTCCCCCCCTCTCTAATTTGTGTGTCTTTGTACTAAATGGTAGTGCATTTTATTTTATTTTTTTCATTTAATTTCACTAGATGGTACGTATTCATGCGGTTTTAAAGAAAAATATATTCTACATGCAAACTCCCTCTGATGTTTTGAAAACCCAGCCTACAACTCCTTCAATACTCTCTGATTACTCTAATATGATGTTTTGGATACAAGAAATCACTTTAACATGAAGTAAAACAAACTTTATCGTCTGATTAATACCTTACATTCTTGAAGATAAAATTGATCAATACCTTTGAAGTCAGATACAACTGCACTATTGGATCTAAATTAATGAAAATATAACTACGCTAAAATAGAAGTGCTTAGATTTTTTTTTTTATTTTTTTTGTTTTCTTTATTGCTATATGTTCAGAGCTGAGTTAAAGTAATACTAGTTACGCTGCACAGATTAAAAACGACAAATTAATCATTAATATATTATATTACTTCACATACATAATAATTCAAAAACTTGATAAAGAATCAAACAATAATCATGTGTGTACCTGGAACTTGGAGAATTAAACTTTGTTGAGGACGTTGAAGAGGTTTATTTTTTTCCTAAATTAATTATAATCCAAGAACCAACAAGATTCTATTCTTTCTCCTTTGAATATCAGCGAATGAATTGAAACAGAAATAGGAATTGAAGTCAGCACCCGCTCATATTTGAGAGGAAACTATTCACGTACTATTGCACCCGCAGATTACTGTTACTCTTGTATTTATACTTACGTACTAAACACTGGTGTTATAACGGAAGCCCGAAAACAGACAAACTACAATAACAAACAATGAAAAACACTAAAATCACGCAAAGATTTAACGAGTTTCACTATCGATGTGATAGGTACGTCCTCCTGGCCGGTACAAAAATGTTTCACTATGGAAATCAAACAAACGGAATACAATCGAGAGACTGGTAATTCTCCCAAGAATTCACTCACTAAAACTCTCAATATGTTTTCCTCTCAAATATGTGGCTTGAAACAATTAGCATAAAAAGAAACTAAACCCTAAAGTCCTATTTATACTAATTACAAAGTTATTCGACAAATAGACGAACAAAACCCTAGAAAAAGAACGAACCCGGTCGGGTATGAGGAAACCCGACCGGGTTTACGAGTGAAGCAAAAAATGAAGGCCCAGGACCCGCCCGGGTCACCTGAAACCCGCTGGGTGCGTGGCCAAGCCAACACCCCAGACGAGCCCAGAACCCGCCCGGGGCCGTGGCTTGCCAACTCCACCTTGCCTCCGGACCCGCCCGGGGCTTCTCATACCTGCCCGGGTGCGTGTCCCTATGACTTCAATGCTTCCAAACTTCGTCTTTCTTCGCCGAACTACTCCGTAACCCAAATGTATGACTTGGTAATACAAGTCAAACCCAAAAACACCACAAATCTCCACCTTGACTTGTATTCACCAATACACGCCAAGACCAAACAAACACCAACAAACCAACCAGCACAAACGCCCTCCTAATCCCGGGGCGAGGATTGCCTCCACCTTGAGGCACGACCCATGAGGGTCTCAAACATGGCTATCAACATTCAACAAGTCCAAACAATGTTTGAACTTGCGAACTGGAACTGTAACGACCCGACTCGCTTAAATCGGCGCGGAAGAAACCGACGAGTCGAATAGTTAAAAACTACAACTTAAAATACTTAATAAATAAAACTAAAACCTCAAAGTATTATTATTACAAACCAAAATGTACGAGTACCCACAAGTTTGTACAGTCTAAATCCAAAAGTCAAATTATAACTTCTAAAAATACGAGTTAACTCCAACTACATGTCAGAGTCTTAAACTTCACATATAGAAGTCCAAAGAGTAATGTAATAACATCTATACAATACTATCGCTAACCAATGCTAAGAAAACAGTAAATATATCAGACAACACAAGAAACAACGTCGCTCGCCCAACCTAAAGCTAAGCAAGAGCATCGTCATCTGAAGTACCTGAAAAGTACAACAACAGTCCACCATCAGTGGCGAGTAACATAACTGACTCACCCTAATGGGAACACACATGTACATAGCATAAATCAAACATCAATAATCACAATTAAATCCCAAAAAGACACGAGAACATCCTCAAACTCGTAATCTCAACTCGACTCAACTCGACATCCAACCTAACTCTATCTTTGGCGCAATCATTCAATTTCTAGACCGGACTGTGCTCGTACGAACGCATCTTACGCATTCGAACTTTCTACTATGCTCGGATTTGAGAATCTTACTCCCAAACCCCATGAAACCAATCTTACTGGAAATCCATGTCCCGTGAAACCAATCTTACTGGAAATTCACTAAGATCACATAGTATGACTCCAACTATCCCAATACCGCGGATGCAATAGGGGCAACGTCTTAACCCAAATACAATGAATCTTACTCAAAGTATCAGGCGTCTAAAAATGAAATCAAGCTAAACTTTAATTAATTTTATTCATATTATTCATTATTATTACCCAACCTAACTAAATTAAGTTCAAGAATTGCCTCTAGCCTTGATTCTCGAAATTAATTAGTTAAATCATCGAAGTTATTCTCAAGAACTGCCTCTAGCCTTAATCTTGAGTCTAACCAATCATAATTCGATATTCTTTACTCATTCTTTAATCATCTTAGACACTTCCTTTACCTTTCTTTAACCTTTAAACCACTTTCTTTAACTTTCAAGATTCAACCAAGAACTCATAAAGACTCATAAAGAACTCATAAAGAACTCAAAGAACTTCATAAAGAACTCATTCAAGATTCAAGATCTTCAATCAAGAACTCAATCAAGATTCAAGATCTTCAACCAAGAACTTATCCAAACTCATCAAAAACACACGCATGATCAATCATCAAACCATACGAAAATACTACTTCCAATTATCCAAAATTCATCAAACTTTAACCCAATCTTCATGATTTCTAAACAACATAAATTCAATCTTAAAATCATAAAAACCACCATTAAAACATCATGAAATCCATTTAAAAATCAGATTACAAACCATATACAAAATCATGAATAAACATCATCAAACAACCCAAACATGCATTTAATTCATACTATAAACATAGCATACCAATTAAGTTGAGTTAGTATGTTACCTTATTGAAGATTACACACAAATTCAACACAAACACTTGCTGCCCGGAACACTCATACACACGGCCTAGCAACGCGGTTCCATTTGCACACGAACACAACAACCAAGATGCCACCATGCTGCCACCACACTGCCCAGTCAGCACCACACGGCTGCTGCCCAGTCAAGCCACACGGCTGCTGCCCAGTCAGCACGTCCAGCCACGGTCCAGACACAAACCAGCCACGAAACAACCTCGAACCAGCCACGATTCATCCACACGGCTGCCTTGCACGAGCACCCACGAACACCCATACAAACCATGCCCAAAACCACACCAAACTAGCAATCTTGAATGAAATTGTTGGGGTTTAGAATATGTTTTAATACTTAAAGATCAAAGGATACATAATCTTTAAGTTTTGGTTTAGAAAAGATGATGAACAATTTTGGGTGTTCATCTAATCAAAAATGGCGTGAGAGTGTAAGGCAAAATGGAGAGAAAGTTTGCCTTTAAAAGAGATGGCAAAGGATGATTGATTTAGCAAATGAACAAATACCCTTAAGGCCTTACTAACTCCTCTATTTATAGAGGTTAGTGTAGGTGTGAACATGAAGCAAGTGGCAAAACTTGCCATCAACTCTAAGAGGGGCCGGTTATGGGCTTTAAACAAGGGCCAAAATGATCTCTTGGGCCATTTGCACTAATTCATGACTAATCATGGATAATTTTGCACTTGGCCCAAAACTAATTAATTAATTTAGAAAATTAAATAATAAAATTCTAATTAATTAAAATAAAACAAAATAAAGAAATAATTAACCATTAAATAATAATGGTTACATTCAAACATTAAAAAAAAATAGTCTAAAATAAATTTTAGACCATGCACCGATACAGACTAAATACAAGAAAATAAATACGAAACTAGCCCAAAATCTGGGGCGTTACAGGAACCGCCTTGGTGAACATATCGGCTGGATTATCAGCAGTACCAATCTTCTTCACCTCAACACGCTTCTCATTCCTAAGGAAATGATAACGCACATCAATATGTTTAGTTCTATCATGATGAACCTGATATTTAGCAAGACAAATCGCACTCAAACTATCACAATAAACCGTAGCACGATCATGATGAATACCCAAATCACTAACAAGACCCCGCAACCAAATACCCTCTTTTGCAGCAGTGGTTAATGCCATATATTCAGCTTCCGTTGTAAACAACGTAACTGCAGATTGCAAAGTGGCTTTCCAACTAATCACTGAACCTCCAAGAGTGTAGACATAACCCGTCACAGATCTTCTGGTATCAACATCACCTGCATAATCAGAATCACAATATCCAGACACTAAACATTGTGTCTCAGTGCCATAAATGAGACTAACATCCGCCGTTCCAACCAAGTAGCGAAAAATTCGCTTCGCACACTGTCAATGCTCCTTCTTAGGTTGAGACATAAACCTACTAACCACACTAACAGCATGTGCAATATCAGGTCTAGTACAAACCATTGCATACATCAAACTTCCAACTGTACTAGCATATGGAACACTAGACATGTACTCCTTCTCTTCATTAGACTGAGGAGTATACATAGAAAGAAGAACATTAGAAGCAATAGGAGTATCTATAGATTTAGCACTTCTCATACCAAACCTGTCAAGAATACGCTGAATATAACCCTTTTGTGAAAGAAACAACTTCTTCATGGCACGATCTCTATAGATTTTCATCCCCAAAATCTTGCGAGCTGCTCCTAAGTCTTTCATGTCAAATTCAGAACTCAGAAGCTCTTTCAACTTGCGCACATCCGACATTTCCTTAGCTGCAATAAGCATGTCATCAACATATAATAATAAATAAATATAAGAAGATCCATTCTCCACCTTACTGTGATAAACACAGCAATCATAGAGACTTCTGTTGTAGCCATGCTCCACCATGAAGGCGTCAAACCGCTTGTACCATTGCCTAGGCGACTGCTTAAGTCCATATAAGGGACTTCTTCAAGTGACATGCATAAGTTTCCTTCCCAGAGACAATAAACCCCTCAGGCTGACCCATATAGATATCCTCCTCTAGTTCCCCATGTAAAAACGCTGTTTTTACATCCATTTGCTCAAGTTCTAGATCAAAATGCGCCACTATTGCTAGAAGCACCCGAATAGAAGTATGTCGAACCACCTTTGGGAATATCTCATTGTAATCCACTCCTTCCTGCTGTCTAAACCCCTTAGCAACCAACCGAGCTTTGTATCGAATTGGATCCCCTTTAGAAGTACCCTCTTTTCTCTTGAAAACTCATTTACACCCAATTAACCTACGACCCTTTGGTAATTGCACAAGTTCCCATGTTTTGTTTTTGTGAAGAGACTCCATCTCTTCATTCATAGCAACATCTCTTCATTCATAGCAACCAACCATCTATCTGACTCGGCACTAGCAACTGCTTCTTTGTAAGAAATTGGCTCAGGTGTCTCAATATCATCTGCAACATGCAAAGCATATGCTACCAACTCCTCTACACAACAATTCTGACCCGGAACATAACGTCCTTCCATCTCCTCAATTAGTCTCTGAGGTTTCTTTCTCAGTCGTTTAGAACCAACCTCCGCAGTGTGAATAATCTCAGAATCACCTGTTTCATCAATAACAGGCTCATCTGCCAACTGATTAAATAGTCGCCGGACTCTGCTCCACCTGAATCTACATACCATCCTTGGCAATAGACTAAGGTTCTATTTCAAACTCATCGTCACAAACAACGCTATCATCTTTGTTGCCTGCATTTTTATTAATAGACACAAACATAGTATTTTCATCAAAAGTTACATCTCTACTAGTTATGATGCGACTTTCTGATTGGGAACAAATTATATATCCCTTGACACCATCTCCATATCCCATAAAACAACCCTTTCTGGCTCTCGGTTCTAGCTTACCATCATTCACATGATAATAAACAACACACCCGAAAACTCGCAACAAAGAATAATCAGCACTTCTTCCAAACCACTCTTCACAAGGTATTTTACAGTTAATACCTGTATGAGGAGCACGATTCAACAAATAGCAAGCCGTTTTCACGGCTTCCGGCCAATACCATCTAGTCAAACCTGCATCAAAGAGCATACACCTAGCTCTCTCAAGCAAAGTCTTATTCAACCTTTCTGCAACACCATTCTGCTGTGGTGTTTTCCTAACGGTACGATGTCTAACAATTCCTTCATCTCTGCAGAAAACATTAAACTCATGACAAACAAACTCAAGACCATTATCCGTTCGGAGACGTTTCACCTTTTTTCCAGTCTGATTTTCAACTAACACCTTCCAATGCTTGAAGGTGTTAAAAGCCTCTCCTTTCTACTTCAAAACATAGAGCCATGTGTACCTGGAGAAATCATCAATAAAGGTAACAAAATATCGATACCCCCCAATACCTTCAACCCGAGATGGCCCCCAACAATCAGAATGAATATAATCCAAAGTGGCCTTTGTGACATGCAACCCTTTACTAAACCTGGCACGATGTTGTTTACCCAACACACAGAATTCACAAAATTCCAGATTTTTCACCTTATGACCACCCAGAAGGCCTAATTTAGACAATGATTGCATACCACGCTCGCTCATATGACCTAGCCTTTTATGCCATAGCTTAGTCATCTCATCTGAACCCATGGATGCTACCAAAACAGAACCAATCAGCACAGTACCAAGTAAATAATATAAAGTACCTAACTTAGTACCTTTCAGCACTATCTTCGAACCTTTCAAAACACATAATTCCCCATCTGAACCCGAAAAAGTAAATCCCTGCTTGTCAAGTGTACCAAGAGAGATCAAATTTTTCTTTAGTTTTGGAACGTGTCTAACATCCAACAAAGTACGTATCTATCCTTCAACTGTCTTAATTCTAACAGTACCTCTACCCACCACTTTACAAGCAGCATCATTACCCATAATAACTTCACCACAATCAACAGATTCATAGGTAGAAAACCATTCTCGACTAGGACACATATGAAAAGAACATCCTGAATCTAACACCCAACGATCCGTAGGCTAACTACCTTCACTCACAATTAAGGCCATGTCTTCCTCCGAATCAGAATCAGAACTTTGTTGTGCAACATTAACATTGGAATTATTCCTAGGATTTTTAGGACATTTATCCTTCCAATGACCAGGTTCTTTACAGTAGTGACAAATATTCTTAAGCTTACTATTATTACCCTTAGAATTTTTCTTTTTCTTAGAATTCAAATTATTAGCTCCAGAAGAACTAACTACCAATCCAGCCCCAGAATCAAAACTACTGTCATTATTTGTTAATGCCTTATGGCGCAACTCTCTAGTAAAAAGTGCTGACTTTACTTCTTCTAGAGTTACAGTTTCTTTTCCCACCACAAATGACTCAACAAAATTCTCAAACGACATAGGCAAAGAAACTAACAAAATCAACGCAGCATCCTCATCTTCAATCTTAACATCTATATTATGTAAATCAAGTAAAATAGTATTAAGTTTGTCTAGATGATCCCTTAAAGGCGTACCTGACTGCATTCGCAGAGAATACAAACGTTGTTTTAACAACAACTTGTTGGTGAGAGTCTTTGTCATATAAAGACTCTCCAACTTTGACCACAAACCCGATGCCGATACCTCATCCGAAATTTCTTTGATCACATCATCTGCCAAACTCAGTAATATGGTGGAGTGAGTGTAACAACCCTGAATTTTCCGATATGAAAATAATATTTATCACCTGAAACAACAGCTCAGAAAATCTCAAGGTTGTTATGCCGCGATGACTAATTATAGTCATCGCAAGGCTAGTGGTTCTACCTGTAAACTAATAATTAAAAGATTAATTAACTAACTATTACAATCCAACATAGTAAACCAAAAACAGTTATTACAACCCAAATTAAATTCTAATTCTAATTATATTTAAATGACAGCGGAAGCCTTACTAAAGTCTAAAATCTAAAAGGAAATGATCGCACTCCTTAACCCAACCAACCAAACACCATCAAGTCCCTGCACATTGAACATTGTAATATCAGCCAAAGGCTGAGCATGATTTCACACTATAATAAAACAAAACTAACCAATGTGCAGGCAAGACATATAGGAATATCTTGCAAATCCATTTCCAATCTGTACAGGGTTAAATAACAATAGGAGCAACTTCTCAAATAAACTTTAATCTACTTTTACATAACTCAAGTCCAAAACCTTCTTTCTTTCTAAAAACAACTTGCATAAATATAAGATAATACTTTCGAAATCTGTGAGTAGGAAGTATTAAATAAGAAATTCAATGAGCTAGCTAGGCTCACTGAATAAACACACCAAAGTCCCTAGTATGCATACCCCTTACTTGATAACCTACCAAGAAGGAAGACAATTGGCAAGAGTACTGATCAACGTACCCCCAACTACTATATAAAATGGTTGAGACACTGTTAACTCAACCTACTTCCAAACTCGAGGAATACCGCTTACCGGCAACCCAACAATAAAATCTAGAAACCCTCGTAAGGGTGAGGAACTTCCTCCTTTCAAAATCTTAGCTTGGTAACACAAAATCTAGAAACCCTCGTAAGGGTGAGGAACTTCCTCGTTTCAATATAAAATACTTTCATAATACAAGTTCTTAAAATATTGTCGAATAAATATTAATTATAACTGTACAGGTTTAGTAAGAAATCTTACCTCGTCAGCAACAAAATACAAATCAACCTCAAATGTCAAGTCAAAAAGGTTCTTCAACAAACTCGCGATCTACAACATAATAATAGTGTATAAGCCACTTGACTTACAAACTACCTATACTTGTTACACTACAAAAGTCATTATAAGTCAACTATACATCTATCCAAACTAATCGGAATTTGCTCATACATCAACCAAATATCACTAGATACTACCAACCTATAACCCAAATTATAATAATGGTACTTGACAATTAATTTACACATCACAATCAAACACTAGTTACTACAATTCAATTAAAATCAATCTACTTATATACTAACAACACTAATATACACAACACTTATATACTAACAACACTAATATACAAACAACACTAGTATCCTAACAACACTAGTATAAATTGTATATCTAATAATAATATATCAACTATATATATTAAAATCACAATCAACAATGATGCCAACAACATATTAAGATAGTTTTAAGTATGATTTTTCCCAAACATAGGGTACCATATAACATCAAGAACACTCAAACAACTATAAGAATAAACTAACAATTATACTAACTACATAAGTCAATACTTACATATAAATCAACTAAAACATGACATAATTTAATTTCCCCAATTCAATTACTCAAAAACCCTAACTTAACAAAACCCTCAACTAAAACAACAAATAAAACAAACAAATTTGAAACAAAACTTTAGATCACAACATACTTGAATAAGTGAGGTAAAATTACTCAACAAAAACTAAAAATTATGCTCTTGAAATCTGATTTTTAACCCAAACCCTAGGGTTCCAAACTCAATGTTATTATCTTCAATCACTAACAAACTAGGAGAAGATGAAGTAGATGGATGGAGAATATGAGTAGTAATCTAGACAAAGAAAGAAAATAAAAGAAAAAAAAAAATAAAAAGAAGAGAGGGGAGACGAACCTGTGAGCTGCGGCAAAGAGGAGCAACTTCAAATGACTCTACTTCCTACTATAAGTTTCATATCCCTTTTATTGTTTGTTTTTTTTTTTCTTTTTCCTTTATTTTTTTATTGTTGTATATATATATATTTATTTATTTAAATATCCTTTTATTTTACTTATTTAACTTTCTTACCACTTAGGGACTTAATTAGAGATCTAATAACTATTGGTCAATTCTAAAGTTAAAGTGGAAAATAAGTTTTTTTTTTTTTTTGTAAATAAAACGAGATATAAAAATTACTTTCGTAAAATTATTTAATGTAATAATTACTAAATAGATGATGTAAATATACGGGGTGTTACAATCTACCCCCTTTAAAAGAAGTTTTGCCCCGAAACTTAGGACAAAAACTCAAAGGTTAAACTATGACTCTTGTTTTTAAACAAAACATTAACTCTATAAGTTAATCAACTACTCACTCTTAAAGTGATCAACCTCAACTTATACTTTACTTTTTTATATAAAAGCCTTAAACAAACAAAGTCACACATGAACAAAACCACACAGGAACCATCACACATAACGATAACCACAATCAAACAATAATGCACGAATAATAGAAGTTAATAGCATAAATCCTACCCCCCTTAAAAAGGGAGTTACGTCCTCGTAACACAAACTTACCTAGGTGAAGAGATAAGGGTACTTAAGACGCATGGCATCCTCGGCTTCCCATGTAGCCTCCTCTGAGTTGTGATTCGACCACAATACTTTCACTATCTTTGTCTCACCTCGGCGAGTCTTTCGAACTTTGTGATCTATAATTTTAACTGGAAACTCCTCATATGTCATGTTATCATCTAGCTGAAGAGACTCAGGCTGTAGCACATGTGACGAGTCACTAATGTATCTTCGAAGTTGAGATACATGAAATACATTATGTGCACGATCGACCCCAGGTGGCAAAGTCAATCTATAAGCAACTTCGCCTATCCTCTCCAAAATCTCGTACGGACCAATGAATTTTGGGCTCAACTTACCCTTCTTCCCAAATCTCATCACTCCTTTCATAGGGGAAACTCTAAGCAACACCTTCTCTCCCACCTGAAACTCTTCATGCCGACAATGCTTATCACCATAACTCTTTTGTCTATCTTGTGCTTCTTTCATCTTCTGCTGGATGAGCTTTACTTGCTCAGTAGTCTCCTGAATCATCTCTGGACCAATCACAATTGATTCACCAATATCGCTCCAACACAAGGGAGTACGACATCGCCAACCATACAAGGCTTCAAATGGAGCCATTTGAATGCTAGAATGGTAATTGTTATTGTATGAGAACTCTATCAAATCCAATTTATCCTCCCAAGAACCTTGAAACTCTAAGGCACAAGCCCGCAACATATCTTCCAATGTTTGGATAGTGCGCTCTGTCTGGCCATCTGTAGCAAGGTGAAAAGATGTAGTCATCTTTAACTTAGTCCCCAATGCTTCTTGGAGCTTTTGCGAAAAGTTAGACAAGAACCTGCTATCCCTATCTGAAACAATATCACTAGGAACACCATGAAGTCTAATCACGTGCTCTCTGTAAGCAGTAGCCAATCTTTCATGCTTCCAAGTATCTTTCATGGGAACAAAATGAGCAGATTTAGTGAGACGATCAACAATAACCCAAATCATATTATTCCCCTTTGGAGTTCTTGGAAGTCCACAAATGAAATCAATAGAGATCGAATCCCATTTCCACTCGGGAACCTCTAAAGGTTGAATCATTCCTTGAGGCCTTTTGTGCTCACTCTTAACCTTTTGACAAGTCAAACATCTTGAGACATACATAGCAACATCCTTCTTCATACCAGGCCACCAAAATGTCTGCTTAAGATCCTTGTACATCTTGTCGCCACCAGGATGAACAGAATATTGGGCTGTATGAGATTCTTCTAGGATCCTATCTTTTAATTCAGGAACATTAGGAACACACCATCTCCCTTGGAACCTCACACTACCATCCTCAGCAACTATAAAATTACCAGGCTCCTTAGCTTGCTTTTCTTTCAAGAATTGATCACGGTCTTGTGCTTCTTTGATCTCATCATATAGGGTGGACTGGATCGTAAGAGAATTAAGTTGGGCTCCAAGTGGTACTATCTCCCCATCAAGACTTTGAAACTCTTCACGAATTCGATTTCTCGAACGCAAGGTCTGCAAATAGTGAGAGGACTTCCTACTAAGTGCATCTGCAACAACATTCGCCTTGACAGTAAAAATGTACTTTAGGCTTTTGTGGTCTGAATATATCTTGAATGATGTGCCAAGAAGATAGTGTCGCTAGATCTTAAGTGCGAAAACAACTGCCGCCAACTCTAGATCATGGGTCGGGTAATTCAATTCATGGTTCTTCAATTGCCTTGAAGCATAAGCAACAACCTTTTTATCTTGCATAAGCACACAACCAAGACCACTCTTTGAAGCATCTGTGAACACTTCATACTCTAAGTTTTCATCAGGTAAGGTCAATACAGGAGATGTGGTAAGACGTTCCTTTAAAACTTGGAATGCCCTCTCACATTTATCATCCCAATGATACTTAGTGTTCTTTCTCATCAATGCAGTTAATGGACGAGCTATCTTTGAGAAATCCTTCACAAACCTCCTATAATAACCGGCTAAGCCAAAGAAACTGCGAATCTCAGTCACACTCTTTGGAGTAGGCCACTTAGAAACAACTTGAACTTTTGCTGGATCAACAGAGACTCCCTCCTTAGAAATGATATGACCAAGAAAAGAAACTTTCTCAAGCCAGAATTCACACTTTGAAAACTTCGCATACAGTTGATTCTCCTCCATCGCCTCAAATTCTGCTGCACTCAAGCCCTTTTCAATCAAATCCTTTTCTTTCACAATCAAAGGTTTCCAAATACCTTGTTGTTTCAACAGGGCACGCATCTTGATCTGCCATAGCGCGAAGCTATTCCTACCCGTAAATTTCTCAATCTTCGTGTTAGTAGTGTTCATCTTCCCGCATCCTAAATCCCGCTCTGATACCAAGTTTGTTGTAACGGAAGCCCGAAAACAGACAAACTACAATAACAAACAATGAAAAACACTAAAATCACACAAAGATTTAACGAGGTTCACTATCGATGTGATAGCTACGTCCTCCTGCCCGGTACGAAAATGTTTCACTATGGAAATCAAACAAACGGAATACAATCGAGAGACTGGTAATTCTCCCAAAAATTCACTCACTAAAACTCTCAATATGTTTTCCTCTCAAATATGTGGCTTGAAACAATTAGCATAAAAAGAAACTAAACCCTAAAGTCCTATTTATACTAATTACAAAGTTATTCGACAAATAGACGAACAAAACCCTAGAAAAAGAACGGACCCGATCGGGTATGAGGAAACCCGACCGGGTGTACGAGTGAAGCAAAAAATGAAGGCCCAGGACCCGCCCGGGTCACCTGAAACCCGCCCAGGTGCGTGGCCAAGCCAACACCCCAGAGGAGCCCAGAACCCGCCCGGGTCAGCAGGGACCCGCCCGGGTGCGTGGCTCAGCTTCACTACGAACACTAGTACCCGCCCGGGGCCGTGGCTTGCCAACTCCACCTTGCCTCCGGACCTGCCCGGGGCTTCTCATACCTGCCCGGGTGCGTGTCCCTATGACTTCAATGCTTCCAAACTTCGTCTTTCTTCGCCGAACTACTCCGTAACCCAAATGTATGACTTGGTAATACAAGTCACACCCAAAAACACCACAACCAGCAATCGGACCGTTCGGATCGGATTCGGATCGATTCTTTTCGGATCGGATCATTTCTGGTCAATTTACTTTCGGACCACTTTCAAATCGGATCTTCGGATTCACATCAGCAGACCAAGTTCGTACCGAAGTACTATTCGGACCGGATCGGGTTTCAGATTGAAGTTTCGGACCAAAATCGGATAAAGACCAATTAAGATCGGATCATTTCGGCTCGGAATATTTCAGCAGTACTTGTTTGATTCTTCAAAAAGATTACTTTTGTAGTTTTGGATATAATTTTCATGCATGCTTAACTAAATAAGTCATTCAAATTCAATGATGTGTGATAGGATGACAAACATACTAAAATTAAAAGCAAAATAACTTTTTTTTATGAGCAGTTCATTTCATTGGCTACATATTTCGTTTCAGGTGATTCATTTCAATTTATTCGTTACATTTTGAATCTTTCGATTTATATAAATCATTTTTATTGATCTTTATTGAAGACATTTATTTTTACAAATTTACAATGTCATTGTTAATTAATTCAATCTTGATTGTGGTTTCATTTGTATTGCAGAATACTCAATGTCAGAGATGATATGTTTTTTAATGACATAATTTGTATATTTCATGAACTCATTTGTTAGCTAATAGCTATTGTATTACAAAATATTCCCAACAAATATCTTACACAATGAAAAATATTCCCAACAAGCTACTGTGTATAAAAGATTATGTAAACAAAAAAAATGATTTTCTTTGGATCGATTTGTTTACGGATCAGACATGTTCAAATCAGGTTGTTTTCGAATCGGGACGAGTTCGTATCGGACTTGTTCGGATTCGGGCCTGTTCCTAACATCAACTGAACAATCTAAATTGAAGATTGAGTAAAAAGTTGACAATATATCCAATATGCATTTCAAATGGATAAAGACAAAAGAATTAAGCAATTTGGGCTTCTAAACGAACAAAATTAACAATGTTTGTAAGAAATGAGAAATTCGGGTCTCTAAATGAATAAAACTAGTTTTAAGCCCGTGTACTCACCAGTGATTATTATTATTATTATTATTATTATTATTATTATTATTATTATTATTATTATTATTATTATTATTATTATTATTATATAACAAGAGTGTAAAGAATTTACAAGAAATTAGTGGGCAGCCGAGATACTATCTGGGCACCCACTCCTTTAGCAATAGCAAATTAATCCTAGTGAAGATATGAGCAACAGCACGTGTTCCGATGTCCTGACCCTTAGAGAAATTCTAAATCCGTTTGAGCAACGAAACAACATCCACCCCTAATTCTCCAACTGAAGAGAACGAGAAAGGTAGGAACCCATTTAATTTCCCAGTGCTTCGCATTTCGCCTGATATTTGACACGCTCATTATTATTATTATTGTTGTTGTTGTTGTTGTTGTTGTTATTATTATATTTTATTATAGATTATTTTTAGTCTCAATGAAGTATCAAGTATTCAAGTGATTATTACAAAAATGTTTATTAAGTTTTCTATAAAACAAAAGTTTAAAGTTTTATAAGATTATAGTATTAAATATTTCTCCCTCTGTTTTTTTTTTAATTTACTCGCTTTCCATTTTTGGATTTTTTTTAATTTACCCACTTCTACATTTATTCATCTACATTTATAAATTTATTATTCCCAAGTGTATTTTCCATATTTTCTCTCATACTTTTGATTAAAATTACCCTCTTTTCTCTTTTTTTCATACTTTTCATACTCTCTCTTACTTTTTATACAACTTCTAATCATTATTATTTATTCTTTTTCTCCAACTCCCAATAATTTCTAGTATTTTGGCTCGGGCAATGCCTTGGATCGATGATTATTATAAGTTTTATTTCGTTATTTTTCATAAACTTAGTGATTGATTTTTTTTTACTAATGCGAATTGTTATAGATGAAAGTAATAGTGTGACATATAATAATAAATTTTAAAAAAACTATCAAAGATTTGAAATTAAAAGAGAACAACATTAAAAAATGAGATAGGTTGAAATGTAACAGTAGTTTTGTTATTAACTTAGTAGATTTATTTGAAATTAAATATGTTGTTTTTTTAGTTATACTAACAAATTAAAGTGATTTGATGGTTGATAGCTGACATTTATTATATTTTAATGATAAATATTAAACAAATAAATTAAAATGGTTTGATGGTTAATAGGTTTCATTTTGTTTCATTCTATTTCACTATGAAGGTCATGGGATCGATTTTTGACCAAAGCAATTTTAATTGAGACTCAATACATATGTATAAAACAGAGTATAACGACCTCTCCCTTTGCTCTACCATCATCATCTTTTTGATGATGGTAAACCCCAAATTAAATCTTCTTTAAATTTGTTTGTTTTCTTTGATTTTGTATTAATAAATTTTCTTCTGATCCCTCTTTATGAGAGTTTTCTACCAAATGTTTGGGTTCTTTGTCTCCTTTAATGGGAGTATTTTGAAGTTGAGTTTTATTATCTTCCTTTATGGAGGATTAGATTTTGGAAGAATTAATTTGTTGATGGAGGCTTATGCGGTATCGAATCAGATCTCAAATCTACATGTGCAATCAATTGGGTTAAATTGTATTCAATTAAAAAAACTATAACAGATCGCAAGACCCCTTTGTAAAAGGCTGCAAAGGACAGCGATGTGAAAAGCGAGGGAATTCATCAATGTCAGATCCCGACGATCATAGTTTTGGAATCTTATTTAATTCAATTTCCTTTGCATTTGTTGGATTTGATCTCTTTTGTAGATGTCGTATGACTCTTTTATCAATAAATTGATCTTTATTTCAAAAACAAAAAAGACTCAATACATATGTTTTTTTTCTAGGTAACATAATATGGTGTAGACAACATATGCGGACAATCTTGTGTGGCGCAATACGGCGCAAATAACACCTTTTAGGGCTTGTTTACTTCAGATTATATTCATTTCAGTTCAGTTCAGTTCAGTTAATCTCTATTCAGTTCAGTTCATCTCTATTTAGTCCAATCAATACACTTCTATTCAGTTCAGTTTAGTTCATCTCTATTAAGTTCAGTTCAGTTCAGTTCATCTCTATTCATCTAATGTAAACAAGCCCTTAATGTATTGTATAGATTAGAGTCAATTGTTTATAAATCGAATGAGTTCTTGATGATTTATCACAATCAATAGCATATTATTGCAATATGTTTGGTGAATTGATTGTTTTTGTACGGTAATGAAGAAAATAGTTTGCTATTAGGCTCCACAAATGATTCACTTAACTCATTCTCAATTATTTGCAACTTTATAAGTTTTTATAACAAAAGGTGATAAAAAAATATATAGTGTAATCAACAAAAAAAATTCTTTCATATCGAACTTGAGTACAAATATTGCACGAATACGAGCAAGAAGCGAAGACAATTAAGTTTCAAGATATAGAATAGGATATGACAACATAAGGTCAAAAGGAGTGGCTTAATGGAGCCCAATACCCACATAAAATATAAGGTTCAAACCCTTTTACTTTGCATTCTCCTTTCCCCATATGTGATATGTGTGCTAAAAAAAGCCGATTTCTTAACCAATCAACAAAAAAAAAAAAAAAAAAAAAAAAAGAAGGAGATAACAACATAGAGCCTAACACAAATTGCACAGGTGAAATTTTGAATTGTTACAATAAGGAATTAGTCTGTTTCAGTCATATTCATAATCGTTCACCATAATTTTCAATAGTCAGTTTTTTAGAAAAATTGCAAGTTAAAATAATTTACTGCAAATATACATTTGTATAGATACAATATACCCTAATTGAAGGAATAGTAAACATAAATAAATAAAATTAATCTTTATTCACCAAATTTCTATAACAAGCATTTCAAACTTTGACACTTGGGATCCATAGTTTTAGACCCAGATTCAGAGGGACCTCAGTGATGCATATCCAAAAAAGAAAATACTTTGTATGTGGGTTCAAAGTATACATAAAACATCATATCTTAACCCTTTCAACCATCGAAACTAGCTAGTTTTAGCAGCTGACAGCCGTTCCTATCCTTCTAAATGTGTACATTAAACAAACTAGTACCTCTGCCACATTAGTTGCAACAATTGAATATTTGATAACTCACAAATAATACATAATTGTAGGAACTAATATGTGGTGGAGTAGTATTAAAATCAAACGACGAAAACTATAGGGGAGTGATAACAGGCAATAATGATAAAAAAAAATTAAAAAAAAAAAGAGTACAAATACGACCTTAGTTGTTCTATAGGATCATACCTTTGTATCCCTGAGTTCTAAGGAGAAGGGATAAAGTACAAGATCCTCCCTTCTTAATGCTGATAGAGGAAGTTGCTTAAAAGATGCTTTATGGAAGAAATAAGGTCACACTGCATCTTGACAGATGACAGAAGTAGCACATTTCTCAGCCTCTCTTATTCTCATCTCCTGTACTTTCTTGGGCAAATGGGAATGCAAAAGAGGATCATATGTTGGACTCTTTAAAGGGCGGTATTCAGGAAATAGTCTACCAGCTTTGAATTGCACGCCACAAGCATTGCAAAGTGTGTGTCGGCCCATGGGCCCTTCCCTCCATTGTGGAGTTTCCGTTGATTCACAATGTGTGCACTTCTTCTTCCCTTTTGTTGCTAGTTTCTGTTCTATGGTCAAATTAGAATCACAGTTTTTGTTCCTTTCATGAGAAGCTGATTCAAGCAAATTGCTAGGCTTTTCTCTCTTCTCCTCAAAGTTCTTGGCTCTATGAGCAAGGTTGAGGTCCCTCTCACTATCATTAACCAAGACCATCTCCTTGCCACTTTCGGTTTCAGATGTAAGTTTTAGGCTCACATTATCATTGTTATCCAATGCCACCTCTTCGCCTCGTTCGGATTCTGAAGTAATGGGGTGGTTCAGATCAATATTGAGAGCCATTCTCATCTCAACTTTCTTGAATTTAGAAGTAAGGTTTGTATCCCTTTCACATGAGGAGTTACGAAATCTCATTTTCTGAATTTTCTTTGGTTTAGGAGTATAATTTGGATCACTCTCACATTCACTGTTTTCATTCCTTCTCTCCTTAACTTTCTTGGGTTTAGGTCCATTAGGAGTTGGGTGTGGATCCCTCTCGATAGAGTATCCCATTCTCATCTCTTGCACTTTCTTGGGCAAATTGAAATGCAAAGAAGGATTAAATGTCGGACTACGTAAAGGGCGGTAGTTAGAAAAGAGCCTACCATGCTTAAACTGTACTCCACATGCATTGCACAGGGTTTTTCGGCCCATGGGGCCCGTCCTCCACTGCGGAGTCTCAGTTGCCTCACAATGCATGCATTTCTTGACTGCTCGGTCAGAATTATTAAAATCAAGCAACTCGCTAATCTTCTTAGTCCGTACCTGCTTGGATGGCACATACTCTTCAGTTTCATCTGATAGAGAAGATTCCATAGAGTAGTCTGAATCAGATTGGACAGCCTGATCTTGCTCTATAGTGGAAATAGCAGCAGCAAGAAATTGGAGGCCTCGCAAAGAGTTGTGATCTGTGGGTTGTTGAGGACACATTGCAGTTCTGACATTGGAGTATGACCTCTTCCTTTGAAGGACTGAAACAGGGCTTGACATCTCAGATTGGTTCTGAGAAGGATCCTTCAATGAGGAAGATTTTTCTTGCACTAGATCCAAGCTTCCATCAGAAACAGAGTTATCAACATATTGTGATGGCTGATCAATGATAACAATGTCTTTATGCTGAAACAAGAAGCAATTGAAAACAATCACAAAGCTGTATCACTGGAAACATTAAGCTGATATAATGAAATGCCAAAACGGGTCCAAATGGATCCAAACAAGAGTGGCTTATATATTATGTTTGACCAAAAAAGCTGTCACAGTTTTCTATCATATGTAGCAGTAGTAGCAGCAGCAGCAACAACAATAACAACAAAAAACAGAGAGACACACACTAAAGCAAATGCTTCAAACCATAGGGATATTCAATTTTACTAAAGTTAAGGCATCAGATAGCCTCGTGCCCTCGTCAGTTGAGTTAAGTGCTTGTTGGATAGGGACGTCAACGAGCCGATACACTCGTGAACAGCTCGCGAACAAGCTCGGTCAAAGCTCGTTCGAATATAAATAAACGAGTCCGAGCAAAATTTTCAAGCTCGATTAATAAACGAGCTTTACTCGAACAAGGTAGTTTTCGGCTCGTTAAGGCTCGCGAACAACTCGTTCATGTTCGTTAAAAGCTCGTTCGTAATCATTTAATACTCGTTAGAAGCTCGTTAAAAACTCGTTTATATAATTCAAATTTTAAAATATATTTATTTATAGTATGCATCATTTATATTTTAGAAATATATGTTTTTCCATTTATATGAGCTAAATTTTGGACTATAATTTATCTCTTCTGAAATTATGCTATCCAATATCCATAATTACCTATTACGAAGTAGTCCATTATCCTGCTTTTACTTTCATTTTCTTGAGTCTTAACCAGATTAAATTTTGGGCTATAATTTTTATTTCTTGTATTACTTATGCTTGGGAAAAGGTTAAAATTAGAAATTAATATCACAATATGTACAAAGCTCATTTCAACATATACAAAGCTCGTTTATTAATGAATTATCTTAGCTCGAGCTCGAGCTCGAATACGTAAACGAGCAAGCTCGAGCCGAGCTCGAACATGAAAAAATTAAACGAGTCAAGCTCGAACAATGTTTTTGAAAACTCGGTTATGCTCGAGCTCGGCTCGAGCTCGATAAATATTAATCAAGCCTAGCTCGAACAAGTTACTACTCGGCTCGGCTCGGCTCGTTGACATCTCTATTGTTGGAGGAAATCAGATAACAGTAACAGAAGACCATAACTGTCACACCCTATGGCCTATACAACCCTTCCGAAATCAGATTTTCAAGGAGAGATTGTATATGAACCTAAATGTTATATAACAAAGACAGCCAAATTTGATCATTATTAGGAATGCCAAATTGAGCTTCGAGGACGTGAAACAATTAGATGAAAAGAAACCCTATAGTAGTTGTTTGACAAATATCATTGAATTTAGCATGGCAGGAGAAAAAGGTATTACTTCACAATGAAGCCATGAATTTAATCTTTGATATACAACTATATTAGAGTGCTATTAAGATTTTACAATCAAGATTTATTTCATCATCATAAACAGACAGTTGCTTTGATATTTTAACCAAATTAGTGTGAAAAACTATAATAGTTGTTTGACAAATACTCCATGTTGGCGGAAAATAATTATTCATAGTCCTCAATCTTAAATTCCGTTCTCTACTTCATTAAATTGCGGTTACGAATAGCTTCAGATTAATGTGTAGCCTATGACATAGAAGAATAAAAAAATACACTGCAAAAAAGGACACCCAAATATGAGAAAACCCATAAAGTTTCAACGTGCAAATGTGAACGTGGTATAGATGCATGGAGTATTAACCCTGTAGGCTGTAGTCAAGCTAAGCTAAGGTTGTTTCTGGAGGGCACTTCAATGAAGAAACATCTAATAATAAAGCAATAGTAGTGTTGATCAAAGGTGCAAAAAGGAGAGAGGATAGGGGAGAATAGCACAAACCACCTACCATCTTAATTTCAAAACTTGAGAAGTGACAACTTGGAATCTACAAAATGAAACACCTACACATGCCTAATCACTTCCCATTTTCATTTACTACTATTAATTTTTTTAGGAAATCCATTAATAGCGTAAAGCATATTAAATTTTGAATAGTATTGAAGCATCAAACTCAATCTGTACTAAGGAATAATCATAGAGTTAATGAAAATGTCAACAAGTCTTATTTTAAATTAAAAAATATATATTAAATAGCAATCTCTACAAAAATTGAAGCTCTTGATGAGTGAGTTTATAGACACTCAAAATAGTGAATCAGGCCTAGAATCCATGTAGTTTAGGCCATCATAGTTGCATGTTTAGGTGTAGATTAGCATTCCTTCAAACTTGTTGAATGTTCTTGCTATGAATTGACATAGCTGACTAGAAATCTAACTGACAACAAAAAAGATGTAAATGCAGATTAATGGAAGATAATGGCGATGATTATGATTTGATTAGATGATGTAAACACCATGTAAGATCACTATCAAGCATTTAAGAGGTTTGATTTTCTCCCAATTCAAGCATTCGGGTGGCTTGTTCACTCCCGGAGAGATCACTCCCAAAATACATACAACATGATTTTCCTTCTCATTCAACATGATTTTACTTTCCAGCTTGAATCGTATTTTATAGAGATTACCTCTAACATATTCCACTAGGGTCTTCTATAAATTTCTACAGTCTTTTATAGGTTGACACTACTGTGTCTTAGCTTTGTCATTCAACAGGTAAACAGACATATAAAATCCTAGTTTTAAAGACACAAAACATTTCAAGTTCATCACTTTCCAATTAATAAATTCTTTAGTTATAGCTTTAATGGCTTTCCACAAAAACAATTTAAGTTCATATTCCTATCTTTCTATACTACGAACATTAATACTACAAACTAAATAAGCAGATAAAGTGTTGCATCTTATCATGAATAGTTTACCCATGTTATCCAACTGCTCCCTAGTGTCCTATCCAATATCAACCGTGCTTACAACATAAATGGACCGTACTGAACGCCGAGTCCATGCCCCAACTAGCAAACCCAAGCAGGCAAGCACTTATTAAGTAGTGTTAATTCTTCACAAATAAAATATCTCCCATATGAGCATGAGAAGTGAGAATTGATTCATCCAATCAATCAAGTTATTCCTACAATTTTAATCACATTTGAGAAGAATATATGCCCTAGGAAAAATAATAAAATAGTACCTGCGTTAATTTTTATATGCAACAATTTGACATTTTTTACTTTTTATTTTTATTTTTTGAAGTGTTTATCGAAAACATAATCAGATCAGAAAACTTCGGACCAAATCAAATCAAACTAAACTTGTAAAGTTTAGATCAACTTTAATCAGATCTGATCAGATCTGAAAAGTTGGTATCAGATCTAAAAAATTTAGATCAAACGAAATAAATAAATCTTAAGGATGCCAATCAATGTAAAATTGCTAATAAGCAGGCAAGCAGATCAAGCAATAGAAACTAGGATGATCCAACAGATTTAAACCTGATCCCGATAGAAAAACCAACTCATCAGCATAAGATCTTCAACTTATAATCCCAACATGTTTCAATTATTCAATACATGATCAATTACTAGAATCACAAATTCGACACAAGCAGCATAATTTATTTTGAGTTATTCAAAATATTGATTCAATAAGATAGCTAGCTTAGCATTAAATTGAGCAGAAGCCAATCAAACTTACAGATGATACAATATCATAATTAAGCCCTTCATTGCGCAATTCCCCTGCATCATCATCCTCGGATTTAGGGAGCCAGAGTTCATCATCTAACCAACTGTATTCGCCCACCAATTGACCAAATTGATTGACAATACCCGAATTCAAATCTTGCCCAGATGAAGATTGGTTACTGGGTATTGGATCATCCATCATTTCAGGTGCATGGTTAAACAACCCACTTGAATCAGCATTATCATTCCCTGAAATTGCAAGAAACTTGTTTTCAGTGGTAACCATTGTTTTTAAACTTTGTTTGAAAATCAGCTGTAAAATGGTCTCATCTTGATCTGTCTTACAGATTGATCTAAAACTTGTACTGTGTTAATTGAAATATAATGCGTTTGCTGCTCTCGTAAGTGGTTTACGGGTTTAGATGGGAAAGCACGAGATTTCTAAAATTAATTTAAGTTACCTTATTTTTTATTTTTTTTATAATAAGTTACCTTTGGTAAATTAATATAATAATCTGAGCAATTCAAATGGGATAAAAAAAATTATGCTTAATTACAGCATCTCAAATCTGGTCAGATACTGTTCACCGCCTACTTCAAAAAAATTATATAAAAAAAAAAATAGTAGTACAAAAATTTATATAGTAATAGATCTCATGTTAGAACGTCTAAGATCCAACAGTACTGGATAATCTTTCGCTTAAAAAATATAAATTTAGTGTCTACAATTCTAACTTTTAATACAAAGATTAACTAATTTTGTAAGAAGTTAAAGATTTTAAATATAAAGTTACAATTTTTTAGTTAAATGTTACAAAAGAAATATATATTTTATCAAATATGACCTTTTATAAACGTTTATTTTGTCCAAAAATGAATCAAACCATCCTAAGTTCAAATCATATCAGATGGGTAAATTAGTCACTGAGTCAGAAGTCAGAACCCAAGTTTTTTTTTTTTTTTTTTTTTTTTAACACTAAAGCAAAGAGAAAGAATGGGAGAATATTGTGTGACAGGAGCAACTGGGTTGGTGGCGTCCCACTTAATCAAAGCCCTGCTCGATAAAGGCTGCTCTGTACGAGCTACCGTTCGAGATCCTGGTACTATTCTATTGCTCCTTTCTTTCTCTGTAATTTTTTTTTTTTTTTTTGATTATCTGTATGTTTCAGATCAGATGAAACCCAGTTGCCGATTTTGTTAATTCAATTATGAACTCATACCAGATAATCAGCAAAGTGTGGGATTTTTATGGGAACTTCAAGGAGCTAAGGAACGGCTCACCCTTTTTAAAGCTGATTTATTAATCGATGATAGCTTTGATGATGCCTTCCATGGAGTTCATGGAGTTTTTCACACTGCTTGCCCTGTTTTTATGCCTAAATCTGATGATGATGATGTTCAAGTAAGTTTTATCTTGCTTTTATTGATGGCCATTATGCTCTTCTATTTATGTTATCTCAATTGATTTGATTGGACCCATTTAATTAGACCCTTGAACTTATTGATTTTATCTTACCTATTTCATTGCTTATTTGCTTGAACTTTATTAAATCTCATTCTTAAAAAAAAAAAAAAAAAAACTTACCCGTTGACCGCCCCTTTAGTAGCCGGTTATAAAATCATGGTAATAATAATGAATTTATAACTAAATTTGGAAGGGAAATCAAAATCCATTTCCATGGTGGTGCTACCTTAGCTCCAATTTATCTAATTTTCTTCACAAATATTCATTCTCATCAAATACCATCCTCCCCAATGGTAATGTATGGGAATGAAAAATGAGAAGAAAATTGAAGCTTGGGAATGAAAAGTTGTTTTCCATGGAGATTATAAGGTTTATCCTTAACAAAATTACACTATAAATTCATTACCATTACCACAATTTATTACCAACAACCAAACGGACCGTAAAAGAAAACTACGCATTAGTTAGCAACAAATATTTTCTTTCTGTTGTAGGTAATCATTGCCTTTTATTTCTCTCTCCATTACATGCTCACAAACAAATTTGTCAGTGAGTCTGTTCTTGTCGCAACTAAATTGGAGCGGAGGTAGTAGCTAATTGGACATGTTTATAGCTTATATTGAGTATGCTTGAGGTACCAAAGTTGTAGTACACTAAAGGTGTGAATATACTTAGAGGTACTAATTTTGGTTATATAATAACATAAATATGGAAGACATTGACATCGAGAAAATCTTAATTGATCTTTTATACTGTTATAAAATTACAAATCGATCTTTTAAATTTTGATAATATATACTACCTCCGTTTCTTATTATTTTCAACGATTTGACACTTTTCCTCTGTACTTTATGTCACATCGTTGCAAATAATAAGAAAGGGAGGTAGTAATTAAGTTTGTAATATTACCTACCTGGTAATGGTCTATCATCCCTCACTAGTCACTACATACACTTTTCTAACCCCTTCCTCTTGTTCCTATTTTTTCTACTTTTATATCACATCCTCAACACCTCAATAGATAACATGTCAAATCATACAATCAGGTTGCCCTAAAACAAAAAAGGAAATGACTCAAAATGTAGAAACACATAACACGTGCAAACGGGTTTAGATCCTCTAAATTTTTAAAAAATAAGAATTTGATTTTTTTGAGTTAGGGGGTGTGTGTTTTGGGTTTTTGGTAGATGCGTAGCTTTACTCTTTTTCTCCCAACTCTACATAACTCTACAATTTTAAAGTCTAGAGGATTCAAACTCCATAGAAATATGAAGAAACTCGATGACAACAATTGTGTTATCTTAGGAACGTGAGACACATAACGAGCAATGACTCTACTATGCATCCAAATGCACGTAGAAGTAGTTAGGTGCATCCAAATGTATTTTATTGCTCATTAATATTTATAATGAGCAATAAAATTTATAAACTGAGCAAAATTATCCAAGAAACGTTCAAAATTTAGGTTTCATCAGCAATGGTATATGAGGAATTTTTTAAAAAAAATAAAGGAATCACAAACCATAAAGGCTCATGTTCCACAAACCTCCAAATACACTGTCATGGATGACTATCTCAAAGTCATGAAGATGATTAAAGAAAGACAATAACTTGAAAAAATTCACCCTAATTGACACATCAAGTCCTCATATATTTCAATCCAACTGCATGTAATTTCAAGGTCCAAAACTCCAAATTCTCTAATCCTTAAAATCAGATGTTCAAATCCATTAAATTACTCATAAGTTGATGACTTTCTTACCAAATCAAAAAACTTAGGTTTCACCTGTGATGGATTCAGGAATGTCAAAAGGATAAAGAATTGCAAACCAAAATACATTTTCATACATGACTATCTCATGAAAATAATAAAATAAAGGCAAATCACTTCAAAAAGTTAGAACAAACCCTCTTACAATTCAATCCAACTTTAGTTTCAAGGTCTAAAAATAACAAACTTTGGTGAAAATCCTTCACAGACATTGCTAATTGATCCATGTATAAAAGGAACCCGGAATGTACTTAATTCATGCGTAAAGGCAACTTCAGTGAAAAGGGTGGTGCTCACATCATCCTGCTCAGCCATACGATATCGAGAAGATGCACAACAAGTGTCTCCCCTAAACGAGTCACATTGGAGTGATCCAGAGTTCTGTAAGCGTTACAATGTAAGCTCACTCTTTTCGATCAAAATTCCTTATTTGAGTGATTTTCAATTTGCTTGTTAATTTTTGGTTTGCCTATAGTTAGGAGTTGAATAAATGGTTTGTGTTGTTTATGGATGAAGCTATGGTATGCATATGCAAAGACTTTAGGGGAAAAGGCAGCATGGGAAGTAGCTAAAGAAAAAGGTCTTGATCTAGTTACAGTGAATCCATCGTTTGTGGTTGGTCCGTTGCTCACTTCACAGCCAACCAGCTCACTTATGTATTTACTAGCTCTTACTAAAGGTGGAATTTCTTTCTTTTTCTTTTTGGTTAGAAAGGTATACATGAGAGTTAGGGTCGTTTTATCACAAGATTCGGGTGGAATTTCTTTCATAAAGGTGGAAAGATATATTGATTCGTACATTCTTTCTTTGTTATTCTAATATATTTGCTGCGATTTCGTTTTTTGTTTGCAAAATCTTTGTTACCTTTCTTTGTTTGGTATACTTTCACTTTCTTAGGCCTTGTTTTTTTGGACTGGCAGGATTAATTTGAACCGAATTGAATTAAGCTCGATCCTAGACTTATAACCTAACATTAATTTGTGTACCAAAAGAGAAAGTAGAAAAATATATGGGACTGAGGGAGTATTAAATTTGACTTAAAACAAATTGAATTCACATATATAAATGTTCATCAAAACTTTCTTTGAATGCTCTGTATTTTTTTTTATCTAGACTAGAAATATGCTCTGGCTATGTCTTTTGTGCTTCTAAAACGCATTGACCATACAAAAAATAAAGCTGAAAAGGGTTAATTTTGGTTCGTCTTGTGGGGTAAGAAGATGGAAACTTAATTCCAGTTAGCTCAAATCCAGAGAAAATTATTATACTGTATTTTAATTTTACTGCAGTTAATAATACAATTGTTGTATAGCCTACTCTTAATTTTTTGAACTTTTGTAACAGGTGTTCATGGAGAGTATCCAAAACAGGTTATCGGGTTTGTTCACATAGCCGATGTAGTCACTGCTCACATCTTAGCCATGGAAGAAAGCAAAGCATCCGGAAGATTAATTTGCTCGAGCGCAGTTTCTCACTGGTCAGATATCATGAAGATGCTCAAGGACAAGTATCCTATGTATCCATTTGAAAGCAAGTATGTTTAAATTTTACAACGAAATCTATATTGCACCTGAAATATAAGCTAGGCATCTGCTATTGATTGAACATGTAACATAATCTTTGAGCTTCAACCATCAAATTAAGCTGATGGTTGGTATCAAAGACAACATAACACAGATGTCACGAGTTCGAATCTCATCAGTGGAATTAATTAGTGCTAATTATTGATTTTTTTTTTAAAAAAAACAAGCCGAGTCGAACACTTGGACACGTACAAGTGTCGTACATGAGTACTCGAGCCCAAGTAATAACATAGGGCATCTATATGAATATTTGATGAACTTATCTTTCTCTTTTTGAATTTCTCAATAACATGAAGTTTCACAATATGTTAGGCCGAGCAGCAAGGAAGGAGATGATAACCCACACAGCATGGACACTAGCAAGATAATGCAGCAGCTTGGATTCCCTGGTTTCAAAAGTATCCCAGAAATGTTTGATGATTGTATAAAGAGCTTCCAAGTGAAAGGTTTTCTGTAATGCATGCCATGCCTATTATGGTTTCTTTATGTGTGTAATAGTTGTGTGTCATGGTTTTGAACATTTAGTTTTAAAATAAATTTTGAATACTGCTGATCAAAAGTATCCCAGAAATGTTTGATGAAACATAAGTAATTAATCAGACCATTTAACTTTTTATCTGTAAAGATGATTGCATGCCAAAGAGAGTAAATTAAATATAGTTTGTTTTTTAGCCTATCATATTCATATCCACAGTAACACAACTAAGGCTTTGTTCTTTAGGTCTGATCTGATCTGGTCTGATCTGATTTGATTTGTTTTGAGTTTGTCTGATCTGATGTGATGTGATGTCATGTCATTTTATTTTATTTTTATTTTTATTTTTATTTATAATTATATTTATGTCTATATCTACATCTATATCCAGGGGCGGACCCACAAGGGGGGCTGGTAGGGGCCTGGCCCCTGCGGCCCAATCCCGTTACCCTTTTATTTTTTTATTGGGCCCCTGCTATATTATAGGACATATACTTAGAAAATCATAAATAATAACTTAAAGTTATGTTGGCCTAGTGCGTGGTAAGGGAAAGAAGGATTGTGTGCAAGGTCAAAGGGATCAATTCCAGATATGTGTGGTTTTTAATTTTTGTTTTCTTTACAATCTTTCGAATCTTATCAAAGAAGATTCACAATTGTCTGTTTTTCTTTCTCTTTAGGTTATTCTTACTTTTTCTCCAAAAAATATACCCTCTTATTGATCTAATCAATTCTATAATTTTTTCATCTTCTACAAAAATCTTCTCCATAATTCAAGTCCTCAATTTTTCAAGCTCTCATATTCATATATGGTATTATTTAATCTTTATTTAATTTCTTTAATATTAAATTCCTAATATATGTACAGTGATAGTGAATTTTTTTTATTAATCTTTCTTTACTTTTTTAGTTTTTATTAATTAAAAACCATGTCAAAATTGATCAAAGTGGATTAGTTTGATTAATTTACTAGTATTGCACCGAGTTTTTTAGGGGTTTTAATTTTTGGATTGATAGCAAAAACACGCCTAATGCCCTAATATATGTGTGTTTAGGGGTTTATAACTTTTGGATTTGTAAAAAAAAGCACGTCTAAAAGGGTAAGTATAGTATGACAATGTATCGTGAGAAATATTAGATTTAAAATAATCTTGACCCCGTTAAATTTTAATTCCTGGTTCCGCCCCTGTCTATATCTATATCTATATCTATATTTTTATTTTTATTTTTTTATTATTTTTTTTTATTAGGGACAAAACTTTAATGATCCCAAAACCTCAAGCTCATTTCATTTCACCTCTTCAGTATTTTACTTTTCATTCTTTTCAAACCCTTCATTCAATCTGATTCCAAAACCGTCACCGACAAAGTCGACCGAATAATCACCGCCGGAAAAGTCATTACGAAAACAGTCCTCGGACAAGTCATCCCGAAAACCGTCGCCGGAAAAGCCGGCCAAATAATCACAGCCGGAAAAAGTCAGTCCGAAAACCGTCGTAGGAAAAGTCGTCCTGAAAATCGTTGCCGAAAAACTCGGCTTGAAAATCGTCGCTGGAAAAGTCGGTCGAATAACCACCGCCGGAAAAGTTGGCCGAATAATCATCGCCAGAAAAGTCATTCCGAAAACTGTCGTCGGAAAAGTCGTTCCGAAAATCGTCGCCGGAAAAGTCGGTCGAATAATCAATGCTGAAAAAGTAAGTCCGAAAACCGTCGTCGGAAAATGTCGAGCGGAAAAACAATGCTCGAATAATAATAATAATAATAATAATAATAATAATAATAACAGGGGAAGTATAAGAACAAGGGAAGTCACAAGCGAATCAGGAGGCGACCACCCCCCACGCGGTCACGTCTGCTCTGCTTCGTCGTCGGACTATGCTCAGGTCGCCGTCGTCGGGGCTGTGGACTTGAAGCGAATCAGCAAGTGGGGATTGCAATTGGGCATTTAGGGTTCAATTAGAATCAGCGATTTTAGGGTTTGAAATTGGGCATTTTCGGTTCAACTGGAATAGGGCACTGTAGGTGGGTATTTGGCTTTGTGATTTTCTGCAGGTGGTTTCTGGACAGTGCAAGGGGTGCAGGTGGTGCAGGTGGTGGTTCCAACTTCGTTTTTCAGTGGCGGTTTTGTGGTGTTCGAATAGCTTCTACTGGTTCGAGGGGGGCGACTCTGTTTGCGGCCGCTGCTGCCGGTGCCTCCACGCATCAGGCCTCCCTCCATTGTTGCAGCCGGGCGGGTTTTCAGGTGGGTTTTCAGCAGGTTCGTGGGTACAATTTTGGGGTTTTCAACAGGTTCGACTTGGTGCATCCTATGTCCACTCCTCTTGTGCGGTTTCATTGTCCTTTTGTGGGGCTTTGTGGGTGTCGCGATGGTGGTGGGAATGGCCTTACGCGAAGTTCAGTGATCACTCATCTACGTGATCGACATTGTAATGGCGATGCCCGGGAAATTACTAAACAAGCTCTTTCTACTAACTTGGATGTTTTTTCGGAGGCCGAGGTGACCTTTCGGCTTATGAGGATTTGGCTTTGTTGGGTGTGTTTTAACATGCTCATCGTTCAAAGTGTAGACATGGCCCGGGTTCAGCGTTTGTGGGGTGTGTTTTGAAAGGGGCACTTGATAAGGTTTCTAGTAGGCCTTCGGACGTCTCTGCTTGGGTTGCTCTGCTTGTGTTACCACTTTGTATTCTTAAGACATTCAGTCCGAGAAGCAATGTGGAGCGTCGTTCTGTTACCAGGCGTCAGCGACAGGAGGAGTGTATTACTACTGTGATTCGTTCTTGGGGTGAGCCTGGGGGAAGCTTACAGCTTTTAAAGGAGACTTTGGCTGTGGATTCACCTTCTTGGGTGGATGTTGACGAGGACTTAGGGTTCGGTGATCGTAACATTAAGCAGTGCAAGAGGAAGATTCATGATGGCCTTTATACTGCGGCAGTCCGTGTTCTTTCCTCTTCTGGTGTTGCTCCTTATAATGAGGCTACTCTTGCAGATTTACAGGCTAAGCACCCATACTCTTCACCACCCTCCTTACCTGATATCTCTACTGATCACCATCCACTACATGCTACCCCTGTCGTTGTTTTGGACCAAATTAAGAGTTTTCCACGTGGCACTTCATGTGGAAGGGATGGTTTGCGTGCGCAGCACCTCATGGACTGTTTGGGTGGTGCTGCTATGGCCGTTTCTAATGAATTTGTTGACTCTATTTCTCATGTGGTCAATCTTTTTCTATGTGGGAAATGTCCTGAGGAATTGGGTGAGTACATTGCTAGTGCTCCTCTTACACCTCTTGTGAAGCCTGGAGGTGGTGTTCGTCCTATAGTTGTGGGTACTGTATGGAGGCGACTGGTTTCTAAGGTTTATGCTGCTTCAGCTGGCCCGTTGTTGAGTGGTTATTTTGATGATCTACAATTCGATGTTGGTGTCCCACGGGGTAGTGAGGCTATTCTTCATGCTGTTAACCGGTTGGTTGAGGATCGTGGGGACACTGTTGGTTTGTCTATGCTGTTGGTTGATTTTAAGAACGCTTTCAACTTGGTGGATCGAGAAGTTATGTTACATGAGGTGCGACTCCGATGTCCGGCTATTTCGAGATGGGTAGAGTTCTGTTACTCTAGCCCGGCTAGGTTGTATTATGGTGAGCACATCTTATGGTCTTCTCAGGGAGTGCAGCAGGGGGATCCACTTGGCCCTTTGCTCTTTGCTTTGGTTTTGCATCCCTTGGTGTGTAAGATTAGGGCATCTTTTGATTTATAGTCTCCATGCATGGTATTTGGATGATGGGACTATTATTGGTGACACCTTGGTGGTGGGTGAGATTTTGGACCTGATTATGGAGGACGGGCCCTCTTACAGCCTCCATCTCAATGTGGATAAGACTGAAGTGTTTTGGCAGACAGAGGATCCTCGGAGTAGGTTAGGTGGGGTTTTCCCACCCAACATTGCTCGGCCTTTACGTGGTGTTAAGCTGCTTGGTGGGCCGATTAGAGCAAAATCTGATTTCAGTAGTGAGCTTGTGGTGAAGCGTGTGGATAAGAATATTGAGCTTATGGATGCGGTAGCTGGGCTTGAAGATCCGCAGTGTGAGTTGTTGCTTCTTCGTGCGTGCACTGGGGTTTCAAAACTTTACTTTGCGATGCGTACTTGTCCTCCTCGCATCTTTGCGGCGGCTCAGCAGAAGTTCGATGGTGCACTCCGCTCTTCTTTAGAGCGTATTGTCATTGCGTCTGGGCCGGGTTTTGGTGATTGGCAATGGAGGCTGGCCACCTTACCCTTTACTTTTGGTGGCTTAGGGATCTATTCAGCTGCGGATGTTTTGCATTATGCTTTCGTTGCGTCGCGACTGCAGTTTGCTGGGTTGCAGCTTAAGCTTCTCCGTCGTGCTGGCGTTATGGATCCTGGACCTGCCTTTGACGATGCATTAGGCACATTTACTGGTTTTGTGGGTGATGACATTCTTCGTAATCCTAATGAGATCGCTGCCCCCAAAATCATGAAGAAATTGGCAGATAAATATTTCACAAAGGTTACTCAGACTGTTGAAACCTCTTATTCCTTATCTCCACGACAAGTTGCTCTTTGGAAATCGCAACAGCGGGATCACGCTTCTGATTAGCTTCGGGTGGTTCCGATCTCAGGGTTAGGTTAGACACTAAACGGTAAAACGTACCGTTGTGTGCTCTGCTACAGGCTAGGTGTACCTTTATTTTCTGCTTCAGGACCTTGTTCTGCTTGTTCGAGGGTTTTTGAGGGTGACATCTACGGGGATCATGCTGTGTCCTGTGCTGGGATTGTGGGCGTTAAGCATCGGCATAATCTTGTCCGGGACACTCTTTATGATGTCTGCATTTGTTCTGGGATTTCTGCCGGTAAGGAGGTTGACATTGGGTTAGGCTCAGAGACTAGGGCTCTTCGTCCTGCTGATTTGTTGCTTTATTCCTGGGATCGCGGTCGAGATGTTTGTTTGGATTTGACGGGGTCTTCACCTTTGACTCAATCTGGTATGGCTAATTTTGTTCCTGGTCGTGCTGTGATGGATGCGGCTTCTTGGAAGCGGGGTAAGTATGTAGATCAGTGTGCTGCTTTGGGGTATGGTTCCATTCCTTTCTCCTTTTCTACTTTTGGCGAATTCGAGGAGGATGCAGTTGCGCTGCCGAAGCGGATCCAGAGGTTTTCTAAATCGCATGATATTGGCGCGCGGGCTGCTACTCACATCTTCTCTCGGGTTGGCTTTGCTATAGCTAGGGGTGTGGGGCCCAGATTGTATCTAGGGTTCCCACTAACTTCTTGTAGACTTTTTGTGTTTTCGTGTATAACAATTTTAATTTTATTGTTATAATAATAATAATAATAATAATAATAATAATAATAATAATAATAATAATAATAAAGAGTAATAATGTCTGATCTGATCTGATCTTATTACTGTAGATTTTAAGTCCAAAAGAACAGGGCCTAATAAGTATTTATAGAATGCCATACAAAAGGCTTTAATTACAGAGGATACCACAACAATCTTCTACAACCTTGCTGAGGTGGCATAACAAACTCTTTGAATAAGGGTTTATTTTTCAAAATCTAATTACTCTAAATTGAAATGAACTGAATTTGTGTGAATTAAAATCAACTGAATTAATCCAAATTCTTGATTCAACAACAACTGAACTAAATTTTTTTGAATTGAATTGAAAATATTAAATTTCATAAATTAATAGAAGGTTACCCTACAATACCACTTTTCTCTAACCTATTATTATTTTGTCCAACTCTTAAAAGTTACCCAAAAACTCAAGGTATCCATTGAGAAAATTACAGCAAAAGAGTAATTGTCAAAGGCTAATTTTTATAGTTTTTAATTCGTTGTACACTAATTTAGTGTACAATCAATGTATTTCAAAATTTGGGCTGCATTTTTAATAGAATTGTCCGCAACTAAAATAAAATCCATAATTCAAACCTAGATTGTTATATTTGTTTCAAAGATAATGTTGTATGTAATTTTAAGCGCTACATATAAGAATTTAATACAATACTATAAATGAAAATAATTTAGGAAAACAAGAAAAAATTAACACAAAAACTAATGTAATAAATGCTTAATTTAAAATTTTGGATTTTCTCAAAAATATCCATGTGTTTTTTGAAATTCTCGGGTGTACCTACTTTGTTAGGGTTTCTCATAGGTACCCACAATTATAATAAATTTATCAAACTTAACCAAACTTAATTCTTATATTAATTTTTTTTCAACTTTTCTGTTAGCTTTAGCTTTTGATAATTTTTTTTATATAATAAACTTAACCAGTTCACTATCTACCCATTACCACCGACGATCCACCCTCAAAACTCACGTCACCTTCTTCAGTCATCATTTCGATGAGGTTGGTGTCTGGTGTTTGTGGTTTGAGGGTCAATGTTGGGCTGGGATTGTCTATTGTGGGTGAATGTCGTGGGATGTGAGTAGATTGAGTTGTTGAATGTATGTGGGTAAATAGGGTGGTGGGTTGCATATTGATTAGTGGTGGCTGGCTATTGTTGGGTTGTTAGGGTGAGCAGTGGGGGTATTCGGTGGTGTGGGTGTTTGGTTGTGTGGGCTTTTGTGATGAGTGAAGAAGGTGGCGTGAGTTTTGAGGGTGGATCTTCGGTGGTGATGATTAGATAGTGAACTGGTTAAGGTTTTTTTTTAAAAAAATAATTACCAAAAGCTAAAGTTAACAAAAAAAGTTGAAAAAAAGTTAATATAAGAATTAAGTTTGGTTAAATTTGATAAAATTTAATATAATTGTGGGTACCCATGAGAAATCCTAAAAAAGTGGGTACATTAAAGAATTTCAAAAACCACATGGGTATTTTTGAGAAAATCCCTTAAAATTTTGTTTCCATTTGAACATCTTATACATAAGGGCTATGTGTATCATTTTTCTTGTTTCAAAAAGGGTAAAAAAAATGATTTGTTTATAAGCTCATATGAGAATATAACTACGTTTTAAAAATTTAGCTCAAATACTTTTATACATGGCTTGGATAGAAAAAAATTGAAGAGAAAAGAAAAGGAAAGAAAATAAGAAGAACAAATCTCTTTATTTGGGAAAAAAAACTAAGGTAGAGGAAGGGGAGAGAAAACAAGTAATCCATTTTCTAGGTTTATAACAACTCTACCAATTAGAGTTCAATCCTAATCATATATTTTAAATCAATGGCTCAAGATTTTTGGGATTTTTGGGATTTTTTGGGAAAAGATAAAGGGGTTTTTCAATTAATATATATATATCTATATCTATAACTATTACTAAAACAAAAACCGCCGACATCATCAACTGCCACATGTCACCTTCTCATTAAAAAAATTCCCTCCAAACTTTCATTTGACTTAAAAAATAAAAAATAAAAAAAAAAAAAAAAACTCTGTATTTGTTTTCCTTCAATATTTTCCTTTTAATTTTTTTTTATCTAATATGATCTGATCTTAACATTTCTAATCTGATTGGATCTTATCTGAACTTAACATTTCATTTTAAAAAAAAAAACTCTCTGTATTTTTTTGAACGATTGTAAAATAGTGATAAAAAACAACAGAAAATAACATGTTAAATAATCATTTGACTTATTTTTGGCTTAAATGATAACAAGGTTAGCTTATTTCTAGATTCTCAAAAGGTTGCCTTATTTGTGGAAGATCGCCCAAAGATTGGCTTATTCTTGGCAATTTTTCCTATTAAAAATAGGCAAGATATTTTCTATATTGTTAAATCATAAAATTATTGTATAATATCTTAAGGTTATTTTCTTAAGGGAATATCTTCATATGATATAAGTATCACTATGATAATATCCTGCATTTAAAAACTATTCACAAAGATTGATGATACTTCATCTGTTTCGGAAAAATGCAACAATCAAATAATAACAATCTATAAAATAATATTCGTCGGACTATAAGAAGACATTATATTAAAAACAAAAATACAAAGTTATACAAAATATAAAAATATAAAAATTCAAATTTTCTTGCATATATACATTAACACATGTATATTGTAAATTTGTATTATGATTGATTGATACACCTATGAGAAGATTTTAATAACTGATATGGTAATTAATTGATTTTCGGATTATAAAATTGATCGAGTAATAGTGTGGATTAATATAATTGTATTATAAAATAAGTTAATTGTTATGAAATAATTATGGATGTTCATGAAATAATAGTATCACTTGGAATCATTATGTCCTTTGAAATCATTGTACCTTTTGGACAGGTATATATATGTAACTTACATATGGAATAATACATAGACTTATATGGTTTTCCCTCTTTACATTCCCTCTTTTACTACTATACATGGATAAATTAAAATTTTATATTAACATATTTTGCATAATATAAAGAGATTAAAGTATGATTTACATCTTTATGGCATAATATGTTGCATGCATTATTTTATCTTTTATATTTTTCTTAATTAATAATGGAGGAATGATTGATATTGAATGATCGATATTCTTCAAAATCAAGTCGAAATGATAAAATGTTATTCTTAATTAATTTTGTTTGTTTGGTACGTAGTTGCTTATGGAAAATTATATTTTCTATTACCAAAGGGTGTTACAAAAATATAAGAATAATTTTGTGCTTATAATTTGTGTATTTGTGGAACAATTAAACGGTTATGTGGAACAATTAAAGGTTTATGTATGAGTTACATAATGTTTCACTTTTGGTGGTTATTTTTAACTACCATGTAATTTTTTAAGTGAATAATTTTGCTTTGTTTGATACATGCTTTGTATATATATATACAAGAGATTTCAAGGTTGTTAGATTAATTTTATACCTCCATATGCAAGGATTAGAGGGAGATACTTTATATTATTCATTTATTTTATGTAATACTTGCACATGAATAATATATTAATATTAATGGTCAGTTTGGTATCGACAAATTAAACTAACTTAAATATAAATGATTTATTTGATATATGTGGCTACATGATAATATTTGAAATGATATATACCATCCTGAAGGTGGATATATGAATAAATATCATTCATTATATACTAGTTTAAAATGCTCCAATTAATTTGATGTTATATATAGAATGACAACATCAAGTTGTTAATGAAACTAGAGTATGCCTGAAGCATGGTAAACTTCAATTTACGACAGTAAGAAAGTCAAAAGGAGTATAAATTAATGTGTGTACTAGCTATTATTATATAAAAACGCTCCAGAAGAGTATAAAAGTCAAATAATGATTAGCATGTATCAAGATATATTATACTTAATATACTCCAGTAGAGTATAAGTTATTATTGAATCAAGTATATATTAATTGATTGTCTTGCCAAGTGTAGTGTGAAATAAATTTTAGTGTTCCTATATCACATCATTTTCATGGCTATGCATAAATTTTTTTCTGATAAAGTGATCACTAGTAGAATTGAAAAACTGACCAAATATAGTTTAAATTTGGAAATGTGATAATAGTATTAGGCCATCTGGGTTCAATTATTACCCGTTATGGAAACCCGAAGTTTCATTTGACATGACATGGAAAATATTGTGCTGACGCTCTCTCATGTTAGACATATAGAATAAATTTAAAGTCAAGACATAACATTGAGATTGAGTCATATTAGAATTGTGATTTTTTAACCGTATGATTTGAAAAAGAAAAAAAAAATTCAAGAGATTATATATTAGTGTTCAACAACTTTGTATGGGCATATGTGACAGGTGACCAGAAGTTCACCGGAATAACTTATATATATGTCGTTCAATATTAGGTGACTAGAAACTCATCACACCGACTTTTATATGAAAATTCTTAGGAACTAGTATCTCATTATCAAAGTCTTTGATGATCCAGAAGATCACTATGTAGTGGAATTACATACAAGTAATTTATGTTCCTATAAGAATCTCTTGATTGGGGCTATTATTATTGGTCAGCACACGAATAAAGAAAAAAAAGAGAGACAACTAGTTGCACAATACATGTCTCCCCATTGATATTATTTTCAGAAGAGAATGAATTATGTAAGAGTTCATCATAATAAATAGTGAAAAAAAATCTAATTTTGTTTTAAGTGGTTCTCCAGGAGAGATAAATAACAATTAATATAATTCTTCTGAGAGATGAAATATGTTGAATATATTTTGCTTATGTGACGAGGTATTTTGCACATGAAATAGTATGCTAAGTTGGTATAGAATTCGACGCCCCTATAAACGAAATATTTTACCAAAGTAGGGGGAGAATTAGCATAAGTTGGCAAAATAAAATAAAACATATTTGACGATCTCTATAATGGTAGTTTGAAAAGTTATGTGCCAACTTTTGTCTATATATTATGTGTGGGATAAATCTTGCCAATTATACTTAAATCACTACACTAGAAGTGTAGATTGTATGATCGGTTCCAAAATAAAGCTGTGATACATGCATGGCAAGATGGTGCGGTTGAAACTTCTAAAAGTGTAATGATATATTAATACTAGTGTATGAAATACCCTAGAAGTGGTATAGATATCTGAATTATTAGAATAGATGGCCTATGATGTTAATATATTTATGATGGTACCAATGAGAAATTTATTCAGATATCATCGTAAAATAGCATGCAAATTAAAATTATATTTTGAGAAATTATATGGATGACACCGGTATATGATGGAAGCGATAAATCATATGCATATGCAGATTGAGTGGACATGTGCACAAGGGATCAGAAATATATGTCCATTTTAATGTCGACGTGAAACTAAGATAATGATCAATATTTTGTCATGGACCAAAAGTCCAAAGGAATATTAGCGATGATCAATAGTTTATCATGGACCAGAAGTCCAACGAAATATGAATTGTGTTGATCTTAAGTTTGTCATGGACTAGTAGTCCAACTAGAAACATGGATTTCTAAAATTCACACTGTACAGTGTTAAGTGTCTTTGTGTCTTAGATTTATATGCATGTTTGAGTCATAGGTAAATGCATTATTCATTGTATGTATAGGATGTAGTTTGATGCATTACTCATTCTAGATATTTTATTTTGTCTCTTATCATGAATTTTTTATCTCATACTACGTGCACTAGTTCTACTTAACAATTGTGGTGTTGTCCCGCATTGGGTTTTCCTGGTAAGGTTTTTAATGAGGCAACATTTCCAGGCGTATTACGAAAGTGTTGTACTCTTTTTCCTTCACTTGGTTTTTATCCCACAGGGTTTTCCTAGTAAGGTTTTAACGAGGCACACTATTCAATCGCTACATTCACGAAATTGATTTACTAAATTGGATTACATTGTGACAAAGGATCATGATTGATGATTTTATAAGGGGGAGTTAATGTGCGTTGTATTGTTTTAGATAATGGACATCCAAGGGGGAGTGTTATGAAATAATTATGGATGTCCATGAAATAATAGTATCACTTGGAATCATTATGTCCTTTGTAATCATTGTACCTTTTGGACAGGTATATATATGTAACTTACATATGGAATAATACATAGACTTATATGTTTTCCCTCTTTACATTCTCTCCTTATTGTATTATCTTATTTATAACATTAATCAGTTTATTAAAATAATTAATTAAGAAAGTATTTAAATCTTTTAATTTAAAAAATTACTTATTTGTAATTGAATGTGATGGAATAAATAATTATATAATAATCTTGAGATGCCAATTGATTTATAATACACATTGAGATCGAATAATAAAGGCAAAATTGTCTTTCTAATTGAATTAATTGTTAATAATTGATTGAAACACAAATAAGATAATTTGTTTTAACTCATATAATTGATTTAAGTTAAGGGTATACAAGTCTTTTCATGTAGGGTCACCATAACTCCCTCACGGCTTATATAATAGAAATAAGTTTCAGTTCAGATAAATTTATATAAGTTCAGACAAGGTCTAATTAGTTGTAATAAGGTTAGATCCGGTCCAATTATTTCTTATAACTAAGGCTATCATGTCTTTAATATGTTTTAATCAGGTTTAATCAGTTTAGGTCTAATAAGTTGAATAGAACACGCTTTTATTTTGCTTCGTAACAAGTCCCTTTTTTTTTTTTTAATTTCAACGGTAAGAAAGAAAGGAAAAGAACAAAATAAGAAGGCATGAATCTTGCCTTGTAAGAAGATGAGAGAGCATGAAATAAGGTTGTCTTTTAAGTCTTAACCGTATTGTCTTTTGCCTTGGAATGTGACCTTTAGGTTCTTAAGAAGCGAATCCTAGAAAGATAACACGAGTCACGAGTCGCTCAGAAAGTAAACCACTAATAAACAAGTTAATTAGGTTGAAGAAAGAAAGAGAGAGATCAAGTCTCAAAAGAAAGAAAGAATGGGAGAATATTGTGTGACAGGAGCAACAGGGTTAGTAGCATCGCATTTAATCCAAACTCTGCTTAACAATGGCTGCTCTGTTCGAGCTACTGTCCGAGATCCTGGTATTATTTTATACTCCATCGGCAACAAAATAACTGCAACGATTTGACACAAAGTAGAGATAAAAAAAAAATCTCAAATTGTTGCAGTTAATATGTTATAGGGGAGTATATATTATTAATTCTCTCTCTATTTTCTTTGATTCTCCTTAATCACTCCCTAATTATGGAGTTTACTACGT